>VDFB02086081.1:233081418-233267427 GCA_007258455.2 Sequoia sempervirens | reverse complement strand
AATAATTTCACCATTATACTATTTCATTATGATGACAATTTGAATGGATGGAATGATCTTCGATGGAGTAGCAAGGTTGTGTACATTGTTGCACAAAACCAAACAAAATGGTAAGTTATATATGGATGATTTCCATTATGTAGCATTGAAACCTTAAATTTTTTCATTGATGTTTGCCTAGTATGACAAAAAATTAGTTTTGAAAAACATTGACCCAAATCAAGAGTGTACACAGGGTGTATGAAATCTGGACCAGTCCTTGCAAACAACTAAGTAATTTAACACCCTCCATTGATTTCTTCTTTGCAGAACTAATTGATCTTCATTTAAATGTAGTAGAGGTATCACACCTTCTGACTACCTTTTTCAAAAAAAGTTTGTAAGTAAAATATGGTTAATATATAGCAAATTCTAACAATTGCTTCCACTTTTGCAGGTTCCTAGTGCTAAAAGAAGATACGAATTAGTCAATGATGTTTCCTCTCACACCAACATCAACAATAGTTGTAGCAAAGTTGTGCATGCTTTTTAATAGAGGCATTTTTTGTACAATCTCCTAGAGCATAAAATGGAACAAATTAGGAAAACCATGATAAAGCATGAAGATATATTTAAAGAACAAGTCTAAATATTTTTAACTTTAAGATGTTTCTTTTTCTTAATGTCTATTTCAAATAACTTTAGTACCTTTTGAAATATTTAACAAACTTATTTCCAGACAATTCTAAGATTATACATACATTACATGTTGATGTAATCCTAGAATATAGTTATGCATGTCAACAATTTTTCATTAGAGGAAAACTTTCTTTTTATGTACCTATTATTTATTTGTTTTATCAACATTGTTGCTAAAACTTATCAAACACAACAAATTAAAACATAACAATTCTAGAACTTGTTGCCAGGAACTTCGCTGCCCTGCAGCTCTTGTGTTTAATTGCTCTTCCTCTTTTGCTTGATCATGTGGTTTGTTTTGTAGATTGTGGTGATAATCCAAATACTTTTACATAGCAAATAACATAATGTGTAATATTTTTAGCTCATCTTTGACCTCCTTAATTATAGCACAATGGACTGAAACGTGTGTTCAACCTTGGTGATCTTCAATCTCTTTCTTGTATACCTCTACTGAGTCTAAAATAACTCCTCTATCATCTAGATTTCTCATGAAGAACATCATTTCATTTTATAGTTAAATTGTTTCCATTTCTATATTTTTCTATTTTTAGGGTTATTTTAAATATTAATCTCTTTATTTATTGATAATTTTTTATTAATACAAATAGGAAAACTCTTTATAACTTTTATGATTTGATGAGGTGTAAAATTTTCATTGACCATTTAGTCTTGGAAATATTTAACCTTTACGTAGAACAACACTCGTAATAATTCCTTAGATACCAAAGTGATGGGTACAAAAGAGACACAAGTTTATTCACTCAAATATTCTCTTTGAGAGAGCTTGACCAACTGAGGTATGAGAGAACATTGTTGTTTTCTGTTACACCAAAATTCACAGCTATCAATGGAATTCTAAGTAAACATCTTCCTCTAAACCTAGAGTGGTAGTCAGTTCACAAGATCAACTCTGAGAGGTTCAATGTTTAGTCCAACACCCCCCTTTGATGTAACCCAATGGTATTGAACTTGAGTTGAGGCTTTGATACCACATGTATATTTGTCATTATACTAAAACTGGTTGATGTCAATGAACTTCCAAATTAGCATATTCACGTAGATCCAAAGTTAGTTAATCCACAAGATCAACTCCCATAAGTGTAGTGGTTAGTCCAACACCCTCAATTGATGTAACTTGAGACTATTTAAATTGAGTTGAAGCTCTAATACTACATATATATATATATTATACCAAAACTTGCAAGTATTAATGAACTTGTAAATCAACATATTCGAAGGGAAATTAGTCAACAAGATCACTCCCACAATTGCAATAATTAAACCAATAAATACATTTTAATAATAGTTGATATATGAAATAGAGGACTAGAAAAGTGACTTAGACGGTTGGGTGTGTATAAAGAACAAGAATTAACATTATTGTGAGTGTTTTCTGAGAAGGGAATTTCTAGTTATTTCTAATAGATCTTCAATAATAAAAAGTGTGAAGGATACATGTGGCCCTCCTTTTTGATGCAACAATATCTTATTCTAGTTCTCTTCCATCCTCTATAAGGCCCTCTTTTCAATTTATAGTATTCCTTAAACTAATCCATAGCCCTCAACTTGCTCATTACAGGTGAAAAAATAATAATTGAAATTATCCTCTTCATAATGATAACATTTACATATTGAGGGCTGATCTATTCATCATGTGCCCCAAAAAATGATTCCACACTCTTGTTACACACTTATGTGGAAAGCCTTCTTGAAATTGAAAACTTTGATAGGCTAAGTTCAGACAATTCTATGATTAGGAATTTAGAATTTGGTCCTCCCCTTGCAAAAGTGGTAGGTTGCAGTAGAGGGGAATTTCAATTATTTCTTATAACAATGGTTTCCCCTTGTGTATACTGAAAATAAACTTCCAATCACCACTAATTGTTTAGGTACAACATGTTGGAGTTATTGTGGGGATCAATGACAGCATCCATCCTGATATGATTGCACATTAGGATAGAGGAACTTGGTGTCAATTATTTTTGTGGGAAACTCTTTAAGAAAATAAAACTTTAAGCGCATAGAGAAGATCTACAGTAAAAGCTGTCGATTGGTATATATAGTTTAAAATATTAATAGCACTTCAGTGTTAACATTAGATGATGATGAAGATGTCTTTGGGTGGGATTTCAATATTTCAACTTACTTCGAGTGGGAATTGCCTGGGACGTTTGGAGGCCATTACAGAGGACGACGATGACAATGGATGTAAGACGACCTTTGAAGAGATAGAGGATGAATGGAACCATCTGTATAACCAGATCCAAAAAAACAAATATCAATCTAAAAGACAATTATAAAACAAAATAGCAGCAACAAATGGGGAGTTTTGTGCTTTGTTTCGTCTTGTTTGTTGCTGCTATTTTGTTTTATAGTTATATTTTGAATTTGTTTTTTTTGCATGGTATCAGAGTTTGAAATTTTAAAAAAGAGTTAAGATATTGTTGGATTGATATTTGTTACATAAGTTTTGAATTGGTTGAATTTATTTGTTTAAGGGCTACTTTTTCTAATATAGGCTCTACAAATAAAAGTTTGTCAATCTTTCATGAAAGTGCTCTTGTAGATTAAAAGATTGCAGTGAAAAATGTTTTAAGAGGAAAAGGTTCTATGGAACAATGAATAAAGAGATTGGAGAACCCCAACAAAAGAAGGAAACAAAGTTATGGAAATGCAAGTTAGAACAAGCTAAAGTTATTATTGGTAGAGTCCCAATCTCAATAAAATATTTGTTGATGTTGACAATTCAATAAAACTATGTAAAGATTTAAAAAAAGATTGTAAAAATGCAAATATTGCTAGTCTATTTAGTATAGAGGAAAAAATGGTGAGCTTAGATCCCAACTGATTTTGAAAAAATAATTGATACTTTTTTAACATCCTCCCTTAAGATTAGTTAGAATAATACAAAGAAGATACAAATGAAAGGGAAACATTATAACACTAATCAAAATCTTTATTTGAGTTTGGTTTTTCACAATATTTTATTACTACTTTATAATTGAAAATCAAAGTATCATATAAGTTGCCAACAATTCAATTTTCCATGCTAAAACAAAGCATATTTCAATTTTCCATGCTAAAAAAAACAAAGAAAATCTTATTCAAGCAACTATCGACAATCTATGATTTTGTGGAAATGAAGAATAAGCAGTTTCCTTCTCCACTTCTTTTGTTTCTTTATATTTCGTTGATATAGTTGTTTGTTTTTTACTACTCCACATAATAAGACTTGACCTATACTGAAAAACATGACCACCAATACAATTTCCATAATCCTTACCATTGACTCGTTGAAAAGGAGGAACATTTGCTTACCTTTGGATCAAGGCCCTGCAACATTCTACTTCTAAAGGCCCAAAAGTTTTTTGGTGAGCCGGTTCTAGTTCAAAGGAAGCTCTCAAGTATTTCATCACTTCTTGCCAATGATGTGGTCTCTAATAGCGCAGGTGTTGGGTAGGGGCTATGCTAAGGTTTCCTCCTCCCCGCTTGTCTTGTGACTAAGATTAGAGTAGCCTTGGTGTATTGGGAGGTCTGTGTGGGGCATCCTTTATTCCTATTTCCTTACTTTGCATTCCTTGTTGGGTGACTGGTTTGGTGATGGTGTCGTTGGTACAACTCGGTGCCTTGTGCAGGTCGTGCCCTGCATGAGGCCGAGTCTTCGATCCATGCCTCTATGAGATGATGGGAGACCATTTTCTATATTGTTGTTGTTGATTGTTGGGTGTTGGAATTTATTTCTCCTAAGCCTCCTGCTCTCATGCTAGCCCCGTGTTTCACCTACCCGTCAGAAGCCCCCAATTTCAACAGTAGTTTTTGGGATCTTCATCCCTGCAGCTCCTGACAGCCCCTAAAGTTAATATGGTAGGAATTTTTGAATTCCAAATTTAATGCTGGTAGGTAATTTTGAATTTGAGAGGGAATGTATTCTGAAGACAAAAGGAATGAAGGTAGATTATTCTATTAGTTGGAGTTGAAGATTTCCTAAGCAGAAGCAATCTAAAGGGAATATTTTTATTTTTTCTCTGTGTGATTCAGAGAAGTTTCTAAGCAACAACAGTTGCATGTTTGTTTTGTGATTGAGTAGTGATTGCTCCTGAAGAGCTCTGTGTAGCTCCTGCCAGTGAGCTCCTAGTAGCTCCTGAAGTTTGTTTGTCTAGTTGAGCAACTCATGAAAGCTCCCAAATGTTTGAAGTCAGTAGTTTAGAATTTTTTTTTTAGTAGTTTATGTTTAATCTTTCATGTATTTCCATTTCTAATTTAATGAATACAAAAGAAGCTTGCATGTCTCCTTGTGCTTCTGCATTTTGATTTGGGTATTTCCAATTTGGCTGGAAAATAGAGTAGCAACTCTGTGCTTTCATTTTTTTTAGAAATTTTGATATGGTATTAAAGCCATAGGCCCCATTTCCTTGTGAGTTAGGGTATTTTATTTTCTTCTGGGTATTGAGTTTTTTTCTTTTAAGAGACATGGCTGGAGATGAAGGAAAGAGTTGGCAGCAACCACCATCCTTTAATGGATAGAACTATGATGTTTGGGAAAAGAAGATGAAGACCATAATGGTTGCAAATGATTTGTGGGAGTTTGTGGTCAATGGGTTCAATGATGTGACTAATCCAGCAGCATATGTTGTGCTCACAAACAACTAGTAGACTCAGTTGAAGGAGTTGAGGAGGAAAGATGCTAAGGCATTGAGTTTGATAGAAGCAACCTTGACATAGGCCATTTTTCCTAGAATAGTAGCAGATAACTATGCAAAGGAAGCTTGGGAAATCCTCTAGAAAAACTACAAAGGGACTGACAAGGTTAGATTGGTGAAGCTTTGGATGCTTCAAAGAGAGTTTGAGACTTGAAATGAAGGATAGTGAGTCCATCTCATTTTTTCACACAAGACTCTCAGGTTTGATAAACCAGTTGAGAGTGAATGTTGAAGTCTTGGATGATTAGAGGATTGTGGAGAAAATCCTCAGGAGCTTACCCACGAAGTTTGATGTAGTGGTGATTTCCATTGAAGAGGCAAATGATCTCACAATGTTGTCCGTTGATGAGTTGATGGGTTCTCTGCAAACCCATGAGCAACACCTAAATAGGTCTACTACTTCTTCCCAAGAGAAAGCCTTTAAAGTTCAGTCAAATGCAAGAGGAAGGGGGAGAAGAAACAATGGTGGAAGGAGCTCAAGAGGTAGACGTCATGGTAACTCTAGACAAGGAAATGCTTGAGGAGATAGCTCAGGACGAGCAAACAACCAAGAGGGAGTAAGCAGCTCTTAGACCAGCTCCCGAAGAGGCAAGAAGAACAACAGTTCGTATCAGAAGAATGACAAGAGCAATGTTGAATGCTACTACTGTCATAAATTTGACCATTATGCAAGTGAATGCTAGACAAAGCAATCTGATCAGTCAAAAAAAATGCAAATGTGGCTGATTCGAATGTGGTTGAAGGAAATTAGTCCACAACCATCATCATGTGCAACATTGGTGAAGAAGGCAGCCCCGAAGTCTAGTATTTGGACAATGGTTGTAGCAACCACATGAGTGGTAATGAAAGTCTATTTTCTTTCATTGATAAAAATGTAAAGTCATAAATTAGAATAGGGAACAATGGAGTAGTTCCAATTGTGGGAAAATGATCTATTATGATCTGCACCAAGCAAGGTGAAAAGAAGGAGATACAAAATATATTTCTTGCTCCTAAGTTAAAGCATAACCTCATGAGTGTTGGACAGTGGATCCAAAATGGATACAAAGTGCTGATGGAGAAGGGTCAATGCATCATTTATGACAAGAATGAGAGGACGAAGGTGTTTGTAGCAGTTCAAATGACAAAGAACCAGATGTTTCCTTTGAAGATTGAGACATGTTTCTCATCCCAGTCTGTTGCTACACCTCTCATGAATGGAAAATGTACAACAATACAACAAGTAGTGCTCAAGAGCACCATTCAAGACCCTTGCAAGCTATGGCATCTTAGGTATGGACATTTTGGCTATGCTGGCTTGAGTCTTTTGTCTAAGAATAAAATGATCGATAGTTTTCCAAGAATAGTAGAGCCTAATGTTAGGTGTGAGCCTTGCATTTTGGGCAAGAAACATAGGTAACCCTTTCAATCAAGCAACTCTACAAGGGCAAGAGAACCATTGGAGCTGGTTCATATGGATTTGGTAGGCCCTATGCAAATCATTTATATTAGTAAAAGCAATTTTTTTATGACCTTCATTGATGATTACAACCGTAAGACGCGGGTCTATTTTTTGCAACATAAATCTAAAGCTTTTGATAAGTTTTTGTTGTTTAAGGCCCGGGATGAAAAGGAGAGTGGAAACATGATCAAGGTCCTAAGGTCAGATCATGGAGGAGAGTATACCTCCAATTTGTTTGTAAATTTTTGCAAGAAAAATGGCATCAAGAAGGAGCTTACATCCATTTATACTACACAAAAAAATGGAGTGGAGAGAAAGAATAAGAACATCATGGAGATGGCAAGGAGTATGATGAAAGCTAAGGGACTCCCTATTGAATATTGGGGAGAGGTTATATCAACAACTATTTATTTGATAAATAGAAGTCCAACAAAGGCAGTTCGTGACAAAATCCCTCAAAAGGCATGGAAAAAACACAAGTGAACAGTTTAGCACTTGAGAGTGTTTGGTTGTGTGGCATATGCACATGTGCCTAAAGAAAAGAGGCATAAATTGGATGAAAAGGGTGAAAAGTGTGTTTTCATGGGCTACAGTGAAGAGTCCAAAGCCTATCAGTTATACAACCCAGTCACCAAGAAAATCATAATTAGTAGGGACGTGGAGTTCCTTGAAGATGAGTCATGGGATGGAGTGATAGTTTCTAACAGTTCAAAACCACTCGTGAGAGCTCCTGAAGAAGCAAAAACGTAACATGAATTTCAGAAAGAAGAGTCTTTAGATGCTCCTAAAAGCATCAGTCGAGCTCCTGAAAGCTCCTAGCGACTCCTAATGACTCTTGAAGTAGGAAGACAGTTAGTAAGACAGTCAAGCAAATAGTCACAGGAAGCCAGAGAATTGGCTTCTAAAGGCACCAGTCGAGCTCCTGAAAGCTCTCGATAGCTCCTAAAATCTCTTGAAGTGAGGAGACAGAAAGGCAAGTAGCCAGAGAAAACCATAAGATTGGCTCCTAAAAGCTCTGAAAGAGCTCTTGAAAGCTCTGAAAGAGCTCCTGAGAGCTCCCGACAGCTCCTGAACCTACCTATTCAATAGAGCAGTAGCAGTAGTGAAATTTCAGACCCCACTCTCACCTCCCTAATGTCAAAGAAGACCAAGAGTCTAAGGGAGATCTACCAAAATGAAAGCTATGATGAAGAATTTGATGAGAGTGTGAATTTTGCATTATTTTCTCATAGTGATCTGATTTATTTTGAGGAAGCTGTGAAAGAGGAGAAATGGTGTGAGGCCATGGATGAGGAGATAAATGCAAGAGAGAGGAATAACACATGGGAGTTAACTGTTTTTCCTCCCAACAAGCAAGTTATTGGGGTGAAATGGGTCTACAAGACCAAATGCAATGCTGAAGGAAGAATAGAAAGGCATAAGGAAAGATTAGTTGTCAAGGGGTACAAACATCAGTTTGGGAGAGATTATAATGAGACATTTTCCCTTGTTACAAGGATGGAGACTATGCAGGCAGTCATAGCAATTGCAGCCCAACACAAATGGAAGGTATTTAAAATGGATATGAAGTCCGCCTTCCTAAATGGAGTGTTGAAAGAGGAGGTATATATGGAGAATCCATTCAGATATGAAGTTCTGAGTCAAGAACACAAGGTATATAGGATGAAGAAAGATCTTTATGGGCTAAATCAAGCTCCACGAGCATGGTACAGTAAGATTAACTCATATTTGATGAGAAATGGCTTTACCAAAAGAAATGGTGAGCCCACTCTTTACATCAAGGCAACTGATGGTAAGGTTTTAATTGTTGTCTTGTATGTTGATGATTTAGTTTTTAATGGGGATGATGATTTCCTCATTGCTGATTTTAAAGATGCCATGAAAAGAGAGTTTGAAATGATAGATTTAGGTCTTTTGAGATATTTTCTAGACATAGATGTAAAACAAATGGATGATGGTATATTTATCTCTCAAGAAAAATATGCAAATGAGATCTTGAAGAGATTTAGGATGCTTGAAAGCAAGCCTACCTCGACACCAACAACCATAGGTCTAAAGTTGAGTAAGGAATATTATAGCAACAATGTGGATCTGACCATGTTTAAGAGTTTGGTTGGAAGTTTTATGTATTTAACAACAACTAGGCATGATATAATGCACAGTGTGAGTCTTATTTCCAGGTTTATGGAGACTCTAAGGGACACCCATTGGAAAGTGGGTAAAATAATCCTGAGGTATGTGAGTGGAACCAAAGGATGTGGAATTTTGTACACAATAGTAAATGAGTTTGCGCTGATTGGTTACATGGACAATGATTGGCTAGGAAGTTTGGATGATAGGAAGAGCACATCAGGCTATGTATTTCACTTGGGTTCAGGAGTCATCTCATGGGCTTCCAAGAAACAACACATAGTTTCCCTATCTACAACAAAGGCTAAGTATATAGCAGTAAATGTAGCAGCATGTCAAGCTATTTGGTTGAGAAGAGTCTTGGAAAATTTGAAGGAAGAACAAGAGGATAGAACAACAATCTTTTGTGACAATGTTTCATCGATAGCTTTGATGAAAAAATATTGTGTGTCATGGAAGAATCAAGCACATTGAAATTAGGTATCCTTTTATTAGAGAATTAGTTGATAATGGTGAAATTAAAATGGCATTTTATAGGTTTGAGCAGTAGCTAGCAGATATATTCACCAAACCTTTGAGCAAGGACAGTTTTGAGTGCCTAAGAACCAGATTGGGCATTGTTGATTTGGATCATGATTGATCCTATTTTGTCAGCTCAAGACAAAGGGGGAGTGTTGGAATTTATTTCTCTTGAACTGCCTGCTCTCATGTCATCCCCCTATTTCACCTACCCATCAGGAGCCCCCAATTTCAACAGTAATTTTTGGGATCTTCATCCTTGCAGCTCCTGACAACTCCTAAAGTTAATATGGCATGAATTTTTGAATTCCAAATTTAATGCTGGTAGGTAATTTCGAATTTGAGAGGGAATGTCTTTTGAAGACAAAAGGAATGAAGGAAGATTATTTTGTTAGTTGGAGTTGAAGATTTCTTGAGCTTCAATAGTCTCAAAGGAATGTTTTGGTTGGTTCTCTGTGTGATTCAGAGAAGTTTCTGAGTAGCAACAACTGCATTTTTTTTTGTGATTGAGAAGTGATTTCTCCTGAAGAGCTTTGCATAGCTTCTTCTAGTGAGCTCCTAGTAGCTCCTGAAGTTTGTTTGTCTAGTTGAGTAGCTCATGAAAGCTCCCAAAAGTTTGAAGTCAGTAGTTTAGAATTTTTTTTCAGTAGTTTATGTTTAATCTTTCATGTATTTCCATTTCTAGTTTATTGAATACAAAAGAAGCTTGCATGTCTCCTTATTCTTCCACATTTTGATTTTGGTATTTCCAATTTGGCTAGAAAACAGAGAAACAACTCTGTGCTTTCATTTTTTTTAGAAATTATGACACTAGGGATGGGGTGTTTGATGCGTGAGGGGGTGGATATTTTGGATGCTAGTTGGGGTTGAGGTCAGCCTTTCTCTTTCTATGTGGCTGCATTTAATCTTCATTTGTTCTGCTCTCTTCTGTATTTCTTTGTTTTGCTATTCGAGGCATAGGTTTTGGTGTTTGGGTTGAATTGTGGCCTCTTTTGTACAAAGGGGCAATGGGTGTTGGGTTTTCTCCTCTTCAATAATCCTTCTTGTAGATTTCAATGGGGGTGTTGGGTTCTTTTGCTTGGATTATGGTGGAGTAGTAGATTTCTTACAGTTTGGTGGTGGCTGATTGTGGTGGGTCTCACAATGGATCTTCATCAAGGTTGAATGCTAAGTAGTTTGAGTCATTTTATGTAGGGGAGGGCCCTAAACTAAAGAAAGTGAATGGATGTTTACCCAGGAGTCAGTAGTCTTGGTTCTTTCTCCAGAATTTGTGGCTAATGATGTTTCTTATTGGAGTAGACATGCTTTAATCTACAAATTCATTGGGAAGTATTCCTTTAAAGTGAATGGATGTTTACCCAGGAGTCAGTATCGTCCGGTCTTGGTTCTTTCTCCAGAATTTGTGGCTAATGATGTTTCTTATTGGAGTAGACATGCTTTAATCTACAAATTCATTGGGATATGTATTCCTTTACCAGTTTTGGATGCTTGGATTAGGATTACGTGGCAGGTTGAGGGTGACATGGAGCTAATGGTGGCTATAAACAACTATTTTGTGGTTGTTTTTTCCAATATGGCTGATAGGAATTAGGTTTTTGTGGGAGG
The DNA here is from genome assembly GCA_007258455.2 of Sequoia sempervirens. Taxonomy (NCBI): domain Eukaryota; kingdom Viridiplantae; phylum Streptophyta; class Pinopsida; order Cupressales; family Cupressaceae; genus Sequoia; species Sequoia sempervirens. Next base: position 233,256,351 of record VDFB02086081.1, on the reverse strand, counting down.
GCCCTACTTTTATAATCATGTCAGATTGTTTATAAACTCCTGGCATATGGGTTTTAACACAGCTAAAAAACTATCATCGATGGTTCCTATTTGGGTATATCTATCAAGGCTTCCCCAAGAGTTTTGGTGAGAAGATATTTTACAACGAATTACGACTCTTCTTGGTAAGCCTACTGTAGTTTCTCAACAAACCCTTGGAAGAAAGGTTATTTATTTTGCTCGGATTTGTGTGGAGGTTGATTTGAATAATTCCTATTGGATTCTCTATAAAATTCTCTTGGTTCTTTGTCTTGGATTCAACAACTTGATAATGAGTCCCTTCCTTTTTGTTGTTGGATTTTTCATGAGTATGGACATCTTTAGAAGCAATGTCCTAGGATTAAGAAGGATCCTCCTTCTAATTCTTCTCCATCATCTTTGGATCCAAAAGTTGTTAGGGAGGATAAAGGGAAATATTCTATGATGGAGGGTGAACCAGATAAAGATGGCTTTGTGTTGGTTAAGCGGGTTAAGGGTTGTGGTTTGAAGAGATCTTTCAAGGACAAGAAGAATGAAGAGGACTTTAATCGATTTGAGGTGTTAAACACTTCAACCTTGGAGGAAGGAATCCTGTCAGATGTGCCTTTGGATGCTGTTGATATTGGTTGTGCTAGGGGATAGAGATAGGGATCTGTTCCTTATATTCATTTATCACAGGGCATGCATGATCATCTGGTAACTATGAATGATCACATGCAGGATGATGATGATGATATTGTTTTGGTAGATTTGGCAAAGGAGAGGCTATTTTCTGGAAAGTGTAAGGGATCTTCTCTAGCCTTGGGGGTGCAACAACACACGCCTATGAAGGGACAATATAAGCACTCTTCTAAAAGTGGCCGCAAGAAGGATCTTGAGAAGATTAAGTATAATGGAGAGTTGTTGGTAGAATTTGGGTTTGTTAAACCCATTGATGCTCACTTTTCACCATCTCCTCCATGATTTTTCTCTCATGGAATGTAAGGGGGTTGAATAACACCCTCTATCAAAGGGATATTCATTATTTGGTTGTTTACCATTCCCCGAATTTTTTTTGTGTTCAAGATACTAAACTTTCAGTTGAGGTTATGCTTCAGTGTGCTTCTCGTATTTGGTATTTTGTTCAGTGTCAGTGCATTGGTTCTCAAGGGAGTTCTGGGGATTTGGTTCTTTTTTGGGATCCTAGAAAATTTTATCCCCTTTGTTGGATTCCCAATCATTTTTCTATTTCAATGGCTTCCTCTTCTTTGGAAACTGGTGAGATGATTCTAGTTACTAATGTTTATGCCCCGATTGATATTCCTGGTAAAATATGGCTTTAGACTCATATAAGGTATGTTAGATCATGTGCTCCATAACTTCCTTTGATCTTAGCTGGTGACTTTAATTATGTTTTGAGCTTGGAGAAGATAGGTGGGTTGCCTTGACTTGGACCTGATTCTATTCTTTTTCGAGAGAATGTGGATTTGTTTTCTTTAATTGATGCTAAGCCTTCTAATGGGATTTTCACTTGGAATAATTGATGGAGTGGAGAATAAGTGATCTCTAAAGGGTTGGATAGATTTCTTGTCTCCTATTTTTGGGTGGGAGATAGGATGATTAATGGTTTTGAGATTCTTGATTTGAGGGGTTCTGATCATTGGCCGATTAAACTTTCAGTTTCTCATTTTGGGTATGTGAAGGATAATGATGGGCAAAAAAGTGGCAATATGATGGGTATGTGGATGATGACTTTTTTTTACCCAAAATTAATGAAACGAAAAAGGGATTTTAAAGGAGATACTCAGCTTTCCATTAATATAAATTATGCTTTACTTTGAATTTAATAAATAATTATTATTTATTTTCTACTCAAATTATGACTAACGTCTTGATTGATAGATTGATTGGAAAGAATCTATAGCTTTCAAATAGTATCACATTTTTTGAATCCAAAACATGCGTCACATTCTATGCTTCGTATAATATAGCATTAAAAAAAGAAAAAATTGAATTTCATGAAGTTTTGACCAAGTTAAGGTGGTCAGACATATGAGTTTTTTATATTTTTTAAAATTTGTAACAAAAATTCATAATTAATTATTTACTTAGAAAAAAATTACAAAAAAATGCATCACATCAGGACATGAGTCCTCTACTTATATCTAAAATGTTATAAAAAAATATTATCATTTTATTTTGGTAAGGGTGGTCAGATAGACACCTACTTCTTATTTTTTCCCTGAAATTTAAGTACTACTACATTGAAATTTCAAAATTTCACCAAATATATATATATTTTTAAAACAAACCTAGTAGTTTAGAAACTACATTGAGTTTTCTAAATTTTCTATTCTTACATATTTTTAAAATAATATAGAAAATTATTCAAATTTTTATGTCAAGTTTCCTAACTCTGATTTTTCTTATTTTTTTGCCACTTAAGGGCCTATTTTTTCCATGATGATCCTACACATACCCTTTTACTAGTCCCAAGAATCCTCCTTTTAAGTTTCAACACATGTGGCTTTAGGAGTCTTCCTTACATGATCTTATGGCTCAATGGTGGTGTGACAATAGTCCTGCTTATGGTACAACTATGTACACCTTTGTTAAGAAACTTTAGTATGTTAAATTTCACCTTAAGAGATGGAATAGGATGAGTTTTGGAAATTTTAACATTATGAATAAGAGTGCCTAGGAAATCCTTGATGTGATTACTCACCAAATTAGGGATTTTGGTTTCTTGAATGCTCTAGGTCAAGCGAAAGCTCAAGCTATGAGAGTTGTGGAGGAATGGGAGCTTCAAGAGGAGATTTTTTTGAAATAGAAGGCTCAAATTGATTGCCTTCAGGAAGGGGATAGGAATACTGATTTCATCCATCATTTTGTATAGGCTCATCATAATATACGTTGTATTTATTCTCTGGTTAATTTAGATTGGATCCACATTTCTTCTTTGCAAGCTTTGTCTTGTAAGGCTAGGCAATTTTATTCTGCTCTTTTTTTCTGAGGATTTTTCCCCCTACAGAAGATGAGGAGAATTTGATCCTTGCTTGTGTCCCCTCCCCGATCTCCAGGGAGATGAATGATTTCCTCATTCCCCTGATTTCTTTTTTTGAATTGGAAGAGGTCATTTTTGGGATGAATAAAGGTAAGGCCCCTGGACTAGATGGTTTTCCTATTAAAATTTTTCAAGAATTTTGGGATATTATAAGTTTGGATTTGCTGGAGGTTGATCGAGAATTTCTTTGTAGTAAGTAGATGCTTCATGCCTTAAACTCTACTTTTTTGGTTATCATTCCTAAAAAGGAGGGTGTTGATCGACTTGAATAATTTTGACCTATTTCTCTCTGTAATGTGGTGTATAAAATTATTACTAAATTGATTGCTAAGATGCTCAAATTTTTTCTTCCTTCTGTTATCTCTGAGGAGAAAGGAGGTTTTGTTGATGGTAGACAAATCCTAGATGGGAAGGTGGTTTCCTCTAAGGTCATCCACTCTATGGCGACATCCAAGGAGAATTTTATGTTTATCAAGTTGGATATGGCCAAGGCTTATGATAGAGTTATGTGGAGTTTTTTGTAGAAAAATCTATTAGGCTTTGGTTTTAGTCTAGATTGGGTTAGCTGGACTATGATTTGTGTTACCTCTTCCTATTTTTTGGTTCTTATGAATGGGGAACCTTCTGAGCTTTTTGTGGCTTTCAGAGACCTTCGTCAAGGAGATCCCCTCTCCCCTTATCTGTTTATTATTATGGTTGAAGGTTTGTGAAGATTTCTTAAGTCATGGGTTTCCTAGGGTAGCATTCAAGGTTGGGGTTGGGGCAATGGGCTTCTACATCTCTCTCATCTTTAGTTTGTGGATGACACTTCTCTTATGGGGAGGGATTTCCTTTAGGAGGCTATTTCTTCTAGGTAGGATTTGGATATTTACCTTGTTTCTTCGGGTCAAAAAATTAATGAGCACAAGTATTCTATCTTATTTTTTAATATTCTTCTATTCAACATGACAAATTGCTAATATTTTTCAGTTTTAGATTGGGTCTCTTCCCTTTGTCTGTCTGGGAATACCTCTTGTTGTTGATAGGAAGCCCAGGTCTTCTTGGAAAAAAATTCTTGATAAGTTGCATAGTAAAGTCAATCATTGAACTCATCATTGGCTTTCTACTGCTGTGAGAGTAACTCTTCTTAAGCCTGTTATCTAGGATCTTCTTATTTATAGGAGTTTTGTTTAGGTAGCTCCTTTATATTTCTTAAGGGAATTTAATGCTCTCTCATGCCAATTTCTTTGGAGTGGTAAGTTGTAGTCGTCCAAGTGGAGTCTTCTTAAATGGAATATGGTGTGTAGGCTACAAAAAGAGGGGGGCCTTGGATTGCATTTTGTTGTTTTGAATGGGAAAGCTCTTGCAGCCAAGTTATATTGGTGTTGGTGTAATAGTCAGCATTAGCTTTGGGTTCATATTCTTACCCACAAGTATCTTAAGGATGTTAACACTTTTGATATTCCTCATTTCCCTTTAGAAGGAAGGGGATCAATGATTTGCAATACCCTCAAATCGGGGGCTTAGTTGATTAAGAAGGGGCCTTTTTGGATATGTCATTCAGGTTCTCAAGCCCTTTCTTGGTGGGATTCTTGGGATTGTCACCCTTCCATTATTTTTACTTACCCTCACTTCTAGTCTCTTTGTGATCATTTTACTATTGTTGTATGGACTATAGTTGAGCATTATAAGTTTGTTTAGAATATTGGATTGGCTGCTAGCCTTAGATGGAAGCACTCCTCAGATTAGCTGCCAGGAGGGTCAGAGGAGGATAGGAAAGAGTTGGCTCAGATTCATGCTTCACAAGAATGCAATTCCATAGCAAGGAAGGATGTTCTGCCTTGGAGTAACAGTGATTCATCTGGTAAGGACTCTATTTTAGCAGGTTATGGTGAGTTAGTTAGGAAAGTGATGGGGGACATTGAGGTTCCTTGGTGGAAGTAAGTGTGGAATAAATTTTCTTGGCCCAAGTGCAATTTTTTTCTATGGCTGGTGATCTAAAATTGATGTCTTACTTGGGATAACTTGTGCAAGAGAGGGTTCCAAGGTACCTCGATGTGTGTTTTGTGCTGTAATAGTGAAGAGAGTGTTTCTCATCTCTTTTTTCAATGTTTCTTTTCTAGTCTAGGCTTTGGAACCTTTGGTGGGCTGTGTGAAACTAGGCTTATTGTCATGTCTCTTATTTGGAAGATTTTTTTCCTGGTGGGGGAAAATTCCTATTAAGACCTCCTTTCTTCAAGTTGCTTGGGCTCTAGGACTAACTTTTATTATCTGGCATATCTGGTTGGAGAGGAATTGTAGGATTTTTCAAGATGTGAAGATGGTTATCCAACATGTGTGGTGGAGGATTCTTTATTATTTGGGAGAAACTATTGTAGCCAAGTGTGAACTTGGTAAGGGTGTGGATCTAGCAAAGGTTGCTTTTTATACTTTTCTCAATCTTCCTCTTCAGAGGGTGGCTTTTCAGTGTACTGGTAAGATTATGAGAAATAGATGTCATCATTCTCTTCAGAAGATAAATAGGGAGGGGTTTTTGCATCCTTCTCCTCAGGGTGTGTTGAAAATCAACATTGATGGTTCTGTTAGAAACCAAGATCTGATTGCAAACCAGAATAGACCTTCCACAGAAGAGAAAAATGAAAAAATAGAAGTTTGCATGAAATGTGTAAATTGATATATTCGAAGTACAAAATAATACAAGAGATAATTTGCTTTATAAAAGAAAAGATGCATAAACCTAATCTTATCTTGAGCAACAAGATATCTCAACAAGATAAGGATAAAACCTATAACTTAGGAATTAAATATGCCTAAGTAAACTTATGCTAAGTGTAATTAATAATTAATTACACCAACACCCCCCCATAAGTGAAACTTAGGGAGAAGCATATTATTATGCAAATATGAGTCCTGACAACAAGGCCTGATCAGATACTCATGTACAAATGTAAAGAGAGAGAAAACCCAGTGGGAAAAACCCCCCCTTCAGTGAGATGAACAGCTGCAAAGAAGCACTGGAAGAACTTTGAAGAAGCAACACTAGAACCCAAATCCTGCAAGCAAGAAAAAGATAGTTCTATTTACAAGATACCAATCGGAATCACAAATGCAACAGTAGACTTGATGCCAAGGAACATTGGAAACTCACATAATGGATCAACTCTGGAATCTGTAAGCAATAGTAGATGAAAGGATGAAAGGACCCATAATGATGATGAATCTAGAAGTTGTGTCTCATGAAGCCAATGCCAAACTGAAACTAAAACTTCCCATAGGACGAGTACCATCAAGATTCTGGAACATTAACCATAAAACATGGCCCTCAAATGAGAAAGATCTGAACTAATACGGATCAAAAACTGTAAAATACCAATATGAAGTGTGGACCGAAGCAAACCAACAATGTGTCCAGCTAAGCAAGAAAGATGTTAGAAGGAGACAACCGGAAACTAGACAAACTCATGCGAGTTGTCACCAACATGAAAGATGGATGCAAGAACCCCCCATAATGGAACTTTATATCAGTTCTTTATTGCAATACCCAATGATTGCATAAGGAGATAATGCAAAACTACAAAAACATAATTGAAAATGCAAACCTAGCACACGAAAACAAAATGAATGCATGCATAAAATAAGTTACAAATTTTCTATAAATGACCTCAGATCTACATAGAGGCTGAAACTAGCTTTCCGACACTATGAAAATCACAAAAAATGGATAAGCGAGTCACAAGATATGTCTCCCGGAGTAAAAAAGGTAACATCTAACTTCCGAGGCAGTAAAAAGCATCAAAAAGAAAAAACTAGAAAATTACACTTGCACCATTGCGTAGACCATCAAAACAGCTTTCTGACGATATCTCGTTTGCAAAAAAATACCTTTGTTTTCCCAAGATACGCCCATTTCCATGAAAGTGCTCCAAAAATGTCTGATTCGGCCCCCAAAAGCCCTCAGGGGCTAAAAAAATAGGGCCCCTGGTCGCACGGGTGGACCAAGGGACTGGCGGCTAGGGGTTTCAGTGTAGCCCACGGTCACCCATATGATTGGGGCAGGGGCTGGAACTCTGGCCGGGGGCTAGGCACATAGCGCCCGGTCCCCCATATGGTCGACGGCTCAACGCAGAGGCCCACAGGGGCTGGCGGAAGACTGAGTGGTGGGGTGGTGGCGATTGCTAGTGGCGGTGGTGCGGTGGTGGCTGCCCAGTGGCCACTAGGCGGTGCTGCACATTTGAATGGGTGGCACAAAACCAAATTCTGAATTTTTGATTTTTTAATTATTATTATTATTTTTATTTCGGTGCCTCAAAAACTGTGCCTAGGGGCCATACGACCCTTGGGAAAAAACATTTTGCTTTTCCAGACGATTGTGTCTAAATTGGACAAATTTTATATGAAAATGGGGGTTTTTGGGTGCTTCGAATCCAACGGCGAGGTCCGTTTGGGCCCAAAGTGCTTCAAAAATCAGGCGACCCCCAGATCTATCAAAAAAATCACCGATCTTACAACCCTCGCAGATATGGCAAACAGTGACGAATATGAATAAAGTGAAAGCCATTTCTGACTTTATCCAGTGCTCTGAATCCAATGAAAAACCTTGATCTGATCCAAGATGCTGCATAATGATGCTCAAGGATTGAAACCCTCAAGGGACCTTGAATGAGCTCTGCACTATGTTCCTCCAAATAGGCTAAGAAGGGGCTACAAATCGAGGCTCTGATACCATGTTAGAAACCAAGATCTGATTGCAAACTAGAATAGACCTTCCACAGAAGAGAAAAATGAAAAAGCAGAAGTTTGCATGAAATGTGCAAATTGATATATTTGAAGTACAAAATAATACAAGAGATAATTTGCTTTATAAAAGAAAAGATGCATAAACCTAATCTTATCTTGAGCAACAAGATAGCTCAATAAGATAAGGATAAAACCTATAACTTAGGAATTAAATATGCCTAAGTAAACTTATGCTAAGTGTAATTAATAATTAATTACACCAACAGGTTCTTCTCATGGGAATCCAGGCCATGTTGGAATTGGAGGTGTTGGGCAGACTAGTTCTGAGACTATTGAGTTTATCTTTTTAGTTTATAAGGGTTGGTATACTGACAATGTGATGGAGGCTCTTTCTATTTTATGTGCTATGGAGTGTGGTTGTGCTCTCGGGTGGAGATGGATCATTTATGAATCTGATTCTCAGGTGGTAGTGACTTTGCTCAAGAGGCAGTAGTTAGAGGATGTGAACTAGCAGTTGGCTGTTATTATAAAATAGATTCTTAATCTATGTGCTTCCTTGGATTCCATTTCTTGTTTTCATAGTATGCATGAATGGAATGGGGTTGTGGATTGTTTGGCTAAATCGGCTTCTAATCATTTGAAAGATTGGAATATTGTGGAAAGGGGTCAGTTATCCCCATATTTATTACAAAAGTTGGACCAAATTTTAGAGATTCATAGGGTAGTGTAATGCTCTTGCTTTGTATTTTTTTATTTTTTTTGTTTGAATAAATTTTTTACCCCTCTTTTAGTCATTCCTTATTGGGTGAATTAGATACTACAGGTGCCTCGGTGGTGTCAAGTAGGCATAGGAATGTGGAACAGGATGCTAACAAACCTATTGTGCAGCATGAGGATAGAACTGCATCATGCCTTGTGTTCTCCGTCATTGGGAGTTTTATGGGGATGAAACCAAACATAACTACCTTTAAGAATTGAGCCAAAGAAAATGAAACAGTTAGGGTTATTTAGATATAGAACTATGGTGATTTTTTTCTACATGATCTTCTCGAGTCAAGAAGATTGTATTCCAGCTTTATTGGGTAACCCATGGTTTATGGGTAAGTATGGACTTGTCCTAAAGTGATGAGTTTTGAGATTGGATCTTCAAAAGGAAGACATCAATAAAGTTTTTGTAGATTATTTTTTGTTTTTTTTTTTTTGGAATGATGGGAGGATGATGTTTAGAAATGTATTATATTTTGAATTGATTAGCTTATTGTTTTGATAAGATATTTTTTTAAAAGTATTTGTTATTTGTTAAATTTAGAACATATTTTAATGTGGGTAAGGTAATTCCTTCTTGAATTATCTTATCCATCAAAGTTGCGTGGGCAAGATGCAATAATTTTTTTAAAAGGGTTTCTCAATTATATGTCAAAAAAAGCTTATGACTAGTCACAAATTTTTTGGGTGCTTGGTCAATAGAGATATTACTCACATCCTTATTTGCATGCTCGAGCCCTCATCAAATGGGCCTTCTTAAAAAAAAACAAAGGGAATTTGGGGAAGGATGGAGATAGAATTAGTCATCTGTTGCTTTCTTTAGAGGTTGGATCAAATTCTAAGGGTAAAAGTATTCCCATATTAATTAGTGACCACAAATATTCTGTCGATGGAAACAATGGAAAATTTTAGTGTGTTCTAGAGAGGTTTAACTTTAAGCCACCTTGATTTAGTGTAAAAGATGTTTCTTTCTCCCTCTTTTGAGTTGTTATGTGATCCTTACCTTGAGTGTTTCTCGTTTTTGTTTTGTTTGTAGATTTTATGTCGCTTGTTTCTTCTTATAGCTTTGTGTTACTTGGATAGACTTTTTTGACCTATTGGCCTCACATTGTGTAAAAAGATTAGGATCCTTTAAAAAACCACACCTTTACCATTACCAAACAAATTATCTTAAACACTATTTTCATTTTTGAAATATTTGACATGGGCTTCTTGTGTATTTGTTGATAAATTATTGTATAGAAGAAGTCACATATATGCCAATGATAGTCATGGAAGTTATAAACATATAAAATTCTTAAGTAATACATTCATGGGGAGTAGTGAAGGCTGACTAGATTACAAGAAAAGTATAGTAATTATTCAAGTAAAGAGAACACCAATTTTTTTCAATAAGATACAAAATTATTATACTTAAACATCATCCATTTGAATGATCAAATAGTCAAATAACAATTTTACACCTCAACTCTCCAAAATGTGATAAAAATATATTCTTATTAACTGATCAATTTTTTATTTTATTTTTGTATTGAATGATATTTTAAAGAATTTTTTTTTAATTAATTGCTTCTCTACATTATAAGAAAATTTAAAATATCTAGTTAGGTACTCTACCTACATGACTTCTCTATTTATCTTCAATCAATTTAAATATCCCATTGTAATTCATCTTCCTCGTAATTCTTTGAGAAGGGTGGTGACTTGAAAATCTCATTTCAAAATTATTGGGTTAATGGACATTACCTTTTAAATCAATACACTTTTCTATTTTTCAATCAGCTCCTACATTGAGTCTCTAGCTAAATAATCTTCAAAATATGATGATGACCCCAATGTATTTTCATAAATTTTATTATGGCTAGCATTTAATTCACATGCATGTACATTTATTTCAGATTACCTAAATTTCTAATCAAATTTACAATATTTTTTTTCCTCTACACAAATATAACATATCACTGGGTTGATGTGACCAACATTAGCTATTACTATTTACTGCTTTGACACATATGTATGTCATAACTAGGTGATTATTACATCAGAAGAAGCTATTCTCCCTACAAAATTTATGTCTTAGAAATGATAACATAATGCCATATCCCATATACTATGGAATCATTACATGAGAAGACTAATAGATAGATGTCTATGTGTGTGACAATGGACAAACATTTAGGCATGTGTCATTTTGAGTGTCATCACCTATCCTATACATTAAAAAACATGGCATGAGAGCATGTTTTAAAATTATGTGAATTGAAAGCCCAAAAAGCTTACCATTTTTGGCATTCACATTTTCTTGAAAGTTGGGGATCTTAGAAGGGAGTTATAGGAATTTGGAGGAAGGATTAGAATGACCATTCTCCTTACAAAAATACATGTGAGGTGTGGGCAGGTAGCAGGTATGTATATCTACCATAAATATATGTCATTTTTCCATCCTATGTAGGGACTGTGAAGAATTGAATGGGTTTTCATTGTGATATGGGGTATTCATTAATATTCAAATGTATCATTTGGAAGAGCCTTTGTGAAAATGTTAGCTATTTGATCCTTTGTAGGCACATACTACAACTTCACTTTATTCTCAACAACTTTCTCTCTTAGAAAGTGATACTAGATAGGGATATGCTTTTTCCTTGCATGCTTTATCAAATTTTTTGAAATGTTGATACAACTTGTATCATTAACATCATCAAGTTTCCATAGTCCATGATAATGGTTTGTTCATATTTCTAGATTGAAATTGTGTGATTCTTTTATTAAGAAAACTCACATAGTTTCAATCCATAAATATGAACAAACTAGCTCACTTGTATCATCACACAAGATAGAGATATGTTCATCATATGATACTTGGGTATCTTTCAATGTCTGCTTCATCCACAACACCTATGTGTAGCAAGATGCTATTGCAATATATTCTACCTCTATAGTAGATAATGATATTGGATCCTACTTCTTAGTCAATGAAGAAACTAATTTTCTTCCAAGAAAGAAAGCACCTCCACTTGTACTTATTATGTCATCTGTACAACCCACTTAATCTTCAACTATATAAGAATTCAAAGAGAAATTAGTATCCCTAGGATACCATAGACCAAATTTGGGAGTGCCTTTTAGATATCTAAATATCCTTTTTACTACTATCACATGTGATTCTCTAGGATCTTCTTGAAATATTACCACATGAAATATTGTATGCATGATATCCGATCTAGTAGTAGTTAGATATAGAAATCCACTAATCATGGATTTGTACTTGCTCCGATCTGTCTTAGGTGATTCATCACTTTTTTCTCAAATTACAACTAGTAACCATGGGAGTACATTCTGGTTTAGAGTTCTCCATTCCAAACTTATTTAACATTTCCTTGACATACTTTGATTGTGAGATGAATGTACCTTTATCACATTGTTTGATTTATAGCCCAAGGAAGAAATTAATCTCCCCAAAAATTATCATTTGAAGCTCATTTTGCATCTCCTCTACAAATATTTTACACATTTCCTCATTTCCTCTAAAGATTATATCATCAACATGCACAACCAAAATTAGGATTTGGTCTCTCTCAACCTTGAAGTAAATATATATTTTGTTTTATACCCTTTCTAAGTCTCTGCTAAAATATGTACTTATCCAATCTTGCATAACAAGCTCTAGGAGCCTATTTCAATCCATATAAAGCTTTCTTCAAATTGTAGACCATACTAGAATCTTTTAATAATTGAAAATATTCTAGTTGTTCAATGTACACCTCTTCTTCTAACTCACCATTCAAAAATGGAAACTTGGCATCCATTTGATACAACTTTAAGTCTTTATGTGTTGCAAAATCCAAAAAAATCTAAATGGATTTCATTCTCAATACTGAAGAAATAGTATCTTAAAAATCTATTCCTTCCACTTGTGAGTAGCCTTTACACACAAGTCTAGCCTTATTTCTGATAACTTCTCCATTATGATTCAACTTATTCCTTAAAAACCCATTTGGTTCTTATCACATCTGTGTTTTCTCATCTTGAAACCAATTCCCATGTTTGATTCTGTTGAATCTACCATAACTTAGATTCTTTTGTGCTAGCTTTGATCCAACTCTCATCCTTGCATGCTTTAGTTATAGTTCTAGGTTCTACCTCAAATAGAACAAAAGATTACATGTTCCTCTATTATAGCAACTCTTCTTCTTGTTAATACACCTTTTCCCTTATCTCCAATCATTTGATCTTCAAAATGATTCTTTTGCACATACTTATGAGTCTTAGGATTATTTTCTTATGCTTCTTCCTCTTCAACTAGTATCTCATTTTATTCTGTCTTTTTTTATGTCTTCTCTACAAGGGGGTTCATTAGATTCATATCCTTTTATCAGTATTGAAATTTGGTGTGATTCCTCATCCACTTTGACACTTGTACTTTCAACTATATTCATTAACCTTTTTCTGTAGCACCTATATATGCCTTGCTCTTTGTAGAATATCCAAGGAAGATTCCTTCATCTAGGATTTCATCAAACTTTCCCATATTTTCTTTAGCTCTCTTGATATAAAATTTTCATCCAAACAATCTAAAGTATTTCATAGGAGGAGGTTTTCCATACCATAGTTCATATGGGGTCTTTGAAGTCTTCACTCTTTCTTGTCCTTTATTAACAATGTTAACTACAGTATGAATATCTTCTTTCCAATATAATTCTGGTAGATTTGCTTCCTTCATCATGGCTCTTGCCACTTCTTGAACTATCTGATTCTTTCTTTCCACAACTTCATTTTGGTGTGAAGTCTTAGGAGTTGATAAATGCCTTTTATCCCATGATCTTGACAAAATTTTTAAACTCATTTGAGGTGAACTCAAAACCTCTATAAAATATCAAACGTTTTATTTTCAAATCCATTTAATTGTCAACCATAAACTTGAATTCCCTAAAATTATATAGAGCTTTTGATTTTTCTTTTAGAAAGGTCACCCAAGTCATTCTAGAGAAATCATCTATCAACAACATAAAATACCTATCACCTTGAGAGATTCTTGTTCCGGTAGGTCCACATAAGCTTGTATGCACCAACTCTAGAGGTCTTGTGGTAGAGTATTCCTTAGTTTTGAACCTCTTGTTTGTCTGGTGTCTAAATTGACACTCCTTGCAAAGTGCATTAATATACTTTGTATTTTTTAGAAAATCTCTCACAACCTGAGTAGAGCTAATATTCACTAGGCTATCAAAATTGATGTGACCCATTCTTCTATGTCAAATCCATCTTTCATTTATTTGATACATAAAGCACTTAACACCACCACCTTTGAGCTGATAAAAATTTCCTTTTGTCCTTGTTCTAGTTGTAACCAATGTTCCAAAGCTTCCTTTTTTATTTTATAACAATCATCCTAAAACACCAAATTGTATCCTCTACTACACATTTTTCCTACACTAAGAAGATTATGCTAGAGACCCTTGACATAAAGAACGTCATCTATCTTATGATTTCCATCAAAACTAATTAAACCTTTTCCACAGATTTTAGTAGATGTATCATCACCAAACTTAACAAGACCACCATATTACTTTTCAAGATTAACAAACTTACTTTTATTGAACCTTTCATATGATTTTAGCATCCACTATCAATTATCCAATAGTTTCTCTCCTCTCTTGTGTGAAAGGAAATCACCATAGTTCCTTCAATATTGTGACCTATTTCTAGAGAAATTTCCTTCACACATATTTCAAGATTAGTAGAATTATTTCCAAAATATAGAGCCATGAACAAGAATTCATCACTTCAATCATCTAGATAGTTTGATTCCTCATCATTAGATACACCGCTATCTTCTTTAACATAATAATTCTTCTTGACAAATTTACCTTTATGATAATTATGTTTGTCATTTGAAACTTTGATTGAAAATTTAGAAGCATAATGACCTATCTTTCCACAATTTAAACACTTAAAGGGTAACTTACCTCTATATTTTCTAGTACCCCTTGTCAATCTCCTTACAAAATTTTCATCCACCTCATCAAGATCATCCAGATTGGATTCATGATTCCTTGTCTTGCTGAATTTAAAAGAAATTTATTTCTTTTGAGCATCTTTTTCAAACTCTCTTAATTCAAATGTAGTTGAAGAACCAAATATATGATCTATAGAATATTGATGGGTATGTGCAGGATCATGATGGGCCAAAAAGTGGCAATATAATGGGTATGTGGCTAATGACTATTTTTTAACCCAAAATTGATGAAATGAAAAGGGTTTTTAAAGGAGATTCTCAGTTTTTCACTGATATAAATTATGCTTTACTTTGAATTTAATAAGTAATTATTATTCATTTTCTATTCAAATTAAGACTAAAGTCCTGATTGATAGGTTGATTGAAAAACATCTATAGCTTTCAAATGGTGACACATTTTTTAAATCCAAAACATGTGTCACATTCTATGCTTCACATACTATAGGATTTAAAAAAGAAAAAATGAATTTCATGAAGTTTTGACCAAGTTAAGGTGGTCATGCATACGAGTTTTAATATTTTTTAAAACGTTGTAATAAAAAATTCATAATTAATTATTTACTTGGAAAAAAATTACAAAAATATATGCATCACATCTGGGCATGAGTCCTATACATATATCTAAAATCTTATCAAAAAATATTATCATTTTATTGTGGTTAGGGTGGTCAAACAGACACCTACTTCTTATTTTTTCCCTGAAAATTAAGTAACACTGCATTGAAATTTCAAATTTTCACTAAATAGATTTTTTTTTTTTTAAACCTAGTATTTTAGAAACTACATTCAATTTTCTACAGATTTTATTCTTACATATTTTTTAAATAATATAGATAACTTGTTCAAATTTTTACGTCAAGTTGCCTCTCATTTTTTCTGAATTTTTTGCCACTTAAGGGCATGTTTTTTCCATGATGATCTTGCACATACCCTGATCCAAATTTAAAGCTTCCTTAACAGAAAAAAATTAGCACTATAATATTTAGGAAGAGTTCTCAATACCGTTTTCACAACTTCACTTTCCTCCAGTTTTCCACCAACACAATTGATGAAATTGACAATTTTTTCCACTTTGAGCATGTAGCTAGCAATATATTCATCTTCTGACATCCTTACGATTTCAAATTTGGCTTTGAAATTATGCATCTTTTCTTGATTGACCTTATCATTTCCTTGATAAATTCTCTATAACTTTTTCCAATTCTCTTTAGCAATTTTGAGGCTTATCACCTTCACAAGTTTTGAATAAAAAATCCCACTCAAGATATCATTCATTTCTTTTCCATTATTCTCATTATCCTTGATCTCATCATCACTTTTCATAGGAGTAGTAGGCATAGTGTATCCATTTTTAACTAACTTCCAACACCAAACCCTAATGAGACAAGAAAGGGTTCCATCCTAGCTTTCTAGAAAGCATAATTCAATCCATCAAACATAAGCACTTTGAAACCATTCTTGTGTTCCATCTATGTCTACCTCAAGCAGTTAAGCTTCTTTCATGGAACCAAAACTCCAATACCAATTATTAGACAAATAAGAAAACTGGGAGGGGTGAATCATTTCTACATTAAAACATTCAAAACCATATGAATCCTTAGAACATTATTGAACATTAGCATGAATGTAAACAAGTGAAACATCAACACATCAACACAACAACCATACATAGTAGAACACTATATTTAGATGGAAAAACCTAATCAAGGAAAAAACATAGTGAGGATTAACTTACATATATCTAAATAACAACACTAATTACAAAAGGCTCACTGCCGCAAGGGCTCACTACCAAGGACTCACTACCCAAAGAACTCACTATCCAAAATAAAAGAGAATACAAGAAGACTATTATAAGGAGTTCCACTACCTCAGAGATATAGGAAGATCCACCACAAAAAATATACACCATCTACAACCTTTGGCTAACTGCCTCCAACAAATTTAGGAGCATTGAAAATGTAGACACCTTCTACTCACTATTTTTGGTAGCCTTAGGCATTTAAGATCGCACTCAGGTCTCAACACCTGATCACATCCACATAATTTTGCATCACACAACACACCACCAATATCTCCAATAATTGACCTTAATTATGTATCCTCTATGACCTTAAACAACCTTGTCTAGGTCAACCTCAAAGAAACGTATGCACCTGAAACATGCAACTACCAAATCTAGTTCGGCACCCAACACTTCCGCAGTGGAAATAAGTGAAGGTAGAACACACCAAGGGTTAACTGAGACCCAAATATACACTAATATGCTACACCATGCTTCCAAAAACCATGAAGCACATCTACAAGTAACACTAACATGCTAGGTCGACCAAACTTGCATCAACACTACCAATCAATCAATTCACTCTTCACCAAGTCTGAAAACATCCTATGGACCATGAAGCAACATCACACAACATCATGGAATATTCTAACATCATAGAATATTCAACAACACTACTGCAACCACCTGAGACAAAAAAAAATATCTCCTTGTGTAACCAGCCACACTGGCACATGCATAAAACTCACTAAACAAGCTTGTAGAAGAATTGAATACCAAACACTCTAGGGAAAGTTATTTACCAGAAATATGAGCATGTTCCGAAATCTACAAGATAAGAAACCTCAATATAGAGAAATGTGAAACAATTTCATTTCTCCCAGACAACCTTATTCATAGGGAACACACTGTCAGACACATCTTCCATTGTCACACGATCTAGAACCTGAAACTATAAATATAATACCTTTGAAAACCTCTAATTATCTCATCCAAATGGCACAAGAACATCTTCAACCATGAAGAAATGTGGAGAACAATGAAGAACACAACATTGTCACCTTGTACACTTTCTATTCAAATTTTCTCAAAATCACTTGAAAACCAAGTGAACCAGTTGCACTAGCAACACCTTCTCAACACCACAAACACCTTCAAAAATATCCACATCTGAAACAACTACTCAACACCTTCTTATCATAACCACATTAGAGGTTTAGATAGGTTGACATAAATGAAAAAAATAAAGAAAACATAGTGCAACAATCTCCAACAATCTCCTTGTTGACATCAATGAAAATAGTAATCTCCAACAAGATAGAGAGAAGGAGAGAGTGAAAGGGAGGGAAATAGAGAATGGTGAGATAGAGAGGAGAGAGAGAGAGAGAAATAGGGCAAAGGGAGGGAGGGAAGGAGAGAGGGTGGGAGAGATAGAGAGAGAGAGAGATGGAGAGATATTTTCAAATAGTTTTCAAAAAAATTAGGGGGGGAACACACTCATATTTTGATTTTTCAAGATGTTTCCACTTTTGAAAATTAGTAAAAAATCATATATTCATTTAAAAATTACCATAAAAATCAAGAATAAACTACATGGTGTTAGCTAATTTCTCACCAAAGTGATTTTTAAAATACTACAAGAAATTTAATATTTTATAGGGGCCACACTAAATTCTATGTTAGGTTTTTCTATTGCATCTTAATTTTTTTAGTGTAACTATCTTCAATTTCCCATCAAAGGTCAATATTTCTCAATTTTATAAAAGAAGTTGCCACTTAAGACCACCTTTTGGTCCCACATATTTGTATACGGACCCATTTGTTTAAATCTTTCTTATAGCCAGGTCCAAATCTTTTGACTTTTATTTCAAGATTTTTTAAAAACAACAGGAAGAGAATATAATTGGTATAGATCCGTTGAAATAATATCCTTAACATGCAAATTGATTTTTTAAGGTTAGAATATATCATTTTAATTACATGCCATAGATGTATTTTCTAGAAAATCTAACAATCTAGGCCCCTTGTTGAAACACTTTCACATTGACCGCTTAGTTGTCCATCACATTCAAGGCCTAAAAGGAGAATTGGATTAGACTTTTTTTTATTTTCAAGAGGAGAAATAATTCATTCTTGTTTAGAAATTTGGATGTGTTAAAACCACCCTAAGTACGATATAAAATGTGTAAGGGACAAAAATAAACATGTTATGAATTTCATCTACAATGAGAATTATCTATTTTTCCTTGTGTTCCAAGATTGGTGCATACTATTTTGTATAAATCATTAAATCGACATGTGGTCCATAACTAAGATACAACTTTGTGCTTCCACCTTGAGAACAAGATTAACTATAAAAATAGGTGGATATGTTTCAGAGAAGGTAGTGGTCATATTGTGTAGTATTATATAATAAGATTTAAGTGATGAACTATGTTAGTGAGTATGAGACTAGAAAAGGAAGGCATAAGTTAAACTAATATTTTGGTGGTCCCCGAGTTTATATTTATAGAAGAATAAAATAATTATAGAAACAAAGGACTTGAAAAATTCATTTGTTCAAGGATACTATATTGGTGAAGATAAAAGGAAAGGAGAAGGAGAGTCTTCCAAAAAGGACAAGCAATCATTTTTCCAATAAAGATCACATGAACTTATGTTAAAAAGCAAATTGGAAGTATAAGGAAATGATGGTTGTTGTACATATATGCAGGAATCGTAAAATTTGTTGTAGTGATTGCAATATACATGGGTATACTTATGCATAGTGTTAGAAGTTACATTCAAAGAATATTTTAAATGAGAAGTATAGGAATTCCATATTTATACATCAAGAGGAAGTAAAAATTTTAAGTTCCTTTGGATGTATACAATAGGGAAGGATTCAGAGACACCAATAATACATACTCATGCACTTGAAGAGATGAAAAAATATTTTCTCCTTAAACCATAAACCAATAAGTGAATGTGTACATCTTAGTTCTCAATGCAATTTTATTCTAGTAGGTGTTCTTCAAATGCTTGTATTAAAAAATATGATCATCCTCACCCATATTCAATGAGTTAAGTGAAAGGAGTATAAAAATTTAATTTACTACAAATGGAATTTTTTTGTTAGGTATTAGCCAAAAATATATTAACAAAGTAGAAGTAGATGTGATTCCACTTGATGTTTTTGATATAATTCTTAGTAGTCCATAGTTTTATGCTTGAAATGAAACTTTTATGAGGAAAAATACAAATAGATCAAACATATAGTCAAATGCTTTGATAAGAGATCACCTAAAGCAAGAGGACAAATGTCATATTTAATCTGGGACAACACGGTTTATAAACTTTGGAAAAGATAAAAGGTTAATATCTAGAGTGAAGATTAGCTAGAGAAGCATCATAAAGAAATATGTGATAATGACTAAATTGAGGGAAAATAGTTCAAATAATGTTAGCCAAGGCATAGAAAAAAATAAAACTTTTCCCAGAGAGAATGATTATTTGGCAATGCATGACCCTAAGGAAGGAGCCCAATGCAGTAAGTACACAGAAAGACCTACACTAAGACAATGATGAGTTTTTTATACATAAGCCATGTGATGAGACAACCTACACCCAAGCCTTTAAAATCAATTTCTAGTCATTTTCTTAGAATCTCAATACCAGTCATTGCTCCTATGAAAACCCTATCCATGTAACTTATGGTTGAAGTATATACAAGGACTTAGGTATAAATTAGAAGATATACAAAGTTATATAGAAAATATAGAGTTATAGTAAAAAGGGGGAATTTAAGAGAGAGATAGAATGCAGGATATATGGATAAGGAAATACTTAGAGAACAAATAATAGGAGCTCACATGAAGCATGTTCTCTTCACATCTTGTTGTATACACAAAGTTAGAATATATATCATATTTATTATAAGGAGACTTTGGAGAATAATATAAGGAAGCATTTGTTCCAATTTGATTTCTCTATATTATATTTGTTATTTTCAAGTATGAATGAGTAATAGTCTCTTAAAATGGTAAAGTGTGCATTGAATCTTGTTCAAATGATCAAATTGGTACCGTGACATCTCCTTACTGTCATGTTTCTAGAAAATGATTGACATGAGACCTTTAAGAGTTGTTATTCCCCAAGTGAACTCTTGGGTCCTTTTGAATCTAAGTTATAGACCTTTATTTTGTCTTCTTCGTTAGGTGGTCATTAATCTTCATAAAACAAAAAATAAAATTACAAATACCTTTATACTCACTAAATAATTAATCCATAATAAAAAGAATAGTAGAACTTAAATCATACAAACTATCAATAATTGTGAGATTTTAGATTCTTACTTCTTATATTACTATTCTTAAATTAAATAAAAATAAATTATAGTATTCTAAGAAAATTGTATGAAAATAAATTAAAGAAAAGTTGAGTTTTTTTATCTACTAAGTAGTAAACAAACATTATAGGGGAGAGGACCCATTAGTTGAGCATGTTTCAATAGTTGTGATAGTAGTTGTTTATATAATGTTCAATATTTTTATCAATATTGGGCCAATAGTTGTCACATGGCTACCCATAATTAAACAAAATGTATTCCTTTGATCTAAAAAGCAACCAATCATGTGATGCCACATCAGCACTCAACTACCCATGATGTGAATGCTCAAGTATTGGTAAACTACATCTTGACAAAAACCATGCTGATGTGGCCCCGAAACGAAAACTATAAGTAGGGGACTTGCCAAATAAGTTGCTCTAAAAAGTTGGGAGTGATTTGAAACTTCCACATAAGATAATTAGAAGCGCGAAGTTAGGATGCTCAACTACTGGATCCTCTCCCCTATATAATTTTTTTAGCTATCTTAAATGACCATTAAAGTGCCATAAATAAAGTTTGCAGAACCACTAAAAGTTTATATTACCTGTCCAACCATTGAGAGTTTGAATTGGTCCCTTCTCGGAAAGAATGCTACTGCAGAATTCATAAAATTGATCAGTCTGGACCATACCATGTTGATGATCGTCTTTTTCTGAATTCATGTTTTTTTTTTTGTCTCCAGCTGCCTAACATAAGTTTTGAGTATATTCTATTTCACAAATCAATTGTTTTAATAAAAAAATGTTTTTATTTGATTATAATTTTTTCTAATTGGATCATATTTTATGATTTATTATTCAAAAGTAAGAGTAAAAAAGAGAATTTGATAATAATCATGAAGTGTGATCTGAAATATTTAGAGAAAAAAATCATACAATCAATTTAAAAAATATTTCAACAAAAAGTTACTTTCCTCTTTCTTTAATTGCATTATCCCTGAACTGGAATAGAGGACAATAGTTTATACAAAGATATCCAGAACCGCGAACGAATTGGTTAAAGTCTTCCCTAAAATGATAATTCTATTTCTAAGTTATTTGACGAATCCCTTACATTAACTAATATGAAGGTTAGAAATAGCAGTACGGGCAGTAATTTATTCCCTAACGGACTACATAAGTAATTGTATCAATCCTTGTGTTTAACTGCTCTTCCTCTTTCGTTTGTTCATGTGGTTTGTTCTGTAGATTGTGGTGATAATCCAAATATTTTTAGACTGCAAATAACAAAATTAGCTCATCTTTGACCTCCTTAATTATAGCAGTTTGGACTGAAACGTGTGTCCAATTTTGGTGGTTTTCAATCTCTTTCTTACATACCTTTATTGTATATTTTTTTCGATTCTTACTGCTATTTTTAATATTAATCTCTTTATTTATTGAAAAAAAATTATTAATAAAAATGGACAACTCTTTACCACTTTTATGATTTGATGAGGTGTAAAATTGTCATTATCATTTATTTCTGAAATATTTAATCTTTCTGTAGAAGAACACTCATAATAATTCCTTAGATACTAAAATAATGGGTACAAAAGAGACACAAGGTTATCCACTCAAATATTCTCTTTGAGAGAGCTTGACCAACTGAGGTATGGGAGATACATTGTTGATTTGCCATTACACCAAAACTCACAGGTATGGACTTTGAAGTAAACATCTTCTTCTAAACCTAGAGTGGTAGTTAGTACACAAGATCAGCTCCAAGTGGTTCAATGCTTAGTCCAACACTCCCTCTTTGATGTAACCCAATGGTAATGAACTTGAGTTGAGGCTTTGATACCACATGTAGATTTGTCATTATATAAAAATTGGTTGGTGTCAATGAACTTCCAAATTAGCATAGTCACATAGATCCAAAGTGAGTTAATCCACGAGATCAACTCCCAAGGTGCAGTAGTTAGTCCAACACAATCAACTGATGTAACTTTAGATTACTGAATCTGAGTTGAAACTCTAGTACTACATAGATATTTTTTATTATACCAAAACTTGCAAGTATTAATCAACTTGTAAATCAATATATTCGCCAAAATCTAAAATGATAATTACTCAACAAGAACACTCCCACAATTGCAATAATTAAACCAATAAATACTTTTTAGGAATGGTTGATATATGAACAGGACGACTAGTGAAGTGACTTGGATGGTTTGATGTGTATAAAGAACGGGCAGTAACATTATTGTGAGTGTTTTCTGAGAGGGGAATTTCTAGTTATTTCTAATAGATCTTCAATAATAAGGATTGTGAGGGATCCATGTGGCCCTTCTTTTGATGCAACAATATCTTCTTAGTCTAGTTCTCTGTTCCATCCTCTGTTGGCTGACGTGGACTCCAACTGTACTGGAGTAATCTCCCCTGCCACTTTGTTCACTCTCACCGACCGCATTTATTCCTATCTCCTTACTTCTTCTATATTCTTCAATGTATCTAGACAATTGTATGTGTGTGGTGTATTCGAGAAGCTTCTTGCGTATTCTGGAAATAGACTCTGTTTTGTAAAAAGGCATATACAATACACTGTTTTCTGTGATGGCATGGATGTGATGGCATGGACGTATGACAAGAAAAGAGCACTGGCAGCTCTGGCAACTCTGTATTATGAAAAATGGCATTAATATAGAACATTGAGATTGCTGAATCCTCCGAGTTTTATTTATATCTCTGTTTTCTGTGTTTGTCCCTCTCTTTCTCTGTAGCATTGTGACATTTTGCTTGTCCCTGTTTCCTACAAAGTGGTATCAGAGCTATGTCGGTCAGGCTCACTGGGAGTAGAGGTTCATGAGTTTAGTGTTTGAGAAGAGTCGTAAGGTGTCAAGTAAGCAAGGAAGGTTTGCAGTCAAGCTAAGAAATTAAGTTGTTGTAAGTGTGGCTACAAAAGTAGTTGTTTAACAAAGAATTCGTGGGTCTGTCATTTGATGAAAGTCATTGTCAAATAAAAGATTGAAGCTGCTCACATGTAGAAGCGGAAGCTGTGCAAGGATTAGAGCCTGAAGACCCTAAAGTGTAGAAGATTTCAGTGGAGTGTTGCAATTTGAAGAAGCTGTTGTTTGAAGAGCCTGTCAAAGCTTTGAAGAAAGAAGAGACCCAGTTGCAGAAGTCGTTTGGTGCAGAAGAAGCCGTTGAAGAAAGAAAAGAAATCGGCTATTGTTGAAAGAGTTGACTGTCATAAAGCAAAGGTCGACACAGGTAAGGGTTGCAGTCTCTAAAAGAAGTCGCCACTTTGCATTAGCCGCTTGGATATTGTGAAAATCGAAGAAGACAAGAAGAAATGAAACGAAGTGAAAAGAAAAAAAAGATCAGTGAAAATAAGATCATTGCTTATCGTCATTGTCAAAAAGAGTAAGGGTTTAGGAGAGGTCAGAGAAAGATTGTGGAGGACGCTGGCTGCTGCAGACCATTATGTAGGGGAGCATAAGTCATTGTTGGTCAACAATAAAGCGACCATGGAAGGAGTGCCGACCCAAGAGCAGTTGCAGAAGCTGTCGGTTTGCAAATGTGTCTACCAATAGAATACACAGGAGATCCCTTCAGAAAAAGAGAAGCTCTTAATCTAAAATGCATTCGCTGTCATAGTAAGTTTTCAGCCGACATCTGTAAAATCTGTCAAGGAGATTGTAAACCAAAAGGCCAGAGCACTCTATACAGTTGATATTAAGGGGGAGCCAGAAATTAGAAAAGGAGGTAAGTTTGTTGTTTATTGAATCAAAGGTGTAATTAAATAGAAGTCGCTCTCCTAATCACTTGGGTTATTTTTGTATTACTGAGCTTTTAAACAAAGAATTCACAGTAAAATGAAATGAATTTGAAGATTGAAAGAAAGAGTTGTGGCTTTCAGAAATAAAGAATACTAGAAAGAGTTGTGTTGAAAGATTGGTTATCAAAAATAGGAATATGGAGTCCTAAGGAAGATATTTTGTTGCTTTCAACAAGCATTTACTGCCATTTGAAAGGGTGAGTAGCAGTTGTGTGTGTAAAAGTGTAGATTCTCTTTAAATGGTGTATAGTAAAATTGTCAACAAGAGGAAGAGTTGAAACAAAAGATAAAGAGAGCAGTTTGTAAGATCTGAAACAAAGAAAGTGTCCAGTGCTAAGGATTGCTCATCTGCAGACCTCTAAAGGTAGATTGAAAGGAAATCTTGAAAGAAGAGTGAGGCACGCGAAGCTGCCGATGAAAGTCATAGCATTGTTGTGAACTCAAGTGCAAAGGTAAGTCAGTTTGAATCATTTATTTCAATGGGGAAAGCTGATAGAGTAAAGAAAGAGAAAACAAATGAATTGGAAGAAGAATTGAAGGAATGTAAGAAACAATGTTCAGAAATGATACTCTTTTAAAAGAGAAACAAATGGAAAAGTGTAATCTTTTAGATGAAAATTATGATCTTGAAAAAGAATTGAATGAAATTAAAAAAATGAATGAAGAGTTAGAAGAAAAACTAAAACTCTTTGATGATGTGAAAAAGAAAAATGAAGATTTGGAAAAAATGTTAAAAAGGGTAGAAAATGAAAACACTTTGCAGAAGAAAGAAATATCAAAACTAAAACAAAAGAATGAATGTTTGAAGTTAAAGCCATCTATATGTGATGTATCATGTGGCACTGAAGATTTGTGTTTTTCTAATCAGTCATTGTGTATGTGTAATTTTGTAAAAACTAATGAAGAATGCAAGAAAAAAGATGATGTATGTTATTCCTTTGATCAATTGATTGATTTTATTGAAGATATACCAGATAAAAAGTGTCAGGATGAATTTATTAATGAATCTGAAAATGTTGTTGGTTGTTTTGATGATAATGTTGGTTTGAAAATTATGAAGAAAATGGGTTTTAAAGGAAAAGGTTTGGGAAAATATGGGCAAGGAATGAGAGAGCCCATTTAACCAATTATGAGGCCAAAATATGAAGGCCTTGGATATGACAAATGTGAAGAAAATGAAAATAATGTTCAACATGATATATGTTTAAACAAATCAGGGCAAAGAAAGAAAGAAATTCAATGTTTTCATTGTAAAAGAGAAGGTCACACTAAAGAGATGTGTTGGGATTTGCATTCATGTAAAATTTGTGGTTTAAGAAATCATTCTGAAAAGATGTGTTCGAAAAAAGAATGGAATAATGAATCTATGACAGATTGTATAAAAATGAATTGTGGATGGTGTTATGGTTCTAGTTGGGAAAAGGTTACAGTTATGTTAAAAAGATTGTACAAATGTTCATATGTGAAGATCAATAAAAATTATGAAAGGTATGAATGTTCAAAAGGGATGAAAAATGTTTTGAGTGAAAAGAAAATGTTTTCTAGCAATACATTTACAAATTGTAAAGATGTTGGAAGTTCCAACTTGATGTTTTGAAGACTTGAAAACAAAGGGATCACAGTTTTCTGAAAAAGGAAAGTTAGAAAAATTACCAAAGGGTGCCACCATGAAGAGAGAAAAAAAAGTCAAAAGTTTGATACAACTGCAACTGTTAAATTTTTTCATCATAGGATGAAATTCAAATGAGAAGAACGAAAGGGCAGAGATGAAGCAATAAGAGGAATAAAAATGAAATTATTTTGGGCATAATAGAAGCTACTGCAACAACAAAGAAAAGAATTTGGAAAGAAAGAATGAATGAAAGATAAATGATGGAAAAACGAAGAGAAAGAAGTGAGTAAAAAGTCAAATTGACAGGGAAGAAGAATGCCTGAAAGATAGTCAAAATTGTAGCAGCAATTAAAGAAGAAATCATTGAGGTGCAGCAGCAGCAGCTATAAAACAAAAGATCAAAAAAAGTTTGAGGAGTTTGTATGCATAGCTATCTAAGTTGAAAGAGAATAAAAATGTTCAGGTATAAAAATTCTCATGTAAAAGATGATGGGAATCATGGCAAGTTTGAAGGTACAACAAGTACTTTTGGCAAGACATCTATAGATGACAAGTTTGTAGAAAGTTCAAGATTGAAGTTTTGAAAAACAAAAGTTTGAGAGACTACCGCAGCAGTTGGACAAAGACAAAGGCATCATCAGGCATGAAGATCATCAAGAAGGCAAAGAAAAGGATTTGAAGAAGTCAGTGGACTTGGTTATGGACATCAACAAGAGATAAAAGAAGACATCAGTCAATGGCAAATGAAGAATAAAAGAATTGGTATTGCAGAAATACATGGCAGTGAAGATTAAGGGGGAGTGTTGGCTGACGTGGACTCCAACTGTACTGGAGTAATCTCCCCTGCCACTTTGTTCACTCTCACCCACCGCATTTATTCCTATCTCCTTACTTCTATATTCTTCAATGTATCTAGGCAATTGTATGTGTGTGGTGTATTCGAGAAGCTTCTTGCGTATTCTGGAAATAGACTCTATTTTGTAAAAAGGCATATACAATACCCTGTTTTCTGTGATGGCATGGACGTATGACAAGAAAAGAGCATTGGCAGCTCTGGAAACTCTGTATTATGAAAAATGGCATTAATATAGAACATTGAGATTGCTGAATCCTCCGAGTTTTATTTATATCTCTGTTTTCTGTGTTTGTCCCTCTCTTTCTCTGTAGCATTGTGACATTTTGCTTGTCCCTGTTTCCTACATCCTCTATCAGGCCGCCTTTTAAATTTCTAGTATTCCTCAGACTAATCCATAGCCTTCAACTTGCTTATTACAGGTGAAAAAATAATAATTGAAATTATCCTGGTCATAATGCTAACATTTACATATTGAGGGCTGATCTATTGATCGCGTACCCCAAAAAATGAGGCCACACTCTTGTTAAAAGCTTATGTGGGAAGCCTTCTTGAAATTGAAACCTCTGATAGGCTAAGCTGAGACAATTCTGCAATTAGGAATTCAGAATATTGTCTTCCCCTTGCAAAAGTGGTAGGTCCCAGCAGAGGGGCATTTCAATTATTTTCTTATAACAATGGTTTCCCCTTGTGTATACTGAAAGTAAACTTCCATCGCCACTAACCGTTCAGGTACAACATGTTGAAGTTAATGTGGGGATCAATGAGAGCATCCATCCTGATATGATTGCACATTAGGATAGAGGAACTTGGTGTCAATTATTTTTGTGGGAAACTCTTTAAGCAAATAAAACTTTAAGAGCATAAGGAAGATATACAGTAAAATCTATCGATTGGTATATATCAGTGTTCCACGGGGACGCGTCCCGAAAAACACCGCGTTTTGGAGCGGGGACGTTTCCGAGAGGGGAGACGCCTGGGAAACGTCCCTCCGCCGTCTCCGCTGCCGCCGCCGTCCCCGCCGTCTCCTCCTGAAGGGAGACGTTCCCTGACTTTTGCGCACAGAAACGCCATGGAAACGCGATGGAAACGCCGGTTAAAAAATTGAAAAAGTTAAAAACATTTTAACCTAAGTTTTATTATACTTCATTTGATGAAATTATATCATTTTACATAGCAGCCGCAGGGTTTTTTGACTGGAGTCTGGTGCATTCGACTGCATTTGAGGTATTTCATTTTTCGAACCCTTCGTTTTGGCTCGCAATTTCATTTTCATTGTATGCAAAACGTTGAAACCTGGTTTTTTGAGCGCCACAGAGATGTCCGCTCATGGAATGCAATGGTTGCGGGGTTTGCAGAAGCCGCGCGCGGCTTCTGCAACCCCCGCGACCATTGCATTCCATGAGCGGACATCTCTGTGACGCGTCACAGAGATGTCCGCTCATGGAATGCAATGGTCGCGGGGTTTGCAGAAGCCGCGCGACCATTGCATTCCATGAGCGGACATCTCTGTGAGTTAGCAAATAAATTAATAATAATTGCAACTGCAAGCTGCGCGACCATTACATTCCATGAGCGGACATCTCTGTGAGTTAGCAAATAAATTAATAATAATTGCAACCATTGCATAATTTGCATTCCATGAGCGGACATCTCTATGAGTATGAGCAAATAAATGGAATCAGAAATTAGAATGCAATGATTGCAGGATATGCAGTTGTTGTTGCAGTGCAACAACAACTGCATATCCTGCAATCATTGCATTCCATTTGAATTTTGAATTGAGACTATAGACTATAGAGGAATTTTGTTAGATGTTGTAGTTGCAAGTGCAACTGCCCTGTAGACATGTATGCAAATTTGCAAAATGAAAATGCCAAAATGTGGAAGCATAGCCGAGACATGTTTAACTTTTTTACTTTCTGACAGTGTGCCTCAACTTCAAGGCTGAAAGAGATGTCAATATGTCATCTCAATTCAAATGGAATGCAATGATTGCAGGATATGCAGTTGCTGTTGCACACTGCAACAGCAACTGCATATCCTGCAATCTCAATTCAAATGGAATGCAATGATTGCAGGATATGCAGTTGCTGTTGCACACTGCAACAGCAACTGCATATCCTGCAATCATTGCATTCCATTTGAAATTTTGAATTGAGATGACATCTCTTTGAGCCTTGAAGTTGAGGGCCTTGAGGCACACTGTCAAAAAGTAAAAAAGTTCACATGTTCGCAACGGCAACTGCATATCCTGCAATCATTGCATTCCATTTGAAATTTTGAATTGAGATGACATCTCTTTGAGCCTTGAAGTTGAGGCACACTGTCAAAAAATAAAAACTAAAAAAGTTCACATGTCTCGTCTATGCTTCCACATTTTGGCATTTTTGATTTTGCATACATGTCTACAAGGCAGTTGCAAGTTTGCAATTAGTAATTACAACATTTGACAAAATTCCTCTATAGTCTCAATTCGAAAAAGTAAACCCTGCGGCTGCCACTGTAAAATAATAATTCATCAAATGAAGTATAAAACTTCACACTCACAAACAAAATTCCTCCAATCATTGCATTCCATTAGATGACATCTCTTTGAGGCACATTGTCAATTTAAAATTTAAAAGTTAAAAACTTTGAAATGGAAAGTTGGAAACATGATAACATTGATAAATGATAAGTGATAACATCATATTGTTTTTTTATTTTCATGATTTCATCTTTTGCAATAAATTATAGAGGTCTGATTTTGTTTTTAAATCTTTTTTGCAGCCTCATTTGACATTATCTGATTATCATAATGAGTTCAATCAATAGAAGTGGCGATGAGGTTGAGGGTGAGGAGGTTGAAGCAGAAATTGGAAGTGGAAGTGGAAGTGAAAATGAATCTGATGATTCAGAATTTCAAATAGAAGTAGAAGAGGGTGAACATGACTCAAATACTCAGACTCAAGCTGAAGCAGGTTCTATTGAGAGTAGAAGAGTCAAAGATAAATGCCCTTCAAAAATCCTCCAAAAATATGCCAAGGGCCCCTTTGATCCAAAATCACCATTAAAACAATTTGCAACTAAGATGCCGAAACAGCCTGGGTCACGTGGGGGCACTAGAAAGTGGGTGTGCCATCTTTGTCATCTTGACTGGTTTGGGAGCATTACTAGAACTAATTCTCACTTTCTTCTTATTCGAGGCAAAGGTGTAGATGTTTGTAAGAAGGTGGAAAACAATGCAAAGTATAGAGCTGAAATTTTAAAATTATGGGGTTCGGATGAGGAAGCAACACCTATGACAGCTACATTGGCACATAGGAGTAAGGCTGATCAGATTGCAGCAGTTTCTACTTCTACTTTGCAGAGTCAAAGGCCACCAAATCCATTCAGTTCATGTGTAGGAGAGCCTAAGGGGAAACGTAAAGTGGCATCTTCAAGTTCACATCCATTGGCAGATTTATTCAATGCACAAGCAAAGGATGAGGCAGATGATGCTATTGGCAAATTCTTCTTTGCCAATGGCATTCCATTCCATGTGGCTCGCTCTCCTTATTACAAGGAAGCTATGTCAAAGGTAATAAGGGCGGGACCATCATATGTGCCACCAGGGGAAACTAAGTTGAGGACAACAATCTTGGATCATAACTATTCCAAGATTAATATTTTGATGGAGAAGATGAAGAGAACCTGGGTCTCAAGTGGATGCAGCATAGTCATGGATGGGTGGTCGGACATTAGGCATCGTCCACTCATCAACATCATGGTCACATCTACAGCGGGCCCTTATTTCCTTAGGGCTATTGATTGTTCAGGGCATAGCAAGGATGCTCATTATCAATTCCAGATTCTCAAGGATGCCATAGAGGAGGTTGGGCCACAGAATGTGGTGCAGGTAGTGACAGATGCGGCCCATGTGTGTAGAGCTGCAGGGAAGTTGGTTGAGGCAGCCTATAGACACATTTGGTGGACTCCTTGCTGTGTGCATGCTATGAATAATGCACTTAAGGACATGGGTAAAATCAGCTGGATCAAATCAATTGTGAGTGATGCTAGAGATGTGCAGATGTTTATCTGCAACCACCATACTTCACATGCACTTTTCAGAACCTTCTCCAAGAAGGAATTCCTGAAACCTATAGAGACTCGGTATGCATCATACTTTATTCTCTTGGAGAGGATGCTTGAGTTGCAAGAGCCATTGCAAGTAATGGTAATGACAGCAGAGTGGAACCGATGGCCTGAGTCGAAGACACAGCAGGGGTTGAGGGTTAAGGAGGTGGTGAAGAATGATGTCTTTTGGGCTGATGCCACATATATTGTCTCCATCATTGATCCAGTCTTCAAGGTTATTAGATTTGGGGACTCTAATGCACCTTCCCTTGGAGAGGTATACGAGTGCATTGATTCCATGCTTGATCAAATGAAGGCTAAAGTGCGAGAGAAGGACCCCACAATGCAATTCTACACCGAGCACATTTATCCAATCATTCAGCATAGATGGGAGAAGCTCAACACTCCCTTACACATGGCTGCCTATGCATTGAACCCGAAGTGGTATGTGCCACGTCCCGGCAGAATAACACCTATAGAGGATGCTGAGGTGAAGGAAGGGTTCATGAAGGCCATTGACAGAATGTATGATCCTACAGAGGCCAGCTTGCTTCGTACCGAGTGGACAAAATTTGCCACTCTTTGGGGATATTCAGAGGCGGCCAAGGTAGATTTGGAGACTATGTCAGAGGAGGACCCCAAGTTGTGGTGGACTATGCATGGGCCTAGATCTTTGATTACTACTCTAGCCATTCGTTTGCTGTCCCAGGTTTCTAGTTCTTCTGCTGCTGAGAGGAACTGGTCCACTTATAGCTTCATCCACTCTGTTAAGAGGAACAGGCTTACTTCTAGGAGGGCAGAGAAGCTTGTGGCTGTACATAGTGCCTTACGTCTAGTTGACCGCAACACAACTACATACAAGGAGAGTCCAGCAGCCAGATGGGATGTAGAGCCAGAAGAGCCATCACAGATAGATGATGATCCTACAGAGACAGGGCTGGTTGGTATTGGTTTAGATGAGCTTCAGCATGCGGAGTCTAGCAGTTCTAGTGATGAGGAGATTGGCATGGAGCTTGGAGATGATTAGATCATTAGCAGCATCAGGCCATTAGCCTGGAGCCATTTTGATTTACTATTAGTCTATTAGTATTTACTATTTTCAGTATTTTGTTACTTGTACTCTGTTTTGGAAGTTTGAAGTTTGAACATTGATAATACAGTGATACTTGATTGTAATTATCAAATTATGATTCATGAATCATGATTATGAAACTCAAATTATGAAACATATTGATATAGTTCTTGTTGCATTTCCAATGTCAATGAAATGATATATTATTGCAATGTGTTATTGTGTTTAGAGTTTAGACAATTAAATTATTAATCTTTTAAGTTTTAATTTTCAAGTACTATATGTATTTTAGCGCCACCCCCCCGCCGCCCCCCCGCCGCCGTCCCCCCGCCGTCCCCCAATTTAGGCCCCCCGTCTCCCATCTCGGAAACACGTCCCCCGCCGTCCCCCCGTCCCCGTCCCCGAAACTCCGTGGAACATTGGTATATATAGTTTAAGATATTAATAGCACTCAAGTGTTAACATTAGACGATGATGGAGATGTCATTGGGCGGGATCTCAGTATTTGTACTTCGAGTGGGAATTTCCTGGGACATTTAGAGGCCATTGCAGAGGACGATGATGACAATGGATGTACCGAAGAAGACTCTTGAAGAGCTAGAGGACGAATGGAACCATCTGTAAAACCAGTTCCAAAAAACAAATAGCAATATAAAAGACAATAATTAAACAAAATAGCACCAACAAATGGGGAGTTTTGTGCTTTGTTTTTGTTTTGTTTGTTGCTGCTATTTTGTTTTATAGTTATCTTTAGGGTCTGTTTTTGCATGGTATCAGAGTTTAAAATTTGTTTAGTTAGATAAGCTTTGAAGTGGTATAATTTATTTGTCTAAGGGTTCTTTTTTTAATATGAGTTTTACAAATAAAAGTTTGTCAATCTTATATGGAAGTGGTTTTTATATTAAAAGATTCCAGTTAAAAATATTTCTAGAGAGAATGTTTTATGAAACAGTGAATAAAGAGATTGGGAAACCTCAACAATCAAAAAGAAAAAAAGTTATGAAAATGTAAGTTGGAGCAAGCTAAAGGCATTATTGCTTGAGTCTCAATCTCAATAAAATATGTGTTGATGTTGACAATCCAATACAATTATGGAAATATTTAGAAAAAGATTATAAAGATGCAAATATTGCTAGTCTGTTTAGTATAGAGGAAAAATTGGTGAGCTTAGATCCCAACTAATTTTGAAAAAATAATTGATTTTTTTTTAGCATTCTCCCTTAAGATTAGATAGAATAATACAAAGAAGATACAAATGAAAGAGAAACATTATAACACTAATCAAAATCTTTTATTTGAGTTTGGTTTTTCACAATATATTATTACTACTTTGTACTTGAAAATCAAAGGATCATATAAGTTGCCAACAATTTAATTTTCTATGCTAAAACAAAGCATATTAAGATTGATAGTACATGGAAAATCTTGTTCGAGCAACTATGGACACTCTATGATTTTGTGTTAAGTGAAGAATAAACAGTTTCCTTCTCCACTTCTTTTGCGGCTTTATATTCTGTTTCACACGAAAAATATATATAGTTGTTTGTTTTTTACTACTCCATATCATAAGACCCGACCCATACTGAAAAACATGACCACCAATACATTTTCTGTAATCCTTACCATTCACTCGTTGAAAAGGAGGAACATTGGCTTGCTTTTGGATCGAGGCCCTGCAACATTCTACTTCTAAAGGCCCGGAAGATTTTTGGTGAGCCGATTCTAGTTCAGAGGAAGCCCTCTAGTGTTTCACCATTTCTTGCCAAAGAGGTGGTCTCTAATGGCGCGGGTGCTGGGCAGGGGCTATGCTAAGGTTTTCTCCTCCCCGTTTGTCTTGTGACTAAGATTAGAGCAGCCTTGGTGTGTTGGGAGGTCTGTGTGGGGCATCTATTATTCCTATTTCCTTACCTGTTTGCATTCCTTGTTGGGTGAAGCGGATGCCCCGGTAGTGTCGAGTAGGCATAGGAATGTGGAGCAGGGTGCTAACGAACCTGTTGTGTAGCCTGAGGATAGAACTGCATCGTGCCTTGTGTTCTCCCTCATTGGGAGTTTTCTGGGGTTGAAACGAAACATCGCTACCTTTAGGAATTGAGCCAAGAGAAAATGAAACAGTTAGGGTTGTTTCGATATAGAACTATGGTGAAGGTTTTCTTCATGATCTTCTCCAGTCAAGAAGATTGTATTCCAATTTTATTGGGTAACCCATGGTTTATGGGTAAGTATGGACTTGCCCTAAAGTGATGGGTTTTGAGATTGGTCTTCAAAAGCAAGGCATCAATAAAGTTTTCGTTGATTAATTTATTTTTTATTTTTTATTTTTTTTAATGATGGGAGGGTGAGGTTTAGAAATGTATTGTATTTTGAATTGATTAGTTTATTGTTTTTATATGATATTTTTTACAAAATATTTGTTATTTGTTAAATTTACAATGTATTTTAATGTGGTTAAGGTGTTTCCTTCTTAAATTATTTTATCTATCAAAATTGGTTGGGCAACATGCAACAATTTGTTTAAAACGGTTTCTCAATTATATGTCAAAAATAGCTTATGACTAGTCACTCCTTTTTTGGGTGCTTGGTCAATAAGGATATTACTCACATCCCTATTTGCATGCGCTAGCCCTCATCAAATGGGCCTTCTTCAAACTAGAACAAAGGCACTTTGGGGAAGGATGGAGGTAGGATTAGCCATCCTTTGATTTCTTTAGAGGTTGGATAAATTTCTAAGGGTAAAAGTACTCCCATATTAATTAGTGACCACAAATATTTTGTCGATGGAAACAATGGAAAATTTTAGTGTGTTCTAGAGAGGTTTAACTTTAAGCCATCTTGATTTAGTGTAAAAGATGTTTCTTGCTCCCTTTTTTGAGTTGTTATGTGATCCTTACTTTGAGTGTTGCTTGTTTTTTGTTTGGTTGTAGTTTTTATGTTGTTTGTTTATTCTTATAGCTTTGTGTTACTTGGTTTGACTAATGTAGGAGCACCTAATGGACTATATGCCACCATGAGGCCAAAATGTAATAAGTGTTTAAAGAGTGCTTAGAGGTCATTCAATAAAGTTTTTCAAGACCATTACAAGGTGTTTGAGTCATTTGATGAGTGTTTAGATAAGTTGTATGGTCATTGTATCCAGTTTGCAAAATTGGAAAATGTTGCCAAATGAAGTCTATAATAGGTTTTAGATGTTTTGTCATGGGAACAAGGTCTCGGTGGATCATTTTATCATGCAATTAGTTAATTTGGTGGTTCTTAAGTGTTGAGGGACTCAAAAGTGAGAAAAAAATAAAATCTTGCAAAAAAGTTGTCAAGGTAAGAGTGCAAAATTGGAAAATGTAAAGGCACAAAATGAGGAGGTAGTTTGAATTAGATGTAGTCATGTGATTTGAGTTATTTTTGGTTTTCAATGTATAAATAAGCCTCACATAGGTTAAGGAAAATAGAGATTTTGAATTGTAATAGAAAATCATCAATAGAATTTTGTTTTTTCTCAAAAAACATTGATAAAACATGATTGTTGGCTCTTGTACGACCATGTACGACCAGATATTGAAGGGTCAGTCATTGGAGAATATAGTGTTGTATGTCTACATAATTTTTCACCTGTTCTTGTTTGATTTCATGAAATAATGAGGAAGATATTACATTTTTTGTTCAAACAATCTGAAACCCTCATCTAGGGTATACAAAAGTAAAGAAAGTTGTTTTTTCTCATGTTCTGATCGGTGGAAAATGCCAAATTTTTTGAGTTTGTGCAGGCATATTTACACAGGTTTGAGGCATTGGAAAGATGAAATGGACTAGGGGATATGAACTTTCAACAAGCCTCAGGATGTAGGTAGGGAGTTGCTATGGGAAGAGCTTAAAGTTTTGAATCACTAATGAGAGTTTCGTTCGATGAGATTTTTCATTTGGAATGTCTTGTTAACTGTTGAGGGTACTTGAATGAAGGTGGAGAGTCTGCGAGTGGAATCCCTTGGGGTTGTTTTGTTATTGAGCCTAATTACCTACCTAGCCATTGATGGACAATCAATATTTTGTGGTGTTGTTACAAAACAAACTTGTCTCATTCTTTCATATGTTTTAAAATGGCTTAGAAGGTGTTTTAAAAGCCTCTTATAGTGTGGAGTTTGGGTTTGGATCAGGGTTTTTTTTATATAGTTCCTAATACAGGGCTACAAGGGTATGGTGAAGTTTACCAAGAAGAACATTGGATTTGAAGTATGAGGTTACTTGCTGGGTTTGGTATGGTTGAGTTTGTTATGTTCATCTTATGTAATGTCTTCTAAGGGCCAGTTGAGTTGTGTTGTTGATGATTTCGTAGTTTTTGTTATTAAAAAGTAAGCCAAGAATGCTTAAAAGCAATAATTTTTTATCATTTCCTTGAATGGTTGGTTGAGTTGAGTTGTGATCCTCCTAGCATTGCGTCTTTGGTATCAAAGCCCAGTAAGGGCTAGGTAGAGGAAGAGTTTGTGGTTGTGGTTGTGTGTTGTGTGTGCATGTTAGGAGAGAACTTGATTTCCTAGGTGAGGCAAAGTGAAGTGGAAGAAAGGAGGGACTATCCTCCTAGCATTGCGTCAGTTGGTATCAAAGCCCAGTAAGGGCTAGGTAGAGGAAGAGTTTGTGGTTGTGGTTGTGTGTTGTGTGTGCATGTTAGGAGAGAACTTGATTTCCTAGGTGAGGCGAAGTGAAGTGGAAGAAAGGAGGGACTTTCTTGTGAAGATGGATTTGTTGAGAAGATGTTTGCATGCTGAGGTTTCATACAGGAAGAAGAAAGAAGAGAGGAAAATAAAGGAGGAAAAGGCAAAGCAAAAGAAGGAGGATCAAGAATTTAGGCAAGCACTAGAGGAACTCAGTAAGAAGATAGAAAGACAGGAGAATGAGTTGAAGAAGTTACATAGGCAAGCTACAAGTTGGCATTTGACAGTGAAGGAGAGAGTTGTGTGGCCCATAAAAAGATTATTCAAAGAAGGAAAAGACAAGCAAGGACAACAACAAATGAGGAAGAGGTAAAGTTTGTTGAGCAAAGTAAGTTACAAGTTGATATGCATGATATTCAAATTGTGTTTGAAGATGAACAAACCTCTTTATTTGTTGATGAACATATTGATGTTGATATTCATGATATGGTTGTTGTTGGTAATCAAGTAGTTGATAAATTTTTTGTGGATGAACATGTAGAGAAGGCTATTCATGTTGCTGATAAAGTTGGTATTGATACTCAAGATGTTGTTGATAATAGGGTTGTTAATAAAGATGTTGCTTATTTGTTTTCTAATCAGGTGTATGTAGATTTGTAAGAATATGATGCAGGTTGTGGTAATGGTGAAAATGTTGCTATATGGTACACTAATGATGAGAATGAAGATGTAGACGATGCTACTAAGGTATATACAAAATAAATAGACTTTTGTAACATGAAAGCTAAGAAATTTCTAGAGAGGATATGGTATAAGAAGAAGAGGAAGAACGACCAAAGGATAGTTGCCAAGATCAAGGACAAATTGCAAAAGAATTGGAAGACCAAGAAGAAGGAGCAAACTAGTTTTTAAGAGGACTTGAATTTTCTTTTCTCTGGGAGATTGGTGCAGGAACACTTGATGGACTATATTCCTCCATGAGGCGAAAATATAATAAGTGTTTAAATAGAGCTTATGGGTCATTCAATAAGGTCTTTCAAGACCATTATGAGGTGTTTGAGTCATTTGATGAATGTTTAGATAAGTTGTATGGTCATTGTATCGAGTTTGCAAAATTGGAAAATGTTGCCAAATAATAGGTTTTAGATGTTTTTTCATGGGAAAAAGGTCTTGGTGGATCATTTTATCATTTAATTAGTTAATTTCGTGGTTCTTAGGTGTTGAGGGATTCAAAAGTGAAGAAAAAAACAAAATCTTGCAAAGATGTTGTCAAGGTAAGAGTGTAAATTTGGA
This sequence comes from Sequoia sempervirens, assembly GCA_007258455.2. NCBI lineage: Eukaryota > Viridiplantae > Streptophyta > Pinopsida > Cupressales > Cupressaceae > Sequoia > Sequoia sempervirens. The sequence continues at coordinate 233,218,320 of VDFB02086081.1, read as the reverse complement.
AAATGTAAAGGTAGGAAGTTAGGAGGTAGTTTGAATTAGTTGTAGTCATCTTATTTGGGTTATTTTTGGTTTGAAATGTATAAATAAGCCTCACATAGGTCGAGGAAAAGAGAGAGTTTGAATTCTAATAGAAAATCATCAATGGAATTTAGTTTTTTTCTCATAAAAGACTTGTAAAACATGATTGTTGGCTCCTATACGACCATGCACGACCGAATATTGAAGGGGAAGTCATTGGAGAAGATAGTGTTGTGTTTCTACATCATTTTTCACTTGGTCTTGTTTGATTTCATGAAGGAATGAGGAAGATATTACATTTTTTGTTCAAACTGTCTGAAACCCTCATCTAGGGTATACAAAAGTAAAGAAAATTGTTTTCTCATCTTCTAATCAATGGAAAATGCTATTTTTTGTGTGTTTGTGTAGGAATATTTACACAAGTTTGAGGTGTTGGAAAGATTAAATGGACTTGGGGCTATGAACTTTCAACAAGCCTCATGATGCAAGTAGGGAGTTGCTATGGTAAGATCTTAAAGTTTTGAATCACTAATGAGAGTTCCTTTTGATGAATTTTTTTTTTTGGAATGTCTTGTTAACTTTTGATGGTACTTGAATGAAGGTGGAGAATTTGAGAGTGGAATCCCTTGGGATTGTTTTGTTGTTGAGCCTAATTAGGCCTAGCCATTGAAGGATAGTCAATATTTTGTGGTGTTGTTACAAAAAAAACTTGTATCATTCTTTGATATGTTTTTAAATGGCTTAGAATGTGTGTCAAAAGCCTCTTACAATGTGGAGTTTGGGTTTGGATTAGGGGTTTTGTTTGACAGTTCCTAATATAGGGCTACAAGGGTATGGTGAAGTTTACCAAGAATAACATTGGATTTGAAGTATGAGGTTTCTTGCAAGGTTTGGTATGGTTGAGTTTTTTTATGTTCATCTTATGTAATGTCTTCTAAGGGCCATTTGAGTTGTGTTGTTGATGATTTCATAGTTTGTGTTATTGCAAAGTAAGCCGAGAATGCTTAAGAGCACAATTTCTGTATCATTTCCTTGAATGGTTGGTTGAGTTGAGTTGTGATCCTCCTAGCATTACATCATGGAATTTTTTGGCCTATTGGTCTCACATTGTGCAAAAAGATTAGGATCATTTAAGAAACCAAACCTTTACCATTACCAAACAAATTATCTTAAACACTATTGTCATTTTTTAAATATTTGAATGGGCTTCTTGTGTATTTGTTGATAATTTATTGTATAGAAGAAGTGAGATATATTCCAATGATAGTCATGGAAGTTATAAACATATAAAATTATTAAGCAAGACATTCATGGGGAGTAGTGAAGGGTGACTGGATTGCAGGAAAAGTAGAGTCATTATTCAAGTAAAGAGAACACCAAATATACAAAATTATTATACTTAAACATCATCCATTTGAATGATCAAATAGTCGAATAACAATTTTACACCTCAACTCTTCGAAATGTGATAAAAATATATTATTATTAACTAACCAAAATTATTTTTCGATTGTTGTATTGAATGATATTTAAAAATAATTATAAATAACCATATAAAACTTGTTAATTAATTGCATCTCTACATTACAAGAAAATTTAAAATATCTAGTTAGCTACTCTGCCTATATGACTTCTCTATTTCTCTTCAATCAATTTAAATATCCCATTGTAATCCTTCTTCCTCGTAATTCTCAAGGAAGGGTGGTGACTTGAAACTCTCATTTCAAAATTATTGGGTTAATGGATGTTACTTTTTAAATCAATCCATTTTTCTATTTTTTCAATCAACTTCTACACATAGTCTCTAGCTAAATAATCTTCAAAATATGATGATGACCCCAATTTATTTTCATAAATTTTATTATAGTTAACATTTAATCCACATGCATGTACATTTATTTCAAATTACCTAAATGTCTAATCAAATTTACAATATTTTTTTCCTCTACACAAATATGACATATCATTGGGTTGATGTGACCAATATTAGCTACACTATTTACTGCTTTGACACATATGCATGTCATAACTAAGTGATTATCACATTGGAAGAAGTTATTCTCCCTAAATGATAAGACTATAAAATAGATGTCTAGGTGTGTGACATTGGACAAACATTTAGGCACGTGTCGTTTTGAGCATCATCACCTATCCTGTACATTAAAAAACATGGCATGCAAGCATTTTTTCAAATTATGTGAATTGAAAGCCCAAAAAGCTTACCATTTTTGACAATCAAATTTTCTTGAAAGTTGGGGATCTCATAAGGGAGTTACTGGAACTTGGAGGAAGACGCAGAGTGACCATTCTCCCTACCAAAATGCATGTAAGGTGTGGGATGGTAGTAGGTATGTATATCTACCAAAAATATATTTCATTTTTCCATCCCATGTAGGGACTATGAAGAATTGAATGGGTTTTTATTGTGATATGGGGTATTTATTGATATTTAGATGGGTTTCTAAGGGTTTTCCTTTTGAAAAGGGGTTTTCATTTGATACACATAGTTGTTTATGTGCTTTTTTGTCAAGGATTTTTTAATTTTGTGATTTTTATATTCACAGTATAGCTATTATAGAAGAAAAATGGAATAAATAACAACCTACTATGTTATCCAACTTGCAATTATTTTTTGAAATTAAAATAATTCTCGAATGATGTTTTGAGAAACTAAAAATCAAGCCATTTTTGTAAGCTTTGTTGAAAGTTGGGGAGCTCAGAAGGGAGTTATAGACATTTGGAGGAAGAAGCAGAGCAACTGTTCTCCCTACCAAAATGAATATTAGGTGTAAGTAGGTAGAAAGTATGTATATCTCCTAAAAATATATAACATTTTGCAATCCTATGTAGGGACTATGAAGAATTGAATGTGTTTTTGTTGCATAAAGGGATTTTCATTGACATTTAGAGGGGTTTCCGAGGGTTTTTCATTTGATATGCAAAGTTCTTTATATGCTTGTTTGTTGAGAGTTTCTAATTTCGTGATTTTAATGTTCACACTAGAGCTATTTGAGGAAGTAGAATGAAATAACTCAAAACCCATTGTGTTATCCAACTTGCAATTATTTTTTACAACTTCATAAATAAAATACAAAAGCACATGTCTATCAATATAAAAGCGCATAAACAACTTTGCATATCAAATGAAAACTCCTTTAAAATAAAAATACCTTTTAATAAAGTTATGTCATACACAATGAGAAATTGCAGCTTTCAAAACATGGTATGTCAATTAAAATTGCAAGTTGGAAAACACTTCATGTTATGAAACCTGCAACCCACATATTATGTTAAAACCATATGCACGTGAATATGCAATTGGTTAGTCACTCCTCACCTCACCTCAATTTGGTTTTTTTTATGTATCCCCCACCTAAAAATCCTCCTCGAGATTTCCACACATTAGCTTTGAAAATGCAAAAATAAATAACTCAACCCATTGTGTTTTCCAACCTCTAATTATTTTGTGCATTTTTTCAATCATATGAAGAAATTGAAATGCAATTTTTACTCTAATTAAGAGTTATAAATTTTGAGGGTTAATTTCATTACATTCTTACTATCTAAATAACAAAAGGTTTTCAATACATTCATATTTTCAATAAATTACAAGTTAGAAAACACTCAATGTTATGAAACTAAAAGCCGACATACTATTTTAAAACCCTGAACATGTAATAGACCAACTAGTTAGTCACCCCTTAACTCAATTTGGTTAGTGGTATGTCTCTCCTACCTACAAATCCTCCCCATTCTCTCCACCCTTTACCTTTGAATAAGCAGAATGAAAATTTCAAAACACAAAGTATTTTCCAACTTGCAATTACATTTTATACTTTTATTTATAAACAATATGTTATCAAAAATTAATATTTGATATCACTTGGATGAAAACTTTACTCACATTCTACACCAGAAAGAAATGGCTTGTTAGGGAAGACAATACATAATATAATACAACACATAGGTGACTTTTATGGATAATAAAACTCCTACCCACAACTTTGATAGAACATCAAGAAAATATAGTAAACACTAGCTGACGATGATGTTTACTCCATGTTTCCATCACTGAAATGTTTCCTCTCATCTGCCAAATTTGTGATTTTATTTCCCATCTTGATAGGCCCCCACTACATTGTTCCATCATGTTATGTATGTTACTATATTAGAGTTTTAATGTGTTTTTCTATGTTATGATACCTCTAACATGTGTTCTTTAGGTTAGTTGCACCAATGCAAGAACTTTTTTGGTCAATCAAGGTTATCACTAAGGTTTTCATTAACTTCTTAACCTTTATTATTGCATAAGTAATGCACACATGCACTACAACCAATGTGTCTTGCAATATTCTATATTTTCTCATTTGTATGTATAAGTAATGGTTTAGTTTACAATATCTTTGAACAATAGTTATGATACCAAAACTCATCATTTAGGTGTTCATTGAGAGGCATTTCTTTCATACAAAATTTTGATAGTGCTACTTGGTATCCTTGTCTTTCTTCTCTACCCTTATTGATTATTGTAAGTTATGGCCACTATCATATGCTTTTATTGATGGACTACAAAAGTCCAAGTACACTGTCACTAATTCTCTATTCAACTTGAAAATTTTTCCCTATCATAATATTAGAATTGGTCTCTGATATGTGTGTATGATGATGGATGGCTATCTTCAGTCAACACACACAAGGATAGTGAAGTAAGCATAGCAGATATCTTCTTCTTGGATTGTTCATGATTCTTAAACTTATTGCTATAATTTTGTAAGGGAAATTCAGGGCATCTCAGAGAAACCTCCAAGCATAGTAGTGCCTTCGGTAACTTTAATTCTAATTAGATTGCCTGAAAGAAACATACAACTATGTCCTAAAGTGGAAACAAACACACTTCATTTCCCACATTAATCCTTCTGAGAGAAGCACATGTAAATTCAACAACATGCATTAACAGATTCTAGAAACTGAATCAACATAGATGAAAGATAAGATAGAAAACCAGAACACACAAATTTACATGGGGAAAACCCTTTCAGGTAAAAAACCCTCACACTCCAAATATCGATCCATTGTATTATTCAGCAACAAAAGGTTACAATACAATTTTAGTCTCATAGCCTTTTCATAGATTACATCTTGCTCATTCTAGATACAACCTGGTAGCAAACTCTCCCCTTTACATTTCCTAATCAATCCATCAGACCATACAATCTTTGCACTATTGCAATATCCTCACACAATATATAGTGCAGATCAATATGAGAGAGATCAACTATGATCCATGATCAGGAGAGATTGTAGCAACATAACCTTTCCTCTCATTTTCTTTGCTTTGACTTCATGGCCCCGGCCATCTAGCCAGCCTCTCAGCCCTCATAGTAATGCTCTCCTACTTTCTCTCTACTTTTTTAGAATGTCCAACACATACATCTATCCATTTGTTCTTCACTGCCTCAGAGAATTGGTTTGTTTCCAACTGTTGGATCACAATAGCAAATGGTTCACATTCTGCATCTCTGATTGGTCAAAGTCGCACCACATAGGATAGTCTTCACTCGGTCAACAACAATCAACTTGTGTCGCATGTTGGTGAGACACTAACCATGTCTCCCCGATGCAACAAGACCGATTGTAGTTATCGCCAAGAGTCATCTCCATCGGCAAGACATTACACTGAGTTCACAAGATGTTTCTTAGACTTCCCCTTGTCGCCAAGACATCATACCAATATCCATCACACGTATCGCTATTTGGCAAGACCATCACTATCAATGAGACATCATACCGAAGTTCCAAAGTCACATAGACGTTAGCATTTCCATCGGCAAGACTATCGTCCTTCACAAGGACATCATTCTAAAGTTCACAAGTCACATTGATATCAACTTTCCTTTCGGTGAGACAAACATCCATCACTGAGACTTCATACTAAAGCCTTTATGTTATCTCAATGACTTTGAGTGTATAGCTATTGGTGAGACATCTCCCTATCACTAAGAGTTCCTACTGAACCCTTATGTTACTTTGATTTGTCTTTCACCGAGAGGTCATAGCAAACACAACATGTCACCCCAAAGACCATATACTATCAGAGAGAGAACCAACCTTCAACAAGACTTCTTATCGAGGCTTCCATGTTACCCTAATGAACATCGATGAGACAAACATATGTCGCCAATAGTTCATAGTGAAGCCTCTATGTTACTATGATGACCCAGTCGCCATGATTCTCCTCAAAATTTGCTAGACACCAACCCATCGCCTAGAGTTCTCCACTTAGCAAAAGTTTACAACAAACATCACAAGTCATAGCGACAACACTAGTCGACAAGACATCTCTTATCGCTAGGACACATTCTGATAGGAGCAAGTCATACTAATTACTACATCAGATAGATAGACCAAGGGTCATGTTGATATCGGCCAGACTTTCTACCATCGCCGAAACATCATTTTGATTGTTCAAGGTTATGCCGAAGGTTTCAGGTTATGCCAATCACCAAGACATTTAGGGGGTCATAGTGATAGTTCAGGATCAACTAGTAGATCGGCCAAACATCTCACCAGTCACAATGACCATGCTTTCTTAGATGTTTCAGCCTGTGAGATTGAGGCAACAATTCCAACAATATCCCACTTGACGAAGATCACACAGGCATCTCCAAAGCAACCAGAAACTAAGATCACACTAGCTCCACCAGTTCAAATCCTCCAATACTCAAGACACCCAATCAACAATATTCCACAGATAACAATCCACTAGACAATCTACAACAAAGACTAGGCATCCAGCTGCAACTAACTATCCAACAAAGTAACCAAAATACAACTGATCATAGCTTTCCAGGAAACCACATAGATCTAAAAAACATGCTCTCATGCTCCATCAAGAATTTTGCACCAACATCCAAGATGTCCACCATTCAGGGAACAATCCTTGTCATCTTCCAACATGCCATGTGTGGAAGGAAGATACAAGCAAAGGTGATTAAGCACCATTCCAACAAACATAAGCAAAAGATCCCAGTGATATCTTCAACAAGATGTTGCTACCTTCTTCACTGTGCTCAACCACTATACAAAAGTAATATCAAATTCAAAGCCTCGAACAAAACACAACCGTGAAGTCATGCTCCAGAAACAAGACAAAAACACCAGGTAGAACAACAATTAGTCTGACTACTTCCATCCAACTGATAAACCCACATGACTAAAAATAACACCCACAACTCATACTATTCCATCCAATCCCACATACCTAAAAGGTATCAACAATAGTAAACTCACGCCAAACTATAACCAACTCAATAACAACAAATACAAGCTCCAAGTGCCAAGTAGTCGAAGAAGACAAAACACAACAGTAACTCCCACTACCTGAGTAATTCCAAATCTAAAAAATCAAAGACATACCAAGTCTACCAATAACATCACATAGAAAATGTAACCATGTAGTACCAAAAATATCCACAATGATATGCAAAACTTGCAACAAACTGTTACAAGATTCATTTCTCTCACCATAAGTCTTTACAGTTCTCCCAAGTTCTCCACATGCAATCAAAGGAAAAAGGGTTAAGAAACTCCATGTCATCACCCATGAACATGAGTGAAAACACATGACCACAAGCAAGTTATCACTATAGCTCCAAACAAACCTCAAACCAATGTAATGTGAAACCGAACATCCAAGAAGTAAACCATGACCAAAGAGAGAAACTTTGCACATCATATTCATGTAGAACATCGTCCTATAGACACTTCTAACTACCAGCTGTGTCAAGAATGATCTCCTTTTCATCCCAAAAGAAAAGTCTTAACAACATCCAACCGTTCAATCACCAAGATCAAACCAACTTTAAAAACATGTAATCAACATGGATGTAAGCCTCTCAAAGAAGATCAAGCTACTTCATTCCCCATTTCAGGAAATCAGCCCATACACCATCTCCTACCAATTCTCATCAGTAAATAACATAACACAAAATCTCAAGGAGATAAACAAGTTGTACATCTTCCACTATGAATCGTCTAGAACCATTAAACATCAATTCAAGATCCATATCATGAAAGTGAACATAAAACTCATTTGAAAAATATAATGGGACAAATACCTCTCAGATAAACTACCAAGTAGACCAAGAGTAGGAACTAGAATACTCCTTCAAGATATGCAAGCCATCATGACTAATCCAAGAGAAATCACCTCATAGGTCTCTTATTGAACTCACGTTCAACCAAGGTGTAGGCTTCTCAGACTTTTTGCTAAATTTTTTTATCAAGAGTAACAATCAACAACACTTCTCTCAGAAGAGAAAAAAAACCTCACCTTATTCTTCATTTATCCATGAGTACTAGCAACTGATCATATCATGCTAAATTTCAACTACATTACTACATTATCATGAAGTATCACGCAAATAATCAAATCACCCAATACACAAAGAATTACTAGACACTGTCAAACCTCCAATCATCTAAATCAGGAACTTATCATGACAACATGATCTACATATCCCCTTAGGAGATACCATGCTTCAAGTCACTTCACCATGGTCTCAAGTACAATGCACAATGCCAAAACTTTAGTGCACAGACAAGAGTATACCATGACATAAGGCAAACAGACTCAAAACCAACATCACCTGTCAAGCACCACCAACACCTCAGCTAAAGACTCCAAGCATCCTCCATGGATCCAACATGTTGCAAATCTTCAAATAATGTCCATGCAAATGCAAAAGAAACCTTCTGTAGCAATAGGATCTAAAAGCTCCCCCTTGAAACATCTATAACACTAAAGAAGACCATTCACCGCCATGTGATGAACCCTCAGATACTGCTAAAGCTCCCACTAAAATGTGACATCAGAGCTATCCAAGCATCATGACCACCTACTTTAGTTTCCCATAATCGACTATTCAGGTACTCAACAATATCCATCCTCTCATCTCAAAGCAATCACACCAATGCACAAGTGACCACAGACAAAGCCAACTAACAAGTCTACACCAACAATGAATCAACCTCATGGATAAAGATAGTCCACATCCAAGTTATCTCACTACAGCCAATGGGTAGCTAATCCACCAACTGCATAACTCGTAGATCACAAACATCCAACATGCAAACCCATCATCGCATTGGAAACTGCAACACTGAGATATCAAACAGAATAACCACAAAGACAATCATGACTCAAACACCAGATCACGCCAAACTTGATTTGCCAATCATGTCCACAATGAGCACCATAATCAAGGAACCTACAAGCACCACCATAGGAATGCTAAGTGACAAATCACGTACCAACACTCCCATGCAAAGAAGAAATCACACTTTCTCAAACCATGCACAAAGCATGCATGTAGAGCTACAACTATCTCATCCAGCAACACCCTAAAAACTAGGGTCTAGACAATAGCTTAACAACAACTCAACATAATCAAAAGTTTTTCTTAACCGTTGAAAACATGCAAAACCACAGAGCCACGCAAGTAAAAATCATCCTTAGAAGGAAAACAATAGTTTAGGAAAATCCAGGCCCCTTTCAGGCCAACTCTAAAACCACCAACATGTACATGCATTAGAGAAGAAGAGAAAGGCTATTTCAGAGGCTTGCAAATCATCTAATGATTAACTCCATAGCCTTTATGTATTCAAGGTTAATAGGAAACCGTTCCTTCCAACACCAGGAAACACCACCTAGCATAAGCACTCTCTTCCATGGTTGAGAAACAACCTAGGCTTCTCCATATCACCAAGGATCCTCTCACACAAACTTCCAATATGAAAGCTCTACTGCTACACAACCACAGAGCAAGAAAATACACCTCATACACCAAGGTTATACCACTACCAACAAGGAGACATAGATCACAACTAAACAACATGATCAACTCCCATTTCCATCTACACCATCCTTCAAGCTGCGTGTTGTCTCCGGATATCACAAGACTTCCACTCACCAAAGGATCAATAAATTAGACGATTCCTCCAGATATCCTCTAGCCTAACAAACTAAGAATATTCATAGGAGAAATACCCAGAACCAACAACCAAAAGAAGGCTTTGATACCACTTGTAAGGGAAATTTAGGGCATCTTAGAGAAACCTCCAAGAACACTAGTTCCTTCGGTAACTTTAATTTTGATTAGATTGCCTCAAAGACACATACAACTATGTCCTAAAGCGAAAACATACAATTTGTTTCCCACATTAAGCCTTCTGAGAGAAGCACATGTAAATTCAACAACATGCATTAATAGGTTCTAGAAACTCAACCAACACAGATGAAAGATAAGACAGAAAACTAGAACACATAGATTTACATGGGAAAAACATTTCGGGTAAAAAAACCCCACACTCCAAAGATCGAGCCATTGTGTTATTCAACAACAAAAGGTTACAATACAATTTCAGGCTCATAGCCTTTTCAGAGATTACACCTTGTTCATTCTGGATACAACCTGGTAGAAAACTCTCCCCTTTACATTTCTTGATCAATCCATTAGACCATACAATCTTCACATTGTTGCAATATCCTCACATAATATACAATGCATATGAATATGAGAGAGATCAACTATGATCCATGATTGGGAGAGATTCCAACAGCATAACCTTGCCTCTCATTTTCTCTACTTCAGCCTCATGGCCCCGACCATCTAGCTAGCCTCTCAGCCCTCATAGTAATGCTCTCCTACTTTCTCTCTACTTTTTCAGAATGCCCAACGCATACATCTATCCATTTTTTCTTCACTACCTCTGTGAATCAGTTCATTTCCAACACTCGAATCACAACATTCTACTTCTCTGATTGGTCCAAGCCGCAGCACATAGGAAAGTCTTCACTTGGTCAACAATGATCAACTTGTGTCGCATGTCGCTGAGACACTAATCTTGTCTCCCTGATGCCACAAGAATGATTATAGTTATTTCCAAGAGTTGTCTCCATTGGCAAGACATTACACCGAGTTCACAAGCTGTCACTCAAACTTCCCCTTATTGCCAAGACATCATACCGATATCCATCACATGTATTGCTATTCGGCAAGACCATTGCTATCGATGAGACATCATACTGAAGTTCCAAAGTCACATAGATGTTAGCATTTCCATCGAAAAGACTATCGTCCTTTGCCAAGACATCATTCTGAAGTTCACAAGTCACATTGATATCAGCTTTCCTTTCGATGAGACAAATGTCCATCGCTGAGACTTCATACCGAAGCCTTTATGTTATCCTGTTGACTCCAAGTGTATAGTTGTTGGCGAGACATCTCCTTGTCACCAAGAGTTCCTACCAAACCCTTATGTTACTCCAATCTATCTTTGGCCAAGAGGTCATAGTGAACACAAAATGTCACCCAAAAAACCATATACTATTGGCGAGAGAACCAACCATCAGCAAGACTTCTTACCGAGGCTTCCATGTTACCCCAATGAACATCGGTGAGACAAACATATGTCACCAAGAGTTCATAGTGAACCCTTCGTGTTACTTTGATGACCCAGTCACCATGAGTCTCCTCGACATCTACTAGACACCAACCCATCAGCCAGAGGTCTCCACTTGGCAGAAGGTTACAATGAGCATCACAAGTCACAGCGACAACACCAGTTGGCAAGACATCTCTTATCGCTAAGACACATTCTGATAGGAGGAAGTCATACCGATTACTGCATCGACCAAACTTTCTACCATTTTTGAAACATCATTCTGACTATCCAAGGTTACGCTGACGGTTTCAGGTTATGTCGATCACCAAGACATTCAGGGGGTCACAACGACAATTCAGGATCAACTAGCGATCGACTAGAAATCTCACCAGTCATAGCAACCATGCTTTCTTAGAGGTTTTAGCCTATGAGATTGAGGCAATAATTCCAAAAAATGTAACCCTTTTATCTTTTGTATTTTTTAAGAATGTAATTGAACTTAGAAAAAAAATGATAAATCAATGATTATTATAGAAAATTGCGTGTGGCAATACACAATGTGTTTTTTAGAATGTAATTATCTTTACTATGGATGTGGCTATTATCCCTACAAAAATGCATGTCAAGCATAACAACATATAAAAACACATTTAAACAAGTTCTTTTTGCCATATGAGAATTGGTGATGACACTTGCTAATGACACACACCCAAACATACATGTACTAGTGTTTCTCGTGATGATGCCACCATATGGGAGATGGGGAATTATGTTATCACATCTAAGATAATTATTTTTGTAGGGAGAATATCTTCTCCTATTTACTACCAATACATGAAAATATTAACAAAAAACTATCAGGAGAGATGATATTTTCATATATTTGAATGAATGTTCACTTCTTCATTGTTCTAGCATAATGGAAAATTGGTAGATATAATTGCTAATATATATTTATAGTATTAGCAATAGGTTAAATTGGAAATCAACTTGTGTCATTATATAGTTTAATATGTTTGTTCATTGTCTGTACAAGTTGGCATGTTGCAATCACCACAACATATAATCCAATATTGGTGAATTTTAGAATAAAATAAATTCTAAGTTGTAGTACCAAATGTATTTAATTTCCCAATTTAAACTATTTCTAACACTTTTCTTCCTTCTAGGGGGTTGATATAGGTGAGGAAGTAGAATTGAATAAAACAAGGTTGGGTGGATTTTAAAGGACACTTCAGGAGATGTGAAGGATTTGCATTAAATATAGGCAATTCTAGCTCTCATAGCTTGAATTAAAAGTGTATTGGATATTTAAATTTTCAAAATTTGTTTTATATTTAGAAGTTCTATTTTATTTATAGATGATATGCTTATAGTGGGGAATGAATATAACTTGTTATTTAACACTTGTAAAAAAAGAATTGGAGTGTAGGGAGAATGGGAATTGAAACTAGTTATCTGAGGTGGAAATGCACATGGCAGATGTCAAATTTTGTTATCATTAACAAAAGGAAGTTTGATTAAATTGTTATACACCTTGAATGGTCAAGGTAACAAAAAAAATTAGAACTTGTCATTATAATTAATATGTTATATTTTTGTTGAAAGGGAAATGATAAATAACATTGCTATACTTTGTTATATGATTGTACCTTTGTTTAGTTGTGAAGCATCTGTGCATAGTTGGTTCATAAGGTTTTGATTAAGTAACATTATTATTGGTATTGTTTCTGAAAGAGGAAAAAATAGGTTTCATAGGGATCCGAAACCACAAAGTTTACAAAATAAAGAAAAAGTCAGTAAAGAAAACACTGTTGGAAAGGCTATTAAAAAAAACAACAATGAATGACCACAACCATCGAAAAGGCCAGCAAAGGCCACCGAACCAGAAAACCAGCCAAAAAACTAGCAAGACCTAAATTTGAGTCTTTAAAAGATCTACATTCTCAGCTCCCAACTCATTCATATCCTCAACCCCCCTCTTTAAGATCTAAAACATCTGTGTATTAGGAGGCTCTTTCCTTTTGAGGTTGGCCCGGATCCTTTTAGAAATACCTTGGTCCTCATTCTTGCTTTCTTTTTTTGCTTCCAAGTGAACAACCAATGAACCCTGTTGCATTTTTTCCAGCTTTTTAGACATAGCGTTAATAATAATGGCATTGTGCCTAGCCATTTTATGGTTTTGTTCCACAACTATTTTCAAGTTATTTTTAATTTTAACCATTTCCTTTTCCAAAAACTTCTACTTTTTCTCAATGTCACCTCCTTTCTTATGAATCTTGTTCTCATTTCATTTCCCTTCTTCATTGTTGAGAGTGGCTAGCTTCAGCTCCAACTCCTTTGATTTTCTACACAGAGCCCTGTTTCTTTGATTAAGCTCATTAATTTCTTGGTAGGCCCATTTCAAGACCCTAAAAATGTCATTGATGTCATTTCTAGCAAAGGCCAAAATGTCACCAAATTGAACCCAGTCTAAAATGAGGTTAACATCACCCAGGTTGTGGGAGATATTAAATCTAGTACCTTCAAATCTGAAAGAGGCAGGAGGGGAGGGCACATAATTTCTACTAGCTTTAGGGTTCTTGACTTTGTCTTCCAAGGAGTCTACAGAGTAGGATACCAACTTGTTGGCAGGGGATCCCTTACAAACAAGATTCTTTAAAGGGGAAGAGCAGTCGGGGAAGGTCTCAGGGTTATCTTTAGTAGGTTGGGGTTTTTTAGACTGGGTTTTCTTACTAGTTATCTCAAAGGATGGGTGGGTTTCTACAATTCTCTCTTGGTTTGGCTGAATCTCTGAACCCATACTATTAGTATCATAGTCCTCAAACTCCGCAGAGGCAACAAGGTTAGATAAACCCAACATTCTTTTATAGTATTCATATATTAACCTAATAAGATCGGGATGAAGAATAGGGTATCTCCTGGGATTTTTCTTATGGTCCTCAAGGCTATTAGTCAGCGAACATAATAGGTAGGAATAGAAATCCATACCTTATGGTGATAGTGGTTGAGAATGGAAAAATGGTGCCCATACACTCTGGTAAATCTCCTATCCAATGTGATATACTCCATTATTATTGGTATTGTTTTTGATAAAGGAAAAAATGGGTTTTAGAGGGACCCTAAACCATAAATTTTACAAGATAAATAAAGATAAAGCATTAAAGTACCCAAAAAAATAGGACGATTGCAAAATAGAAAAGACCAAAAGAAATCACAACCACAAGCTTGGAGCTAGTGAAGGCCAGCACAAAAACTAGTGCACAACTAGAACTATCCTAAGAACTTTGAAGTATCAAAAACCTTAGCTTCAAGGTTGTACATATCATGGGTGCTCTTTTTGAGAGCTTGAATCTCTTGGGGCATAGAAACAACCTTTCTCTTTAGGTGATATCTCTTCCTCTTTGAGATGCTAGCATCTTCAATCCTATTTTTCTCCTTGTCCACATTCAGATCCACCACCAAAGAGCCCTGCCAGAAGTTATCAGTTTTCTCAACCATAGTGCTCATAATAGTTGTGTTGTGATTAGAAATTCTATGATTGTACTCCAGGATAGTTTTATTGGTGTTCCTGAGTTTACTAATTTCTCCCTCCAAGAACTTAATCTTAACCTCATTACCCTTCTTCATCTTTTTAGTGAGCTTAGTATTTCATTGAAGGCACTCAACCATTTCCCTCATGTTATCCTCGGTACGCACAACCTCAACAGAATTGTGGGTAGCAACTTTTGCTTGCAATTCTTCCACTTTACTAGTAAGAGCCCTGTTCTTTAAGCTAAGGTCCTTTATCTCATGAAAGACCCATTTCATAATCCTGAAATAATCAACAACCCCATTTCTAGCAATGGGAAGAATATCATCAGGAGACTCTCGGTCAGACTTAAACAAGTGGTCTTCAAGGTTAAGGTTTCTAGGAAATTTGGGTCTGTCTTCTCTATTTGTAGCAGGGTAAGAGGTGTAGGAATCCTCAATAGCTTAAGGGTTTCAATTTTATCCTCTAGGGATTCCTTAGAGTAAGAAACTAGTTTTTTAGTAGGGGGGTCCTTTATCTTAAGTCTATCTTTCTGATTAGAGACAACGGGGGTTTTCACAGAGCTATCTTTTTTAAACAAGGGCTTGCTTAGATAGGTTTTCTTACCCAACTTTTTGGGGGAGGGAGGGTCTTCCTTAACCCAATTAGGGTCTAGGTTATCATTTTCCTCCAACATGCTATTCTTAGTATCATAGTCTTTAGAGGCTGAATTCAAGACAGGGTTAGACAAAGCCGACATTTTTTTAAAATTGTCATAAAGAAGTTGGATGAGTCTAGTATGCATGACTGGGTACTTCCTAGGATTATTTCTATGGTCTTCCAAGCTATTACTCAAAGAGAAATACAAATAATGAGGGAAGGAAACCCTTACCTTGTGGTGAAAATGATTGAGGAGGACAAAATGGTAGCCATAAACTCTTGTAAACATGTCATCTAATGTGATGTATTCCATTATAATCTCGAGCACCTTCCTCCATAAAGCCTTAATAGTGTTAGTTTCAAAGTAGTTGCTGGATATTTTAACCAGATCTCTCTTTTCCTTATATTTTTTGGGAAACCTAATAATAGCCTCATCAGAAAAATGTCTATCCCAAAAGAACTTCATTCCCTCAGTCGAAAGACTAGTGACCTCCCTAATAAGTTTATTGTTCACACTGACCTTCCTCCCAAAGAGAACAATTTCACCATTCCTCCATTTTTTTCCAAAGTAATTAGTGGCTTATTATTCAAGAACATGGAGCTTCTTGATGAGCAGGAGAAGCCCACCATGCACAATGTGCCTCCAAACCTTTGGATTTTTCTTATGCATTTTGTAACAAGTCGGCTCCAATCTTTTTCTGCTTCCCCCCATTATCACATTTTCCTTTCTAGCATTGCTTGTAGAACTATTTACCTGAATCAAATAGCCACAACCAATCCAAAGCACCCAAAAAAATGCCAAATAATACAACCTATAGAGTTAATAATCATGGCCTCATCAAATATGATGATAGCTATGTACTTGGCCTTATTCTCCTTCATACAACCTAAAGAGTTAATAACTGCAGCCCCATCAAATCTAATGATAACTCTATACTTTTCCTTATTCTCCATTATCAAGAAATGTGGTTGCTTTTCCATGAGTGATATCATACTCAATTAGGGCCCTTATGTCAGCACCCAACTCATTAAGGCTTTTCCAAGTATTATACCCTTTTTGTTTATCCCCCTCGTTGGCAAAGAAGTTGAAAACTCCATTGGCTTCCCTAAAGGCATGTGAAACTCTCACTTTATCAAATTTAGATAAGAGTTCCCTAACATCCTTGATCCAACACTTAATGGTCCATGAGGGAGGGGAACTTCCTAGGATGCATTCAATGATGTTTTTAGAATCACCCTCTTAGAACCAAATATTTTTAACATTCATTCTACTAGAAAGGTGAATAACCTGAAAAGCCCCAATGGCTTCGGCTGCATGGTTAGATTTGATGCCTAAGGAGATAGCCACAACAACAACAAGCTTACCATTATAGTCCCTTATCACTCCTCCACTTCTAGCCAAACTCGGGTTACCCTTAGCCGCCCCATCAAAGTTAGCTTTTATCCAATCTTTAGGTGGAAGACACCAAAAACTCCTTCATAGTCATTTTTAGCTAGTTTTGAGGCCTTTGAAACATCAAATTTAGTGTTTCAATCCTTATCCATCTTTATATCATAGGTTGAAAAAACCACAGTCTCCATCATATTCTCCTAATGAGGGATGATATTGAAGTTTTCCACAATTAATCTGAAAGTCTTCTCATACACAGTGTTTTTTGATGTTTCCTTTTCCTTGAAGATCCTATTATTACATTCCTTCCACACACCCCAAGCTATATAAGGGAAAGAAAAAGCCTATAATCTTCAAATAGAAGGATTCATAAAAGGAGCATTTCACTGGATAAAAAATTGTTTGATGGAACTTGGAAAGACCCACATTAAATTCCAAAGATTCATAAACCTGCCCTAGATAGGTACCACATATAGACAATCAAGAAACAAGTGGTTAGAAATTTTTTCCTATTGTTTGCACAGATAGCATCAGTTAGGGATCTGGATACCATGCTTGTAGAGATTGTCAATAGTGAGGACTTTATTCTAAAGAAGGATCCAAAAAAATATGTTAACTTTGGGAGTCAGATGTTTAATCTAGGCTTTAGCTAAAAAGGGATGAGGGGCCTAAGAAAGGGACAACAAAGAGACAAACGAAGAGATAGAGTAGCTACCCAAAGGGTTAGCAGTCCATACTAAAAGATCCTCCTATTGATTCGGCCTCATCCTAATAGCCATCAATGCAGATTGAATTAGGGCAAGATTTGGGCTAAACTGGAGTAAATTCACCCAACCCCCATTTCTCCAATAGTCCTT
Organism: Sequoia sempervirens; assembly: GCA_007258455.2. Lineage (NCBI taxonomy): Eukaryota > Viridiplantae > Streptophyta > Pinopsida > Cupressales > Cupressaceae > Sequoia > Sequoia sempervirens. The sequence goes on along the minus strand of VDFB02086081.1, from coordinate 233,200,439 downwards.
GACCTAAGATCCAAAAGTTTCTTTGCAGGTATCAGCCCACCTATTAAACCTTTCTTCGACAATTAGAGGACCCTTCAATAGCCATCTATCTTTCCAAAATCTAGCTTGATTACCACTTCTTATGCTCCACCCAACTCCTAAATCAATAATCTTTCTCCCTCTAATCATATCATTCTAGCAGGCCAATCCATGGGGTAAGTTAGGAGAATCTTGTAGAGCCTTAAGGGATCCACTATTAGCCATGTATTTTGTCTTTAAAATATTATTCCATTCTCCATTAGATGAGAAAACATGCCAAATTTGCTTCGAAAAGAGTGTCATGTTCATCATTCTCATATTTCTTAAGCCCGGGCCTCCCAAATTTTTAGGTCTACAAACAAAGTCCCAACTTGACCAATGAGAGACATTCATTTTTTTTCTTCAACATCTGACCAAAGAAATTGTTTTTGGATTTTTTCAATAGCATTTGCAAATTTGGTAGGGATATTAAAAATACTTAAAGCATATATCAGAAGATTTTGAAGAGTGGCTTTGAGGAGCTGGATTTTACCTAGTTGACTGAGAAGCGCTCCTTTCCATCTTGCAAGATTTTTGTTGAACCTATCCACCAATGAAATCCAAAAGGATTCAGGGGGCTTGGGGCACAAAGGCAAGCCCAGATAAATAAATGGCAGCGACTCAATTCTGCACCCAAGAATTCTAGCAATCTTATTTTGTTTAGGTTCAGGAGTGTTGAAGAAGAAGATAGAGATTTTTTGTATGTTAATCATTTTACTAGAATCCCTCTCATACTCATCCAAATTTCTTTTTAGATTCCTTGCTTCAATCACAGTAGATCTCCCCATCAACATGGTATCATCAATGAATTGTTGGTGGGAACAAACTAGATTGCTAGAAGAGGGCCTAAGAACAACTAAAGTTCCTTGATCGACCAATCTTTTCAAGTTTCTCCCAAGGAATTCTCCCAAACTAGTGAATAATATAAGGAATATAGGATCACACTGTCTTAAACCTCTCAAGTTCTTAAAGAACTATGAGGGAGACCCATTAACCATGATATAAATGGATGCAGTAGAGATGAGTTTACCAACCATCTGAAGGACTCTATTGTTGAAGCCAAATGTCCTCATGATTTTGAGTAAAAATTCCCAATCCACCCAATCATAAGCTTTTGAAATCTCTAGTTTTAGGAGAAAAACTTCAGTTTTAGATTCCACAAGAGAGTGAATATATTCTCATGGATAGAAATAACAGAGTTGAGGATCTGCCTACTAGGGACGAAGCCATTCTACTGAGGGGAAATCAAGGAGGGCAGAAGAATGAGGAGCCTAGAAGTCAACACCTTAGAAATAATCTTATAGAAGGAATTATGAAGACTTATCGGCCTGAATGCTTCAAACTTTGCAGCTCCTTGTCTCTTGGGAATAAGGACTAAGAAAGTGGCATTAAGTTCCTTTAGAAGACTCCTTGAGCCAAAAAAATCTTTAACCACATTCACCACATCATCTTCAACAATCTCCCAGAACCATTGAAAGAAGAACATAGGGAACTCGTCAGGGCCAGAGGCCTTGTTCCCTTCAAAAGAGAAAACCACTTTCTTAATTTCTTCCCTTGAAGGAATAGCAGCAAACATTTTGTTATCCTCTTCTCTAACAAGTTTAGGAATGGCCTCTAAGAGGTACTCTTGCTCTTCATGATTGACTTCATCATTCGCTGAAAGGAGATTATTGAAGAAAAGGACAACTTGTCTTCTAATATCTTCCTCCTCAAAACGGATACCATTGTAATCAATATGAGAAATTCTATTCACCACCCTATGTTTTGAAGCAAACAAGTGAAAATATCTAGTGTTTTTATCTCCAGTAGTGAGCCACAAATCACTAGATTTTTGTCTCCAAAAACATCCTCTTTGGCTGGGTATGTGCAGGATCATCATGGAAAAAATAGGCCCTTAAGTGGCAAAAAAATCAGAAAAATCAGTGTTAGGCAACTTGACGTAAAAATTTGAATAAGTTATCTCTATTATTTCAAAAATATGTAACAATAGAATCTGTAGAAATTTGAATGTAGTTTCTAAACTACTAGGTTTATTTAAAAATAAATAAAATCTATTTGGTGAAAATTTTAAATTTCAATGGAGTAGTACTTAAATTTCAGAGAAAAAATAAGGTGTCTGTCTGACCACCCTAACCATAATAAAATGATAATATTTTTTTATAATATTTTATATATAAGTAGAGGACTAATGTTTGGATGTGATGCAAGTAAATAATTAATTATGAATTTTTTATTTTTTTATAATTGTCTTTAACTTGGTCAAAACTTCATGAAATTTATTTTTTATTTTTTAATCCTATAGTATGTGAAGCATAGAATGTGACGCATATTTTGATTCAAAAATGTGATACCATTTGAAAGTTATAGATATTTTTCAATTAGCCTATCGATGAAGAATTTAGTCGTAATTCTAATAGAAAATGAATAATAATTATGTATTAAATTCAAATTAAAGCATAATTTATATTGGTGGAAAGCTAAGAATATCCTCTAAAAACCCTTTTCATTTCATCAATTTTGGGTAAAAAAAAGTCATCAGCCACATACCCTACAAATACTCATAATATTGCCACTTTTTGGCCCATCATTATCCTGCACATACCCGGCTATTATATCATGCATCTTCACAAAAATTTCATCTTCTTTCAGCCTATTGTCTGCAATATAACCTTCCTGTTGTATTTTTTCTTGTATCTCCATCAAATCAAGTTGTAATTTAGACTTGATACCAAAAATGTTACCAAAAACTTCTTTTTCCACCTAATTTTGAATTTGACTTTACTCAGTTTCTTTGCCACTCAGAACATAGTAGTCCTAGAGACTGTGATATTCCACCAACTCCTAACCTCATAAAAAAACTAAGGATGTGAAAGCCACATATGCTCGAAAATAAAAGGGAAATTCCTCTTGACCATTATAGGGTCTGCCACAAAACTAATCAAAAAATGATCAGAACCCACCCTAGAGAGAGCCTTTAAAGAACACAAATAATTTATAAACTATTGACCAAAAATTAATGTTCTGTCTAATCTTACTTGAATCAGCTCCTTACCAACTCTATGATTGGACCAAGTATATATGGCTCCTTGCAAATCCAGATTGATCAATGCCTGGTTATTAATGAAGTCCATGAGGTCAAATTTTCCTTCCAGATTAACCTGGGATCCTCAATACTTCTTGCTTTCCTGAAGAGGGGTATTACAATCCCTAATAACAACTGAGGATCCATTAGTGAATATCCTACATAAGGATCCAACTCAAATGAAAATGACTTTCTAGCCCTTTTACCATTAGGAGCATAGATATTTGACTTAATCCAACAAAAAAATATCTAATATGGGTAACTTTGGGAGCCACATGATTTGGGCTCTTGAGAAAAATTTCCCCTTTGATGAAACTTTGATTCCAAAAGGTAGCGATTCCCCCTGAGGCACCTTTAGAACTGTTACAATGGACTCCACAATACTTATACATCTTAATCCTTTCCACCTTTTCTTTTGGCATTTTGGTTTCTTGGACAAGTAGAATGTTAGGCTTATGATCACTAACAAAATTATGCAACACATCCTGCTTATGGAGGCTATTCAACCCCCTTATGTTCCATAACATAATCTTCACATCTTATTAGGAGATTGGAGTTTACAAATTTCAAGAATGGTCTTCTAAATACCATCCGCTATATCCTAAAAGCTACCATGCTCTCTCAACCATTTTGCTGATTTTCTTCCTTTGTTGCTCTTTGTGGCTCTATAGTCTGCCTTAGCTCTAGTTCTAGTAGTGACTCCACTTGGGGTATTCTACTATTTTTTTTTCTTATTCTTTTTAATATTATGAGAGCTGACATCATCTCTGTCTATTTCTTCTTGGCTATCCATTTATTGTCCTAACTCCCAATCTTTCTCTGAAATACCCTTTTGATCCAGTGGAAGAGTATCCATTAACCCATTACTAAACTGGGTCAAATTCTCACTAGAGAACATCCAAATTTGACTCAAGTCTTCAAATGTATCCTTAACAACCTCCTAAGAAATAGTGGTTTTCAGGATCTAAAATGCCTCTCAGCTAGAAGTAAAACTTCATAAATATTGGGTAGGAGAGGAATCCCAATATCTAGAGACAAGCCTTGAATAGGGATATCATCCAGGCCTATCTCTCCTTCCTTTCCAGCTGAGTAGTTCTCTGCGTTACTAAAAGGAGATTACTCATTCACCAAGCCATTCCCACTATCATCCATTCTAATCTCCCCATTGTCCTTTCCTCCATAATTGATCTCTGGCTTATTTCTTTGGGGCTTTTGGATGCCCACATCTACATCACTCTTTGGTGCTAAGACAAGATCTTTGAATTTCTTACTCTACAACTCACCATTAGAGATCTCCTTAACACCCCCTTCAAGCTTCTTCTTCCAGAATTTTTTTGGTTTGAACTGGAGTTTCTCTTTTTCTTTGCTAACATTGAGTGAGCATTTATTCACCCAGTTCCCAAACTTTTTACACTTAAAACAAGCAAAAGGGATAGTTTCAAACTCAATAGTTTGAGTCTAGGTACCCAACTTTGATTGGATATCAATAGAAGATGGCCCTGGTCAGAATTCTAGGACACCCCACGCTGATTCTAGCAAATACCATCCTTTTCCTTGTCACTATCATTGAATCTATTGAAAAAAGCTCCCCAAAAGAGTTAGCAATGCCACTAAAAATATTCTCATTCCAATATGCCAAAGGAAGACTAGGAAGTCTTGCCCAAATGGGAACATTCTAAAAAATGGAGTTAGAAAGATCAAGATTAGAACTCCATTTCTTGAGGGTCTAGGAGGATTCACGTGGGTGCTGTCATAATAGTAGTTTACAATTCCTGAGAGGAACAAATTTTAGCTGAAATCACATATTTTTAGAAAATATGATTATTTAAGCCATAAAAAGTTCCATTTTAAGGATTCCAATTGAAGAGGGTTTGATCAAATCACCTTAGATCAAACCCCCTTGGATAGAACCTCGTTAATTTTAAACCATACCTATAAATGCGTCTCCTTTACACCTATCAAAATGATGATAAAAAATCACTTTTGATTTAGATTTTGGGGGATCAAATGAATTCATTTAAAATTTATTTGAAATGATTATGGTATTCCTTAGAAAAATCTATCCAATGAATATAATTTTAATATGTTTTGGTTTTGTTATGTATTTATTTTTTAAGTTTTATAAAACATAGGTTTTTCATAGAAAATGAATTTCTTTGTTCTTCACATGTGGAAAAATAGAAGATTATAAAAAAAAAGATTGAAAAAATATGAACCAGATTGTGAAGTCCTTGATCCAACAAAACAAAATAAAATTTTGACATATACAAAAAAGTTACGATTATACAGCTAACTGTGGTTGAATTGTAATTCATTTGACTTTGAAACTTGATTAAGGAAAAAATATTTAATAAAAACCATCTAACCAAGTGGAAGCACTAGATATCATAGTTACAAATCTAAATTTGAAAAGAATTAGAATTTTATCCTTCATGGAAAAAAAAAAGTTATGCTGAAAGGCCACTTTTAAAAATGTTGTTTTCTAAAAAATCTATTTTCATGGGAGATGGAAAAGAAGTGCAATTTGATTCCAAAAATTTTGAAAAAAATATTTTAGAATCTACAGACAAAATTTGATGAGGCTCTAGTTTGCACCATCTTCAAATTCCTCACAGTTTAGCCGCTATAGGTGCCCGAATGTGAAGATTTATTTAAAAATAATAATTTCAGTGTCCAGTTTGGCCAAAAATTATAAACCACTATTATGGGATCACCCACCTATAATGCAAGGACCCCCACTCCTCACAGCCAAAATATCCTCCTTACAGGTAAACTCAAAAGCAAAGTAGCCTTTAGGAAGCGTAGCTACAAATACTTTTCCATTAGTTCTCCATTTGTTTTTAAAAAATTCCTTGACAACTTCAATGTTTGGTCTAGGGCCCATAAACTTTCCTACCAGTGTATTGTCCATTAGGGTAATATTATGATCAATGATCTAATCAGGGATAGAGATAGAAAACTTACCTTTCACTGAATCAAAAATGTTGCAAACTGGGGGGAATACCGACTTACCATTAGGCTTAACTCCAAATAGACAAGACCATGGTTTGGATTTGGCACCCTCCCCACCATGACTTTGGTCTTTTCAACCTCTTGTCCTTTGATATTCCCAATAGGGCTAGTAGCCAGGACATCATTCCCTCTTGGGTCCACACGAAAATTTCTTTCGGAATCATTATCCTCTGAAACCTCGTTACCTTTCTTTCTACTCAGAACATGCACCGTATCTGCCTGCAAACCCTTAGAGCCTATAGATCCACAACCTACTCCATTGTTTGAGGATTCAAAATCCTTCTTTTCCTACCCATGCTCCCGCTTCTCCCTCTCGTCCATTTGTTGTAAAATTACATTGAACTTATTGGTATTGTTATTACTCAATATAATATACCATACTAACATAGAAATGGCCATTACGCTTCATGAATTTTGTATTGACAATTGTTATTCTATAAACACAATGTTTTTTGCAATGTATAACCCTCTTTACAAATATGATTATTCCTCATTTTTCCATTTTCATGCTTTAGAAACATAGTGTGTTGTCAAAGTGTACAAAATGTCATACCATGCTCTCCCTACACTATGAATTGCATAATATGAAGTACACTATGTAATGATAGTTAATACAAGTTACCTTTAATGAGAAACATGCTATTTAAGAAAACAAAACCCCATCTATACATTTATACAACTTCATTTCATGACAAAGTTTGGGTAAACTAAAGACATACATCAAAACACATTATGTTTTTCAACTTGCACTACAAAAGGCTCACCACTATCAATATGTTTGTTAAATATTACAGGTAATGACAAGAAATAGGTGTTCTTTCTATTTGTAATGCACACCTACATATACGGACTTGAAAACTAGAAGGGTTTGGGTATGTTGTGATGTGGAGTTTGAGAAATACAGTGTGTTATGAGGCATGTAAATTCTTATATCATGTAGGTTTTGTAGGTTTAACTATCTTCCCTAAAGCTTGGTCTATACCATTAAGTGCAGTTGAAAAATGACAACATGCTTTCAAACATCCTATTTGTGTGAGAACATTTATAACTCTACATATTTTTGTGTGCATATTAGAGAACACCAACATTTCTCAACTATCTATGTTGGCATGTTAAATTGCGGGTTGTGAAACATGTTTTTTGTTAAATACATTTGTGAAGATAACTTTAGCACACCCTATTTTGATCATCTACCATCAAGATTTGGATTGCATCTTTGCTAATACCAACAATAATGGCGGTGTTTTAAATTAAATTGTAGGCCTCTATATACATAGACCATCACCATAGGGTTTGGGTATGTTTTGAAGTGCGTATTTGAAAACAAAGTATCTTTTGTAGCCTTCTATTTTTTAGCAAGTACACTAACATTTTAAGGGGAGCATATAGTTCCCCATTTATTGATTGCTAAAGAAATTGTCCCTTCTTAGTGATGATAACATGTATCTCCTAGGAAGCATGAACTTTTCAATAAAAGTATGGCCTTCTTGCTTTATGTGAAGTGTTTCCTTTATGGTGATATTAGGATTGATGTCCTCTATGAGTGTGACCTTTCTTGGCTATGGTGTCTCCCTTGGTGGTGATACTTTGGCTAGTATTCCTTAAGGTGTGGGTCTTTTATTCCATAACTTGTCCTCTCATGGTGGTGATGTTATGCGTGATGTTACCTAAGGTGTGACCTTTCATGTATTGAGAAAAGTCCCTTTGTTGGTTTCATAAATAACCTTTTGTGGTGGTGTTGTTACAATCCCCCTTGAGGTTTTGACCTTGTCTTTCCATCAATTATGTGTCTCCTTAGGTGAGTTTTTGCACCTCCTTATGTGAGTTTGGTATTTTTTCTTCACTTTTTTCATAGGTGTTGAAATTAGTTATACATTGGCATAACATCTTGATTATTTTTGTAGCACCTTATTAAAGTTATCAGGGAGTATAAATCTCAGTATGGTAGACATTGGCGCACACCTAGTGAATATCAAACTTCACTAGACCTAGTGTGTTTCTCATTTTGATACCTTGTCTTGGGGGATCACCTAGTGAATATTGAACTTCACTAGCCCATGTTTCCTTCCTATTTGTGATTCACATAGAAAATATTAGACTTTGATATGGTGTGAGTAATGAATGCCTTAAATTTTCCACTAAGCATAACACAACTTTCTTGCCAATGGAGCCATGTGTTTTGAATGAGTGTTTAGAATAACATAAATTGATAACATCTTAAAACCCATCACATATTGTATGAACACCTATCATAACATAGCTTTCTATCCACTAGATCCATGTAGCTTATGAGTGATATGGAATAACACAACTTTCCAGTCCTCTTAGCAATGTTCATTTGTCTAGCATATATTTGACAAATGATATTTTCTATTTGAGATAAATTAAGATTGAGGTATTTTTTCCTTATCAACTCAAATCATTTAGCACTAACCATGTGTTTTTATATATATATTTTGTTTTCTTCATGTTTTCATCATGTTTACATCATGTTTGTGTTCGTTTTGTTGTCATTTCTATGTTATGTTATATCATATGTTTTTGTTGTGTATGCTTCAAATCTTTTGACGTGTATGTTTGTGTATGTTGTCTTGTTGCATCTCATTTCATACATGTGGGTTACTTTATTCTTATTTTTTCTTGTCATGTGATATTGGATCCTTGGGGCTTGTGTACTCCCCCTATATTCTTAGTCCTCCCATCTCTTCGTCATTCAGACAATCAAAACCCTCAGGTGAAGCCACAATAGTGGTTTACCATTGAAGTGAGGAACGAAAACTCACAGAAAACAAATGCATGGAAAAAAAATTGATTTTAGGGGTTCATACGAACCTATTGGTTTGACCGAACCCATTAGGGGTTCACTAGAACCTAGGTTTGGCCAAACCCTCCTAATACTTTCCTGCCAAAAAATCCATCAAAACCCCTTATAGAAGAGGGGTTTGAATGAACCAGGGTTCAAATGAACCAGGGTTCAAATGAACCCTGGTTTGAGCGAACACTTAGGGGTTCACTTGAACCCCTGGGGGTTTGTTTGAACCTCCTTTATTCCTCATCCCCTCCCTAAGACACAAAAAACCCTAAATTTTGGCACTTTGGAGCTTAGGTTGAGGATGAAAATGGAGGAATCTTCAAAAACCCAACTTGAATCAAGTAGTCCTTAGAACGAGCTATCCAACAAATATAATTTTAATATGTTTTGGTTTTATTATTATTATTTTTTTATAGTTTTATTAAACATAGGTTTTTCATCAAAAATGAAGGTCTTTGTTATGCACATGTGGAAAAATAATAGATTATCAAAAGAAAAAATTGAAAAATATGACTGCACTAGATATTGAATTTATTGATCCAACGAAAAAGATAAAATTGAATTTTGATATATACAAAAAAAGTTATGCGTTATACGGTCATGCTATGTCTGAATTGTAATTGGTTTGACTTTGAAACTTGATTAAAGAAAAAATATTCAATAAAAAATTATCTAACCAAGTGGAAGCACTGGATATCAGAATTACAAATCTAAATTTGAAAGAATTATAATTTTATACTTCATGGAAAAATATTTATGCATTATACGTTGTGTGTCACTTTTTAAAAATGTTGTTTTTTGAAAAAAACTAGTTTTCGTGGGAGATGGAAAAGAAGTCCAATCTAATTCCAAGAATTTTGAAAAAAATATATTTAGAATCTGCAAACAAAATGTGACGAGACTCTAGTTTTCATCATCTTCAAATTCTTCATGGTTTAGCCGCTATAGGTGCCCGAATGTGAAGATTTACTTTAAAAAAAAATCAGTGTCCAGTTTGGCCAAAAATTGTAAACCACTATTGTGGGATCACCCCCTCTTAACATATATATTTTACTTTACTATGAGTTTGAGCATAAGTTCATACTCTCGCTAAAGTGGGGCTAAATGTAGCATAAAAAAATTTCACCCTTAAGAATTGCACACTATGTTTTTCTCCCCCTAAATTATTGAGCCTAATTGGGTCCCTAATTTCATATTATGCATTTTATAGACCATTTGTACCACTTCCCAAGAAATTGCAAGCATTAAAGAAATTCATCTAACTAATATTTTCCTCCCAACACTTAATTTCTTGTAAAATAGGGCCATGACCTATTTTCCCTAGTGCCTATTGGTCCCCCTATTGTTTTGGAGTCTGATTTTGGATATGTTAGTGTCAACATTTTAACATTCAAAATTCAAATTGAAAATATCAGCTATCCATATTTAATATTTAGAAAAGTAGAGAAATACTTATAAATACCTAGTTATTGCATCATTTGAAAATCACCTAGAAAATATATTGGTGAAATTATGATCAAGAGAACTATCAAGAAAGTCAAGAGTAACATTTCATAGCTTTATTGTAGCAATTCAAGATCCTAAAATCATTTCAAAGCTTATGTGAGTTTATATGTTTTTATGTTATCATTGTTTGTGAAGGCTAAACCTTATAAGTCTCCAAATAAATTCAATCATTCAAGACCTTGAAGATTCAAGAAAGGAAGATTCAATTCTTCAAGGAAGCCATTGAAGGGTTGTGAGTTGTAGCACTTTGTTATTTCATCATTCCTTCCTATCATTTCTCCATTTATCATTGACATGGTCATTGTGAAAGTGGAAACACTAACACAAAATTTGAAAAAGGAAAGCCCCTAATGGCACAACATCTCTTCTCTTTGTGATTGTGTAGATTTCAAGTTTGAAGAGGATTGAAGGAAGCTTGAAGACAATTTTTTTATTGTTCCAATTGAAGCCCTACATCTTATAAACTCGTTGAAACTCACCTACAAGATTATCTAACTATGTTTTGAGGACTTTGTAATTGGGAATCAGAAGCTCAAATCTATCATTAGAGAGCCTAAAAAATAGAGAATGAAAGGTGTACAAAGACCCATAAACCCTAGCTTGAATCTATCTCTATGTTCATATGGTTAGCAACATTTTCTTAGGACAAGTACACAATCCTCTAAACTTCCCAAATCTACATACAAGTTATGGTTTTAGTGTGTTAATTGTCAGATTATTACATTTTTCATATTAGGTCACATATTATAACTAGGTTATTGAATTAAAATCAATTATAATCCAATCTAAGACTTAATAATATGTATATCGAGGTATAATTGGCTCACCTTCATAGTTTAAAGTCAATCTAAACACCTTGTTGATGTCCATCTTAATGAAACATAAGAAAATAACCCACAACAACGCACAAACACCAAGTTTGTATCATAGGTTTACACATTATACATAGGGTTCCTATTTTCATTTGATTCATATATTATAATGGGATGTCATAACATCCAAAACATATAAAAAAATATAAAAAAATGAAACCAAATTTATACATTTACACAAAATTGGGTGATTTTTACAAATGTTACATTTCCCAATTTACCAAAATTGTTCAAATAAAACCATAAAAAATTAGAAACTATCCATGTTTTTTTTTAAATATGAATAAATAAAAAATAAGCTACATGAAAAAAATACTAATTGGGAAATGAAGCCATACAAACTAGGCATCTCATTGGAAACTCTGCTAAATAATACCCAATTGGAAAGATAATTTATTCAGCTCTTTGACATGATGAAAAGTCATGAAATAACATAAATAAATAATCATAATAGAAAACACCTACATTAAATTCACAAACCATACTACAACTTGCTCCCACACACAAAAATCTACAAAAAGAATAGTTGAAATGATTAATCTGATGAAGCTCTAATACACTCCTAGTGTGAGAATGCTTTTAAGAATAAAATGGGTTTCATTCTAAGGCCCTCTAAAACCATGATATTTATTTTGATATGCTGTAATATCCTATGGGGTTTCATCCACAAAATAATATTTTAGAGCATAAGTTCATATAATGTAATATTCATAATTTAAATTGGAAAGAAAATCTTGAAATTTGAATTTTCTTACAAATAAATAGACTAAATCCAAAAACCACTCTCTTGGAAAAATAAATAAATAAATGTTATTTTCATCAATTTACCTCTTAAAAAAGCTAAGCATTTCATTTTTTTCAAGATTCTTTACCAAAATTAAACAATAACTCCCCACATGCAAGTTTTCATAAGAAAATGTTACCAATAGTTGATTACCACAAGAAGCTAGAGGCTACAAACCTTCTTGAGAGAAATACAACACTCTATTTTTGGTTGTTACTACCATTAAATATTAGAATATATCTTATATTTAATTAGCCCCACTTAAACATCTTGAAAATGTTAAATAATCATGAGGCCAAAATATTAAATATTAAATAATCATTGGTTTTTCATCTTACCAAAATGCCAACATAGGTGAGGCATTTCATGGAAACATGCCTATTAGCCCAACCATCTTGTTAAAGAATAGGCCCATGAACATGATAGAGGAATGTCCATTGGGATTTGGAATACATATTAGGTTTTCATTTAGTAGGGAAATTGCATGCCAACTAGAGTTTGTATGGCTCAACCTTGAGGCCTTGTATTTGATGTCCACTATGTTTAAAGCCTATGCTAATAGTGAATGATGTACACTAGAATTTAGAGTAGGGTTTTCATCCCACTGGAGTTCTTAGAGGTGGGCCCTCTAATGAACATGTAGTTTCCCAATCATGGGTGTGTCTATCCCAAGGTACACCCCAACAAGAATTTCTACCATTATAGCATTTAGGCTATGATATTGATGCAAGACCATTCATGGTTGTAAAGCAATGGTGTATCAAAAAAATTAGTTCTTTTCTTGCATTGCATTTAGTAGCAATTTTCATATTTCATTTTGTATTTTACTACACCATTGTTTATCATCTCACAGGGCAAGATATAGCATCTACACATCAAAATCTATCACATATCTAGATTTCATAGCATGTGAAATTGTCTATCAAAGGTTATCACTCACAAAATTTCACTATGATCACTAGCCAAAGATTTTGGGGCTAACCTGGTCCAGATTTCTTAGTGGATGGTCCTATTCCAGATCATGTGAAGCTTAATGGGACACCTTACAAGCATCTTGGGTTCATTGGGACCTATCCTAGAGATTCACAAGTTATTTCTTTTCGCGTCAAGTTATCTTTCCATATTTTGAGGTTGACCTTCATGTATGTTCATTCATTGGGTTTACAAACCCTTGTGGCTAGTGTGGACCTTTTTGGGAGCTTTAGAAGTATATTTGTAATAATTTGTAATCATTTAGGAATTAGTGCATTCATATCAGTTATAAGTTAGATGTTTTAGGATCATTATATTTTCGCAATAACCCTTTAGGGGCATGTAATAAGGAATGTTGGCTAGTTGTATTAATGAATTCCCTTTTTGTAAGCTTGTGAGCCTTGGATATTCACCCATGAGGCATATGTTGCATGTAAGATAATCAATTCAATAATTTTTTGTATTTTCATATCAACTTCTTGTGTTATTTATGTTGTCTTGAATCACTTTTGAATAGTTTGGACTATCCCTTCTCAAACCCTCTTATTGTGACTGCACCATGTGATATCAAAGTGAGTTTTTGATTCTTAATGGCATTCCTTGAGGTGAAAAAATCACCAGCAGACTAAATTTTTTTCAACTAATCACTGATTGTGGGGCAATTGAAACCATTGTAGTGAGATCATCGAATTAAGGAAGTTGCTCTAATCTGAGGGGAGATATGTTGCCAAGGTAAGGAATTGCTATGGAAAGTGTCACTAAAAGAATGGAAAAATATTGGAAATGATGCACAAGATGTGAGTTTGATTAAATGTTGTTGAAGAAGACCGAAGGCGAGGTCTAAACCCTAGGTAAGTTGATGAAAGTGAGGTTGAAGTAGAACATGTGCGAATAAAATTGTAGAAGCTCCCTAGGAAAATAAGAAGAAGAATCAAGTTAGGTGAAGATATTGAAAGCAATTTCAAATATTGAAAAAAGAACTAGAGTTGAAATACAAAATTATGCAAGAAATTTGAATCTTAAAGAATTGATTGATTGGATCAATGAGATAGAAGAATACTTTAGATGTGAATAAATTAAAGATCTGAAAAAAGTCAGATTTGTGAAAACAAAATTGAAAGGTCATGCTACTTTATGGTGGAAAGAAGCTCAATTAGATAGAAATAGAAGAGGTAAAGAAAGAATCATAAAGTGGGACATAATGGTGACCAAATTGAAGAATCAATTCATACCAACAAATTATGAGCTTGAAATGTTGAAGAGATTGCAAAACTAGAGACAAAAGGAAAGATCTTTGAAGGAGTACACTAAAGAATTCTAGAAGATGATAATCAAAACCAATCATAGTGAAGCAAGAAAATAAAACATTGTAAGATATATCAATGGACTAAGATCAAATATTCAAGAAGAATTTAGCTTGGTCAAGATGACATTAGTTGAAGAAGCATATCAATTTGCATTAAAAGTGGAAGAGAAATTAAATAAGAAATTGAAGCAAAGGAAAAGAAGTGCAAGACGAAGATTCCAGAAGAGTGGATCCCAATCTAGAGAGAGAACTTATACAGAGTAGAGAAAAGATGTAAAAACCTATTAGGGAAAAGAGAAGGATGTCAATTCATATTGCATATACAAATAAGAAAAAAATTTGTGCTGCAGTGATAGAGGTCACAATTCTTACTGTAATCATGGATACTAGAGAGATGAAGGAGGATCTAAGAGAAGACCATTCAGAGGAACCTATTTCAAATGTGGAGGCACGAGGGACATAAAGCATTTGAGTGTCATCAAAGAAGTACTAGAAATAAACTTAAGCATATCGGAAGGGAAACTTATATAGATGAAGAACATGTTGGATCCACTAATTTAGTTGTGAAGCTAGAGAAAAGAGAATCATTGGTGATGAGAAGATATTTGATGCATGAAAAAATAACTAAAGAACCAATGTAAAGGAAGAGTCTATTCAGAACTAGATGTAAGTTTGAAGGAAAGGTATGTAAATCTATCATTAATAGTGGTAATATTGATAATTTAGTTTTAAAGGAGATTGTAACCGAGTTGAATTTTGAAAGATTGAAACATCCAAACCCTTATAGGATAGTGTGGATTCAAGATGATCATAATATTTTGGTGAATGAGCAATGTTTGGTGAACTTTCATATTGGGTCATTTAGCGATGAAGTATTGTGTGATATTATCCTTATCGATGCTTGTCATTTACTATTAGGAAGGCCATGGAAATATGATAAGAAATAATTTAGTGATGGAAGAAGGAATACTTATACTGTGACATCAAATGGAAAAATACTAAACTTAATATCTTTGGAGGAAGAAGAGAAGAGTGAAGTTTGTGGCACTGGCATACTATGTTTGATAGATGGAAGGAATTTTATTGATGGATTGAGGCATGAGAATGTGTTTTTTCTATTGATTCCAAAGAAAGGATGGAGTCCAGAGACAACAAGAGGTGAAGTTACACCCCAAAAATAATTTGTAGAATTATTAATAGAGTATGAAGATATTATGTCATAGATTGTACTGAGGGATTTCCACTTGTCTAGAGTATCAATCATCATATAAACCTTATAATGAGAGAATTTTTTCCAAACAAGGAAAGACATAGAATGAGACTGACAGGGAATGTAGAGTTGAACTAGAAAATTCAACAATTGTCAAGGAAGGGATTGATCAAAGAAAGTTTGAGCCTATGTGTGGCACCTATTGTACTTGCACGAAAGAAATATGAAGAGTGTAGAATTTGTATAGATTTAAGAGTAATCAATAGGATGACTATCAAGTATAGATTTCCATTGCCAAGGATGGATGACATTATGGACTATTTGATTGAAGCAAAGTATTTCACTAAGATGGACCTGGAGAACTTGGATACCATTAGATCATAATCAGAGAAGGAGACAAAAGGAAGACTACATTTAAGACTAATGAAGGACTTATCAGTGATTAGAAATGCCTTTTGGATCGACCAATGCACCAAGCACTTTCATGAGATTGATGAATGAGGTAATGAGGAAATTATTGGGTAAGTTTTTCATTGTTTACTTGGATGATATTCTAGTTTTTAGTGAGACTAGAGAAGAACATTTGTGGCACATTTGATGAGTATTGTAGAGGTTGAGAGAGGATAAGTTGCTAATTAATGTCAAGAAGTGTAGTTTCATGAGGAAAGAGTTAGTGTATCTTGGATTTGTTATTTTTGTTGAAGGATTGAAGATGGACCCAAAGAAACTAAGAGCAATTATTGATTGGCCTACACCGATAAACATTAGAGAAGTGAGATCATTCTATGGATTAACAAGTTTCTACTAGAAGATTATCAAGAGTTTCATTAGCATTTATAACCCCATGGAAAAGACATTGAGAGGAGATAAGGACTTTAAGCAGACATCTAGAGTACAAAGAAGTTTTGAATTGTCAAAGCAAAAGGAGATAGAGAAACCAGTGTTAGCATTACCATATTTTGACAATGTATTTCAAGTTGATTGTGATGCTAGTGGAAATGCAATTGGAGCAATGATGTTGAGCCAAGAAGGAAGGCCTATAACTTATTTTAGTGAGAAGTTGAATGATTCCATAAGAAGATACTTAGTTTATGGTGACAAATTCTATTCCATAACTTAGGCCTTGAAGAAGTGGAGACATTATTTGTTTCCTAAGGAGTTTATGTTGTATATAGATGGGCATGTGTAGGATCATGATGGGCCAAAAAGTGGTGATATGATGGGTATGTAGCTGACAACTTTTTTTTTACCCAAAATTGATGAAACAAAAAGGGTTTTTAAAGGAGATTCTCATCTTTGCACCAATATAAATTATGCTTTACTTTGAATTTAATAAATAATTATTATTCATTTTCTATTTGAATTACGACTAAATTCCTAATTGATAGGCTGATTGAAAAACATCTATAGCTTTCAAATGGTATCACATTTTTTGAATCCAAAACATGTGCCTCATTCTATGCTTTTCATACTATAGGATTAAAACAAAAATGAATTTAGTGAAGTTTTGACCAAGTTAAGGTGGGTAGACATATGAGTTTGTATATTTTTTGAAAGTTGTAATAAAAATTCATAATTAATTAATTACTTGGAAAAAAATTACAAAAAAATATTCATCACATCGAGACATGATTCCTCTACTTATATCTAAAATTTTATAAAAAATATTATCATTTTATTATAGTTACGGTGGTCAAACAAACACCTACTTATTTTTTCCCTAAAATTTAAGTACTACTGTATTGAAATTTCAAATTTTCACCAAATGGATTTTTTATTTTCTAAATAAACCTAGTAGTTTAGAAACTACATTCAATTTACTATAGATTCTATTCTTGCATATTTTTGAAATAATATAGATAACTTATTCAAATTTTTACATCAAGTTGCCTAACTCTAATTCTTCTTAATTTCATTACCACTTAAGGGCTAGTTATTTCCATGATGATCTTGCACATACCTAGATCATCAAGCTTTGTAGTATTTGAACAACCAAGGAAAGTTGAATCAAAGACATATGAGATGGGTAAAGTTCTTGTAAAGTTATGCATTTGTGTTGAAGCATAGGAGTGGAAAATCAAACAAAGTTGCTTCAATGCATTAAGTAGGAAAATAAATTTGCTAACAGAGATAAGAGTGGAAGTTTTGGTATTTGAAGAGTTGAAGCATATGCATGAAGAGGATGCAAATTTTGGTGAACATTGGAAATAATGTAAAGAAGCATTAGTGATAGACCAAATCCTATGGTTGGATTACTTCATTTAAGAAGGGATTTTTTTCAAGGGAAATCAATTGTGTATTCCAAGAAGTTCAATGAGGAAGAATTTGATCAAGGAGGAAAATATTGAATGTTCAATAGGTTGTTTTGGAGTAGATAAGATAGTAGCTTTGGTAAGTGAACATTATTTTTGGTCATATATATATAAGGATGTAAGGAAGTATGTTCATAGTTGCACAATTTGTCAAGTTGCAAAAGCACGAAGTCATAATACTAGATTATCTAACCCTTTGATAGTGCTAGAGAGACCTTGGGAAGATATAAGTATGGATTTCAAGTTGGAATTGCCAAGAACATAGAGAAGTTATGATTCAATAATCTAGTAGTAGTTGAAATATTTTATAAAATGGCACATTTTATTCCTTGTAAGAAGACTAATTGTAATGCCCTCCGTTATGACCTTCCGGATTTTGTGTACGTGTTTAATTGCGTATTGTTGTTTTGTGTGTGTTTAGTGTTAACATAATATTTGATGAAATTTGTACTTAATTAATTAAAATAGCATTGAGTAAATAAAACTAGAAATTAAGATGAAAATTAAATAAATTAGTTTTATAAAATATTAAGTAAAGGGTTATTAATAAATAAATAAACTAATTGTTTTGTAAAAAAGTATTCTTTAAATGATATTCGATAATAATTAATAATTTATTAGTTGTTCAAAGATAATTATTTATAAGGAATTTAAGCGGATAGGAAGCCGAAGTGTTTTAAAAGCAAGAAAAGCGATTGGAAATTGGAAGGGGAATAGTTATTGCGAATTATATAAATAATAATAAATGATCTTGGGAAGGGGGGATATGTTTTTCAATTTTACAAAATCAAAGAGAAAATTGGCTTCCTTTGAAGATGAAGAGTCCATTGTTGAATATGGGCGTATATGAATCCCTTTCAAAACTCTTGAAAAAAAAAAAATAGGATATGCAGAATGAACTACAAAAAGGAAGTATTATAATCTTTTGGGGGAGGGAGGACATTTTAAAAAGCACAAATATGAGATCAGAAGAGAGCAAGGTACAGATCCAAGTTTCCCTCTACCACTGGAAAAACATAGCAAATGAAGGTATGCAAGTCTGTAAATTATTTGATTTCGTCTCAAAAAAAAAAAATTGGGCTCAATTAGAATAACTCCTTTCGCTAATATTTTCGAAGAATAGTTGATGATTCTTTGTTAAGGTGTAAAATTTTGTGACATTTTAGAGAAATTATCCATGAGCAGAAGCTATACAAGTCTGCGAATCCTTGATTATAAACGTGTGTCCGAGAAGTTCAGATATGAGAAGCCTTTAAGCTCAATTAATGATTGGATTTCTTCACCAAATCCGTCTTAACACAAACAAATCCCTTCGCTAATCTTTTTGAAGAAGAAATAACAAAATGGGCAAGTTTTGATGATCATTAATTTCTCCCTTCACATCTGCCTCGGACATAACTAGAGGTAGATATCAAATCTGAAAATATTATACTTCAAACGTGCCGTAAGGAAAGTCTAACGCAGCTACTGCACTTGTGCATAATAGGAAGTTAAAAGATTTAAATAACCCCGCTTATACCTCTGGCAATCCATCACAGCTGCAATGTTTAGACTGGCAAAGGTAGAGTAAATTAAATAATTCCCTGATTTCATTGTTAACCTGCAGTAGCAGTGCACTTGAACATGGTGGGCTGTATAGTTTTAAATAAACTCTCTATTTTTTTTTAGCAAATCCTATTTGTTATCCACAAAACTGAAGGAAAAATGGCCTTTTCATGTTTTTTGCAACCGTAACCATCTCAAAACTTGGAGGAAGCTTGGGTCGTGTGTCTTCTCTGATGCCGTCATTGAGCAGATTGTTCAGGTGAAGAAATTAAGGACCAATGAGCAGATTATTGAATTCTCTTGGTCTGCGCAATGTTTCAAGCCTTTGCCAATTACCTCCGTTCGGTCGAAGCTGAGAGAAATTGCTGTTATTGGATACAGTGTTTAGATGAGCTCCCTCACATAGTCTGGTAATCTAAATTTATTTGACCTCCCTGATACCTTTGGCAACCTATCGCAGCTGCAGTGTTTAGACTTTGGATCGTGTATAAATTTAAATAGTCTCCCTGAAACCTGTCACAGCTGCAATGTCTTATATTCTTTTTCTGATATACTTGGCAACCTGTCACAGCCGCAACACTTGATCATGGTAGGTTGTATAGATTTAAAAAGGCTCCCTGATTCATTGGCAGCCTGTCATAGCTGAAGCACTTGAACATAATAGAAAATTTAAAAGGTTTAAATAACCCCTCTGATTCCTTTGTCAATCTAGCGCCGCTGCTGCACTTGAGCATAATAGGAAGTTAAAAATTTAAACCACCCCGCTAATACCACTGGTAATCCATCACAGTTGCAGCACTTGAAAGTAAAATATTTTCAATGTTCTAGCATAACAGAGAGGATAGGCAGAGTTTAAATTCCAGATTTCAAACTTGAAGTGCGTCTCTCGAACTCGCCACCAAACTGAAATGTATTATTTTCAAAAGGGGAAAAGTTGTACATTTATTCTATCATTTAGCGGTCAACCTAATTAAGGATGCTCTATTAGATGAATATATATACATGTATGCAAATATATATGGATGTTTGTACATATTGGTGAATAATTAGTTATTTGAGAATATAGATTTTATAAATAAGGAAGTTAGATAATTCTTTTGTTTATGTCTGTACAATGAGAATTCTAATTTGATTACCATTAATGACTTAGAAGTAAAATTTGTTTCACTTTATGTATTCAATGGAAGTTTTGTCGAATTTGTGGCTATAATTTGTATGCTGAGTTAAATGCCAGTTAATGTGACTGTCTTTTTGTTGTGCTCTAATATTCCGTCAATGTTAAAATATGTGTATATATTTAAAGGTAGGGGTAAGATGTATAAGGATTATTTGTGTCTATGGCTAGTTTTGAAGATGAGTGAATTTAAGGAATATGGGGAGCAATTTTGGAGTTAATATTGTTAATGTATATACTTATGAATGTATGGGACGAATAAAGTAAATGGTTACTTAAATAAAGATAAACAAAGTTAAGTTTCCTTGACACTAAAATTAAATGAAGGTTATTTCCATTGTTAAATGATTAGCAAATTGTCTAAGAAGAATTAGAAATCTAGGATATTATTATTACCACAATTATTATGGTTTATTCTTTGTTAATTTGTAGGTGAATATTGTTATTTTATAACCCTTGGAGTGGAATGTTAAGTTTAGTGTGTAAGCTAAATAACTAGGAAATTGATAGATTATTTAGCTTAGAATACTTTGGGTATTGGTGATTACTTAGTATTTTATATGTGGAAGAAATGTCTTACTATTGAGTTGATTGTGTATATTTGGATAAATGTAGGATTTATGTAAAATAGATGATTTTCTAAATGATGACTATCTCCTTATTCCCTTCTTCGTAAATTCTCTATAAGGATGTTTACTTGTTCATGGTGGATTTGATGGTTTGAGCCGGCTGCTTGTATCAAGTTGATTATGTATTTTATTTTATTTTATCTGAGTTTGTTTTTGGAAGGAGCTCTTTTGTGTCATAAGGTTGTGATTAGATTTTTGGTCCTTGCGGATGGATAGAAAGTGTTGTTTGTTTTTATTGTTGTTCATTAAGTGTATCCCCATGTTTAATGATTATTATGATGAATTTATTTTGATGTATCTCTTGAGTTGTTTGGTTTCCTAGGTGATTTTATTTATTGAGTTCACATTTGATCAACGAATGAGTCGATGGATCCTTATTATTTCGATTACCCGCTTGAGCCCTTTTGGTTGAGGAGATTTCCGTATGTTAAGTTTTTGCGTTGGGACCGTATTGCTTTATTTTACCTTATTTGTGGGTTGTTGTTCTTTTGGCTTCCAGAGGCTTGAGATGATTGGTAATTGATGTTCTCTCTCTTTATGTGCCTTGATGTGGCAAGTACTTTGGTTTCATTATTTTGAAAGGGTTGTATGGAACTTTGTAGACTCTGATTTTGTACTTGTTAGCAAGATGGGTAATGCCTCGCATGCTTTTATGTTGTGGTTCTTTGTTCAAATTATGATGGTACAACCCTTGGTTTCTTGGTTTTGGTTTGATATTGTTGGGTCTCTAGGGAGAGTGGCTCCTCGTGGGGGCCGGCGCCCCGCGTAAGGGGAAGAGCACAGGAGAACCCACGAGTGAGTTGGTAATCAAGTGATAACCTAATAAATAACTTAGGAGGGTTGAGTAGTAATATCATTATAAGATTTTAAAAAAAATGGATGCCTCGTCTTCATTAGTGCTTCCGCAGACTAATGGAAGGCTGAGAAGGCCGTGGTTGGCAAGGTTGTGACCTCATCCTCACGAGAGGTCTACAGCTCCGCATGAGCTACCCTATGGTGCCGACGCCTCAGGTAGGAAGAAGGGCCAGGAGATCCATAGATGGGGGCCGGCACCTCAGTGTGGAGGAAGGGCCAGGAGAACCCATGTAGGCTATGCGATGACACTCTCCCCTAGTTGCCCATGTGTTTTACTTTATTGTGTTCCTCTGGAAGTAGGTTGTGGGAGTTGGTATAGATTATTGATATTTGGATTTATCTTGATTAATGATTTTTGCCTTGATACGTCTTTGGTGTACTTTGTGGTTTTGTATGATCTCATTTATATTTGGTTTACGATCTTGTATTTTTATGGTACTACGTTATGATGTTATTATATCGTTTAATTGCAATTTGGGATTGTATTATGTTTATTAATTCAATTTGATTAGAATTGTTTCATGATCAACCTTTGATTACTTATTGATCCTTGCTTTGATTTATGTGATTGGAGTTGTGATTTTAATTTATTATGTTGACTCTTGGATGTTGTTGCAATTCTTGAGTTTTATGATACTTTTGTATGTTGTGAGTCTTGTGATTCCGTGTTGGGATGTTCTTGGTTGTGGACTCTTCTTGTCAGCTCCTAGCACGGGGGGTGGGTCTTCAGACTCACATGGTCGGGTGGAACGTGCTAAGCACCCATTGGGTCCCCAGTCGAGGATCAAGAGGTGCAGATTGGTGCGGTTGCAGTGACTCCAGAGTTGTACTTGCCTTGGAGCCATTTATGATGCTTTGTTTTCATCTGTTTAATTGTATCATGTTATCTTGTATATGGTTTCCATTTGGGTGGAAACACTCTTGTATCATTGTAACTCTAGAGCATTGTACTGTAATGTGATGTTAACTCGGTGTAGCTATTGGCCATGGCAATTGATATTCAATGTGTTAAGTTAATTACGCATATGTTGTATTTATGTACTCAGATGGTTTCTTATCATTGTTTCTTATGTATGTGTTATATTTGTTAATGTTTATTTTGTTATGGGTTATATCTTTGGATTTTATTCTTTATTGTCATTGTGTGGATCTCATTCGCGTAATGACTCCTCGTGTACCCCAAGGGATGTATGTGCAAATGAATATATTTAAATGAAATTCATGTTGTGACTTAATGTGTATTACATGTATGTTTGTTATCTTTAAAAAAATAAATAAAAATTTTGCTATAATTATTGCCTTTTAGTCCTTTGGGGTTCGCACGGTGGGGCGTTACACTAATGATGTTGTACATGTTGTTGAATTATTTTTTAAGGAGATTGTGAGATTGCATGGATTACCTAAAAGCATAGTTTTAGACAGAGACATCAAATTCATTGGATACTTTTGGAGGAAATTATGGAAGAAGATGAAGATAGATTTGATGTTTAGTTCAACATATTACCCATAGTCATATGGATAGGAAAAAGTAGTGAAAACAAGTTTGGGTAGCTTGTTAAGATGTTTGGTTGGAGATAAGGTAGAAAATTGGGACATAGATTTACCATAGGCAGAGTTTCCATATAATAATTCAGTGAACCAGAGTATCAGGAAGACACCATTTCAAATCATTACCAAGACACATTCTAAAATATTTGTAAAGTTAAGAGACATTAGTATGGAGAATAAAAGGAGTGCAAAGGTAGAAGAGTTTTCAAATTTCATGGAGACACTCAATAATCAGGTTTGCAAACACTTAGAACACATGAACAATAAGTATAAGGAAAAGGTAGATGACTACCAGAGACATAAAGAGTTTGATTTTGGGGATGAATTGATGGTATATCTAATGAAGGAGAGGATTCTAATTGGCACATATAATAAGTTGAAGATGAGGAGTTTGGACCATGTAATATTCTAAGGAAGTTTGATTCTTGAAATGCATATCAAGTGGAATTACTAGACATTGGGTATATCACCTATGTTCAATATTGTAGACATATGTGAGTTTCATGAAGGAAAGATAATTTGTAGTATTAGTGAAGTGGATTTGAAGGAGTAGTTACCACATCAAGTACCAGAGGAGATTGAGCATGTTTTGGATATCAGATCTAGAAGGAGCACTAGGAACAAAAAATACAAATAATATATTATAAAGTGAAAATGCAGACCAATGAAGGATTCATCATGGATTTGTCAAGTTGAGGTGGAGCATTTTTTTTTCCTCTTAGCCTAGAAAGCAAGGCACTCACTTTTCTTCCGTGCTCAAGTTTCTGATAAAAGAGATCCCTAGTTGTAAAGCAATCCTATATCAACCAAAACAGTTCTATTTTGCATTGCATTTAGTAGTAGTTTCCATATTTCATTCCATATTTTACTGCATCACTATTTTTTTAGCTCACGGAACAACATATGATGTTTTCACATCAACATTTGTCACATATCTATATTTCATAGAATTTGAAGTTGCCTATCAAAAGTTATCACTCTCAAAATTTCACTATGATCACCAGTCAGAGAATTTGGGGTCAATTTGGTCCGAATTTCTTATCTTGGAGATTCACAAGTTATTTCTTTTCACGTGGAGTTATCTTTCCATATTTTTAGGCCGACCTTCATGTATGTTCATTCATCGGGTTTACGAACCCTTGTGGTCAATGTAAACCTTTATGGGAGCTTGAGAAGCATATTTATAAGAATTTTTAATCATCTAGGAACTAGTTCATTCATATTATTTCTTAGTTATATACTTTAGGATTATTACATTTTTGCAATAACCCTTTACAGGCATGTAATAAGGCATGTTAGCCAATTGTATTAATAAATGCCCTTGTGGTAGGCCTGTGAGCCTTGGATATTCACCCATGAGGCATATGTTGCATGTAAGATCATCAATTCAATAAATTTTCTATTTGCATATCAATTTCTTGTGTTATTTCCATGTTTTGACTCATTACTACATGGTTTGGACTATTCCTTTTGGAACCCTCTTACTGTGACTAAACTAGAAATCTTAGCCCACCATGTTCTATAGATCTCTACCTCAATATATTAGCTCTAATACCAAGAAAGGAAGTCGATATGCCAAAATATTAGGTTGGTGATGAATGACACCCACTCGTGTTAAGAGTGGGGTTTTCATCGCATTAGATTGGTAGTGTAGGTTAGCCCCATTGTGGATATGTGTCTATTGGCAGCACGATTTGGTTAAGGTACACACATAATGACATGTTAGAGGAACATCCTTTGAGGTTCAACCAACATATTATGTTTTCATCCAACAAGGACATTGCACTTTACTCATTTCTATTAGTTTATATGAATATATGTAATGTGACTTATTCTATGTATGGGTGCTTTCATGGTTGTATGATATTATAGATGATTCTATTATATGTCATATATAACTTTGTACATCATTGGGTAATTTTTTTTTTTTTATTATCACATACATGTAACGCATATGTTTGACATGGGAGTTATGTGTGCAAGTATATGGTATTTCTCCATAGAATTTTGCAAGTCTGAGTTATCACCAATGTTGGTTATTTTAGAGATGTCACACTAGGCCTTTCCATTTTAATACATTATTGTATACAGTTCTTGACTATGAGATTTATTTTTTTTACCTATGCTAGCTCGGATCCAAATCAAAGGTGATAATAAAATTTTCTACTACTATGAAATACTTGTATATACATGATTTAATTGTTAATATGATTTGCTTGTTGGTTGTAAATAGATTTAATTATTTATTCACGTACGACAATAAAATATGGTTGAAATTAAAGATTTAAAGAGTTAAATGGTTGAAATTTTATCTAATGATTTATTTAAATGAAATTCACAAAAATAAAGTTAAATCAATTATGCATAGGATTGTATATATTTGATTTAATTATTTATTCATGTGTGACAAGAAAATATGGTGAATGTTCATTTTGACCCAATTTTATTATAGAGAAACAATAAGGAAAAACAAATAAATAAAATGAAAAAAAAATTGAAATAGGAAAAAAATAGAAAAAGGGAAAAAGAATTAGGCATTTTTTCATCAATCTTATCTTTAAAAGAAATGCTCTAGAAAACCCTTCCACATAAAATTTGAATTTGGGGAAATTGTGCTCATTGGAATTGGGAAGGCTGGAGAGTTGGGTTGATTGAGATAAAACTAGGATTACGATTATGTGTTGTAATGGAGTGAATTTGTACTCCTTGCAAATTCCCCATTTCCATCCCCTTACCTTAGAAAAATTTAACTTGACAATACTATTCCTCCTCATCCATTCCATTTCCACCCACTTGGTAGCTGTCTGTAGTGTTGGTGGGGGAATTTTTGTCAGGGATGCTAGCATGGCATGTTGACATCTATGTGGCATGTTGTCATCCTGATAGGATTCCTACCTCTAGAATCTGTAGAGGTGTTACACTTCTCCATTGGTGACAAAGAGTAACACCCCTATGCCCTTGACTGACGTCGAATGGCTCTTTTGGGCTGCTATCTAATTCAAACAAAATAATTCTTCATTTGATTGGAGCATCTACACACTTCTTCAAGTTTCTTCATTATCACTTCATTTTTCTACACATTTCTTGAGCCTTTTCAGAAAAATCTACACAATTGTTGTAGCTCTAAAGAGATACTCCACTATATTTCACTCTTGTTGTTGGGACAACAATTGCACTTACAAGCTTGTGAGCTCACATCTCCCTTCACGTGCTCGAGGGAACCTTGTTTGGGAGGCGATATAGCATTGTCATTTTATTTTTTAGCATAGTTTTGTTACCATTGCTTGGTTTTGCTTTCTTCCATTACTTTCTTTACCACATTTTCTATCTCATGGCTATTATGTCTATCTATAGAGGTGGGAACTGTAGTACCCCTCCATTTATGCTTATGCTTTCTGTTGGTGTGCTTTTATACAGTTAGACCTATGATGCTGTGTTGGATATTTTGATCACCGGTTTTGAGCGATGGTGGATTATTCTGTGACATGATGATACTTTGTATGGTGATTATTGATTTCAGATATGCTATGATTTAGTGTAGATGTTTATTTTCAGTTGTTATTGCTATGTACATGTTTATGATGGACTAACGGTTATGCATTTTCGTCAGTTTGCTGTGAAGTGTATTGGTGTGGAGAACAGAATCACATCACTCGCTTGCGAGTGCCCTGTGATATCTGTGATTTTCTCCGCATGGTGTGTCTGTTTAATGCTTTATTATATATATATATGTATGCACGTTATTTACTTGGTTGCAGGATTTGTAGGTACATGACACCGACTCCACCTGTGTATTCAGGTCTGAGCGTGTCAAGACTCAATGGAAACGTTGATTGGGAGATAGTAGTTTGGTTACCCTAGTCTAGTCTTTAAACCTCGTCTTAGTACTTTGTTTGTTTTATGTTTTGAGTCATAGGTTGTATTGTTATTTTCTGTTTGAATAAATTGTTGAAAGTTAAATATTGGTTAATTTTTAATGTTGGAATATTGTGTTTTAAATTATTGATATTTAATTAATGTTTAAATGTAGTAAAAATTACTTGCTTAATAATTTAATTCATTAATTAGCTTATTTGGTTAAATAGTTGGTCTTAAAAAGATTAAACTATTTTAATTAAATAAATAAATAAATTAAATTAAATTATTAAGTGTGTAAATTATATTGCATTTAAAAATTAGAAAAATAAAATAAAATGCATGTGAATGGAAAATTGGTTTTCAAAATTTAAATTAAATAAAATTGAAATTTGCATGCAAAATTAAAAGGGAAAAAATTGCCGAGAAGTTGTTGAGAAGATATTTGTAACTTCTCGACAAGTGTGCAAGTTGCATTTATTTGGTTTGTTGAAAATTTGTTATGGAGAGGATATTATGGATCTCGGGAAAATATTGGGGGTTATTCAATTTCCTCTCGGGGAAATTTTCTGAGTACTGGCAAAAATTCCCTTACTGTGCAAATTACAATATTTCTTAGAAGTTGTTATCTCTCTGTTATTGGGGTTGTGACTCTTCGTGAAAGATCCTCAAAAGGATCTTGGTGGTTGGTTAAGCTCTCTTGGATTGAAGAATTTCTTTTGGAAGAAGAATTTGGGATTTGTATGCTACAGGCAAAAGAAATCTCCCTACAGGCAGTTGATTTAGTACAGGTATTTTTCTTGTTATGAATGTTCTTTCCTTAAAAGATAGAGAAATGATATGTTTTGTAATTCCTGTGTTTATTTTTTTGAAAATCTGGTAAAGTTTTAATCAAACTGTGAAGAAATTTAGTTGTGTTAGAAAAAAGGGAATTTTTTTTGTTGTTTGTTTGCAAGAAACTTTAAGAACTTGGATAGCAAAAGTAGGAATATAGAACAAGATTTGTTTTGAAAACCCCTGTGATAATTTTAGAAAAGAGAAATTGGGGAAAATGATTTTTGTATAAATGTTTATTGTATAAAAAAAAGAATTGGAAAATCTTATGGAAATAAAATAGATTTTTTTTTTGAAAAAGATAACCCTGTACAGAAATTAGTTTTCTTTGAATTCTGTAGAAAATTTTGTCAGAATTATGATTTTTGTATTTAATAGATTTTAAGATATAATATATATGTATTCTGCTGTGAAATTTATGTGAATTTTATATGTAAATTCTTTTTATAAAAATTGTCGTACGAAATAAATCCGCAGGCCGAAAGTTTTGAAACCCTATATTCAGATTTTAGTTTAAATGAGTAAATTTAAAAAAAAAAAATTACAGGGTTTTTGGGGAAGGGCCGAAGCCCTCCCCATACCCCATGGGGGTGAGCGCCGCCATGGCCACGGCCGCAGACAACAGCCGTTGGCTGTTGGGCACAACCACGACAATGGCCGTGCTCTCCCCACAGGGAGCCATGGCCGCGGCCGCACCCATCTCATACTTGCCATGGCCAGGCCACAGGCTATGGAAGGGTTAAGAATTAAATTAAAAGTTTTACTTTCTATTCACAAACTGTGAAAAACACGATTTGATTTTCAATGTGTTTTGTGTATTAAAATAAAATAAAATTTGAATTAACACATTTAATGTTTAATTAATAATATTATTTATAATTATATATATATATGTGTGTGTGTGTATGTATGTATGTATGTATATTATATATGATGGTAATTAAATATTGTTAAGTTTGAGAAATTATAAAAAAAAAAATTGTTATTTAAAATTGCATGAGAAAATTGGAATTTTGGAAGTATAGAAAAAAGGTTTTTATTTTGTAAATTTGTGAAAATTAGAGAAGTAATTTAAATGAAACAATTACATTCATTGTTATCAGAATAGATCTTATATTAAATTGATTTATTTATTTATTTATTTTATGATTGTCTACAAACTGATGCAATTGGATTTAGGATATCCGAATTATAGATGATTACTTTTCTTGATTTATTTTTATTGTGTTCTTTTTGGGAAAATTTGGGAAAAGTCTTAATTGTATAAGCCTTCCAGTATGATATGTGTAAAAAGGGTGATTAATTGTTCAAATGTATTTCTTGAATTATCTTGGGTTGTGCATGTGTTAAAATGGTGTTATGAAACCAATGTGGGTCATTTGTTGATATGTGATAAACCTTGTGCACCTTATAAACCCTAGTTAGGAGAACATAGATTCCCATGTTATGTTTAGGGGAGTGGCTATTTGTAAGGGCCGACACACAAAGTGGTGTCAGGGTAACTTACAAGTAGTTAGTAACTCAGTGAAAACTAAATGACATCGTAGATAAAATAAAACACTTAAGTAACAAGATGCTTATGCCTCTCTGATGACTCTTGAGCTTCTTCAGTCATGAGTATAAGATGAGAAGGCCTGGAATGGCAATTCGATGTCTTGTTCCTTTAAAAGACATACGATTCCGCAACAGTATGCAATAGGGGCCGGGTTTCGTAAGAGGTTACCAGGGTAACCCAAGGATTGGGGGCCGGAACCTAGGAAGAAACATCAGGGTAACCTTTGCATCATTGTGATGACACTCCACCTAGAATAACAGTTAACCTCGTACTTGTAGTATATTCAATTGTCAAAAATTTGGAAGCAATGTAACCAATAGATTGTTTGTACTAGTGTCTAGGGTTAGTAGATTAGGTCTAGCTAACCTTATTACTATCTCCTAGCATGGGGGGTGGACCTACGGGTACCACATGGTTGGGTGGAACATGCACCTTACTCCGTTGGGTCCCCAGTTTTGTGATCATGACATCGAGAGCTTCACGGATGGAGAGCTCGTGATCGGATACTTATGTTTATTTCAACATTGTATATTGTAAACTTGTATTTGAAAACATCCCTCAATTGTATAAGAGGTGAACAATGTAATTGTAATTGTAGTCATTACTGAACTACCTCATTAGATGGATGAGTATTGTATAATTATTAAATGCAATGTATGGAAAAACATGTTTGTACTTTATTATGTTAACGTGAATGGAAATTTATTATTATGCAATGTTTATCTTTATGTTATTAATTAAATGTGCAATGCGAAATACTTAAGTCACTTATGGAAAACTCAAAGTAGTGTAACGTCGCTTAACCTAAGAATGTATGCAATTAATTACTTTATATTAATACTTAAAAAAAAAATTATTACACCTTTATTTCACTATTGCAACATTCTTAGGTTATTAAGACAGGGCATTACAGATTGGTATCAGAGCCAAGGTTACAAACACTGGACGCTCTGGGTAATCTCGAGCCCATTAGGTTGACCTAGTACGTAGTGTCACAACTGATAACCTTGGTTGAATAGTATCTAAGACTTGTAATTGTTATGTGTAGGAACATGCCTAGGCAAGGAGGAAGAGGTCCTGGTAGAGGTCGAGGTGGAGGCCGAGGGCCAATCCCTCAGGTTACTCCCCCTCCTAGTCCTGACCATAGTGATCAGGCAGAACAGATGGGATAGAGAAATGAGGGATAGAATCCCGAACAGTCTGTAGTAGAGGGTTCTAAGATACATCCACTATTAGAGGAGGTCCTAGCTCGTCTTGGACCTAGACAGGCAGATGAGCAGGAGGTTGTCAGAGAGAGGGATAGATCCCATAGGAGAGTAGAGGACACAACACATCAGGATGCTATCATTGCTGGTCATATGAGGGATTTACTGAGAGCACGTCCTCCTACCTTTGATGGTTCAGAAGGAGGATTAGAGGCTAAGACCTGGCTACTTGATTTGGGTAGATGCTTTTCCATGCACCCTTACGGTAGCAATACCCGTGCCAGATGCGCTATTATGCACTTGAGAGGATTCACCTCTACTTGGTGGTGCCTAGAGGAGCAGAAGCTCCATATTGATATTGGTTCTGTGTCTTGGGAGATGTTTCTCGAGAGGTTTAGAGCATGGTTCCTTTCAGAACACTGGAGGCAGCGTAGGGCTGATGAGTTCCATGATCTACGTCAGTTAGCTCTTTCTGTAGAGCAATATGAACGTAGGTTCTACGAACTCAAGCAGTATGCTGGTATTGGCAATGATGAGGGTATGCTAGTATAGCATTTTATCAAGGGTTTAAATACCCGCATCAGTGGTGGTGTCTGAGTCTTTGAGCCAAAGACTATGGAAGTCACGGTGGAGAAGGCTCGCATAGTTGAGGAGAACCTTATTATGGCTTTAGGTGGGCACATAGGAGTGCAGATTAGGAGTGCTCCTGTAGCAGGTTTTAGTCCACAGGGTGGATAGGCACAGATAGGTCATTCTTCCAAGAACCAACAGACACCCACAAAGGGTGGGCAGCAACAACAACAAAGAACACCTCAAAAGAACAATAACCCTCAACCACAACAACAAAACAGTCCTCAAACAGGAAAGGGTCGCAACTGGTGGTGCAATAAGCGCAATAGGCAGGATCATCCTGCACCGAGTGCTCAGTCTACCATCAGTAGGGGTAGTTATCAACAATCCAATGCACCTTCGAGTGGTAGAGGATTTGGCAGAGGCATAGGTTGCTATTCTTGTGGATAGCAGGGACACATAGCTAGGCAGTGTCCGATGAGAGGTCCTACTAGTTATGGGACTCGACCTACAGCTTCAGAGCCTATGGTGGGAGATGCAGGAAGAGCACATACAGTATATGCAGTGGTTAATGACCGCCAAGCCGATCACCAGAACACGGTGGTCGAGACTTCAGGTAAGTTACATGGTGTTAGTGTTTCTATTCTTTTTGATTTTGGAGCCACTGACTCCTTTATTTCACCGACCATTGTTGACCATTGTGGTCTTGTGGCGGTAAAACAAGGTGGTAAATGGCAAGTTGAATTCACCTTAGGGGTGAAAGTAGCAGTAGAAAAATTAGTACATAACTGTGAACTTAAAATCAGTACGTTAACTACCTTAGTAGATTTATATGTTACACCCATAGGATCGTACGATATAGTTTTAGGTATGGATTGGCTAGCATCTTATCATGCTGTAATTGACTGTCGACTTAAGACAGTTAGTTGCATTAATGATTTAGGTGTGAAAGTGGAAATTGTAGGTATTCAAAGACCTATCTCTTTGCGGATGATATCTGCTATGCAATTAAAGAGATGTCTTCATCAGGGATGTCAATTGTTTGCAACAATATTTACTGATTTAGATGAGGGTGAGAGTCGAGAGGTATCTCTTGATGATCATCCTATTCTTATGGAATTCGCGGATGTGTTTCCCGATGACATTCCTGGAATGCCACCGAAAAGGGATATAGACTTTAGAGTTGACCTAGTTCCTGGAGTGGAGCCTATATCTAGAGCTCCTTATAGAATGACGACTCAGGAGTTAGAGGAACTTCGTATTCAGTTAGAGGAACTTTTAGAAAAGGGATTCATTCATCCTAGTGTTTCCCCTTGGGGAGCACCTGTCATCTTCGTAAAGAAGAAGGACAGATCTCTTAAGCTATGTATTGACTATCATCAATTGAACAAGGTTACGATTAAGAATCGTTATCCTTTGCCTAGAATCGATGATCTTTTTTATCAAATAAAGGGAGCTAATGTATTCTCTAAAATTGATTTGAAATCTAGCTATCATCAATTGCGAATAGCTGAAGCACACATTCATAAAACTGCTTTTCGAACTCGTTATGGGCACTACAAATTTACAGTGGTACCATTTGGGTTAACGAACGCACCTTCAGTATTCATGAATTTAATGAATGGTGTTTTTCGTACATACCTTGATCGCTTTGTCCTGGTATTTTTTGATGACATTTTAGTCTATTCGAGGAACATGAAGGAACATGAAGAACACTTGAGACAGGTATTGCAATGTTTAAGGGAAAATCAATTATATGCAAACCTGAAGAAGTGTGACTGCTTTCAACCTGAAATAAAATACCTTGGACATGTGATATCTGGTAAAGGTATTGCTGTGGATCTGTCAAAGATCCAAGCTATTGTGGATTGGCCCGCGCCTACTAATGTAGGTGAAGTTCGTAGTTTTATGGGTCTAGCTGGTTACTATAGGTGATTTGTAGAGGGATTTTTGAGAATCGGTCATCCTATTACTTCTCTTCAAAGGAAAGGGAAGAAGTTTGTTTGGACAGAGCAATGTCAGTTGGCTTTTCAAACACTTAAAGAAAAGTTAACTAATGCACCTATACTCATTATTCCTGATCCTACTAAGGATTTTGTGGTATGCACGGATGCATCCTTAGAGGGTTTGTGGGCAATCTTGATGCAAGATGGGCATGTGATTTCTTATGAGTCTCGCAAACTTAAGGATCACGAATTAAACTATCCTACTCATGACCTAGAACTAGCTGCAGTAGTGCATGCATTAGTTCATTGGAGACATTTTCTATTAGGTCATCATTTTGAACTTCATACTGATCATCGTAGTTTGCAATACATTTTTACGCAACCTAACTTGAATGCAAGGAAAAGACGGTGGATGGAGTTCTTGTGTGAGTACGATTTTGAAGTAAAATATGTTCAAGGTAAAGAGAACGTAGTGGCTGACGCTCTTAGCCAACGTCGACATGAGATCTCTGCTACTACTCTTGAAGTTGATTTGAGAGGTCAAATAGTAGCTGCACTTCCTACTGATAGATTATATCAGGAAGTGAAGTCAGAGATTGAATTGGGTAGACCTTTAGAAGGTCAATTTACTGGTTGTCTTAGAGTCAGATGGTATATTATGACATTTAGGTCACATTTATATACCACATGTCGTAAGTCTTTGTACATTAATTATGACGGAAGCTCATCGAGCTCCGTATTCAGCTTATCTAGGAGTTAAGAAAATGCATGCCGATCTTCGGCAATTGTATTTTTGGCCTGGTATGAAATGTGATATTGCTGACTACGTATCGAGATGTCTTGAATTCCAGTGAGTTAAAGCTGAGCATCATCATCTTGCTAGATTATTGCAGCCACATCTCATTCCCGAATGGAAATGGGATATTATATCCATTGATTTTATTGTAGGGTTACCTACGTCATCACGTCGACATGATGCCATTATGGTAACTGTTGACTGCTTGACTAAGGTAGCTCACTTCTCACCTGTACGATCATCATATAATGCTTCATCCGTAGCTAGGATATTCATGGAGGACATCGTTAGATTGCATGGGATTCTTCATAGGATTATATCAAATAGAGATCCTGTATTTACCTCAGCCTTATGGACTTCATTACAACGTGCTTTAGGTACACAGTTGAACTTTAGTTTAGCCTATCATCCTCAAACCGATGGAAAAAATAAAAGAGTTAACCAAATATTAGAGGATATGCTTAGGATGTACGTAATGGACCAAAAGTCAGGTTGGGAGGATTACTTGTACTTAGTAGAATTCGCTTACAACAACGGATATCAGAGTTCCATAGGTATGCCACCATTCCAGGCATTATACGGTCATCCTTGTCGAACTCCTTTGAGTTGGGATCGATTAGAGGATAGAGTATTACTTGGGCATGAGATGCTTCGTGATATGGAGCAACAGGTTGACCGTATTAGAGAACATTTGATAGCAGCTCTGGATAGGCAAAAGAAATATGCCGATGCGCATAGGATCGATCGACAGTTTGTTGTTGGTGATAGAGTATTTCTTCGAGTTCGACCGCGAAAGAGTCCAATCCGTTACGGAAAAGGCTCTAAGCTTGCACCTCGTTTCGTAGGACCATTCAATATTTTAGAGAGAATTGGTCCCATGGCATATCGACTCGCCTTACCACCCAGTTTGTCCCATATTCATGATGTTTTTCATGTATCAGTACTTAGACCATATCATCCCGACATATCTCATGTACTTGATTGGAATGTGTTATAGGTAGAGGACAGGCAGCTGGCTTTGGAGCTCGTGGCCATTCTTCAGCACCAGACGCTCGGTCTCAGGGGTCAAGACGTTGATCAGGTGAGGGTCCAATGGGATCCTAGCTATGAGGCTTCTGCTACCTAGGAGGATGCGACACACATGAGGGAACTTTATCCCTATCTATTCGCAAGCTTTCAGGAGCAAGCCTGATCCTAGGGGGGGAGGATGTATTACCCCTCCATTTATGTGTATGCTTTCTGTTGTTATACTTTTATACTATTAGACCTATGATGCTGTGTTGGATATTTTGATCGCTGGTTTTGAGCGATGGTGGATTATTCTGTGACATGATGATACTTTGTATGGTGATTATTGATTTCAGACATGCTATGATTTAGTGTAGATGTTTATTTTTAGTTGTTATTGCTATGTACATGTTTATGATGGACTAATAGTTATGCATTTTCATCAGTTTGTTGTGAAGTGTATTGGTGTGGAGAACGGAATCGCATCACTCACTTGCGAGTGCCTTGTGATATCTGTGATTTTCTCTGCACAGGGTGTCTGTTTAATGCTTTATTATATATATATGTATGCACGTTACTGGCTTGGTTGCAGGATTTGTAGGTACATGACATCGACTCCACCTGTGTATTCAGGTCTGAGCGTGTCAAGACTCAACGGAAACATTGATCGGGAGATAGTAGTTTGGTTACCCTAGTCTAGTCTTCAACCCTGGTCTTAGTACTTTGTCTGTTTTAAGTTTTGAGTCATAGGTTGTATTGTTATTTTTTGTTTGAATAAATTGTTGAAAGTTAAATATTGGTTAATTTTTAATGTTGGAATATTTGGTTTTAAATTATTGATATTTAATTAATGTTTAAATGTAGTAAAAATTACTTGCTTAATAATTTAATTCATTAATTAGCTTATTTGGTTAAATAGTTGGTCTTAAAAAGATTAAACTATTTTAATTAAATAAATTAATTAATTAAATTAAATTATTAAGTGTGTAAATTATATTGCATTTAAAAATTAGAAAAATAAAATAAAATAAAATGCATGTGAATAGAAAATTGGTTTTCAAAATTTAAATTAAATAAAATTGAAATTTGCATGCAAAATTAAAAGGGCAAAAATTGCCGAGAAGTTGTTGAGAAGATATTTGCAACTTCTCGACAAGTGTGCAAGTTGCATTTATTTAGTTTGTTGAAAATTTGTTATGGAGAGGATATTATGGATCTCGGGAAAATACTGGGGGTTATTCAATTTCCTCTCGGGGAAATTTTCTGAGTACTGGCAAAAATTCCCTTACTGTGCAAATTACAATATTTCTTAGAAGTTGTTATCTCTCTGTTATTGGGGTTGTGATTCTTCGTGAAAGATCCTCAAAAGGATCTTGGTGGCTGGTTAAGCTCTCTTGGATTGAAGAATTTCTTTTGGAAGAAGAATTTGGGATTTGTACGCTATAGGCAAAAGAAATCTCCCTACAGGCAGTTGATTTAGTACAGGTATTTTTCTTGGTATGAATGTTCTTTCCTTAAAAGATAGAGAAATGATATGTTTTGTAATTCCTGTGTTTATTTTTTTGAAAATCTGGTAAAGTTTTAATCAAACTGTGAAGAAATTTAGTTGTGTTAGAAAAAAAGGAATTTTTTTTGTTGTCTGTTTGCAAGAAACTTTAAGAACTTGGATAGCAAAAGTAGGAATATAGAACAAGATTTGTTTTGAAAACCCCTGTGATAATTTTAGAAAAGAGAAATTGGGGAAAATGATTTTTGTATAAATGTTTATTGTATAAAAAAAAGAAATGGAAAATCTTATGGAAATAAAATAGATTTTTTTTTGAAAAAGATAACCCTGTACAGGAATTAGTTTTCTTTGAATTCTGTAGAAAATTTTGTCAGAATTATGATTTCTGTATTTAATAGATTTTAAGATATAATATATATGTATTCTACTGTGAAATTTATGTGAATTTTATATGTAAATTCTTTTTATAAAAATTGTCGTACGAAATAAATCCACAGGCCGAAAGTTTTGAAACCCTGTATTCGGATTTTATTTTAAATGAGTAAATTTTAAAAAAAAATTGCAGGGTTTTTGTGGAAGGGTCGAAGCCCTCCAAATACCCCATGTGGGTGAGCGCCGCCATGGCCGCAGCCACGCACAGCAGCCGTTGGCTGCTGGGCGCAACCACGGCAATGGTCGTGCTCTCCCCACAGGGAGCCGTGGCCGGGGCCGCGCCCATCTCATACTTGCCACGGCCAGGCTGCAGGCTATGGCAGGGTTAAGAATTAAATTAAAAATTTTACTTTCTATTCACAGACTGTGAAAAACGCGATTTGATTTTCAATGCGTTTTGTGTATTAAAATAAAATAAAATTTGAATTAACACATTTAATGTTTAATTAATAATATTATTTATAATTATATATATATATGTGTGTGTGTGTATGTATGTATGTATGTATATTATATATGATGGTAACTAAATATTGTTAAGTTTGAGAAATTATAAAAAAAAAATTTGTTATTTAAAATTGCATGAGAAAATTGGAATTTTGGAAGTATAGAAAAAAGGTTTTTATTTTGTAAATTTGTGAAAATTAGAGAAGTAATTTAAATGAAACAATTACATTCATTGTTATCAGAATAGATCTTATATTAAATTGATTTTTTTTTATTTTATGATTGTCTACAAACTGATGCAATTGGATTTAGGATATCCGAATTATAGACGATTACTTTTCTTGATTTATTTTTATTGTGTTCTTTTTGGGAAAATTTGGGAAAAGTCTTAATTGTATAAGCCTTCCAGTATGATATGTGTAAAAAGGGTGATTAATTGTTCAAATGTATTTCTTGAATTATCTTGGGTTGTGCATGTGTTAAAATGGTGTTATGAAACCAATGTGGGTCATTTGTTGATATGTGATAAACCTTGTGCACCTTATAAACCCTAGTTAGGAGAACATAGATTCCCATGTTATGTTTAGGGGAGTGGCTATTTGTAAGGGCCGACACACAAAGTGGTGTCAGGGTAACTTACAAGTAGTTAGTAACTCAGTGAAAACTAAATGACACCGTAGATAGAATAAAACACTTAACAAGATGCTTATGCCTCTCTTATGACTTTTGAGCTTCTTTAGTCATGAGTATAAGATGAGAAGGCCTGGAATGGCAATTCGATGTCTTGTTCCTTTAAAAAACATACGATTTCGCAACAGTATGCAATAGGGGCCAGGTTTCGTAAGAGGTTACCAGGGTAACCCAAGGATTGGGGGCCAGAACCTAGGGAGAAACACCAGGGTAACCTTTGCATCGTTGTGATGACACTCCACCTAGAATAATAGTTAACCACATATTTGTAGTATATTCAATTGTCAAAAATCTGGAAGCAATGTAACCAATAGATTGTTTGTACTAGTGTCTAGGGTTAGTAGATTAGGTCTAGGTAACCTTATTACTATCTCCTAGCACGGGGGGTGGACCTACGAGTACCACATGGTTGGGTGGAACGTGCACCTTACTCCATTGGGTCCCCAATTTTGTGATCATGACATCGAGAGCTTCATGGATGGAGAGCTCGTGATCGGATACTTATGTTTATTTCAACATTATATATTGTAAACTTGTATTTGAAAACATCCCTCAACACCTTTAACTCTTGTTAAGTTCTAATGATAACTTAAAATTTTTTTTATCATTATTATGTTATTTTATCATTTTCTATGTTCATTACTACATTAAACCACACTAGTTAAGTAATTAGCATGTCTTGGTAGTTTTGATACTAAATCTTGCCCTTTCTATCTATATGGATGCTAGCGCACCTATGAGACACTAGTGTGTCGCATTGTCATCCTTGATCTACACTATTTTCCTTTGGTAGAGAGTTATCTGAGGTATAATCTGAGATCTAAAAACTCTCTCTTAACTCCTTGAAACTCTTGAGTTGGTAAAAAGATAACAGTATTGATAGTTCTCTTCTTTCACTACCTTAAAATATTAAACTTTCCTTAAATGATCCTTAGTGTGAGGTAGATCAGGGCAACTGATCATTCTAGACCCTCTTATAACCCAGGGTCTTGAGCATTCAGTCCCCTCCTCTACATTTTGGTGAACTTGACATGAGCCATTCTGGTTCCATTTAGTAATGTTGAAAGACCCTTCCATTGTATGAATAGGAGTGTTTTGGGTGTGAGTGGTGCAGGGATCCTAGCCTTGCAACCCAACCTATAATCCATAACGATGTAGCTAGGAGGTTTCCTAAGTATTACAAAGTGAAACCTTGAGTGGGTCACCATCTAATTGTAAAACCCTTGGGGACTCCTTCAAAATTTCTATCTACTATACGTAAAGATGACTTCCTTCCTACATTTACCGATCACATTTGTTCAACCTGCAATCAGATCTCTTACTATAACATTTACCTCACATGATTTACCAATGAAATATAATAGAGAACCATCTCCTTTGTACATCCCCACACGTATCAATGGGAATACCATAACTAGTGTTCTCATTGACCCTACATGCCGAGTTAATGTCATTACAGAGATCGTGTTGATAAAATTTTTACATAACGATGGATGTGACGAGTCTAGAAGCACTATAGATACACACGATGGGCTTTCCTTCCCTCCCATCAGTTTTATCACCTTTTTAGTCCTAGTTAGGCCCAGGAGTGTGAATGCACTCTTTGATATCACCCTGGGGTCCAAACTATTTAGAGTGAAACTAGGCATTCCCTAGCTAGTTTCCATGAATGAATTTCCCTTGGTAATCCATAAGTGGTTGAATTTTTCCCATGAGGGTTTTGTGCATGTAGTCCATGGTGCCAATTACAAACTGACAAATTCTCATGGGAGCTACTCACTTGATCATTTTTGGCTTGCCCCTATTGGTCTGTTCCCCCTAGGATAGACCTATATATATCAAACTT
This sequence comes from Sequoia sempervirens, assembly GCA_007258455.2. Classification (NCBI taxonomy): domain Eukaryota; kingdom Viridiplantae; phylum Streptophyta; class Pinopsida; order Cupressales; family Cupressaceae; genus Sequoia; species Sequoia sempervirens. The sequence continues at coordinate 233,160,072 of VDFB02086081.1, read as the reverse complement.
ATGTGAATTACAAGAGGGACATAATTCCAAAGGTGAGATACCCTGCTTCTCCCTATGCCAATTCACATAGAGATTCCATGATGGTGTAGCATGAGGCTACCTCTACCATTCAAAAAATGGAGGAGGAGAAGTTCTCTTAAGGATTTTCTTACTCCTTTGTTGTTCCACTTACCTCTTCCTCCCATCCAACTATGGCACCATCAACTTTGGCTCCTATGAATTTTGTTGGGGAGTCTGATGGTGCCCGCTTGGAAAAAGGTTAAGTGTCTTGCATTCAAACTTGCTATCTTACCCATGGTGCCTTGCCCCATTTTGTATGGTAAGGGGAAGTGTCCCTATGGAGCATCTTCTATGTCTTGGCCTTCACAACCTTGTATTGCTCCTACCCTTAAGGTAATGAATGGGAGTAGGCCTATCGCTAAGGAACTCAAAGCTGCTCCACCCACTATTGTTACATCTTCCTCTCCATATCTTCCTCCTATTGCCATCGAGGAGTCCCTCCCTCCACCAAAAATGATTATGATGGATACTTTGATGGATTAACATGAGTCTTCCATCAGTTCTCAGGCTACAACCTCTAGCTCTTGGAGTCATAGTAACCACCTTGCATGTGAGGGAAAGCATTGGAGGAAGGGTCTAACCAGTGAGCAAGCCACCTTGTAGAAGAAGGAAGGGGAGCCAATAGCTCCTACTTCAACATCTTCTATTGTATCCTCCTCTTCTACTCTTTCTACTTCAATTCCCTCCACCTCAATCATACTCCTAGGTCCCCCTGCGAGTGTGAACAATCCTCACCCAAAGAGGGTGCAAGTATCCATTACTCCTTCAATAGATCCTCCTCTTCTAATGTCCCTACCCAACATCCCACCCTTTTTAAAACCCGTTGACATGTGTAAAATACCTTGCTGGTGTCTGTTGTAGTTTTCTCCTCTTCCTCATCACCCTCTAATTCATCTTTGGAGATCTTGTATCCTTCGATGAAGTGAAATATGGAGGATGACCCTGCTAGAAATTGGAGTTGGAAGAAGGGTTCACTTTCATCAAAGAGTCCAGTTAACTACATTAGCTTGTGCTATCCTAGTGAGGCTAGCAATGGATCTTGGGTGTTGCCTCCATCACCTGCTGAGTTGACACATGGCAGTCCTATAAAGTGCATGTTCAACTCCATAGATGATGTCCCGACCTTATCGATGATGTTTACGAGATCGTTGATGTTCAGCTCATAGGAATTGAGTGGAGAAGACCTCGAGGCGCCTTATTTATTGACTCTCATTGCAAGAGGGTTAGAGGGTAAACCCCTTGATATTCTTCCCTTGCAGGCTTGTCCAACCTTCCCCTTATGATGATCTAGATTAGGTGAACACCAACCTCTTGGTTGATGAGGACTAATGGGAACCTCTTCTTTATCTCTAGTTTAGATTGTGTGCATGTGTATGTTGTGTTCCCCCATGCTTGTTTTATATGTTCCTAGATGACCCTCGTCACCCTCATAGGTTCTTGGATACATGCATGTTTTTTTGTTGTAAAAATTTCTCTATTTGTCACATCATTCTTCTCTTTGTCATACCTACATGAATTTCGACAATTGGGGATAATGCAAAGTGTTGGGGGAATTTAGGCCTCCCTTCCATGTTGACTCAATTTTTTATTTTCATTTATTTTCATGTGCCTTCTTCACATGGTCTGATATAGTAGGGGGTTGATGATAGTTCATTTATATATTACTATATCTATCTATTTATATTTATGAGTAGCTCTGCCCCAAAATATCAAATCACCCAATCTCTTGTTCATTATGTTATTATCTATATTTTTCTCTTTATCTTTCTCTCTTTCTTTCTTTGCGATGTTGTGGTGCTCATGTTTTACACCTCGTGTGTGCAACAACATTACCATAGTTGTAAACATCTCACCATGTTTCACGGGACACAACATCAATTTCATTCTTACTTTTCTATCCTTGGGATGTCACATGCCTTTACACTTGGAATGCACCATCCTAAGGGGGGCTATCATCCTACTTTGGTTTTCAAAATGTGTATTCGGTGGCCAACGAATCCCTTCTTGAAAATCTCTATTTTTCAAAAATTACATTCTTTAACATGGATCCATAGAAAAAAATTTATTTCATCTCAGATTCGTAAGATAAAACCTATACTTTCCCTTGTGAGGGAATATTCTATCTTTTGAATTCCTTGATGAAATGAATCATTCAAAAGGAATGTGTAATGCTAGAATTGTCAATGAAAAATATTGTCTCATTTAAAGATTTTTTATTCACTTTCAAACAAAGCATCCCTTGAGTGGACCCCTTATCATTTGAAGGGTTCTCGAGGGATCCCTTTGAAAGCTCTTTCTTCAATTGTTGATTGTTTGCATTATTTTCTTCTTGTTTGCATGTGTGGATTCTTTTTGACATCGTACATGTTTTGTGTGTGGATTAAAATGTTGCTTTGCAAGTGCACATGTAAAGTTTCTTTTCAATTAGACTTTATAGAGCCTCTTACATTTGGCTTCCTTCAGGATCAAGCACCTAGGGGTTCCTCCTTTGCAAGCCCAAGGACCTATGAAGCACTTACATCCTTCGGGAACTTTTTGTTAAACTTTGTAGTTATGAGGACCTATAGAGGCTCTTTGTTCACTTGTTCGTAGGTCTATGGATCTATGGTACATTTTTTTCAACTCTCCTTGGGTTTGAGGACTTGTGGACCCAACTTCTCTTCCTTTGCTTTCAGGTGGGTTAGATTGCAGTCCACTTCCTCAATGGTTCAAGTATACATGGCTAAACCCTTTCGATCTACTTTACCTCATATCTGGTATCACATATGCTCATTATAGTGGGGAAAAATGTAATGGAGTGAATTTTCACCCCTTGAAAATTCCTCATGTACATCCCCTCATCTTAGAAAAATTAAACCCGAACATGCTATTCCACATCATCCATTCCATTTCCACCCACTTGGCGGCAATCTGTAGTGTTGGTGGGAAAATTTTTGTTGGGGACGCTAGCATGGCATGTGGAAATTTACATGGTGCATTCTCATCCTGATAGGATTCTCACCTCTGGAATTTGCAGAGACGTTACAGGTATGTGCAAGATCATCATTGAAAAAATAGGCCTTTAAGTGGCAAAAAATTCAAAAAAATCAGAGTTAGGAAACTTGACATAAAAATTTGAATAATTTATCTATATTATTTCAAAAATATGTAAGAATAGAATTTTTAGCAAATTGAATGTAGTTTCTAAACTACCAGGTTTATTTTAAAAAAATCTAACTAGTGAAAATTTGAAATTTCAATGCAGTAGTACTTAAATTTCAGGGAGAAAATAAGTAGGTGTTTGTCTAACCACCCTAACCACAATAAAATGATAATATATTTTTATAATATTTTAGATATAAGTAGAGGACTCATGTACCAATGTGATACATATTTTTTTGTAATTTTTTTCCAAGTAGATAATTAATTATGATTTTTTTATTACAACTTTTAAAAGATATAAAAACTCATATGTCTGACCACCTTAACTTCGTGAAAACTTTATGAAATTTAATTGTTTTTCTTAATCTTATAGTATGCGAAACATAGAATGTGACACATGTTTCAGATTCAAAATATGTGATATCATTTCAAAGCTATAGATATTTTTCAATCAGCCTATCAATTAGGACTTTAGTCATAATTCAAATAGAAAATGAATAATAATTATTTATTAAATTCAAAGTAAAGAATAATTTATATTGGTGGAAAGTTGAGAATCTCCTTTAAAAACCCTTTTCATTTCATCAATTTTGGGTAAGAAAAAAGTTGTCATCCACATACCCTACACATAACCATCACATCGCCACTTTTTGGCCAATCATGATCTTCCACATACCCTTACACTTCTGCATTGGCGATGAAGAGTAATTCCCTTGCACACTTGAACGACCTTAAATGACACTTTTGGGTTGCAATTCACTTCAAAAAAAATCATTCTTCATTCGATTGGAGCCTCTACACACTTCTTCAAGTTTCTTCATTCTCACTTCATGTTTCTACACATTTCTTGAGCTTTTTAACAACACTCTCCACCATTATTGTAGCTCTAAAATATTACTCCACTAGATTTCACTATTATTGTTGTGACAACAATTTCACTTACAAGCTTGTGAGCTCGCATCTCCCTTCATCTACTCAAGGGAACCTTGTTTGGGAGGTGATATCCACTTTACATAGTATTGTCATTTGATTTCATAGCATAGTATTGTTACCATTGCTTGGTTTTACTTTCTTCCATTACTCTCTTTATCACATTTTCTATCTCATGGCTATTCTACCTATCCATGGAGGTGGGAACACCAAAATGGGGGTTTGACTATGGCAAACCCCAAAACAACCCCAACATTTTCCCCCATTCTTTTATGTGTAGGTTTTGCATTCATGTGGAGCTTGTGAGAGGCTAGACAAATCGCGAGTTCAATCTTCTACCACATTTCACTCTTGTCAAATTCTAATTAGAACTTTAAAAAATTTCTCTCATTATTTTTTTATTTAATCATTTTCTATGTTCATTACTGCATTAAACCACACTAGATAAGTAGTTAGCACATCTTTGTAGTTTTTGTATTGAATCTTACACTTTTTGACTATACAAATACTAGTGCACCTATGAGATGCCACCACACCATGTTTTTATCCCTATTTTGTGTTGCTATCCTCTAGCAAAGAGCTATCTAATTAGTAAAAGTGAACTTAGTGAAACTTTATTTGGTTTTTAAAATTAACATCAAGTTTGGATAAAATAAACTAAAATAATGAAAACATTAGGATTGCTCTTTTGTTTTTAAGTGTTATCACTTGTGAGGACCCACATCCTTTGAGGTTTTCTAGGGTCCCTTGGGTGGTATTGGAGTGGATGGAAGGTGTGGGGAACACTTTCCCTTTCATCCTTCTTGTTTTGAATTGTTTTAGAGCCCTTGGAAATTCCAAATACCTTGGGAGTCTTCTCTTTATGGTCTAGTGTGTCTTCTGAATTGACATTTTAGTTTCACTATGAACTTTGAGTCATTTTTGAAAATTTTAGAGTTTTATTCTTGTTTTATGCCTTCCTAAGTAGTCCCTAAGTGTTTAGCATGTCATGGGGGGGCCACCTTAGCTTGGGGTTGTTCATTGATTAGGAAAATAGCACAAGGTTTAGGACTATAGTGATAAGGAGGACTACTACACCTATCTAGGGATTTGGCAAAAAAAATAGTACAAATGTGCTAGACTAGGACACCTATGCTTGGGCACTAGTGTCCCACCTAGGCACAAGAACTTCTTGGTGCAATATTTTCCTTTCAATATGTTGTTTTCCCTCCATTCATCAAACACCAAATATTTTCATACATTTTTTGGCACAACTTTATGAATGAAAGTTGGTCCCCATGGTCTTGTGAGTTACCTAAGTTTTCTATTTGATAGGTTTTTTCTTTGAAAAGTTATACAAAAATTTTTATTAGAAATTTTATTCTTGCATGAAATCAATCTAATGCTGCCTCTTGTGCTAGGGAGCTCATTTATCTTAGGCTTGTCAAGGTTTTTAAGGGTATGAACCTCATTTTAGATCCCCTCTTGTTAGAATAAATCCCCTCCTGAGTGTAGTGTTTTTGGGTTGTCATGTTATGTCTTCCACAAGTGCAATGCTACATACACAATTATATTGCTAATTGGTGTGTCTTTGTGCAAAGTGACACCTTTGTATTAAGCTTGTGTGTTAGTATTGTTTTAAAAAAATCATGTTTTTTAGAGCTAGTTTATCATAGGTCCTTCGGAAGGAATTATATGGAAGCCTTGATCTCCTCTAAACTAGCACAATAATGAAATAAATGATCAAATACCCTATAGTTTGTTTTATCAATCAATACACATTTTTATAAACAACTCAAGTTTAATTAAACAATAAAAGTTTTCCAATTATATAGTATTGTATTCAATATACAATATTATCTTTCAATTTTTCAAAATTTATTGTTCCCTTTATTTTGATGTAAGTTTTTTTTTATGTACTAATATTCACATCTCATATAGGACCAACATGGCTCATTATATTGCCCTCATTTGAATTTAATCATAGATGACCACAACAATTTATATTTACTAGTGCTTTAATTGATTATTTTCAACTATTCAGAAATCAACTAATTGATCTATGAAGCCACTCTACTGACAAATTACTTGGTCATGAATATTTACCAAATATTTATTTCATATAGGAAATGAAGCTTCAACTATGATAGTTATACTTGTGCCCAATATGAATCAAACTTGGAGTCAATCTTAGTCCTAACAATTATAATCTTTATCGACCAAGTGAAATTACCATAGATTTGACTTACAAAATTCTGACTCTAAACTACCTTATATCATTAATTTCAAAATATCTTTTTATAAAGTTCATAATCACTTCTTCCTAACTCATTTATCAATTACAAAATAAATACTAATGCAATACTTCGAAAATAGATACTCATCACAATACCTACATTTATTAATTATAATTATAATTTCAAAAGTATTGTATATATGCCAATGATGCGAGTCTTCGAAGATGGGAAAACAATGTAAATTGCAACGCTAATATTCTCAAGGGAAAAGGATTTGGCCGGTTCGAACTTTCAAACTAAGGTCGCTTGTATAGGAATTTATTGCAGTCACTATAACCCAGCCAAAATTTTAGGCTGTTTGTTGTGTATATAATTTATACTATATTACTTTTCCTACGCTATATTACAAACGTAATTACCACTGAGATAATGTTGACAATATAATTTTTATTTACATCTGATATATATGGAAAGTAGAAAAGATCACAATCGATATTGTAAATGTTATTTTCATTATTCATACTATAAATATGAAAAAGAAAGGAGAATAGATGTGTTTATCTTAATGGATAAGATTTTAATGATGGTTATGAGAATTTTGATGATTATAATTTATTTTTATTTTTATTGAGTTTATAATTTTTGTTGTTTAGTAAGTTATGGTTTTTTTTGTCTTATATTTTGATGTGTTCATTAAGATTTTTTTTAACTTATTCCCATCAAGAAGATAAGTCTAAATTGACACCTCTTTCACTGAAAACTAAAGATTGTCAAGAATTAAGAAAAATCTAGTTTCAAAACCATCAAAACAAAATTGCAACCTCGTTCCTTATTTCCCAAGTTAAACTCCAAAATATAATACCATTTCACCTAATTTTAAAGAATATAGCATACACCTTTAGAAAAATATATAAACAGTGTTCATAAAAAACAAATACAAATCAAATCAATATAATAAGGATATTATTAAAACCTAAAGCCACTTTTCTCTTTAAGATTGGGATATTACAAATTAAAATGATTTTTTAATAATTCAAAAATAAAGTCATGTCATGGAGTTTCCTAAAAGATGATGTATATATGATGGCCACTCAAGTATTTTTTGATTTATCTCATATTGTGGTTTTTGATATTGTTGTGCTAGTGACTCATACTAGAAGAGAGAGTTTGTTCAGTAATAAACACTTTAAATATTAGTGTGATATGATTATATGGCTAAATACTTATAATTTATTAAGTGGGTATCTAAATATCATTGTCATACTTAAAATATTATACTTTGATTAGTATTAAGTATTTTAACGATGATTGCGACATTGATAATAGTTTTCTTTTATTAAAATCTAAAAAGTAGGTGAGTGAATGCTATTGTCATATTCAACAGATTGTAGTTTATTTGTAAAGCATTTAATGCATTTATTCAACAAAGGTAAGATTAATATATTTTGTTCTAACACTCTATTTATATAGTTCTACTTAAACGCCATTTGGTCTAATGATGCGACTATTAATATAAATTTTACATGTCATTGCTACTTAAAGGTACAAAGTACTTGTCTTAGTTTACTAGTTGAAATTTTCTTTTGTCTATTGAATTAGACGTTTCTTGAGAATGAAAAAATTATGGAGTTTCTAAGAGTGTATAATGGAGGTTCCACTCATGCATAATTGTAAGATATAACACTAGTGATGAGAAAAGTGTCCTAATTTCTAAAGGAAACTTTTAAAAATAAAACTAGGAGAGGGAAAGCAACTCAAGTGACCACCTTTAAGTTGAAACATTGAAATGACATATTCATCTAATTTTCACCAATAATGGTTCAAACAATATTCTCATTTATCATCCCTATAATTTTGAGTAATGTTTATGCACAATGTTATCTACATTATCTAATTCCAATGTTATTAGAACCCCTACACAACAAAGTTTGTTTCAAATCACCTTAAAATTTCATTGTCACTATTTTCCTCAATTATAAACTAGTATTTAAGTATATATGTGTAATAGTTAAAATTCTATACCCAAGTCATTTTCCTTTATGTTTTAATCCTACTTTTATTGATTTATAAATGTAATAATTAGCTTTTAAGTATCACAATTTTGTATGTGAAATTGGTTAATCACATCCCACATATTGATAGTCTTTATATTAATCTTCTAATTACTATTCTTGATACCAAAGAATTTGTTTAACCACCTTTGATTGTATAGTCAAATGTGGAATTCACCTAGATGAGTTTTTTAGTCATGGACATGATCCTTATTTTTCAAAATTTTAATTTTCTTTTTATTGGCCACTTCAGTAGCCATTATGAGTTGATTTGGCATGCGCTTTGTTAGTTTAAGTGTTTAGTTGTTGCATTAAAAAACATTCATTTACTCATTTGGAAATATTGTAAGGACATACTAGGTCATTCATTATTGAGCACTTCTACTTGAAAAATAAGATTAATTTATATGCATTTATATTATAAACCATATTATCATTGGTGCACTACATAATTTTCTATTGTCTTTGATCCTTTTTTTGAGTTATTTAATGTTGGTCCATCTAGTATTATAGCCTAGGAAAAATAAACCTTACAATCTAAAAATGACCTAAAGTTTTTTATAAACACTACATATCCTTTTATCAACTTAAATATCAAGATTAGGATGAGAAAACGTAATTAAAACAAATTCAATCAAATTAGATATAGACACATTAGGTCAAATTTTATAAGAGATATGTATGCACTCATGAAGTTCATTTCTAAATGCATAGATATGAACATGAGAAAAATATTTCAATATTTATAAAATAAAATATATTCATCATATAAATCAATAAAATATAAAACCAAGCTGAATTAGTTGTTGACATCTTGCATATTATTTTTTCATCCTTGATTTTTTTACAATTATGGTAATGAAATGCCCCAAATATTTTATCTACACTAATTTATGACTAAATGAATTTATTTTCTTAGATTATACTAGATGAATTTAAGAAATTGTGAGAATATCCAAACATTGTTTGGTAAAAATATTTTTTCACATGACCTACAATTTTCCCCTTGCATTTTCTTCCCTTCCATAAGGGTATTAAGTTTTATCTTTTTATTTATTATTCTTCATAATAGATTCTTGTAAGATTTGATTGTCTCTTCATCCATAAACTAATTTCTCTACTTTTTTAGGGTTTGACGGTGTGTCTTCATCTTGTCTTTATTTCACCTTACCCATCTTTTCTTTGATCTTAACAGTTACATTTTACACATGTTTAAAATGTGATTATTGAATAATCATTCTTATTTATATTATCCCTTAGCTTACTCCAATATCATGTTATCTTATAGCTTCTTGAGCTATTTGTATGCCAAAACCTCATCCACCTTATCTCCCCATGAGAAGAAGTGGATAATTTTAATCATAAATTGGATCAATTGACTAAAAGTGATGTGCATTCTAATGTAACTATAAATACAATTTCTCTTCTTATGTTGATAATAAAAAGGAAGATTATGGTCATGAAGAAAATTTGTCTCAACAAGATTTTTCACATAAATTTTATCATTTAGCTTCTATTAAGAATCATGCATAAAGGAAAACTATGATTTATTCATTAATAAGATCATTTATTTTTATGTACTTAAAATTAATGGTCATAAGCTTTGTACTCTTAGTTATTTGATTAATTAATCAATCATCTCCCCTCCTTCCATGACAACAGAATCTTCCGCCATTGTCCCCTTGTACTATGTGCCTTGCTCTCGACACTCTCCTTAATGTTTTCCTTAATATTTCATACCATTTAATTTTACTACTCCCACTATACATATTAATGTAGAACATCCTTGGTTAAAATTAATGATGTATCATAAAATTAATTTTTTAAAATTTTATTTATTATGTAGGTACTTTTACTCTTTAATAGTTGTTCTTCAATAAAGTATAAGTTTGGAGCATCACATGTGCCTATATTTTCATATTTTTGTTCAACTTTCATATCTCATTACTACCACAACCATTATCCTATCATGTTGCATTTATTCTTACTTGCATAGTCATAGTTACAATATGCAACATAATAATTCTAAATAATTTGTGAGAGAGGTAAGACATCTAGGAGATGATGAGTGGAAAGGAGGGGGATGTTTAAAAAAAATCCTTGAAAAATATGGGACTAATCAAAGTGACCATACAATAACACAATGAGATGATTAAAATAAATAATTTACTACTAAATCATAAACACCCATGGCCAAAGAAGATAATAAGAAGTTAAGAGAGATTAGAGAGGAAATTAAATTAGAAAAATAGTTAAAAATTAAGGGAAAAGGCATTAAATAGAAATACCAAAAAGAAACATAAAATAAAAAAGAAAGGTACCACATGAGGATTAAACCCTAGAATAAATTGAGAGTAAGTGAGACAAAAAGGGTGTGTTGACCATGTCAATGTGAGAACTACCAAAAATAAAAGAAGAGTGCACTAATGTGGGTGTTGTCAAAATAGAAGAAGAGCATGCCAATGTGGGTAATTCAAATAAGGAGATAACTTTTTTTGGAATCCAAAAAAAATTCTAAATCTTATCAAAGTAGAAGAAATGTTAACACAATTAATGAGAAGTATACAAATTTATGGGTTATCAAAAAAGAGTTAAGATAAATTTGTGGAAGTATCTAGGCCCAACATTTCTTCCTTTAATTAGGTCAACATAATTTCAAGGATATTTTACTAATATTCAAATTAAACTTGAAGAAATATTTGAAAAATTATCTAAAAACTTAGAGAAAAGGAAATATTTAACATATGATGTAGATTATTTAGATATGAAACATCGATAAATAGGATAGGGTAATTTCCCAAAATGGAAAAGTGGATCCAAAGAGGGGAAAGGGGTCCTATTTCTCTAATTTCATTAGGAAATGATATCCACAACAAGAATTGACCAACAACCCTTAGGTGAGTCAACCCAAAGTGTGAATCTAGAAATTTCCCTTTCTTGCAAAGACAAATGTATGAGTCAAACAAAACTTTGTGGAGAAAGATCAAAAATAGTAAATAAACTCTAAATGGTGATCTATAAATTTCATTTAGAAGTTTAAACATAAAAATGATTTAACCTATCGACTTTAGGGAGAATCTGGAAGGGATAAATGTTGTGTACCTCTCACAAAAAGTGCTTTTTCAAGGCTCACTAAGGCCTCATGTGCCCTATGGTGAATTGGTTCTAGCCAAGGCTCTTGAAAATCTATTTATGGGTCCTATTCTCCTATGTCTGTATTCCCAGATTCCCGAATCTCATAGTCGAAAAGCTGAAAATAAATTTTGTAGAAGAGTTTCCATGATATGACAGTTGTTAATGCAACTTTGACAACTTTGCAACTTTCTTCAATTTTACTCTTCAAAGGATCTTCAACGTAAAATCTGCAACCACACATCAAAGAGAGAAAAATGTTGTTTGTTAGGTGAAGGGGGTTTTTCCTTGGTCAAATCCCATTTTTGTAATTAAACCTTGAAATGAAACAAATATCATCAAGGAATGATGAATGAACAAACAATGCCACAACTCACCAAACCTTTGTTTGAACCTTGGATTACAGATATGCAGCTTACATGAATTGGCTTCAATGGATGTGAATCTTGATCTTGAAACATGATTTGAAATGATGTCCTTGAATAGTTGAATAGATATTGAACTTTACATCACCATATTATCTCAAACAACATGCATGATGCAATAAATATTTGACATGATAATGTAAACTTGATTGATGCAATAATATTCAATAAATCTACTCTTGAATGCTTTGAAAATTCTCTTGAAGTGCTCTTGATCTCATAAAATTTCTATTAGGAATGCTCTCTTCAAATTCTAGGTGAAACTAAGTGAAATAACCTTATATTTATACATATCTTAAAATTAATTCACGAAATTCAAATATCACAAGCCAATAATGAATTGTAGATTTGAAATCATTGAAAAATAACCAAAAACATAATTCAAATTTAGGTCCTAAATGCAAGTGAGGACCCATTCACCCTATGGAAAATGGGTCCTAGGCCACTTGCCTAGGACAAACATTGCTCAATGTTAAACCTCATGTCATGGCATTTATGAAGTTTAGGTTTTATCCCTCAAAATTTATAATTAATTAGGCTTTAATTTGAATAAAAGGGGGAAAATTAAGGAAAATTAACCTCAATGAATTAATGAAGCCCTAGATTAGTGTGAAAGTGTAAAGATACACCTTACATCACCAAAAAGTAAGGCACAAATAAGTCGATTTTAATTAAAAGGGCCCTAAAATTAATGTGAATATGTAAAACACATATTTCAACACTAAATTAAGGCATCATTAAGCTCATTTTATTATTAATTATTCATTCCCAAATTAAGTCTAAAAAAAGGATACTTTTTCCTACACTACATTTTGCTCCCACTTTAGTGCGATGATGAGTGCAAGTGCAAAATCACACTAAAGTAGACATTCAAGACACTTGTACGTATGCAGCGATGACAAAGATACACAATCATACACCATCAAATATCAGTAAGATCAATCCTAGATGGTCTGATCAACATGGAACTTGTGCTCACTTCGGGGTAGTGGAACCTTAGGCTTTCCACTAAGTGAGTATCACAAAAGGGTGGAAAATGAGAGAATCATATTAGGATCCCAGACCATATCAAAGCTATCCTGCTGACAACCTCAATAAGGTTCCATAGGAAAGCAAGGTGTGTTATGCTAGGTGGCCTTGAATTTAGAGTTCAGGCTTCATAGGTCTTGACAGGATACATTATGCTAAACACCTATTAACAACGTAAGGGTCCATATGAAAGAAAGGTGTGTTATGCTTGGTAACCTTCAATTTAGGGTTCGAGCTTCATAAGGCTAACAAGTTATGGTATGCTAACACTTATTAACAATAATGATAGTAAAATGTATTTGTTCAAAGGAATTTTTCTTAGTTTGTGTTAGGTCTTCTTCTTATGGAGCATTGTGCCTAATGTCTACAAGAGACGACAAGTCAAGAGTAAAATATTCACAACCTAGGGAATGCAGTGCATCACATCACCACTAAGAGGAAAGTTGTATGCTAAGAAATGCCATAGTCTTGGAGGACGTCAAACCCAATGAAACCACTAAGGAAAGGATGCATCACAAGAAAAAATAAAATCACACCATGAAACATGAGAAATGTTGAAAGATATTATTGATGTATGCCCCCACTTTAAAGAAATGTCTAACACCATTGTTGTGAGCAATCCACTTTAAAGTAGAAGAAGACATGAGAGACTATTCGGAAAGCCCTATGCCAAGTCATATGTTCCTAAATGATACTAGACCATGAATAAGGGGTTTCCCCCAAAATGCAATGCTAAACATAGAAAGAAAATTATATCACATGCGATCCAACATAAGGCATGTCGTCCAAATCCCAAGCTTGGTCTTATATATACATAGAAGGCAATCAATTGGCCAAAAGAGACAATGACAAGTTCCATACGAGGACAAGGCTACCTAGATCCTTATCCCCACTTGGTGAAATACAAGGGCGACCCAAGATGATTGATGAGAAACATAATAGAAAAAAAATATGTAGTAATTAGAGGAACTAGGTTCTCCAACCAAGGAAGAGCACCAAAATACTTAAGATGTTGAATTTTTTTACCCAAAGCCTTACATTCATTAGTAGAATGACCATGAATTCTATGATATGCACAAAACAAACTCTTTTATTATTTTTTTTATGTTTTTAGAGGGAGAGATATCAAACAATATTGGAGGAGTCTTGACAAGATACTCTCTTGATAAATAGTAGAAGATGTTCCTTTATTTTGCGACAAAGATATCTCTTGCTTAGTACAAGGTGTCATACTTACACAAGAATCTTTAGATTGTGAGATTTTGTATTATCCTTGAAAGGATGGTGTTAAATATAACGAGCTCCAATCGTTAGTGTTTTGTGTGATGACATTGATATTAAGCAAATATTTCTTCGTTTCTTTCATTTCATTCAAAGGAAAATAACCAAGATGAGTAGTTTCTATTAGTTCAGGATGCACCAAGGTTAAATTTGGCTCAGGAGAATTTGTTCTAATAGTCTTTCTATTGAGTGAAGGCTTGTTTCTTTCTTTCAAGGGACAATAACCAAGACAATTAGTCATTTATTTCATCTTAGGCTCTATAGGGACACAAATACCTTGTTCTCTACCACCACATCCTTTTCCACTATAGCCAATTTTTTTCATAATTTCATAACCTCTTCCATAAGGCTTTTTTATTTCTTTCAGATTTAGTGGTTGCTCACAATTGACTTCATCAAAGTTTTTTGTGTAGTTTACTTCTTCCTCTAAAGTGTTTGAAGTAGATGCTTTCAAAGGTTCTTCCAAATTTTGTGTCAAAATTACCAATTTTTTCTTTTCCCTTTTGAGACTCTTTGTTTCGTTAGGAATTAATGTTAGTACTCACATGTAATAATGAGTGAGAGTGAGTTGTAGCAGTAAGAACTCACATAATTATTATGGGTGTTAGGAATATTATGTTTGTTATGTTTTTTTATTGTTGATCATAAAAGCTTGTGCTTCTCGAAACAACCTTATGGGAAATTTAGTGAGTGGAGAATCAACTTGTGCCTCACTGATTAACCATTGAGATTTTTATAGAAGTAAAATCTTCTCTATGTTTTGAGAAAAAGGGGAAAGCTAAATGTAGATTAAAAAAAAGGGTGGTGATGCACCAAAGGTTTTACAATATTTCAAATCCTATCAGCTCCTTACTCCTAATAAAATGGACACAAAATGTTGCAAACCCTTCATTGATGGGAAAAGAACAAGAAACTAAGGCCTGAGAGGGTATAGAGTAGTCATTAAAATCTCCCTATGGGAAGCACCCATTAAGGTCTAACAAAAATAAGGAAATCGATATTAATAGAATATTTCAGATTTCTATAGAACCCCTTTTTGCTCTTACAACATAATATGAAATTCAACATAAACTTTATCTAGAAAATGAAAGAGTATAATGAACATGATCCAATTCTCAAAAGATAGCATCAAACATAAAAGGTAATGGCATATAAAATAATCACCAAGACTATACCGACATGAATTGACACAAAGCATTTAACATATACATAATGAAGAAAGGAAACATGCGACAAAGGCCATATAGATGCACAATCCCGATATTTCTTCCTACTATTACTTGTTCTTACAATAAATCACATGAAATAAAATGTCAGATTCCAATCAAAATAATAGCCTTAACAATTTAAACATGCCAAAGAGCAAAACGAAGCTCCATAAAAAATATTCCTATTTAATTTCCTATAGATAAAATATTTTCCCCTCTAATGATGATTCCTAATAATGATGATCTCTCCCCATTGAAATTCCCTTTATATAACTAGAGAGATGAGCCAATTGTATCTGATAGAGATGAACTAGTGACATGTTTCTATGTCTAATGCACTGCAATCTGATCCAGGATCTCATTTGATCACAACAATATTCACTACTAAGAAATTAGTAGTTTGATTAGTGGATCTAGTTGTTGAAAAATATTTGTGAAGATATGTTGTCAGAGAAGGATCAAATCTCATTACAACCTAGAAAAATATAATCTAATCAACTATGAGGAATGACGATGTCGCCCCAAAAGACCAATCCTGAAGACATATGTCCCTCTAGGCCATCCGAAAAACCCTGCTAAAGGAATGATATACCCGTGGGTGAAAGAACTCATACGACAAAATGGATAACACGGTATGCTACTAGGCGATCTCTGAATTCATGAGATCATCTTGGGGAATATACCCACTATGTAGCAATGTGTCCCTATTTTGGGCCTGAAAGGAAGAGATATAGGAAAAGGTCATGCACCCAGTATGTGGTGCATTTCCCACATTTTTGCAGAAGCGATCTTATCCTTCAAGGCGTAATGCCATCAAAATGTGGAAAAGAAGTAAGACCTAAAAACGAAGAATGCAAGGCCGAAAAAAAGTAAAACATTAAGGGTAATTAAGGGAAAAAATTGCTCCATATTTTTTGGCAACTCATAGGGGGCCTTTGCTTGTAGAGGCATGAACTCAGATAATACTAAGAGTTTGAGGAAAGAAGCATGTTATAACTCCTAGTCTTCATTGGAAGGTGGAACAAGGGTGTGTAGTGTCTCATAGGCTTGATCAAGATTGAGATCCTCCTTGAAAGAAACCCCTCCCCATTTTGATGAAGCAACTTTGATGTGACAGTAGAGTCAAGATAAATAGAGAACCTTATTGACCTCCTCAACCGAAGGAGATGGCCTTAGACCATGGAGCGATGAGAAGTCTTGTTGGTTGAGCATGATGAATTCCTTAATAATTTGTTCTTCTATAATCACTCATCCGTCTACTGAGAATAAGGAGGGTAATCCAAGTTGGATTAGGGCTTGCCAGTCTTATCTAATATTTGCGACCTTCTTAGTGAATTTTTTCTAAAAATCCTTGCTCTTTTGGGTGACTTGATTGTAGGTAATAATTTTTTTTCCTTTCTAGCCACTGCCCTTCGGTTTAGAATTCCAACATTTTTCAAGGCTTCCTTAGTTGCTTTATACAACTTGATGATTAATCTCCCTGAATCCTCAGAATAGGGAGTGATTGTTTGTAGTATCTACTTGTCTACTGGGATGACTTTCACATTTATTTCCTACACATTTGTTAGGAATTTCAAGACTGGCTTAAGGGTTGCTACCACAACCATGATACTTTCTTAATGGGAGGATAGCATCCCTTAGAGTATCGGGAGAAGTCTGGACTCTCATGTTGTAGCTAATTCTTGTCAGAATTGGGCTTCTTTAGCCCTCATGCTTTACTTCAATTGATCCATCTCTTGGAGAGCATTTGAGAGTTCTGAGTGTAGCTTCTCTATCTATCCATTGTGAGTCTCTATAATAGACTCAATGTTATAATTTTCCCATTTTTCCTTCTCTATTTCCACCTAGGCCTTTTGAAGATCATCAACTACTTGAGACCAGGAATTAGCCAAGTCTTCCAACATATCAGCCTTTTGCTTGTCTTTTTCCCATGGTTCCTTTGCAGCTCCGCACATGCACCATTTGGTCGGGCCATTGTTGCATCAAATTATTTCTACTTTTGTCAATGCTCCTTAGTGATTTAGCACATCTAGACTTTCATATTTTTAGTTACCCTGTGCTCAGCCTCAACCTTATGCTCCAATATTTGCATTTCACCATAAATATGATCTTTTTCACTTTGAGTTTCTTTAAGTGACTTAGCCGCTTCACCCTATTGATCCTATGCTTGCCTCAAGTGGGCCACGTCCATATCTTTTTCCCTAATTTCTACTTGCAATCTATCTACTATGGCATTCACATTCACTAACTCTATGCCATGCTTTTTCAATTTCTTGCCAAATTTCTCATAGTCAGTATAAACTAACTTATATGTTGCTTTGGAAATGCCTATTTAGTCACATGAGAACGCTTTTGTTAAATTGAGACCCAAAATTTGGATATCATAATCCTCAAATTGCATCTCTCCTTTAGGTTTGGATATCTGTGGCCCCATAGCCGAGATCATTAGAGAATTTTGTTCCTTGTCAAAATAGGTTTCTAGCTTCAGGGTGGCTGGATTTTTTTTAGCTTTTACCCATAACTTCTATTTTCTTTCTTGTCGGGCCTACCTGGTTAAATTAATATGGGTCTAGAGGCTTTTTGGAGACTTGATACTTTGCATGGAAAGAGAAATATTGGCACAAAAGCCATGGAGGGTAAGAACAAGGGTCCTTTCAACCCACTAAGTTTGTGAGGAGGAAAAAGGAAGTGTTATTGGGGAAAGAGGGGAAATGGATGTAAGAAGAGGCACATGCCTAGAAGTGGGAAAAGGAGATGAAACTTGTAGCATCAAAGGCTCTATGTTTACAACTTGTGCCTCAGATAAGGTGATTAAAGTGTCGATTGTAGGTGAGGAAGAAGACACATGTTTTGTGTGTGGAGTCTTCGTATGAGGTTCATTATCAAATATAGTTGGGGGCATGTTAAGGATGAGGAGATTGTAATCTATGGATGTAGGATGTTGTTTTGTAGATGGGGGCAGTAGTAATTAAAGATGTAGTAGAAGAGAGAATGGAAGGTGAAAAATTTACCTATATTGTCGGGGCTAAAGATATTGGCAGAGCGAAGTCCACTTCCTCTTCTACCTTATCTAATGAGCCTAGTCAGCCCAAGTCTTGGATTCTCCTTTTCTTTGCAAGGGGTGCATTGGTTGCTTCAAATTCTCTAGCGACTGATCTTGACGAACCTGGGTCCTTTAAACTACGGAAGGTTTTCTTGGAGATCATCGAATCCTCTTACCCTTTCTTAGGATGCTAGCAGAAGATGATATTTGTGAGTCCTTGAGTTGTGATGTCTTTTCCTTCCCCTTCCCTACTTTGGGTGCCTCAAGCAGTGGATCAAAAACTGGTGTGTGCTACTATTTAGGACTCCGATTAGACCTTGGATTACTATCAGATCTAGACTCATCATCATAGATCTCCTTGAAACACTCATCTATTGCTTTAAAAGTTCCATATGGGTTGCTTAGTTCCATGATGTCCTATCAATACCTCCAGAATTCAGTTGTTTTCCTTTTTGACCACCCCCATTTCTTTAATTGTGTTATGAGGGACTTGTCCATCTACACACTTTGTTGAAACTCTACCACTCTTGGGTAGAAATCGAGCCATGGGGGTGACATGAATGGTATGAAGCTTAGGTCAATAAAGACTCTTTACCTCTTTTGGGTTGGGTTCTTCCTTGCTTCCCAATATGACCGCTGGGTATTTGCAGGATCATCATGGAAAAAACAGGCCCTTAAGTGGCAAAAAAAATTAGAAAAATCAGAGTTAGGCAACTTGACGTAAAAAAATGAATAAGTTATCTATATTATTTCAAAAATATATGTAAGAATAGAATTTGTAGCAAATTGAATGTAGTTTCTAAACTACTAGGTTTGTTTAAAAAACTATTTGGTAAAAATTTGAAATTTCAATGCAATAGTCTTAAATTTCGGGGAAAAATAAGAAGTAGGTGTATGTTTGACCACCTAACCACAATAAAATGATAATATTTTTATAATATTTTAGATATAATTAGAGGACTCATGTCCGATGTGATGCATATTTTTTGTAATTTTCTTCCAAGTAAATAATTAATTATGAATTTTTATTACAACTTTTTAAAAATAAAAAACTTGTATATGACCACCTTAACTTGGTGAAAACTTCATGAAATTCAATTTTCTTTTTTAATCCTATAGTATATGAAGCATAGAAATGTGATGCATGTTTTGAATTCAAAAATGTGATAGTTTGAAAGCTATAGATGTTTTTCAATCAGTCTATCAATCGGGTTTAAGTAAGTAATTTGAATACAAAATGAAAATAATTACTTATTAATTCAAAGTAAAGCATGATTTATATTGGTGGAAATTTGAGAATCTCCTTTAAAAACCTTTTCGTTTCATCAATTTTGGGTAAAAAAAATTCGTCAGCCACATACCCATCATATTGCCACTTTTTGGCCCATCATGATCCTACACATACCCTGCTCCTCATGTTTGAAAGATAAACACCCAATGGGATTGTATTTCCACCTATCACAAATGAGGACCAAATTTAGGTAGGCCAACTTATTGGTTAACACATCTTGCTCTTATGTCCTTACGAGCATTACCTAACTTTTGGTGATGGCGAGAGGAAGTGTGTAAATTTCTTTCTTGTGCCTCCTAGCACCATAAGCATTGTTGGAAATTGTTGCCTAATGGCATGCCTCCAAGGTGAGTGTCACGTCGATAAAAAATTTTGGAAGCCTAAAGGGCTCTTTGTTAAAACCATGAAATCTGATCAAAGTCAAATCCAACCCCATAAAATAATCAACCAGGGTCTAGTGGTATTTCATTCAGTCTAAACCCTCAAGGGAAAACCTACCCAGAGAACATTGAGACAAATCCAAAAGTACTGGTTGCAGGAAATACTCAATAAACAAATAATAATCCCATGTGCTCAAAAGCACATGGATCCAGCTGAGACTGGATTATATAATCCTAACGTGTCAAATATTCTGAGTAGAAAATGGCCACTAAAGAATTCATGGTTTTGATGTAAAATTAAATGCACCAGAAAAGAGGAATACCTGAAATTAAAAGAGCAATCATAATTACTTAATTGCTTAAGCATTGTTTCTATGATTGCTTCAATGAAATAAAAAATGCTTCTAGCCCTTTTCCTTCTTCAACATAAAATCCAACCCATCTAGAACTCAAAAACCTCGTCATCCTTTTCATGACCTTATGTAAAATCCAACATTGAAAAGATGACCTGCAAATATGAGTGGAATTGTCTATGATAGAGGGAAGACAATTTTATTGTTCTCTGGTTCCTCACCTATTTCATCCTTGTAGAATTTTAACTGTCTTTCCCTAGTTACCCAAAACTATTCCATTTTCCCGTGATAAAATCTTTTAACATACCACTTTGAAGGGATAGATAGCATGTCCTAGGTGGCTATCACATTGATGGTGATCCTTAGCTTGTCACCATTGATGACCCCATAGTCCTTGTCTATCTTTTCTGCATATATGTCCACCATCTCTAGGCATGGATGCATGGAGGTCAACATGAATTATGGAAAACCACAATGAAAAATTTGCATTGTGAGGATTATGGTCGACCCTTTGGCAATCATTCTTTGTAACACCCTTCCCTAAGGCTTTTAGGGTTCATGTGGAATTGAGGGTTGAAGATGTTATTTGCAAAATATTTGACCACCTTATTTTTGGTGTGGTTGCTTGGATGTATCACTTTGATGTGTGGAAAGCTTTATTTTTGTGGTGTTGGAGCATTGCCATAAGATATATCTCCAAAGATTTTGACATTTCCTAGCTTTGTGAATGAGGTTCCAACATTTCGACTAGAAGATGACGCTTCTGCCATTTTTGTGTTCTTGGAAGAATTTTATAGAATCAACTTTCAAAGAAGCCGTTATTCGAGGGTTCAATACTTAGAATTTTTTTTCTTTTTGGTGCATTCAATTCTCAAAAGAAAATGTAGCAAATGCATTTCCATTATCGATAGCTTGCTAAGCACTGCCAACAAGGGAATATGTGTGGAGTGGGGGACCATACTTCTTGAAAATGCTAACTTCACTAGAGGAATGAAATTAGTACATTCCTTACGCTAACCTTGAGCAACAAGAAGCATGTTTAGAAGGGACATTTGTATTAATTAAGGAGGAGCTAGCTTCAAAAAACATCTTTCCACATAGGTGAGATGGCTAACATTGATGAAGATGACAAACACATGGTGGTAGGTCGTATACACGAGCATTAATTTTCAACACCTGAATTAACTCCTCAAAGCTTTGCCAAATATATTTAGTATGATTTTTCTTTTAAATCTTACCGCCGACTCCCAATTTTCATCACTATTTAATGAGATACCAATTTTCTATTTGCTAGCTTTCTCAGCTCACATTTTTCTATAAATATCAATTTCCATCTTGCGAAAATAATCATTGAGTTGGCATTAAGTTGGTGAGTCCCTTCTACTATGTTCTTCCCTTTGTGAGTCAATCTTCTTGTTATCATTATGAGTGGTCTAGGTACCCCAATTCAACTCATGAGCTGAATGCTACAAGTATCCCTTGTTGGAGAGGTCAGTAATGATAGGCTCAAATGCTTGCTATGGATGAAAAATTTCTTGGTCATTGTGGCATTTAAATGGGTCCTGGGGGGACTATGTAAAAGATAAAAATGAGTTGTGTTGCAATACCAACATTATCTATCAGTTTGTGGCCTTGTTGTTGGATTTAAATGTTACCAAGCCTTGGATAATTGAGCTCTACCATGTTATGTTCAACTCAGCATACTTGGATAGGCTAGGCGAGATTGTTTAGGTGGTTGTCCCTAGTGTTCTAGTATCCCATCGACAATGGACATTTAGAGCCACGTGGAAAATGCAGAGGTGGTGCCTTGTTTGCCTTTCCTTATCGAATTTTGGACCATGGACTTGGAGTGCCACCATTAGTGGTCTCGACCTGTAGCTACCTTCCTCTTGAAGATGAACAACGTGGAGCACATTTATGGTGTCGAATGGATGACCTCCTTTGAGAACTTGGTCTTTAGCCCTGGTGTCGAGGATTAAAGCTTGTGCAATGTTCGTGTGTCCTATGTGACGAAAACCTTGTTGTTATTTGCTCGCTAGACCTAAAAACCATTATGCTTCTTTTTGGTTGTTTCTACTTTGGAGGCAGTGTTTCCTTTGCTCATTCAATATTGCCTCCCTTTTCGGCTTTGTAATTATCTATATTTTTGGCTTTTTGATGGAGAATATTTTCAAGCTTCTCTCTGAGCTTCAAGCTCAGAATCTTGTACTATATCAAGTAAATGTTTTCTTGTGAATATAATATAGTATTTCCTATTATTTTCATCCATGCTCATGGCTTATTCACAAAATGCTTATTTACAAAATTTACATATGGTACATAATGGTAAATATTAATGAATTATGCATATCTAATTAAATAGTTTTAGATGAATACTATTTTATCGGCATATCCCAAATTTTATCATTTAGGTCTTCTAGCTCATATTCATTTCTTTCTTTTCCTTTTTGAATGTGGAAGGGACCCTTCCACAGTGAATTCAATTTTGCGTGTTTCCCTGACTTTGAAGCTCGTTCATCAAATTTTAGTACAAGAATCCCCTCCCTGAAACTTGGGTCAACGGTTTTCTTATCAAACCACCGTTTAACTATAACCTATTGGTCTTTAATTAGGGTATTGAACACCTTCTCCCTCTTCTACTTGAGGTTTAAAATCCCATCTAGTTTCACTTCCATCCCATTGTCCTCCTCAACTTCCAAGTACTTTAATAGTTACAACACCGAGATCTCCTTGGAAATAGGTAGGACTACTTCCTTTCCATAACCAACTTGTATGGGGAGGTTACTAAAATTCACTTAGGTGTGATGTGATCTTGATATGCTTTATCAACCTTATTAGGCTTTTGTTGGTTGATTATGCTAACCCATTTCCTTGTGGGTAGTAGTTTGATGAAGTATTGAGGTAGAACCCATGCTTAAGGGAGGAGTATGACATCCTAGAGCCTATGAAGGCTCGTACATTATCTGAGATGATGGTTTTTGGTTAACTAAACCTCGCTACCAATTCCTCAAGAAAATTGACAATCTCTACTTTTGTAGCATTCTTTAGAGGAATCTCCTCCATCCATATTGTGATGTAATCAGTGGCCATGAGTATCCATTTGTGCCCCATGTTGTATATGGCATTGATCATCCCACTAAAATATAATACCCACTATGCAAAGGGTTCTTTGATCACGATTGGGCTTAACTACAACATAGATTTCTTCTTCTTACTGATAAGATATTGGCACTAGCTATATTTTCGCACAAGATGGTGAGATTTAGAGAACATTGTAGGCTAGTAGTAGCCTACTCGATGCATTATCTTTAAAGTAGCGGTCTTGGTAAAGAAGTGTCCACCCTCCAGGTCGTTGTGGAACTCGTACAAAATCCTTTCGGCCTGTGGCTTGTCCACGCAGTGGAGGAGGACTCCATCATAGTTTCTTCTAAATAGAACTCCCTTAATTGGTATGTATCGAATGCCTTGCAACCTATAGTATCATCATTTATGATGCGGGGTGTTGGCTGGGTACTATCCAGTCTACATGAATCTCATCCAGTTAGACACTCACAACTTGTCAGATTCAAACTGATTTGTGTAAACCTTGTCAGTCTCTTCTTCCACCTAAGGACTCATTTCTTGTGTGAGATATTCACAAAGGCCTCTTCCTTAGACCAATATCTTTGTGATCCAATTGGCCCTTTTCTTGGTTATCTCACCCTTTGTGATGTATTCTCTAACACTGGCATGGGTGAAGAGGATTGTAATTTTTCTTTCCAAAACTAAGTGTCAAAATTTTTTCAGGCTTTTGACGATGGAAAAGTCCTACTTTTCAATACAATTATATATGGTTTCTTCATATCCTTTAAAATTCTTATAATGGAAAGCAATGGGATTCTCCATGCCTCCCTCTTCATCCTTTTGTATGAGCATGAAGGCTATGCCATGTTGGCCATTGTAAACATATAACAGGATGTCTTTGGAGAAGTTTGGGTTGCCTAACAACGAAACTATAGAGATGGCCACCATAATATGCTTGAAGGAAAGTTTTCCTTTTGTGGTCCATTTAAACGCTAAACCCTTCTTCAACACAAACATGATGGGTCTCACAATGGCTATGAAATTCAAAATAAATTGGTTGACGAAGTTAATTTTCCCTATAAAAGATTCTAATCCTTTTTTATTAATGGGCAGTGATAGTTCCCTTATAGCCTTCACGTTTTCGAGGTCTATGGCTATTCCTTCTTTCGATACCACAAAGCTAAGAAACTTGCATTGTGGTAGGCCAAAAACACATTTTTTGGGATTTAAGGAAATCGCAAACTGTTGGCACTTCTAGAAGACCATTTCTAGATGATCAAAGTGATCATATTTTTATTTTAAAAAATGGTGAAGTCATCCATATATATTAGGATGATCCTATTGATCAATCCCTTAAAGGCAATATCCATTGCACGTTGGAAAGTAGCCCCCGCATTGGAGAGGCTGAAGGGAATTTTTGTGCATGCGAACATCCCCCACTTAGTGGTGAACCCCATTTTTTGTTGGTCTTCCTCCTTTACATAAACCTGGTTATAGCATGAAAAACCATCAAGTAGCGAGAACATATCCGATCTAGCTATGGTCCGTAAGATTTGTTCCTTTGAGCAAAAATGATAGCGGTCTTTTAATGAGGCTTTATTCAAGTTCTGAAAGTCCACATGGAGCCGTATGTGGACTTCCAAGACTTAAAAATAAATCCATTTGAGCCTTTTATAAATGAAAGGAAATTTGATGCAATCATATGCCTTGTTGAAGTTTTAACTTAATAGTAAGGGCATCACAAGTAGTTTGTTGGGCCCATTCACAATCTCTGATGCAAGGATTGAATTGTCTAGAATGTACCTACTATCAAGAAAGTCAATTTTTTTACCTATATGACTATATCTCAAGTAATAGGTTTAATTGTGATGGCAATGATATTGAAAAATATTTTGTAATCTACATGTTGAGAAGCATAATTGGCCACCATCCTAGGAAAGATTCTTCATTCTCACTTTTAGGTGTTAAAATTTAACAATACCTTGATTGATGAAAGAGCCCAAAGAGCCTTTCTCCATGGTATCCAAGTACACATAGCAATGGTCTTCTCTTATATGGTTAGACATGATTTAAAGAACTTAGCTAGGAATTATTCATTTAACCTAAGGTTTTCTCATAATGTCATCATTGGAAAGTATGATCAAATTCTTCTATTATGAAGAATCAGTTTATGTGCCTCTAGTAATCACTATAAATGTTTGTAAGGATAAAATGACTAATTGAATTAGGTAGGAGATAATCAACTTTGAGTTCTTCAAAGATTATATTCATCTATTCATAATTTTTAAGGGTTGTGTGTGGAGGAGGTTATCACTACCAAGAAGGGAGGAGACCTTTCCTTGCATATGTTTGTGGTGGAGGTATTAAAGAAGAATTTTATGCCTCCATTTCCATTCATTAGATCTAGCTTAACCAAGCATATACCTGGGCTCCTTTTCCCCTATAAACTTCGATATGTTTGAGTTTATGTTATCTAAGTGTAATTCCATGCTATGTTGAAATATAAGAGGTGGAGGAGGCCAAAAGGAAATAACCCCTTTTTAGTTGTACATTCAATTTTTTTCTTATTTTTTTATGTTTTTAGTAACTTTGTGGACATAAGATTTGAGGTAGGTCATACAAAAAAGAATAAAATGTTCCCACCAAAAAATTGAACCTCGAAAGTTAGTGGGACTTAATTATGAGTTCTAGATGAGAATGATGACAATATCTATCTTTTTGGAGGAGGTGGGAGGCATTAAGCTTAATGTAGAGGATGTTGGGGGTAACTAGGTGGTCAACTAGCTAGATTGACATGAGCACATGAAGGATCAATAAGAAAAGGAAACTATAAGTTCAAGTTGTGCAAGATGATTGAAAGGGGAGGGAGAAACATAAAGATTGGAGGAAAAATAAAGATAAAGTGGTCAAATTCACTAATCTTGTAGAGAGGGCTTAGTCTACAATTGCTTCAGACTCATGCAATGAAAGATATGTGTGATGAAATCCTAGACCTCAACCAAGATGCGGGTAGATTATGGGAGTTTTGCCAAGACCTGAGGCTAGTCAATAAAAATGTGAAAGACTAAGCTATTTTATTTTTTGTCTTATCTTATACCATTTTATGAGAATGGGGGTGCCAATGTACAAGAAGATCTTTGGAAACTAGGCATGAAAATTGTAGGTTAAAGAGAATGGGGGTGCCAAACTTACAATACTCATTGTCCCTTGGTCGTAAGTTTTCCCTGAGTTCCCTCAACCTCATCCTCAGTGTTGGTATTGACCTTGTTTTCACTCCTCCAAACTCTTCCTTGGCGTTGGTATTGACCTTGTTTTCACTCCTCCAAACTCTTCATCGACACTGGTATTGACCTTGTTTTAACTCCAAACTCTTCCTTGGTGCTGGTATTGACCTTTTTTTCACTCCTCCAAACTCTTCCTCGGCATTGGTATTGACCTTTCACTTCTCCAATTTGATGAGCTACAACCTGAAAATAAAGGTTTCGTTAGGTTTTAGAGTATGTTAATTAAAATGAAAATTATGGCACCATTTAGCTAGGTTTTAAATTCTACAATATAGTTAAGTATATATTAGTTATATTTTACATAATAAATAATATAATTATTTGACTTATTATAATTATATATTATATTCTTTAACAAAATTATTAAATACATATAAAATTATTAGAATTAATAATTAATAATAATTATATTTTTATATAACACAAAATATAATTAATATAATATATTTAATATAATAGTAATATTAGATTAAATTATATATAATATAATTATATTTATTATTATTTAATAGTATATATAGGCTTTTACCTGATATTTTAGAGGATTTTACCATTACATTATAGTTGGTTTACCATTAAATGGCAGTTGAAACTTGTTTTCCAATGACACAATAGTGGTTTCCAGGCATGAGATTTGTTTCAAGCTCAAATATCACAATATATGCAGCCTATTAGCTAATATAAAGAGAGACAAAAACTAAAAAGATAGAGAAAGAGAGAAAGAGATGAACTTAGATAGATAGGGAGAGAAAGAGAGATAGAGAGAGCATAAGAGAGAGAAATATAAGAGATACAAAGGAAAGAGAGAGAGGGAAAAGAGAAACTAAATTTTGATTGGTTGTTTCATGTCAACAATCCAAGGATGGGATGTCTCCTTGGGGAGTTATGTTCAAGGTAGCATTCCATTTGATTAAAGATATGATAATTCTCCTTTAAGATCTCTTTGATGTACCCATTGCACACTTAAGGAGACAAAGATAAATAGAGGGAATAAAATATATAGAGAGAGAGGGAGATAATGAGAAACATACAAATAGAAAGGGAGACAAAGAGATAGAGAGAGGTAGAGAGATAAAGAGATAAGGATGAATAGATAGAGATATAGGGAAGGTGATTGATATATTTCTCCTTGTCGCTCTCTATCTCTCTATATCTCCCACTATCTATGTCACTCCCTCTTCCCCCCTCTATCTATTGAGCTATTTCACCCTTTGCACCCTTTCTCTCTCATTCACTCCATCTCTCCCTCCATCTCTCCTACTCTATATCTCTATCTCTATTTCTCTTTTTATCTCCCTCTCACTCCTCTCACTATATCTTTCTATTCATATCTTTCTATACCTCTATCACGATACCTCCATCTCTTTCACCATCCCCCTCTATCTCTCTATATCACCCCCTTTCTATGTCTCTCCCTCTCCCTCTATATATATTGAGCTAGCTCTCCCTCTCTCCCCCATTTTCTTCTCTCTCCCCCTTTCTACATATCTCTCTCCCTCTCCACCCCTCTTCTTTCTCTCCCTTTTCTACCTATCTATCTCCCTCTCTTCTCTCTCTTCCTCTTCAACCTATCTCTTCAATATACCCATTGCACACTTAAGGAGACAAAGACATGGAGAGAGAAAGAGAGAAAGAGAAAGGAAGAGAAAAGGGAGCGAGAGGGAGATAGATATAAGATATAGATAGGTGGAGAGAGAAAAAAGAGAAAGAGAGGAAGAGAGGAAGCAAAATGAGACAAAGGAGGAGAAAAGATAGAAATAAAGGGATAAAAAGAGGGATACGAAGAAAAAAAGAGAGAAGAGAGAGAAACAAAGATAGAGATAGAGATAGAGATAAATATATAAAAGTAACACTTATCTTTCTAATGTCAAGCCTTCTAAAAATAGTGTTTTATTAAACTATAAGTAGATTATTGTCACCACTCTTCATTCCACATGAAATGCCAAATGTAGCAATTGTTTAGTTTTTTTTGTCAAGTTTCATTAACCAAGCTATTTAGTGGGTTGAATAGAGTTGTGTTATGACCCTTGGTCTCTTTAAAATAATTAGACAAGATTAGGGAGAGGAAGGGGAGAAAACTAAACTCCTTCAAAATAGGGGTAGTTGAGGGTTTGTTGGTTTTCTTTGTATACTATATATTAGTTCCTCTAGGATAAATAAGTCACTGTACAAATGAAAGATCTTTGATTATCTACCTAATATTCTTTTGTGTTTTTGAAATGGAAGAGATCTACAACTCTATAGAAATTTCTATATGCTAATGGTAAAATTATTAGACTATTTAGATCATTTTCTTAGTTGTGTATCCTAACTAATATAGAGTAAGCTTTTTCATTTTAATTGACTACTACATAATAGTTTATGTGTTGAAAGAACTGTTTCCATTCTTTGTATTTTTTACATTGGAATACAAATCATATTTAATTTCACGCCAATATACTTCTTTCATAAAGATATTTGTTTGATTTTTCCTTCCTATTTTCATCTTAAAATTGAAAAAAATGTATTCTATAATTTATAAAATTATTTTCAAATTGGGACAAAAAGGATTCTAAGAGACATATTTAACCATAAATTTTACAATCATAAATATCATTTAATTTGTATGTTGTAGCTTCACTTTTAGTTAAAATAAAAATAACTTAAAGTTATATATACATATAGTTAAATTGAAAAAGTTGTTTGAGTTAATTACTAAATTTGATCTAAAAATGTTCAAAAATTTAGATAAATTCAATTAGATATAGTTAAATTGGAGGTTTCATTTGAGTTAATAATTATATAATGCAATAATCAATTAAAGCAAAGGACATAATTTTGCATGTGTTTGAATTTAATAAATTAAAAATTAAAATAGACATAAATTACTTGAAATAAGTGCTTCATAACCCATCTAGTAAAATCATAACCTATCAAAAAGGAAATGGGAATTTTCTAAAGAAAAGAACACTTGACCCAATCATAAGTGTATGGTCTTCGTAGAGAGGAGTGATCCACCTTAGCAATAGAAACTACCCCATCCAAAATTTTCTCACATTACACAAAGCCACAATGTTCCTCCAAGATAAGCCAATCAAATCCTACCTTATGTGTCATAGTAATCAAATTGGAGATGATCCTAAAAATGACATTGCAAAGGGTGATTGGTGTAAAAAATCTAAACGACTTTGCAATTATTTCACTACTACAATCAATGTGTCATCTTTCATGAAATTTCCCAAAACACTATTCATTATGATCATATGGAAATTTCTAGGAGAGCTACAATAGTTGTAACAACATGAATTAACTATGTAACCACATAAGTCAAATATAATTCTATTAAGAAATCAATATCAAATAGATAATATAATCATGTAACTCATACATTTCAATGTCATTGATCTTCTTCATCCAACTCTTTGTCTATATCATTCGATCCAAATTCGACATTGTAAGGATTGGTCATATCATCTTCATCATCATTAATATTATTTTTGATAATGTCATCATCCACACGGATATCATCTTCATGAACATTAACTCCTACATCATCATGATCTAGTTCCTCTTCTTCGACATCTTCGTTAGGAACATCATCAACTAACTATTAATCCTGATCATCATCTACACAATCTTCTAGTTCTTAGGTATGTTCTTCTTCCACCACATTATACTTTATTGGCCTTCCTCTTGGATCATGTCTAACAAAATCTGGTTTACCTGGAACCTCTGAGTAAAATACCTACTCACATTGGCTTGGAAGAACATAGGGCTCATTTCTAGCTCGCTCGATCAACCTTGTATTAACCATGGTAAATCCATTACCATGTTCAATAACATTTCTCTCAGGATCATTTCCATTCAACTGTATCCTATACCATAGGACGACGAACAAAACTAATTTGAAGGACTTAAAGTCACACTCAAGTATATCATCCAAAATCCCATAATATCAATTTTCTAAGACTTCTGGATGTATGTCGCTTCTAGATGAAACATTAGTCACCTGAAAGACTATAGTTATCCCAGAATCACAAGTTTTCTTTGTGTCATCCAACTTTTTGATTTAAAATTTACGACCATTGCACCACATAGCCTTGTGGTGTTTCACTTGCAATATTTCAAACATGTAAAAATTATTGCAATATCGTCAGTTGATAAACATATTTATTATTGGCCGAATGTATGCAAAGAAAAAAAACTCAACATATATATACATCAATATAATTGAGAATAATTAAATAATATGGGTGATTAATATATTTATATGTACTTGTTTATCTCTTAAGCCATATGCTAAATCAATTTCCCTTGGTGTAATATTGGAATCTCCATTATGATGAGCTCATTTAACCAATGAAGCCACACCTTCCCATGTTAATGTGTGACCAGATTGTTGACATCATTCAATCCATATCATCATCCACTCAAGATTGTTTGCGATGTACAAATATAGTGCATCCCACTCTCGACCAACTATTTAAAAAAAAATTGAAATTCACAAACGATAAATAATTAGTTAATTACCATGGTATACGACCTTAATTTATAATTGATGTATATTGAATAATAATAATTAAATAAGTACAATATACATAAAAACCAAATGTAAAATGTATTCTAATTAATCTCCATGACCATCTTATAATTACCTCTCACTTTTCTCAATCTACCTTTCCCGATCAGGTACTCCCCTTCGAATTTGTTAATGGAGTTGGGATCCCAAATGCAATCTACATGGATATTTGCTGCTTGAACTTAGGAAGATATTTAGTAATGTACACCATGGTCTAGTACACTATATATCTCTCCACCATAAAACCCTCAAGATGTGCTCTTTCTCTAACCAAGTCCTTCAAAAATTTCAAGTGCCTCTCAAACATCCACATTGACCTTGTGTGTATAGGTCCACACAATTCAATCTCCTCAACTTGGTGTATGAGGTAGTGTTCTTGTGCATTGAAAAATGTCAAAGGTAGACACTTTTTCATTTCACACATTAGACGAGGAATTTTTCTCTTCCAATAATTTATATCTTCTTTATGTATTTCTTTAGATGACATCCATCTACAAGTGATTCAAGGTGCAAATATATTAACGAGATTTAACAAAAATATACAATTTATTACAGAACAAGTAAAACAAATGGCAATTATAAGATCTATACAATGAATTGAAAAAATATTGCTACTTACCTCATGTATTTTCCAAGATCATATATAACTTGCTTGACATTGTTGTCGAAGTTGTCTGGGAGAGATAGAGGTAGAACATACTTCAACAATTATAAAATGATATTTTCATTATTTTTCCAAAAGTAGTAAACATAATACACTGAAAAGTACATGCAATATACAAATATATATATAATATACCTGAATAATTACCTTAATGAAGGTATTCTAATCATGCATTTTCATCCCTAACCCAAATTCACCTTTCTTTGTTATGATATTGTTTATGTTCATAGCAAATCCTATGGTAAATTAAATTTTTCGTATGACTTCTTTTATAGTATTGTTTTTCTCCTCCATTAATAACCAAGGAAGGGCACTTATATTAATTTGGTCTCCATTGCTATTGAATTGAATGACATTTTTCATTGCATGATTGGCCTCTTGAATGTCACTACAAATTTTGACAATTTTTTATGTGTCATGCCTTCCATCCAATATTTTCTATAACGTTTCTATTATATTCTTTCTGATATGCATTGTATCAACCAAATGCACAATTTGTAGATTCTCATAGTAGGGAAATCCCTATAGAAGTCAACCATTAATTCCTTGACAACCTTCATGAAGCATATAAGTTAAACAAATTAACAACGACAATCATTGTCAATTACAACATGAGTAAACAAAACACAATATAAAAATATAAATTCCAAACATATCATATATGATAGATAAACAATTCAATCCGATGTATAACTTTGACAATTAATTCTATTATATTCCAACTTCGATAGGTGAGGTGTCATTCTTCATGGTTTTGATGTAGTCTCTTCTTTCCCATTGAAAAGATGTTTTTTAGTAGTTCGATACTTATGATTTTTGTGGAGGAAGTGCCTATACTCATCAAACACCTACTTTCCTAAACTTGTTGAACGATGAGATTTCATCTTTGGACTGCAAATTGGACATGCAAATTTTTCCTTTGTTTGAAGACATGCAAGATCATATATAATTGGATTAAATATGTCAATTTTTATAATTATATATAATAAATAGATTATTTAAAAACAATGCATGTGATATCTACTTCATAAAATTAAATATCATTAAAGTGTAGTTGAATATTGTAACATACCACAAAAATGTGTTAGCCCTGGGGCATCATGAATTGTCCATACAAGCATTGCATGGAATTGAAATTGTCTTTGTCCTATTGGTCTAGAGACATCATACATAGTGACACCATTCCATAACTTTAGTAACTTGTCGATAAGAGGCTCGATATATACATTCGTATCTTTAACTCGATACTTACCTAGTTGAATGAACATAAACATTACATAATTATTTTACTGCAATATATATAAATTAATGTACATGACTATTAAATGAAAAATTAATAAGTCATTATGCAAAAAATAAGACAAATGAGATGCTACTATATTAAATAAAATTGATGTAAACAAATACCTAGAATAATCATTGCCAACATTATGTGCTCCCTCTTTATTGACATCCATGGATGAATGTTATTGTTGATAACAAAAATAGGCCACACTGAGTAAATAGATCTCATCTCTCCAAATGGATTGACACCATTTGCTACCAATGAAAGCCTGAGATTATGAGGTCTTCTTTAAAATGTGAAATTTTTTATCTCCATGTCCCTAAATGTAGAACCATCCATAGGCATTAGAAGAATGTCATATCCACTTCTATTTCATGCATTCAAATCCATAAATTGTGCTAAGCTTTCACACCTAAATAATCATTGCATACGTTGAATAATGGGAATATAACGAAGAACCTTGTGAGAAATATTTTTTGTTAGTTGATAGGTGCTGTCATAATAGTGGTTTACAATTCCTGAGAGGAACGAATTTTAGCTGAAATCACATATTTTTAGAAAATATAATGATTTAAGCCTTAAAAAGTTTCATTTTAAGGATTCCAATTGAAGAGGGTTTGATCAAATCACCTTAGATCAAACCCCCTTGGATAGAACCTGCTAGTTTTAAACCATACCTATAAATGCGTCTCCTTTACACCTATCAAAATGCTGATAAAAAAACTTTTGATTTAGATTTTGGGGGATTAAATGAATTCATTTAAAATTTATTTCAAATGATTATGGTATTCCTCAGAATAAGCTATCCAATGAATATAATTTTAATATGTTTTGGTTTTGTTATGCATTTGTTTTTTAAGTTTTATTAAACATAGGTTTTTCATCAAAAATGAATTTCTTTGTTCTTCACATGTGGAAAAATAGAAGATTATCAAAAAAATTGAAAATATAAGTGCACAGATATTGAAGTCCTTGATCCAACAAAAATAAAAAATTTGACATATACAAAAAAAAATTAATGTTTATACGGTCCTTATGTCTAAATTGTAATTCATTTGACTTTGAAACTTGATTAAGGAAAAATATTCAATAAAAACTATCTAACCAAAATTGGAAGCATAGATATCATAGTTGCAAATCTAAATTTGAAAGAATTAAATTTTTATCCTTCATGGAAAAAAGTTATGCGTTATAATTGTGTAGTCACTTTTAAAAATGTTGTTTTCTAAAAAATCTATTTTCATGGGAGATGGAAAAGAAGTTCAATTTGATTCCAAAAATTTTGAAAAATATTTTTAGAATCTACAGACAAAATTTGATGAGACTCTAGTTTGCACCATCTTCAAATTCCTCACAGTTTAGCCACTATAGGTGCCCGAATGTGAAGATTTAGTTAAAAATAATAATTTCAGTGTCCAGTTTGGCTAAAAATTATAAACCACTATTATTGGATCACCCTGATCTATTTGATATCTACTGATATGACATTCTGGGCATTCTATTGCAAATTCATGTTGTTTATGATATATAATATGATCATTGGGACATGCATCTATTGCTTGATACTCCATTCTAATATCTTTCATAATGCCAGATAAATCTCGGTATGAGCGAGGTAAAATATTTGATGGTGGTAAAAAAAAATCACTAATCAATCTACAACAAAAAAATAATTTGTTAATATAAAGAATATTAATGGTACATATTCCATCATTTATTTACTAGTGATGAATTAACAACAATTAAAATAGATGAAAAAAGATGACATATATGACATACCTTAACATCCATGAGGTTGCCATGCTAGATAAACCATTCATAACCTTCAAGTTCACCAACAACAATACAATAGAGAAAAGAGTTGTTTGGGAGCCTTCATAAAGGGGCTCATATGCCTTATCAAGTACAGGTAAATCATGAACATCATCAAATTCATCTTGATCATCATGATCAGATGTGCCACTAAATGTGTCATGGATCAATGTATTTGTACCATCATCTTCAGCTGTGTTTTTTGGCACATGACCATCTTCTTCCATAGGATCATTAACTTCATCTTCGATATTCATAGCTCCATGTTCCCCCGCTTGCAAAACTATATTCTCTGGGCCATGATAATCCATATCATGTGCCCTAGGGTGCCCCACCTTTATAATAATGATAGACAAAAATAAACCATGATCGTGATCAAGTGAATTTTTATATATATAAAAAATGTTAAAACGATATAAACATTTACAAATTCAATCAATATAAACACATATAATGAACAACTTACCAATGGACAATAATCATGCCTCCCTTCAATGTGACCATTCTGTCTATAATGTTTCTCATCTGTTGTGATTAAAAGTCTTTTCATCTTTAAGCCCTTGCAATTATTGCAAGGACAATAACATTTCCCATCACCCTTTCTTTTCAATCTAGCCCACAATCTAGCAAGTGTCTCTTCATTTTTTTCTAGACTAATATTATCTGACATGATTTTTCTTTACCAAGCTTGAATATTTAGATCCTCAAAAAATATCAAACTCACAATCCAATAATTTTTAATCATAGACAGGTAACAAAATCTAATAATTATGATATTTTACACCAAAAAAATTCAGCATGCAACCACCCCTGCAAAAGAGAAGATAGCCTGAAGTTAATGACCCCAAAATAAACTTTAAAATGCTAATTCCATAACTTATTAAATTCTAATTTTACTATGATTTCCAACTGTTAGACTCCTAAAATCAAAATATTGAACTTGCACAACAAAATATGGAAATGAAATTATGAAAATGCACAAGGCTAAAAATGAAATCTAATGAGATGTTGCTTTAAAATATGATTTTAAAACTTGGAAGTACAAATCTGACTTCACAAATGAATTCTAGGAAAGGACAATGACTACCCTCAACCTTGCAATATCTTCTTGAATTTTTTCTTATTTTTCCCAAGAAAATTGTCCTTAGTTCTCCACAAACTGTCGCAAGTATAGCAAATTTGCAAGTAGAGAAAATTTGCAAGTACAGAAAAATACCGTCGCAATAAATAGTTGAGCTCACTTTTATTTATGTTCGCCACATTTTGACTTTACAACTTTGTTGAAATTTCAATGAAAAAATTAGGATCGTTGAAATTTCGACTAACATTGTGCATAAGTTTTGAAAAAATTGAAAATTTCACATTAAATATCACAAGTACCCGACAATAAATCTAATTATACATCTTTCATCAGAAATTTTTGTAAGATTTTACAATCAAATGAGTTAGTGTCTGTAGTAGATAAAAAAATAGAATTTGGTTTCTTACTTAGCCATGATACCAATCTACATCCAAGAAAGAATACACCCCAACTTGTACTTTTCTTTTCATCCACACAACCATCCCAATTTCCATATGTGTCAGAACTGTAGACATGCAAAATTAGCATTATGCATTCATCAAGTAAACCAGGCTTCACATGCATCCGCTCATTTAATTAATCAAGTTCACCTTCATCCATTCATCAGATAAATTAAACTCATTAAGTTCATTCATAAGGTTGTTCCTTTTAATCAAATAAATCAAACATTCATTTAATTAAATCCAAATGCATTTTCCATGCTTTTTTGATTTAAATAAATCAAATATTTAAGTCATAAAATTCAAAATCATCCTAATCATCATTAAGCTAACCTAATCCTAATTAGCCTAACCTAATCACCCATCACATCCTCTAGATAATGCAAGTTGCACATGAAAATAGATTTAATTCATTTATTAAATCCCCATTTTTCTCACATGGCATCTTTTGGAATATTCCCTCAAGTTTGAATTCAGAAAAAAGTGGACATGTACATCCAACAAGTAATTTATGAGCTCTTACATGGCTCTTACGTGTCCCTTGCATAATTCAAACTCAGCATTTACTCACAAATTCAAATTTGAATTTCCCCCTCTTGGGCACATTTTCCAAATCTTGTACACTCCTCAACCACTCACAAGTTGACAAGTGGCCTCTTTTCATTGGCTTGTTTTTAGTCCCACATTGCTCTCTCATAAGCACTCTTAGAATTTGAAAATCTATAAAATAGAGGCTTCATTCATCATCAAATCCTCTACAATCTCTTGCAAATTCACTCTCTTAACCTGAGAATTGATTTTTCCCATCCACTCTATCTCAAGGCATTGGATCATTTAGCTTATCTATCAAGGATTGGGAAAGGGCTATTTTCAACAATAGCACCAATCCAATATGAAATATGATTCATTTCATGTTTTATATGCTTTAGTTTATCTTGTAATTTTTTTGCATTTAGAAACATGATTTATTATTTCATATGGATGCTTGATTATTAGCTTGCTTTTAAAATACTAACCATTTGTAGATTTGACATCTACATTTTGGTGCTAGAAGGAGGGCAATCTCACATTCCAATCATTTTTTTGTCAAAATTATGTGTTTTTGTTTGTTTACAGGAAACAATGCCGCTCACAGTCCAACGGGGCTATATAGCACTGTTGGAAACAAACTGCAATACTAAAAACATCAAACAACACCGCTCACAGTCTAGCAGGGCCATATAGCGCCACTCATAGTCAAGCGGGGCTATACAGAACCGCTCCAGAATCAAACTGCACTGTTGGAATTGAACTGTGCCACTGGAGTCTCTAGCATCGCCATATAACGTCGCTAGAAAATCAAACAGAGCTGCCATCACAAACTGAACCACTTGGATTTTTTTCTTTTTCATGCAAATTTAAAGTGGCCATATCTTGGTCATTTTTTGGTTTTTTTGAAGTTTTTTTTTTTGAAATGGGGTAGAATTTCATAATATATAAAATGGTGTAGGTTATTATTAACTTTGGTATAGTTTAAATTTTCAAATTTTCACTTAATGTCAAATCACAATGAAACTTGGTCTAAATTTTAGGGTTTTTATGTTTAATTATTTATCTAACCTTCATATCTTTTTGTTCCTTGATGTCATCTAACATTTTGATCTTGTATTATAGGTTTTAAATGATCATGGAGCATGGAAGTCAAAGAAAAAGCATTATCAAATCATTGTAACAAGTGTTTTTAAACACTATAGTGTTTGTTTAACACTTTTTGAGGATTCATTATTCTTCTTAAGGAAAAGTTGTCATCATTTTCATGCTTAGGATCTAATAAATTCATTTGGGCTTTAAAAAGAACTTTTGAATTCTTGTTGCAAAGGGTGTAAAATGAACATTAGGACTACAACTTACTAGAGTTTATTTTTTTGGTTAACAATTGAACAAAACAACTCTCATTTGTCCTTTGGTGCTTTAAAATGAATTCATTATTGCTTTGTGGGATCTAAAATGAACATGTGCTACATTGTTTTGTGAGAGCTTACTTGAACTAACTTCATTGAAAAAGGACGAATGCGCTTCTCTCGTGCTTTATAGCGATCTTGAGAATCAAAAGGCCTTTTTCATGATTTTAGGATAAGACAAAGCAATCACCTCCACACTTCATTTTTGGGGTTTAAAATTGAACAAAATCTTGTGCGAGTGTGAATGAATTTACTGCATGTGTTCTCCCTTTGTTTCTAAACGAAGGTTGATCGAACTATGAATAATTTTATTCACTTTTGTTTATCCTAGAGGGCCTGCCTTGGGGAAAAAGTACTCACCCAAGGGAACGACTCAACCAGTAACACTCTAAATCCAAGAGTATTTCCAGCCGGGATATAAATGTGGGTATTGGAAGAAACACAAATATCATGTAGTTGATTCCAATGAGATGGATCCGAAAGGGCACTCTTGCCATATAGGTCAATCTCCATGAATGGAAAGTATGAAATAGAACCCTTGTTTTATAGTGACCAATTGATCCATTGAGCGAGTTTATCAAAGTGGTGCATTGGAACTTAGATTCCAAGAAGTTACTTGCCATGTCTGATCTTGGTTGAAATATAGAGGTTAAGACTTCATTCTTAGCATACCTTTATATTTTGTCCTTGGTTGCATGTAAAATCATCTCTTCTACGAAGGGAAAAAGGCAAGCCCACTAAGAAAAATGTACCAATTGAACTAGGATGTCATATTGCTTGTGGTTTGAAAACACAGTGATTTTATTGAAAACATTTGAAAACCAACATTCAACGAATCATCAAAATTGCAAACCCTTTAGGAGAAGCAAATATCCTTGAACATATTCACATGTTATTGCTTGTGCTTGGGATTCGTATCCTTAGAGGCATCTAAACATTTGGATTTCATCTCAATTTGCTTCTACTACAATCAACTTTAGGTAACTCTTGCCTCAAATTTCTTTGGTTTTCGCATAATACACTTTGTGGGATAAGGGGAAAGTTGAGACATTAGACATCTAGATTCAAAATCTAATCAAGATTGTGTTTGTGGTAAAATGAATCCATTAAGCAAAGATTAAATCAATTGGACCCCACATATGTGCTTGGCATCTTTTGGTCATATGGTTTTCATGCAAACATTGGTCTTTTGATTTTGAATTACTCCTAGAGAAAGGCATGTTCTTCACTATCTTGGTCTTGTAAACAAGTCCTTCCTAGGTTCGTTTAGGATCCAATCAAACACTTCATTCATCGAAACATCTATCAAAATCCATCCCACCAAACAACTTTAGATCCTTGGAAACATCATTCTAAGACTTGGGTAGGTCATCAAAATCAAAATCACCTCATTTAGTTAGATGTGTGGGAATGCATCCTTTCTCATACATTTAATTAAATCAGCAATCCTTTGAACAAGTTCATCCTAAGATAACATCTTACATCTTATGGTTTACAAGTTCATTACACAAATCAAACCAATCAAAATCAAACCCTAAGTCTAGCATTGATCCAAAGTCCCTAAATGTTCAACACTCATATCATTTCCTCTTTTCATACTTCATCTCATCATTGGTCATAAGAACCCTAGAGGTCACTTTTTCAACAAGGTCAAAACACAAGAGGAACGTGGAATACAAACTTGATCCATACATCATGAGTAATCCAAATCAATTGAACTTTCAAAGCCTTACAATGCCGATTGATTATCAACACTCACACTTATACAATCCGTACATGGGATCATTACCTTCTACAAATATCAATGGAACAACTAGGGTGAGTATCCCCAAATCAAAGAGTGGATCACATTTCCTGATGGTAGATCTAAATCCAAACCTACAAGTTTGTCAACCAAACAATCAAAGCATGAGCCTTCAAAAGAACAACGTCATCCCACCAAATCCCTACAAGCCAAATGAGAAAGTACCAAGCACAAGTTTTTAAAACATGAATCCGAAAAACTTTGGGATGGATACATTTGCAAATCATATGAATATTCCAAACATGAACAATTGTCAATTTCAACCTATCATGCCAAATATGAACATCATCCCAAGTCAAAACAATGTCAAAAATTTATTTGACCATGATCCCATTCGAAAACCACAAGTATGCATCCCAAATCTTCTTGAACAAAAACTAAATCAACTATATCAAGGGAGTCAAGATCGAAATCTAGAACAAATTTGGCAAGATCAAATTGCTACACTTACCAAAATAGTTGAGTCATTGTGCCAAGAGACATCTCCACCACCATTACCCATATCAACATCATTCCTTGGTTTAGGGCTTCCCCCTTTACCTAGCATAAATCACTCCATCCAAATCAATCAACCTAACACCAGTCAAGTCATCACATCAAATCCTTTTGATATACCATCGACATCACACCAACAAATGGTATCTAATCAAATGACAACATCAATCCTGAAAAATCAAAACATGGTCTCCCAAGGACCTATCACCTTGGTCATTCTGACCATTCCTATCACCTCGATCACTCCATCCACCCCTATCACACCCATCATATCTCAACCCCTCACTACCATGATCACTCCAAGAATGTCTCGACAACTTGGAACTACATCCAACAAAATTCCAAATCCACCACCACTACCACCAAAACCAAATGTAGCAAGACAATATAACATTGCGCTAAAAGCTCACCGGGCTTACCAAAAGGCCATACAACAATATCTAGCCACACAACAAGCAAGACAAGCTCAACAAGTGCAACAAGCCTCTCAAGCTCCCCAAGCCTCTCAAGCAACCCAACAAACACAAAAAATGACAACTGTTGAGAACAAGGATCAAGATCAGTCCATAACTGAGCACCTTGAAGCTATGTATACTTCATCCAATGATCAAATCACCATATGTCAAGAGTCACTTTTGAATCACAATCAAAATCCACCAACAATACTCGACAATGATCCAATTCAAGAAATATCAACATCATTTGACCCTATGGTTGAAGACATTGGAAATCCCTCCACCACAAGTGTTGAAAACAATGATCAAGATATCTCCATCGATGAGCACATTGAGGATGTTTCTACCCCATCCAATGATCAACTCACCATACATAAAGAGCCACTTTTTAGTGATCTCTTTCAAGGAGTGTTAGGATTATTTGATCCTATCGACATAATGCAGAATCCATCAACCAATGATCATATTAAAAATGTCTCTACATTGCCTTATGAGTTAGAGGACATGTCTCAAGAATTTATTCAAAATCATGATCAATGTCTCTCACAAAGATCTAGCAATGGTCCCTTCCAAGACATCTTGACCCCCTTTGACCTCATGGTTACAAATATTGAAGGAACCCTAAACTCGACACTTCAGGATATTGAACCACTTACCATGTCTAATGACGACATCCAAGACCCCCTCATAGGAAATCCATCCTTTGAAATTGATCCATGTCAAGAACTTGATCCAAACCATGTCAAAATCAGCTTCAAAATCATTCAAGTTCAAGAATTCGTGTCTTCAAGATACTACAATAATCTAATGAACACTCTACTATCTATGGAAGATGATCATATCCATGTAGCGCATACTCCATCTTCCCATTAGATTCTTTCTATGGATGGACACGTAGATGATCTTCAGCTAGAACAAGGTTCTATTACACAAAAAGAGTAGATTATTAATTCCTACAATCAAACAAAGTTGTCAACAACAGTATCAGATATATCGCAAATGCAGACTAAGGACATCATGAATAAAGATATCGAATATTATCCACTCAAGGAAGCAAGTCAGAAAGAACAGTATAATCTAGAGTTAGCAGAGAGACAAATTGAAACAATGCCATCTACGATGTTCATTTGTCATAGCATGTTTACTGAAGAAGACATCTTAGAATAGGCAGAATCAAGGAATGAAGGTGCCACTAGCACTATACTCAGGGCAACTTTATCTAGTGCAAGCATCAACATAGGGAGCACAAAGAATCTTTATGATGAAACCAATACCAATACTACAACCAGTCACATCGTGAATCTTCATCCACCCATCACCCCATCCATGAATTGGGACCAATGTCAAAAGAAAGAATTGAATCAAAGTACGAAGAACATTATCAAACCAAAAGAAGCTGAGAAGCATAATGGACAAATCAAATACACAAGGATACCAAAGAATACAAAGAAAGATCATCCCTTTCAAACTCCATCAGTCAAAGAAACTATGGGGAAAAATAAAAAGGGGAAAAGTATCCATCAAAGATGTCCACAAAAGTAAAAGCAGGCTTTTCAGGTGACGTACAAAGTGTATCAAGCAGTTGGTCCTAATTCCATGCACACTTCCGTATCCACCCATCATTGCTCATCTTCCCAAGTTTGGAGAGTCAAAGATTCCAAGCTATCAACAAATCCATCTTTTATCCCTAAACACACTCCATCCACACCTCCACGCATGATATCCAATTCTCACATTGACCATGTATTGGAAACGACCCTTCATCATAAGGATTTAGAAGGAACTCTATCGCGATGTGCTCACAAAGATAAAGTTAACTCCGGTATCAACGAAGCAAATCAAGAATCCCAAAAGTTGCATTCAAGTGCACGTATCTTAGCAAAGTAGCTTCTTCAAGTAGGATATCGATGGCACATTATGACAGGGACATCTATGTCAACACCACTAGGTGTGTCAGCATAAATATTTTAGAAAAATACAAAAAAAAATAAAAAATATGAAAATCCAAAAAAATCAGAAAAAGGATTGAAAACAAGAAAGATAAAAAAATTGTCCTCTAGTGAAAACCACATGGGCGGTGCTTTGGGCAAGACCATGACAAAAACCTGGCAAACAGGTGTCATGTGTGGAATCGAGCATCTACGTGCACCAGTTTAGGTGAAAGCATCTCATCCAATCTGTAATAAATCCAACATTCCATCCATCTTATCCATGCATCCATGAACCATTTATCCAATCCATTTTTCATCCATTTGCATCCATCATCCAAGTTATGTTGATCTTGATGAAAGTTTGGGGTGCACTTTGCACTTGCTTATGGTAAACATCTTGACATGGGTCATTTTCATTGATCCTATCCTATGCATCATTATCTGAGCTATGAAGCACTATCCAAATGACCTTTCTTGATCCAAACACCTTATCTTACCACAAGATAATCCATATCCATCCATCCATACACTTATCCGAGCATCCACACATGACATTCCATACATTGCTAGACATTGGGGGTAGATATTTACATCTTGCTTTAGGAATAAATCTTGATCTATATCCTCCAACTTATGTGGCGATCCAAACATTGGCAAACGTGAAATCAAACTAGTGAAAGCATTTGTGAGCAAAAATATGAATCACTAGCCCATGGCATATTTTGAGAAAAATACATTCCTTATCAGTCTTCATCTTTCATCGAACATCGATCCAAACAATCAATATCAATCACATATAACATACCCTTCAAACGTCACATCAAATCATTCGAACAACTTTTATTCCAAAATCAAGCTTCATCAAACATGATCAATCAAATCCAATCAAAAAATCATCTCAGGATATCATTGTGTTGCTTAACGCTATCCTTGCATTATTGTGCATCCTCAACAATGTTATCATCATCAATCCCATCAACATCCCAATCCTTTTGTTGCATAACACTATCATTACATTGTTGTGTATCCTCATCAATGTTATCATCATCATCAATCCATCGATTTGATCAGTCAACCTTAGCTTGGTCTTCAACAAAATCCCAAAAAGAGCACTGATATCATTAGACACATCCATATCCAAATCATCAAAATCATGCAAAAAATCCAAAAACATTGGAAAATCAAAAACATCCAAAAACACTCAAAAAAAGTCAAAAAAACAT
The DNA here is from genome assembly GCA_007258455.2 of Sequoia sempervirens. NCBI lineage: Eukaryota > Viridiplantae > Streptophyta > Pinopsida > Cupressales > Cupressaceae > Sequoia > Sequoia sempervirens. The sequence goes on along the minus strand of VDFB02086081.1, from coordinate 233,115,497 downwards.
CAAAAACATGGAATTCGAACTATGTCATCTCTAAGCTTAAACGTAGGCAAGGCTAATCTTTGATCAGCCCCCGAGACATCAAAATAAAATATAAAAAAATCCAAAAAACATCAAAATCCAAAAACATTCAATCATAGCAAAATCCAAAAACATTCATAAAATCTCAGAAAACCCCAAAAATATTCGAAAAAATAAAAAATCAAAACATTTGTAAAATCTTGAAAAAACAACAAAAACATCCTCAAAACACTTCAAAATGTCAAAAACATCCAAATATTAAAAATAATCCATCCATCTCATCTCGCTTGCACTCAAAATAACCAACCATCCATAATAAACTAATCATCACCTTCACCCTTTGGCAACGCAAACAAAAACAACCACAACAATCAGCAAAAGCAAGCTTCAATCGTAAAATAAAAAGAAAACAACAAATCTTTAAAACAAAATCAAACTCTTGATCATTCATAAACATGTCAATTGACCTTATATCAATAGCCTATCAATCAATTTATCAAACCATCATCATCCTATGCAATGCATGTCCTAGGATATATTGTTTTGACAATGGGCATCATTTTGGATCACTTTGGATTCTTATCCTATCAAAACAAATCCCTTTTGGCTAGAGATATGAAGAACATTGACTTGTTTGCATACTTGGTCTTTTCTTTTGATTTATCTTATTGCGCTCATTCCAAGGACCTCTTGATGATATCCAAATGAAGGATTTAGAGAGATAGGAATGGGGCAACGATCATTATCCTTTTGTCTGTTGTGCTTGTTGGACGTTCTTGTAAAATAACTTGGCAAATACTTGCTTTGATAGGTACATTCTAGCAAGGTTTCTGTAAGTCAAGTGTGAACAAGAATAATCCTATCTGCTTGTCGAGTCAAAGTCCATTGCACTAGGTACAACACCATCCTGGTTCTTTATACCTTGATGCATTGTACCTATGGGTGTTATCAAACATAAGGTAAGTAGCCCTTTTAAAATCCTAATCCTTGATAAGCAAATCATCCATTTCTCATCATCATTTCATCATCATCATCTCTCATAAAGTTGGCTTGTTGGATCCTCTTGTCATCATCTAATGTCTTCTTTTCCGCACTAACATCACAGCATGAATAGTTAATCATCATCACCAGTGCATTCATCTTGCATCCACAAACCATCAGTATTTTGCATATCATCTCACATGTATAATCATAATCATAATATAGATCTGTTAGTCTAAGAATCTCATAAATCATCACATTTTCATCTCATACATTTGCATAATCACAACATATCATCATCATAATATATATCTATTAGTCTAAGCATCTCATAAATCATCCATTGCATAATCATGGCATATCACATCATCCATTTCGTCCATCTCATACATCCTATCATCCTTTAAGTTGTTTAAGATAATATAGATTTGTTATTCTAAGCATCTTAAAATCATCTCATTTTCATTATCATCCATAACCATCCATTTTGAATCTCTTTATCGTGAGATCGACCCTCAAATCGAATCTTTTCGCTCAATATCTCGAGGGGGCAGTGTACTAGTATACTTCTTTCTACTGGGGCATCTGAAAAAATCAGAATTTTTTTGAATTTTTAGTGTAGCAAGTTTATTCTTTGAACCAATGCAACAAGTACATTGCTTCAAAGAGGGGAAAATGTAGACATGCAAAGTTAGCATTATGCATTCATCAAGTAAACTAGGCTTCACATGCATCCGCTCATTTAATTAATCAAGGTCACCTTCATCCATTCATTAGATAAATTAAACTCATTAAGTTCATTCATAAGGTTGTTCCTTTTAATCAAATAAATCAAACATTCATTTAATTAAATCCAAATGCATTTTCCATCCTTTTATAGATTTAAATAAATCAAATATTTAAGTCATAAAAGTCAAAATCATCCTAATCATCATTAAGCTAACCTAATCCTAATTAGCCTAACATAATCACCCATCACATCCTCTAGATAATGCAAGTTGCACATGAAAATAGATTTAATTCATTTATTAAATCCCTATTTTCCTCACATGGAATCTTTTGCAATATTCCCTCAAGTTTGAATTCAAAAACAAGTGGACATGTACATCCAACAAGTCATTTATGAGCTCTTACATGGCTCTTACATGTCCCTTGCACAAGTCAAACTCAACATTTACTCACAAATTCAAATTTGAATTTCCCCCTCTTGGGCACATTTCCCAAATCTTGCACACTCCTCAACCACTCACAAGTTGACAAGTGGCCTCTTTTTATTGGCTTTTTTTTAGTCCCACATTGCTCTCTCATAAGCACTCTTAGCATTTGAAAATCTGTAAAATAGAGGCTTCATTCATCATCAAATCCTCCACAATCTCTTGCAAAGTCACTCTCTTAAACTAAGAATTGATTTTGCCCATCCACTCCATCTCAAGGCATTGGATCATTTAGCTTATCTATCAAGGATTGGGAAAGGGATATTTTCAACAATAGCACCAATCCAATATGAAATAGGATTTATTTCATGTTTTATATGCTTTAGTTTATCTTGTAATTTATTTTCATTTAGAAACATAATTTATTATTTCATATGGATGCTTGATTATTAGCTTGGTTTTAAAATACTAACAATTTGCAGATTTGGCATCTACAAGAACTACATGTGAAATCAGTATCCTTAGGATACCATAAGCCATAATCCAAAGTTCCCTTCAAATATCCAAATGTCCTTTTCGCTACTACAACATGTGTCTCTTTAGGGTCTTATTGAAATATATCCACAAGACAAACTGCATGCATGATATCTGCTCTGGTAGCAATTAGGTATAGTAGTCCACCAATCATAGATCTATACTTTCTCTGATCATCCTCAGGGGATTCATCATCCTTACTCAATTAGCAACTAGTAACCATAGGAGTACATACTAGTTTGGATTATTCCATTCCAAACATCTTCAACATCTCTTTAACATACTTTGAATGTGAAATGAATATGCCTTTACTTGTTTTACTGATTTGTAGCCCAAGGAATAAATTCATCTCCCTAAACATAGACATCTCAAACTCTCTCTACATATCTTCTACAAACTTCCTGCACATAGCTTCATTTCCTCCAAAAATTATGTCATCAACATATACAACCACTATCAACATTCAAACTTCTTTAACCTTGAAGTAAATATTACTATCTATGGTGCCCTTATTGAATCCTTGTTGTATCAGATATCTATCCAACCTTGCATACCAAGCTCTAGGAGCTTGCCTCAATCCATACAATTTCTTCTTCAATCTGCATACCATATTAGGTTTATCTAACAATTGAAATCCTTCTGGTTGGTCCATGTAAACTTCTTCTTCCAACTCCTCATTTAAGAAAGAATACTTCAAATCCATCTAATAAAATTTAAAATTGTTATGTGCTACAAAATACAAAAGCATCTTGATTGCACTTCCATTCTAGCCACCAGACCAGATGTCTCCTCAATGTATATTCCTTCAACTTGTGCATAGCCCTTACACACAAGCCTAACCTTTTTTCTACCACTTCTCCATTCTCATTAGGCTTGTTTATGAACACCCACTTAGTTCCAATTATATTATTGCTTTCAAGTCTATGAACAAGTTCCCATGTTTGATTCTTCTCAATCTGCACAAGTTCCTCTTCCATTTCTTTCATCCAATGTCCATCTTTTCATACCTCACTCATTGTTTTAGATTCAACTTTAGAAATTAAACACAAATTTACTTCTACTTTAGTAGCTCTTCTTCTTGTCAACACACCTTTGCTTTTGTTTCCAATGATTTTTTATTCATAATGATTTCTCTATACATACCTAGGGGTCTTAGGGGTCTTTTTCAAAGCTTCTTCCTCTTCACTCTCTACTTCTCTTTCCTTAGCCTTTTCTTCTTCTTCTCCTCCACAAGTAGGTTCATTTGACTCATACCCATCTATTACCAATGAATTCCTCAAATCTTCATCAACTTTAACTCTTGCACTTTCAACAATCTTTCTCAATATTTCATTGTAACATCTATAAGCTTTTCTTTTAGTAGAATATCCAAGGAAGATAACTTCATCATACCTTGCATCAAACTTTCCTAAGTTTTCATCATCTCTTCTAATATAGCATTTTCTTCCAAAAACTCTAAAGTACACGATAGTAGGAATCCTTTCATACCACAACTCATAGGAATTCTTTGTGTTTTTAGCCTTTGCTTGAACTCCATTAAGTATGTAAACAATAGTATGAATTTCTTATCTTCATTAGACTTCTGGTAGGTTAGCTTCTTTCATCATAATCCTTGTAGCTTCTTGAATAGTAATGTTTTTTCCTTTCTGTTGGAACACAATGATCTACTGAGGGGGCGATTAATAAGTAGATATCTTTAAATTTATCAATTATATAATTCTAATTTTTTTTTCCCTTTTAACTTCATTTAAGAAAATCAACACAGTTATACATAGAGGAACAAGCATACACATAACAAAAGATATATGTGGAAAACACAAGATGGGAAAAACAATGGTGAGAAGTGTTTCTAGGAGCTACTATACTAATCCAGCCTCACAATCAAAAGCTTTGTTACAATGTTTAAGGAAACCAACCCTAAGGCACGATGCCAATCACCTATTTTATGAGCACCTACTCCAAGGAAGCACCCACTCCCTGCTCTAAGCAGCTACCCAAATATTTGATGGCACCCACTAGTCATATTTACAATAAGAGCTAATACAATTGTTCAATAGAACACAATTCAATGTTGCAACTCAACTTGCAACTTCCCACACATGGTTACCATCTCTACAACCTCAAATTGTACTATGTATCTCATTTTCTCTTCTCTTGTAGGTGAACCTTGATTAAAAACTCTCAACATTTTTTTGGGTTCCTCTTCTTGTTGTTGTTGTTGCTACACTCTTCCCTTTTTCTTTTAGTGCATTCTTTGTCCATTTGAAAATACTTCTAGATACACTGCATAGCATTGCTACACCTTCTCTATTGGTGCATCCTCTATCTACCTTCAAGGATTAAGAAAATTCTTTGGTGCCCTTCCTACTTTTTTTCTCTAGGTTTTTCTTTATCTGTCTCAAAAGACACTAATCACTCAAATGAAACACACTTCCAATCCCTTTCTCAGTAGCATTACTGTCACTCTTTGTTTTCTTAGTTGTTCTCCTTTTATTCATGACTGACTTTTAGCATTAGCCTTAAGGTTTGCACATATTCAATTAATTCTTTTCTAGGGTTCAATACTTATCTTCTTCTCCACACTACCAAAATGTCAACCCATGCATCTACTTATCAAAATTAGATACTTTACTATTTTTGACATGCAAAACAACTAGGATTTCAGTTGCATTTAATTCATATTCTCTATGATGAATCTTAGTCTAATTTTCCACCGCTTATATGTTTGTGTCACCAATCTAATCACCTAATAATCATTAATAATGGTAGCTAGAGTAGTTGGTCCAATCAAATTCACTCCTTGAGTCAGTTTGTAGCTAAAACCCTAGATCACACAACCATAGCCATTAAGTATTCTTATTTTGAACCTAAGTCATTGATCTATTGCTTTTTGTGCCATGATCCATTAATCAACATTTACCATTTATCCTTTTAAAATATGACCATCAAATTAATGATGTGATTTGATGATCGTCATTGATCTTTACCATAAGCATCTTGTCAAGAGCAAGCCCCTAAAGAAACACATCACATATCCATAGTTCCAAAAGGTTAGAAGTAGTCCCACCAAATCTTTAGTTGACTAGTAGAATATCACCATTTGTCACCTTGTCATCACCGTACAATTCACAATGGAGATGTGAATTTCTATATTGATTAATCAATCATTGCCACCTGCCTTCAAGTCATATGACATTCTTGATACCTATCTCTCTTGTCGGTCCCACCACACTTTCCTCTGTGCTATTTTGGAGAACCTAGATGGGAATCTACAATATTCTCAATTATCTCCCAAAAAAGCCATTACATTTTTAATCCTTAACCACCACCATAGTTCTTATCGGTGACAAATATTTACCTCGTGACTATAGAAGTATTATGATATTCAAATATTTGTCGAGCCAATAGACACAAGGAAGGAGGGTTGATTTCCTCAACAAACTCAAGGGCTTAAGTTGTCACTTAAGAAAATTTCAACCACTAATACAAATTCATCATTGAAATATAAATTATGTTCAATGCCATGATTGTACACTTTTGAATTTATCTCGTCAACCAAACATCACTAATCTCCCAAGTAGGATATCATATAGACATCCCATTTTCACATCAATAACAACAATATGCCCAAAATCTCCCCCTTTTTCATTGATGAAAAAACCAAAATTATCTTTTATAAAATAATTTGTACTTGCCCTAAGAATATCCTGAGACATATCATTCCATTTTGCTGAGCATTTTTCTTGTCATCTCCCCCTTTGACATTAGTCATAAAGGGTCTGTTCACTTCCCCTAAGTGTATTATCCCTTTAATTAGAAACCATCAGCATTAGAAATTTGTAAAACAAGCATACCTAACATGACCACTTCTCTCACAGTTTAGGGATGAATAGAATACTAATGAAGCTCCCCCTAAACCCTCACCCTATCAATAGATTTAGTGGTATGATGTGGCAGAACTAACTCCTAAATTCTACCTCATATATTCAAATTGATCCATTGGAAGAGGCTTTGTAATTATGTCAATCACTTGTTCTTTTGTGGGAACATACTATATGCTTTCCTCTCTATTTGCAACCTTCTCTTTGATGAAGTGATACTTAATGGATATGTTCTTTGTTCTAGAAAGAGTCACTAGATTCTTTGAGATGTTTATGGTACTTTAATTGTAAAAAATAATAGGGATAGGTTCTTTGTACTCCACTTTCATGTCCTTAAGTTTCTCCTTCATACATAAGACCCGAGTACAACATGCAGCTGCAGCTACATACTCTACTTCTACTATGGGTAGAGTGATTGATTCTTTCTTTTTTGCTCATCCAGGAAACCAGTCTATTTCCTAAAAATAATTCTCAACCACTTGTGCTCTTCCTATCTTCTGTACATCTAGCCCAATTAGCATTTGTATATGTTTTCAAAGTGAAATCTCCGGTCCTTGGAAACCACAGCCCATAGTTAACAGTGCTTTTGATATATCTAAAACTTCGTTTGACTGCATTGATATGTGAGTCCTTTGGTGCATCCTAAAACCTTAATACCATATATATTGCTTGGATTATGTCTGGCCTAGATATAGTTAAGTACAGTAAGCTTCCAATCATCAACCTGTACATTTTCTAATTTGCATCTGGTGACTCATCAAATTTTCTCACTTGCAGCCAGTTATCATGGGGGTATTGACTAGTCTGCTATCTTCCATGTCAAATTTCTTTAGCATTTCCTTAGCATATTTAGTTTGAGATATGAATATACCATCATCTTTTTGTGTAATTTGTAATACGAGGAAAAATGGCAATTCTCCTAGCATTGACATCTCAAATTCATCTTGCATATTTTTAGCAAATTTTTTACCCATCTTGTCATTGGTACCATGAAATATAATGTCATCCACATATACAAAAATGATAATCATGTACCCACCTTTAGATTTGAAGTATAAATTACTTTCTGCATGTCCATTTTTGAATCCTTGTTGTTGTATATACTATTCCAACCTTGAATACCATGCTCTAGGAGCTTGTTTTAGTCCATACAAGGGTTTCTTCAATTTGTAGACATAATTTCATCTTCTGACAACTGAAAACCTTCTGATTTTTCTATGTAGACTTCCTCTTCTAGGTTTCCATTCAAAAATGTAGATTTGGCATCCATATGATATACTTCAAACCCTTTATACACTAAGAATGTGAGAAGCATCCTTATTGCTTCCAATCTAGCTACTGGTGCAAAATTTTCTTCAAAATAAATTCCCTTAACTTGTGCATACCTTGCACACTAGTCTTGCTTTGTTCCTTACCATAGCTCTATCTTCCTTTAGCTTATTTCTATGCATCCATTTAGTGCCAATTGCATTTTTTCTTGAGGGTCTAGGAACCAATTCCCATGTTTTGTTATTTTCAATCTAATTGAGCTTTTCTTCCATGGATTTTATCTAGTTTTCCTCCTTTCTAGCTTTAATATAGCTTTTGGGTTCAATTTGCGACAAGAGAGTGAAATTTACATGTTCTATGTTTCTTACAAGCATTCTCCTTGTCTAGACACCTTCATTTTTATCACCAATAATTTGATTATGGGGTGATCTTTTTGCACATATTTTGTAGGTGCTTTTTCATTATCCTCTCCTAGTTTTTCTTCTTCATTTGTTGTATTTTCCTCAAACTTCAATTCTTCTTCAAAGTCATTCATGTCAAATTTGATATGATTTATCTTCTAATCAACTTTGACATTGATACTCTCAACAATTTTGTTTGGCCTCTTCTTATAGTATTTGTAGGCTTTTCTTTGTGTGGAATATCCAAGAAATATTCCTTCATCACTTCTAGAGTCAAAGATTCCCAAATTTTAATATTCTCTCTTGATGTAGCATTTACTACCAAACACTTTGAAGTGCTTAATAGATGCAGGCCTACCATACCTCATTTCATAATGAGTTTCATCACTATTTGCTCTAATTTGAACTCTGCTCAAAATGTAAACTATTGTATGAACTGTCTCTCTCCAAAACATATTTGCAAACTTGGCCTCATTTGAAATAGTTTTGTACAAGTCAACCACTTTGTTCTTCCTCTCTACAACTCCATTTTGTTGTGAGGTTCTTGCTGCTGAGTACTACCTCTCAATTCCATGTGGTTCACAATACTCAACATATTCACTTGATTCTTCTTCTCGTCTCCTTCTCAACCATTTTCTTGAATATTTTGAATCTTTCAAATTCTTGGTTCTTTTCTCTTAGAAAGGTTACCCATGTTATTCTTGTATAGTCATCAATTAGCAGCATAAAGTACCTCTCACCTTTCAATCCTATTTTCCTTGTAGGTCTACATAAATCAATATGGACCAATTGTAAGAGCTTGGAAGTTGAATATTCTTTTGTTAGAAATTTTGCATTTTTTTGTTTTCCTTGTTGACATTATTTTCATATTATGTTTGCAGGCTTGGTTATGTTAGGCATGTGTCTTACTAGACCTCTTGAATTTACTTTTGACACTATATTATAAAAGTTTGCATGCCCTAATCTTTGATGCCACAACCAACTCTCATCAGCTTGACCCATTAGATAGGTCTAGCCTTTAACTTCACAAAGATTGCAAAGATTAGAATGAGTTCTTACTCCTACAATTGTCTTTCCACCCTTTCTAATCTAGAAACCTTCTGAATCAAATGTGACCTTATAACCATTTTCATACATCTGACTTACACTTAGTAGGTTTTTCTTTAGTCCTACATATAGGATATGTTTAGTGCTATTTTTACCATCTAAGCTCAATATGCCTTTTCCACATATCTTCACTGTTGTGTTGTCACTTAAACTCATAGATCCTCCCTTACATTTTTTGAGTTTGATGAAATTTCTTTTGTCTCCACTCATATTCTTGGAGCAACCACTATCTATAACCCATAAATTTTTATTTTTGGCATGTAGTGTCATTTGTGCAATCAATGATTGTGTGGGACTCTAATCTTTTTCTTTCCACACATTTTTAGGTTTCTTTTCATTTTTTTCTTCCTTCTTAGGAGCATTTGACTCCTTGGTAACTTTGGGTAGTGTGTTTTTCTTTTGATCACTCTATGCTTTTGGTCTTACGAACTTTTCTCTACACTCTTTTGCAATATGACCAAAATTATTTCAATTACAACATACAACATTCATATCAACTAAAGGAGAAAAATATTTTTTTCTTACAAAAATTGTACTCGTTTTAGAAATGACTCTACATTCTCTAGCCCTATGACCAAAATGATTAAAATTATAGCAATAACCATAAAAGTATGATGAATACCTACTCATAGTGTTTCCTAATGCGGGGAGAGGTGATCTTCATTGTATTGGTTTCCTTGTATTTTTCACCCTTATGAATCCATCAACATCAATTCTCCTTACACTTTGTCCCTCCTTCTAATGAATAGAAACTAATCACTTTTCCTTCTTATCTACAGCTGACTTCATTTCCTCACTGGTCTCCTTTACCTCAACAGATTTCTTCTTAGCTTCAAATTTGTTTTCTTTGCTAGATTCTTCACTGACCAAACCAAACTTTTTTCCTACTCTAAACCTCTTATATAATTTTGTAGAGGTATCCATAAAAGTGCTCTTACCTTTCTCAAGCCCCAGTCTAGATTTTTCTTTGTTGGAAGGTTTTTGTGTACTTAAAAAACCATTCAGAGATTTTGATCCACCTTTTAGCTTAAGTCCTCTTTGTATATGTTCTTTGGCCTTTTCAATATCTTTTCTTAAAACAACAATTTCTTCCTCAAGTTTCATACATCTGTCAACCTTAGATTGAAGCTTGGACATGATTACATCCTCCATTCTCTTTTCTTCTTCAATTTGCAATTTCAAGCTTACCGCATTTTGATTGAATTCTTCAAGGTCCTTGGTCAGCTTGTCTGACTCCTTTTGAGCAAGTTTCTTCTATTTCTTATTTTCCTTCTTCAACTTCTCAATCTAGTCTCGTAGATCATCAATTTCATCTAGAGCACAAATGAGATCTCCTTCTAAATAAAATTGTCATTCTTCTCCCAGACCTTCCACCTTTCCAACCCTTTTTTCCTCAAATTCTTTTTCCATAAAGATATATTCATTATCCCTCATGATAAAGGAACAATCATGTTCAACATCAGAGCACATAATTCATCTAATGCATCAATGTCATCTTGAATGTATAGACTCTTCTTCTTTTTCTAAAAGTTTCTTCTCTTAGGGATGTAGAATTTCTTCATTTTACCATCTTCATCTCATTCAGAGTTATCCTTATTGTATGGGAATTTTGTAGCAAAGTGGCCTACTTTACCAGAGTAAAAACATTTGAAGGGTAACTTACCTCTATATTTACCAAAACCTCTCCTTAGCCTTTTGATGAAGTTTTCCACTTCCTCATCAGTCTCTTCATTTCCAAATGAAGTTGCTTCTTATTTTCCTTTTGTATGTGCTTCATCCTTCTCCTTGTTTGCAGCTTTAAATGCAACTTCTATTTTGGATGGCTCTTCATCACCCATCCTCATTTCATAAGAAATAAATATCCCATGCAACTCATCAAGAGTGAGTTTATCTACTTATATTCCTTCTTCTATAGTAGAAATCTTGGGGTCATACTTGTTTTTCATTGACCTTAGAAATTTCTATACAATAACCATTTCTTTTACTTCCTCTCCAAATCATGGAATAGAGTTCAAAACCTCTTCAAATTTTAAGAGATAATCTGCAATCTTTTCATCCTGACTTATCTTTAGGCCTTCAAACCTGGCTCTGATAATTTGCAGCTTTGCTAGTTTTACCTTTTCATCTCCTTCATAGATGTTTCTCAACTTATCTTAGAAATCATTAGTAGTTTTGCAGTGCATCACCTTGAAAAACACTCAACTTGGCAAAAAATAGAGAATAGCATGCTTAGCTTTAGCATTGTTTTCATAATCCCTCTTACCAACAACATTTGTGGGAAGAGCAACAATGGTAATATAGTTATTCTTAATAGACATCCAAACATCAAATCCTAGGGATCCTAGGTATGAATCCACCAAAATACTCCTAAAGGCATAATCTGATCCATCAAACCAAGGTGAATTGTTAGTGGAGGAACCTTCCTAACTAGCCATCATGTTCATTTGACCAAGACATACCCGAGCTAGTTAAGCTTCTCTTAGGGAACCTAAGCTCTGATACCAATTGTTCAAACACAATGATCTACTAAGATGGTGGTTAATTGGTAGATATAATTTATCCCTTTTAACTTAATTTAAGAAAATCAACATAGTTATAATCAGAGGCACAAACATACACATAACACAAGATATATGTGGAAAAATTAGGATGGGAAAAACCATGGTGAGAAGTGCTGCTAGGAGCTACTATCCTAATCCAACCTCATAATCAAAAGATATAAATTACAATTTTTAAGGCCACTAACCCTAAGGTTATGACAATCCCCTATTTTAGGAATACCTACTCCAAGGAAGCACCCACTCCTTGCTCTAAGCACCTACCTAGATATCTATTGGCACCCACCAGTCAGATTTACAATAAGAGCTAATACAATTGTTCAATATAATATAGTTCAATGTTGCAACTAATCTTGCAACTTCCCACACTTGGTTCCCGTCTCTGCAACTTCAAATTGTGTTGTTTATCTCCTTTGTTCGACTCTTGTAGGTGAACCCTGAGTAAAAACTCTCAACATTTCTTTGGGTTCCTCTTCTTCTTGTCATTGCTACTGAACTCTTCCCTTTTCCTTTTAGTACATAATCTATTCATATCAAAAGACTTCCAGATACACTGAATAGCCTTTTTGTAGCTTCTCTATTGGTGCATTCTTTGTCCACCTTCAGGAATTAAGAAAATTATTTGTTGTCCTTCCTACTTCTTTCCTCTAGGGTTTTCTCTTCCCATTTGAAAAGGCACATATCACTTAGATGCAACACACTTTCAATCCCTTTCGCAACTGCATGTTGGTGTTTTTTCTAGTAGAACCTTGAGATCCTATAAAGGGTAGCCAACCCTTATGGTTAAGAATCTTCAAGGATAATGACCAACACAATGAGTAAAGGATTTTGGGGTCTTTACTCCTACACTTTAGGCTATGTAGAACCTAGGAGGGTGTTCCTTATTATGTTCAAATAATGTGTGTCTAGTTGAGAACACATTTATACACATATTGAATCCTATTGATTGCAAATAAATGTAATTGACTGAAGATTTGGAAGACCTTTGAGTAAATGATTATATATTTGCTAGGAATCAAGGATATTTCAAAATCATACTTCATAATTGAAAGATTCTTCTTAAATGAATGTTGTTCCCATTTCAAATCCATAGCTAGGCATGCCAACAACTCATTTACTTGCAAGATTTATTTAACAAATAGTCCAATGCTTCATCAATTGGGATTATGGAGTCAAATATATAACAACCAATAATATGTCAACTATTTATTTCAGAAATTAGTGGACTATTACCATAATGCTTTATGAAAACTCACAATTCTTGGAACATAACTCCTTATCAAATCCTACACGTAATTCCTTAAAAATCTATGACCCTCTTTAATTATTTAATCAAATATTTGAGTTAAATAAAAAATAGAGCCACACATTCAATCGAACAATTGAAGATAAACAAGAACACCATTGATATTTCATTGATAACTTGGAAAAAGGTACATAGGAGCGAATTTTCTTAAGAAATAAGATTGGTTTTGATATATCTAGCTTCTATAAAACTAATTTAAGACCATTACATATAGGACCCATACCTAAGACAATAGAATTTTTTATTCATTCATATTTTCTACTATATGCCTTTGAACTTAGCTTCTACCTAGACTATTTTTAGACTCAAAATTCGAACCCCTGTAATGAGCCCTGAAATCCCTTTTATAGAAAAAGGGAGCAACCAGCATCAAGCTCAATTACATTTACATTTCATTTCATTTGAAGATCATTTGCACTATAATTTGAGACATTCCCTAGTTAGTTACATGTAATCATTGTAGAATATGGAAGAGTAAAAGACCAAACTCTACATCCTTTGAATGAAGACATACCAGCCCCTCAAAAAGGAAAAGTTTGTTACTGTAGTAGCAACAAATCACCTTGTCCTTGTTGACCAAAGACGATTCTCCATTCATATCCTGAGCAAAATTTTGTATACCACTTGTAAAAATCATACATGTTGTCAAAGTTAGGTAGTCTGGCACTTCTCCAACATATAGGTATATGCAGGATCATGATGGGCCAAAAAGTGGTGATATGAAAAAAGTAGTGTTTTACATCCACTAAAAAATGCAAAAATCCTGAGTTGAATTTTTTTGGGGTTGGCTGTTAGTGCATTAGTCCAAAGCAATGCTCAAGCCAAAGTAGCACAAATCAGATATCCGATTTGGGTTGGGTATAAATACATAGCCGCAGCCATTTAAAACCATCGCAAAGCACAGTAAGAGTGACATGGGGCCTATCCAATATCGAATTTGAGCTGATATCTAATTTGCAAGGTAAGTTTTTGGTTTTTTTCTATTTTAATTGATTTTTGTATTAGTTTTGTATAATTTTAACTAGTTTTTTTATGGATTTTTATTAAAAACTAGAGTTTTAATGGATTTTAATTAAAAATTCATGTTTTTATGGTTTTTTTATTAAAAACTAGAGTTTTTTATGGATTTTTATTAAAAGCTAGGGTTTTTTTATGGATTTTTATTAAAAACTAGGGTTTTTTACAATAATTTCATTTATATTGTGTAATTTCAATTAGATTAATTAGTTTTGAACTTCAATCAAGTATTATGGCTGAGAATCAAACACACAAATGCCAAACACTCCACCACCTCCGTGCCCATCAATTAAGGAGATAATTGGTTGAAAATTGGAGCAATTGATGGGAATTTTTTATGTTTATAAGATAATCCCTCGATTATCCCAGATGACAAACACATTGAAGGAAATAATTAAAAATATAGAAACCCTCTCCACCCAACATAATTCCATTCTTTCATGGTGAGAAACCATGAGGGAATATTACTCATGTGGATTTTCTTACGAAGATGTGAAAAATATTGAAATAACAAAAGCCCAAATAACCTCTTTATTTGTTAACCCCCGCACTGGTCTACCAGTTGATGTTAATAAACCAAAACTTTCTATAAAATGGTGCACGAATAACGAAATTATAGATAAATTATGGGATCATTAGTGGATGGGTTTTGATAAACCACCCAACAACAATATCGGTGTACCATTTTACATTATTAAAAAGTTATTCGATGAGTTTTTGTTAGGGCATCATGTCAATTACTTTGACATTAAACCCTTCCAGAGCATCAGTGGAGGTATGCCCTAGGATGGACTAGGGATAGTTAGAGTAGTCCAGGGCCCATATGTTCCCCCTCCTCCCCTTCCTTAGCCACCTCTAGTACATCATCCAGATATTATCGAGGATGCAACCACATAGACTAGTTAGGATATTCACTCTTTGAGTGATCTTTTGTTTTCCCATACTACTACAGTAGCTCAGCCACATGCTGGTGATGTTGGTGATGGATCGAGTGCTACTACATCATCCTCCTCAATTCCACATATTTGTGTGCCACATACTTGCACTATGTGCCACCATATATGATTGTGTCCTCTTGTACAACCTGATGAGCATCCCTTGGACACTTCTAATTATGACCTCCATGATGTGGAAATTATAGGAGATCAGATGCAAGGGATGGGAGCACACCCTATAGAGTCCTCTCATGCTAGAGAGGGGGATGTTGGAATAGTTACACAGGTAAGATTTAAGTTATAAGTTCATAACTTGCATTTGCTTTTAAATGAATATTAATAAGAGATATTATCAAGTACTAATATTTATTTACATGGTCTATTTAACAGTTGATGTCTAAGGAGGAGCTTACATAGGTTACTGATAGAACCCTTAGACCCATTTCATTTGGCCTTGACATGCACGCGGTATATATTTTTTCACTCACTCATTTAAATTTTTTTAATATATACTTTCTTGCCATTTGAATTGTCATTAATGAAATTTTATATTAACTTATATGTCCATCTTATTTTTCTCTTGTAGGAAACACCTAGTGCGAGCGAGGTGCAACACTGTCTAGACTATGGAGGTGCAATGGTAGATAAGGGGAACGTAATTGAACTCAAATTTGACTAAATTAAGATTTTTAAGTTATTATATTGATTATACATACATCAACATAGATTGGTAGCTTCATATGTACTTGTCATTTTCATGTACAAGCAGTTATGAGCTACACATCCTTGTTGACATGTGTCACAATGCCTGAAGGAGTAGGTATTGGAACACCTCAAGGAGTAGGTGTTGAAACACCTCAAGGAGGAGGTGTCGAAACACCTAAGGGAGATAAAGAAGAAGAGATGCTCTAAGAGGTATGTGTTTATTTTATTTTGTGTTTGGTATATATGTTCCTATTACCAACAATTGTATGCTAACTTGTATCATTTTTATGTTTTTGTTCACGTATATATTGACATTTCAAAAGTTGGTTTGATTGGTTCTTTGAGAGGGGCATATTCTAGGACTCCTGACCCTTTGAAGAGACATATATATGAGGTAATCAAGATTTCAATTTTAGAGTTCAATTATAATTCAATGTATATTGATTTTGATGTTAATTATTTGATTTTAAAATATATAATATAATTATTATCAATTGTGGTTTGAATTTTTCTTGTGCAGCTACCTTCAGAGCTAAAGAGTGTTTCAAAGAGGCTCCATTTTGATGATCCACCAGTAGTTTAGGATGAGATAGCCATTTTGGCATGTAAATTTTGAATAGATATTGAGACGACATATGCCACATTTTGTAAAACTTTGTTTGAGTTGGCATTGATGCCATTTTTCTATATGGGCATACACTTGATTATTGGATAATTTGATATATAGAAGTTGACAATCGAAATGATTTCTTCCTCATGTGCATGTTTAAACTCTTCAAAAATTTAACCTTGAGCAATGGTTAAATATCAATGTACAATAGCATAAAAAATAATGGTTATATTATATAGTTCACAATAAAAAATAATGAATAATACAGTTAAATTATATCATATATTGCTTAGTTATATTATGGTTATATTATATAGTTTAAACCATTGCAGCAAAAATCTTTTGGAGAAAATTTTGGCAAACCAAAAGTATAAGATTTAGAAAAAAATCAGATTTTAAAAAAATTATAAAAAATTGTAGAACAAGAGATTAAAACTTTTTATTTTGAAATTGAAAGGCATCTCCATAGCATACAGATATAGAGAGAAAATAAAATAAAGATTTTAACTAATGAATTGTTAAATATATTTTTTTGTAGTTTATATTCATATCGCTGATTACATTGCATTGGACATCTTTCAAACTCAAAGCATTACTTCACATTGCATAACTAAGAACTAGATGTTGATAGATGAAAAAATTTCAATTACAATATAGTTTTTACAGAGTCAACCTAAGCAGTTATGCAATTACTTCACATTGCATAGCTAATAACTAGGAGCAATTGTCAATTGCATTTGCTTGTCATGGCATTCTATGAGACCACATTTCTTTGAGGAATTTTTTCAAATAGTTCACTTCCTTGTCTATTCTACCACATTTTGCATACATGTCTACCAAATATTTTTATCAAACAATTAATTGGCTTGTTGCTATGGCTAAAATCCTAAAACTAGTACTTTCAAACAAGCTATGGATGCTTGGAAAAATTCTATCAAAGCATAATAGTAAGCAATAACATAGACAAGGAAATAAACTATTCGAAAAAATGCCTCAAAGCAATGAGGTCTCATGGTGATGGAATATCATGACAATCAAAAGCAATTTTGATTCTCATGGCATTCCATCAGCATGATACCTCATTTCTTTGAGGCATTTTTTCAAACAGTTGATTTCCTTGTTGATTGTAATGGAATTCCATCACCATGAGACCTCATTTCTTTAAGGAATTTTTTCAAATAGTTCACTGCCTTGTCTATGCTACCACATTTTTCATACATGTCTATAAAAGCATTCTATCAAACATTTCATTGACTTGTTTCTATGGCTAAAATCCTAAAACAGGTACTTTCGAACAAGCTATGGATGCTTGGAAAAAATCTATGAAAGAATACTAGTAAGCAATAACATAGACAAGGAAATGAAATGTTTAAAAAAAATGCCTCAAAGAAATGTGGTCTCATGGTGATAGAATGCCAGGACAAGAAAATTACTATAGATTGTCATGGCATTCCATCACCATGAGACCATGTTTTTTTGAAGCATTTTTTCAAACAGTTCACTGCCTTGTATATGCTACCACATTTTTCATACATCTACCAAAGAATTTTATCAAACAGTTCACTGCCTTGCTACTATGGCTAAAAGCCTAAAGCTGGTGCTTTCAAACAAGCTATGGATGCTTGGAAAATGGTGCAGGAGCACCTTGGAAACATAGTCAGGTGATGGTTAGTGAGTCAAGTTTTGAGTTTTAGTTTTATTGTGTGTTGTTAATAAGGTATATTAGACCAAAAATATTGTAATAAAGGACTTATGGGATCAGTTAGTTGTTTAGGAGTGAAAGTTGGTAGATTTTTGAAAAGATGCTAAAAATAGTATTGAAGTTGTTTTGTACAACTTGTCAACTTTGCATGTTAGAGGAGGATTAATGCTCTCCCACTCAAATTCTTGCTTGTAACTGATGTAATATGGTGGGAAATATTTTGAAAAGCCTTTGACTGATTTGAGACATGAAGACTAAATGATTTTGAAGTGAATAATAGAAGTTTGCTCTATTTTTCTACAAAATTTATGTGTTTTTAGAACTTGTCGAGCTTAGTACGGTTCTATACAGAAGATTTACGCCATAAACTCATTAGGATTAGTTAGATCTATGTCTTAGATTTCATTTGATTCATATTCGGCTTGATTTAATTAGAAATTGAATTGGTTCTAAGAATTTTTCTGTCAGGTAGTCTGAAACCCTCATTTTCAAGGGTTGAGATTAGTAAAAATGTAAAATCTCATCATTCCACCATTGGAATTTTGTGAAAATTGGTGGAATGATGCTTTTTGGGGCTCTTTATCATATTTTTTTTTTGTTGCAGGGCTGAGCAAGTATGTTTCATGGATCTTTTATCAAGCCTTAGCTTGATTTTCTCATGTGTTAAGCTAGAAAATCAAGAGAATAGAATTGATCAACAACTTTTTCAAAATATTTTTTCAAATAAATGGTGGATTCCTATGATTTTCCACACAAGGAGTCTTTTGGTGAAGTTATTTGGAGTCTATGAGTTAATTTGAGCACACGTCCTTTGTAAAAGTGGCATATTTAGGCCTAATGACAGTGCTGCAGGTCAGATTAGACCAATTTGTTCCAAAGTAAAATCATGAACCTTTTTGATATGTTGAAATATGTGTTAAAAATTTCTCAAAAATTTGTTGGTCCTGTCTTTAGTCCATCATCTACAATGGAATTAAATTAAAACTAGGTATAGGTGCCCTAGTTGGTGAATAGCTGAAATGGTGCAAAACCCCATTGTTGGGTTTGGAGCCTTCATCAAAGTTTCAAATTGTGTTATTTGGAGTTGTCGTGACCTTTTCCACCCCTTTCTTTGCATAGACAAGGCAGTGAACTATTTGACAAGGTAGTGAACTATTTAAAAAAATGCCTCAAAGAAATGTGGCCTCAATGTGCTTGTCATGGCATTCTATCACTATGAGACCACATTTCTTTGAGGAATTTTTTCAAATACTTCATTTCCTTGTATATGCTACAAAATTTTTCATACATTTCTACCAAAGTATTTTATCAAACCATTCATTTCCTTGCTGCTATGGCTAAAAGTCTAAAACAAGTGCTTTCGAACAAGCTATGGATGCTTGGAAAAATTCTATCAAAGCATAATAGTAAGCAAGAGCATAGACAAGGAAATGATCTATTTGAAAAAATTCCTCAAAGAAATGAGGTCTCATAGTGATGGAATGCCATGACAAGGGTGATCCCATAATAGTGGTTTACAATTTTTGGCCAAACTGGACACTGAAATTATTATTTTTAACTAAATCTTCACATTCGGGCACCTATAGCGGCTAAACTGTGAGGAATTTGAAGATGGTGCAAACTAGAGTCTCATAAAATTTTGTCTGTAGATTCTAAAAATATTTTTTTCAAAATTTTTTGGAATCAAATTGCACTTCTTTTTCCATCTCCCACGAAAATAGATTTTCTTCAAAAAACAACATTTTTAAAAAGTGACGCACACCGTATAACACATAACTTTTCTTCCATGAAGGTTAAAATTCTAATTCTTTCAAATTTAGATTTGTAACTTTGATATCCAGTGCTTCCACTTGGTTAGATAGTTTTTTATTGAATATTTTTTCCTTAATCAAGTTTCAAATTCAAACAAATTACAATTTAAACATAGCGCGACTGTATAATGTGTAACTTTTTTTGTATATGTCAAAATTTTATTTTATTTTTTTTGTTGGATCAAGGACTTCAATATCCGGTGCACTCATATTTTTCAAATTTTTTTTTGATAATCTTCTATTTTTCCACATGTGAAGAACAAAGAAATTCATTTTTGATGAAAAACCTATGTTTAATAAAACTTAAAAAACAAATACATAACAAAACCAAAACATATTAAAATTATATTCATTTGATAGCTTGTTCTGAGAAATACGATAATCATTTCAAATAAATTTTAAATGAATTCATTTGATCCCCCAAAATCTAAATCAAAAGTGATTTTTTATCAGCATTTTGATAGGTGTAAAGGAGACGCATTTATAGGTATGGTTTAAAACTAGCAAGGTTCTATCCAAGGGGGTTTGATCTAAGGTGATTTGATAAAACCCTCTTCAATTGGAATCCTTAAAATGGAACTTTTTAAGGCTTAAATCATTATATTTTCTAAAAATATGTGATTTCAGCTAAAATTCATTCCTCTCAGGAATTGTAAACCACTATTATGACAGCACCCACAATCCATAGCAATTCACTTGTCATGGAATTCATCATGGAATTCCATCGCCATGAGACCACATTTCTTTGAGGCATTTTTTCAAAATTTTGTCTATGCTACCACATTTTTCATATATGTATACCAAAGCGTTTTATTAAATAGTTCACTGCCTTTTTTCTATGGCTAAAATCCTTAAACAAGTGATTTCAAGCAAGCTATGGATGCTTGGAAAAAATCTATCAAAGCTTGATAGTAAGCAATAGCATAGACAAGGTAGTGAACTGGTTGAAAATGTTGGACGACTTGTTGCACCAAAAGATTGACTTGTCAATGCCCGATAGAAGCTCTGGTTAAGAACCACAAGAGTCAGTTAGACCATGTCACAAGCCCAAGTGCTTAGCGTTGCAAGGAAGACCAAGGGTCACACCTTGCAACAATTTTCCCCAGCACAAGTGTGGGGTTTGAACCTATGACCAGCTCTGATACCAATTGTTGGACTTTTCATTGCACCAAAAGATTGACATGTCAATGACCGATACAAGCTTCAGTTAAGAACCACGGGAGGCGGTTAGACCATGTCACAAACCAAAGCACTTAGTGTTGCAAGGAAGACCAAGGGTCATACCTTGCAATAGAAAAATTGCCTCAAAGAAATGTGGTTTCATGGTGGTGGAATGCCATGACAATCCATAGCAATTTTCTTGTCATGGCATTCGTCATGCCATTCTATCACCATGAGACCACATTTCTTTGAGGCATTTTTTGAAATAGTACACCGCCTTATCTATGCTACCACATTTTTCATACATGTCTGTACCAAAGAATTTTATCAAATAGTTCATTTCCTTGCTGCTATGGCTAAAATCCTAAAACAAGTACTTTCAAACAAGTTGTGGATGCTTGAAAAAAATCTATCAAAGCATAATAGTAAGCAACAAGCTATGGTCACATGGAATTTTTTTGCATGAAAATTAGAGTAGGAGTTCAGTTGGAGGCTAAATAATACTTGTAAGGGCATAAATAAATCTTGTAAATACAACCTCAGTGTTGGAGAAGTTGAAAATAAGAATTTGCATCTTTGAGGAAGAAGATTTTTGTTTTTTTCCAACATCCTGTGTTGTTATTTTTATTTTGTATGGTTTGCACAACATTATTATGATTTGCACATGTGTGGTATGGTTAGATAATTGAGTTAGCTTTCAAATTCCTTTGGTTTGGTAAAATTTTATGGAGATTTAAATAAGTTATGGTAATTATACTACTTGTAGCCTAAAAGTTGTTTTTTCTGCAATTTTTGTTCTGCAATGCCTACGACCAAATTGACTATTCCATCACATCCAAATGGGTACATTTAAGTTAGGTATGGTCCCCTTTCTCACCCAAATAGGCTGAATCAGTCTGAGCTATGTTCAACTGGTGAAATCCCTTAAGAGTCCAAAGTGCAAAAGGGAAACAATATTTGATAGGTTGTTACTCGGAAACCATGATGCCTACAAACTTATTTTTTGAGGTTACAAGATCATGTTGGGACCCTATACAATAACCTTTCTCGACTTTTTCTATCTCGGAGGCATTTTCCCATGGTGATGAGTTTTCAGTTGAGGGAAAAGTTGTCAAATGCAAGCAGTGTAAAGTTGCAAAGTGGTGCAACTTTCATTCTAAAACTCATACAACCAAATGGAATATTCCAAGACATTTGGATGGGTACTTTTATGCTAGGGATGGTCCTCTTTTTCACCCAAATATGCCGAATCACATTGAGCTACATTGGACCGATGATTTCCCTTAAAAATCCAAAGTGCTAAAAGGTAGCAATCTTGGAAGGGCTATTTCTCAAAAATCGTGATGCTTACAGAATCTTTGTCAAAGGCTATAGAATCACGTTGGGACCTTCTACAATAACCTCTCTCAGTTTTTTCTATCTCGGAGGTGTTTTCCCGTAGTGATTTTCAGTTCAAGAAAAAGCTGTCAAATGCAAGTAGTGTAAAATTGCAAAGTGGTGCAACTTTCATTCTGCAACTCGTACAACCCAAGGGACTATTCCAACACATCTGGATGGGTACATTTACTCTAGGTATTTTCCTGTTTTTCACCAAAATACGCTGAATCACTCCAAACTACATTGGACTGATGATTTCCCTTAAGAGTCCAAAGTGCTAAAAGACAACAATCTTTAAAGGGCCATTTCTCAGAAACCGTGATGCTTACAAACTCTCTATCTGAGGATATGCGATCATGTTGGGACCCTCTACAATGACTTCTCTCAAGTTTTTCTATCTCAGAGATGTTTTCCCGTGGTGACGAGTTTTCAATTAAGGAAAAAGTTGTCAAGTGCAAGCAGTGTAAAGTTGCAAAGTGGTGCAACTTTCATTCTGCAACTTGTACAACCAACTGAACTATTCCAACATGTTCAGATAGGTACGTTTATTCTAGGGATGGTCCTCTTTTGCACCCAAATATGTCGAATAACTCTAGGCTACATTGGACCAACGATTTCCCTTAAGAGTCCCAAGTGCTAAAAGACAACAATTTTTGAAGGGCTAGTTCTCATAAATCATGATGCTTATAGACTCTCCATCTAAGGCTATGAGATCATGTTGGGACACTCTACAATAAAATCTCTCTAATTTTTCTACCTCAGAGGCATTTTCTTGTGATGACGAGTTTTTAGTTGAGGAAAAAGTTGTCAAATGCAAGCAGTGTAAAGTTACAAAGTGGTGCAACTTTCATTTTGCAACTCGTACGGCTAAACAGACTATTCCAACATGTCTGGATGGGTATGTTTACACTAGGTATGGTCCTATTTTGCACCCAAATACATTGAATCACTCTGAGCTACATTGGACCTGCGATTTCCCTTAAGAGTCCAAAGTGCTAAAAGTCAACAATCTTTGAAGGGCTATTTTTTTAGTGTAATTAATTAATTATTATACTAGCATAAGTTAACTTAGGTCTTGCATTAATTTATTTCTAGGTTGCATAAATTATAAAATCATTAAATAATGGGATAATTTCCCCTTTTCATGTGTAGGGATAAGATTCCTTCTAGAAGATGAGTTTTCCTTCTAGAACTTTTATCATTTCCTAGGTAGGGTTCACATGTTGTCACATGTAGTGTGATTTTGACACTTGGAAATATCTTATGCATTGTTAATTTTCACTCTTGCCTATTTAATTAGGCACATGTACTCTTGTAATATATCACATCATCATAATAGAATCTCTATTTTGCATTCCATTGTTGCAACACTTTTTGTGTGGTTGAATATCTTTCCTAGCAAAGGTCCTC
The DNA here is from genome assembly GCA_007258455.2 of Sequoia sempervirens. Classification (NCBI taxonomy): domain Eukaryota; kingdom Viridiplantae; phylum Streptophyta; class Pinopsida; order Cupressales; family Cupressaceae; genus Sequoia; species Sequoia sempervirens. The sequence continues at coordinate 233,091,560 of VDFB02086081.1, read as the reverse complement.
CATTGAAGATTGCAACTTCATCAGGGACTCTGTGACTCCATCATCTCAACATGGTATCAGATTTTTTTCTAGTGAAACTTCAACTCAGGATCAAGAAAGTTGGTGTGCGAGATTCTTTGTAGGCTTGGAGTTTTTTCTTGCAGCCTAGTTAGTTCTACCTAGGAGCCAAGCTGATTTCTGGGGCACATCAGGCTCTCTCTGTCCCATCCATTGCATCCAGAAGGCCTCAAAACCCATAGATCGCCTGCTCAATTGTCAAAATTGGAGACATATCAACTATGAGCCATTGAGGTATGAATCTAGGGTTTGCATTATTTTGTACTATCAATACAATTTTGCAAAAAAAAATCCCCCTTTTAGTTAGGTCCATCATGGCAATTTTTTTTTTATCATCAAGCTATTGTTATTCAGCAATTCAGACTACTTTTTATAAAGTTCAGGAAAAAATTAAAATTTTGTGGAAGCGACTGGTTATTTTATTATAAGGTCAGCATAAATGTTTTTTTTTTTTGCGGGCTATAGTTTATTATCTGTCGGCATACATAATTTTTTTCTTCTGTAGATCAATATTTAAATATCAAAATTTATATTATTATTTTTTGAATTGCTGACCAAGGAAATATTCAAAAAATATTTTTTTTTGTCAGCTTTGGTTACCAATCTCCAAACTTTATTATTGTCAGCCCCACTAACATCACCAGCTGTCACATCTACCAATTGATTTTTTCTGGCCATTGTTCCCGGCCCCATCCACCAGCAACTCCTAGACTCCGACATTCTTGCGAGCCCTATCCCCGATCCTATTCGTGACCGAGGACCCCGCCAGCACCTAGCGATGCAACCATCCTGCACCAGCCGCCCCCCATTTCTCCACCAGTCTGCTGCTCTGATGCCACCCGATCTCGGGTGCATGCTTTTTTACCTCAACTTGGCCCGTGGTCAAATCAACGACTAAGGGCTTTTTTTTTAGCCCCCGCGTGCTTGATTTTTGTGCCTAGTTAGTTTGAGCAAGTCAATTGTAGTAGTGATCTTCCAGAGGCCGTATCTTTCACATACAATATAGAAATTTAGCAAATAATATACTGTTGGAAAGCTCTTGGAGTCTACTTTTCAGTGGCACACTTTATTTTTCTATATTTTTTTGTCATCAAAAACTCTATCCAGTTGAAGTGAAAACCCTAATTTGGGCTTGGAAGGTGATATCTCTTATTCAATTTGTCGAATTTCTACCATTCTTATAGCATTAGAGAGGTATTACATTCTATTTTTTCTCAATCCAACATTTCCTTTTAGAATCAGCTTTAGGTGAAATGTCTTGGTTGTTTGTCAACTTAAGTTCTTTTTGTCTTCACTTGAACATCCTGCTATTTTGGAGGGAGTTTTTTGTATCAAGGGGGCTTCATTTTAGTTGATCATTGATATATCATTAAATTCTTGCATTTCCTTTCAGAGACTTTTTGTCTTGTATAGTTGTTCCTTCTTTAATGGCAGATACAAGATTTGAGATTCTCACACCCCATAATTATCATACATGGAAAATCAACATGTAGCGTCTCCTCTGGTCGAAGGGCCTATGGTCAACATTGAACAAAAATCAACAACATTTGACTAGGGAATATGAGAAATTTTAGCATCAAATCAAGTGTGAGGAGGATATGGGACTTATTGCTCTTCATGTCTCCAACTCCTTGTTTTTCCATATTGAGGGGTGCAAAACTCCTAAGGAGGTTTGGGATAAACTCAAGGATTTGTTCAGTTCTATTAGCGATGTTCGAGATTTGTAGTTAGAGTTAGAACTTGCTTCACTCTGAGTTGGTCAGTTCCCCTCCATCTTGAAGACTATTTGGTAAAATTCAAGTCTTTGAGGACATAGCTATCTGGGTGTGGAAAAGATAAAACTGACAAGGAATGCATCTTCATGATCTTGTCTAAGTTAAGAGGTTCTTTCTCTTATTTTGCTACTTCCTTCTATTCTAAAATTGATGGTCTTGGAGATAGTTTTGTAATGCCTTCATTCGAGACTTTTTATGAGTGACTGATTAGAGAGCAATCAAAACTCAATCAGGCTAATTCATCTTCAAAGTCTCATGCTCTTGTTGCAACACCATCCAAAGGAAAATGCAAGAACAAGGGAAAATCTAAGACGATCTTCTGAATCAGCACAATACAAGGAAGGAAAGCCTAAGAGGGAGAGGCCCAAGTGTAGTTTTTGCAATGGGCTTGGTCGTAGTGAGGAGACATGTTTTAAGAGGGAGATAGATGAGCTATGATATATTCTTAGAGATCATAACATCACTCTTCCCCCTTCTTCTATCAAATCATCTCACTCTTCCTCTCATGAAGAGTCATCTTTCGGCATTGCAGGGATTGCCACAACTAAGAATCATGGAAAGGTAAATGCTTTGATCATTACTGTAGCTGATAGAAGGGAAGGTTGGGTCATTGAATCAGGTGCTTCACGATATGTCACCTATTCTCAGGATCACATTCTTTGGGATTCCATGAGGCCTTTAGAGTTTGATAGGATGTTCACTACAAATGTAGACATTGTTAATGTTGCTGCTATTTGTGATGTTTCTTTGGATGGGGGATAGTTGTATGATGTTGCATAAATTCCTCAAATGACCCACAATCTACTTTCAATCTATCAACTTACTTAGGAGGGTTTAAAAATTGAGTTCACATCAGATCTAGCCATCATCGGGGATCAATTTGGCACACTTGTTGCCTATGGAGAAGCAAATCATCACTCCAGGGTATACAAGTTTACCAAATTTTGGGATATCGTGCACCTCAACCTACTCCTGACTCTCCAGACTCTAGGGTAGGAAGCAATTCTAATCCTCCTCGCTAGGGTTGTGGTGGTTGGCTGGACTTGGATTCTTCTCTCGACTCCATCTTCTTCCTCATCCATCTCTCAGTTGAGATTTGTTTCAATAGGGAAAGATAATAACATCTCTTCAGACTTGTGGCATCTAGATGGGTTTGCATCAGGTCTTGCAGACTTGGCTTCTCACTTCATCACAAGCTTTGAAGACATCCTAGAGGGGACTACTTTCCTTTTTGGGGGGGACATCTAGTCACCTATTTTTTGTTTATTTTTGTATCTTTGTGATGGTTGTAGTCCTTGGGGGGATGATGTTGAGTCCTCCAATCATCACTCTTCCATCTTTTTTCTTTCTACTTTTTTTTTCTCCTTTTTGGAGAGGGGTTTTGTTCCCACTGGGTTTTCCCCTTTTCTCTAGTTGTGGGAGATTAGTTGCATCTTCATCATGTAAATGGGTACCTAACATAGCCTCATAGCTAGGACCCATCATCTTTGCATAATCATTTCATTTCCTCCCTAAGTTGCACTTATGGGGGGGTGTTAGTCTAATTAATTAATTATTACACTAGCATAAGTTAACTTAGGTCTTGCATTAATTTAGTCCTAGGTTGCATAAATTATAAAATCATTAAATAATGGGATAATTTCCCCTTTTCATGTGTAGGGATAAGATTCCTTCTAGAAGATGGATTTTCCTTCTAGAACTTTTATCATTTCCTAGGTAGGGTTCACATGTTGTCACATGTAGTGTGATTTTGACACTTGGCAACATCTTATACATTCTTGATTCTCACTCTTTCCTATTTAATCAAGCACATGTACTCTTGTAATATATTGTATCATCATAATAGAATATCTATTTTGCATTCCATTGTTGCAACACTTTCTGTGTGGTTGAATATCTTTCCTAGAAAAGGTCCTCCGTTGAAGACTACAGCTTCATCAGGGACTTTGTGACTCCATCATCTCAACATATTTATTAGAAACCATGATGCTTAAAAACTCTATGTATGAGGCTATGGGATCATTTTGGGACCCTCTACAATAACCTCTCTCAGTTTTTGCTATCTCAGAGGTGTTTTCCCATGGTGACAAGTTTTTAGTTGAAGAAAAAGTTGTCAAATGCAAGTAGTGTAAAGTTGCAAAGTGGTACAAATTTCATTCTGCAACTCATACAACCAAATGAATTGTTCCAACACATCCGGATGGGTATGTTTACACTAGGTATGGTCCTCTTTCGTACCCAAATATGCCAAATCACTCTGAGCTACATTGGACCGGCGAGTTCCGTTAAGAGTCCAAAGTGCTAAAAGGCCATACCATCTATTGTATAGTTTGTAGCTCGATGGTATGGCCATGGTAGATTTTATTAGGATTGTATAATGTGACTATGTGGGTTTAAAGAGATGGAAAGGTTTGTAGTTGAGTTGGTGAGTTGCCATGCATGGCAAAAATGAGTGAAATTAGGTGAAAAATGGTGGTTACAACATGCTAATGTCAATGAAACATGGGGGAAGAAATATTTAAGGTTGGATCAAGATTTTGTAGGTCATAATAGATGTTTTTGATGAGTTTATAATGTGTGGCAAGGTTGGAAACATTGATTTCCTTAAAAACCTCTTAAAAGTTGCTAAAAATGAGGGTTTATTGAAATAGAGCTTTAGAAACTGTATCTCACCAAAATAATTGTGGTTTTGGTAGTTTGGTAGTCTTTTTAATACTGCCTCATCAAAATTTCAGGTTTGGGAAGTGTTTAAATATGAGTATCTTTGTAAAATAGGCCTATTTTGGGGTCTTGGACAACAAACGAGTGCTAGTTTGAAGCCTTTGTTTCAAAGGAATCTACTAAAGTTTTGAAAGTGCCAATGGTTGGCTGGTTGAGCTAGTCCTTGGTGTGAAAAGTGAGCAAAAGAGGTTTGCAGACCTACTAGGAAGAGTAACCAATTTTTAGTGAAGTTGCACCCAAGTTTAGGTTTGAGGATCAAATTGGAGTTTGAATCATCTTGAATTGTAATTGTGTTGTTTAAAGCCACCTAGCTCTTGCATCATAAAACTCTTACCCAATCAACTTGAACATCATGCACACCCAAATACGTTGTTTCCACTTTGTTAGAAAGCATCCAAGCATCCAATCGGTGGAGTAGTGTTGAATTGTTGATTAGACTCTCAAACCCCTAAATGTAGGTTTTTCAGACTGAGTCACTATAAATATGCTCCCAAAACTTTTATTCTTGATGAAATGACCTCAAATTTCTTTAAAAAGGGAGTTAACTCCTTACTCTATAAGATCAAAGAATCAATTACATTGGAAATGACCTTCACATGACCTTTTAAATTTTTTTATTTTGGAAAAAGTGGCAAGCCACTATAATTTATTATATATAAATAGGAGATATTACAAAACCTAGTTCAAACGAGCATACCGGGAAGAAAGAACTAGGAAGAAAACCTTTGGTTGTAACTTGATTAAGTACAAAAATCTCTTACAGAATTTTCCCAATAACAGTAACAAAATATACACCTATATGACTATTTCAATCTATGAGTTTCCAAAATACAAACCCCTTTACAGTTTAAACATACCCTTTATACAATGCCAAACATTTGACCAATATTTCAAACAAAATCACTAGATATAGATTATGCCCATACACTATAATGACCCTTTTACACTGTTTCACATTTAAAAATTCAAATTTTACAAATTTTTCCCATTGGAGGCATTCAGGGTACAGTCTTCCACAAGAGTAGCATGTTGACATTCTGGAGTGACAAGCACCTATACAAACCATCAAGGTAGTAGTTAAACTACATACAATATAAAAGATGCTTAGAAAAGATGCTTAGACTAACAAATCGATATTATTCTAAACAACCTAGATGATGATGAATTGTTAATGCAAACTATACAAGATGATTAGAATAACCAATCTATATTATTCTAAATGACGTAAATGATGATGAGATGGTAATGCAAAGTATAAAAGATGCTTACAATAAAAAATCTATATTATTGTAATATGTCACATACCTCTCCCAAAGGATCAGAGCTAGCTATTGTTGCAATAGGTCCATGGTCAGTCATGCCAAAAATATCACAAAAGTTTTCAAATGAGAAATCTATATTGTCACAATAGAAAAGATGCTTAGACTAACAAATCTATATTATTCTAAACAACCTAGATGATGATGAATTGTTAATGCAAACTATACAAGATGATTAGAATAACCAATCTATATTATTCTAAATGACCTAATTGATGATGAAATGGTAATGCAAACTATAAAAGATGCTTACAATAACCAATCTATATTATTGTAATTTGTCGCATACCTCTCCCAAAGGATCAGAGCTAGCTATTGTTCCAGCAGGTCCATGATCAATCATGCCAAAAATATCACAAAATTTGTCAAATGAGAAATCTATATTTTCACAATAGAAAAGATGCTTAGACTAACAAATCTATATTATTCTAAACAACCTGAATGATGATGAATTGGTAATGGAAATATTGACAACAAAGTGAATCACATTGACAAAGTGCATATTACCTTCCTAGGATAGTCAAGTTGCAATCATTAAATGAGAAGATTTCTCATGAAAAAGCATTGCAAGAGTATACAAAATATCACTATTAAAGACACCTACATTGCAAGAGTCCACAAAATATCACTATTAAATACACCTGCATTGCAAGAGTATACAAAATATTAGTATTAAATAAAGAACACTAATGAACTTAAGCATAATGAACCTAGGCATTGTACCTTCCATTCTTGAATATGATATTCAAGTGTGCCTGAAGGGTCATCTATTTTCTTAAGAGTATCCAATATTGCTTCATGATCAACATTACTAAGTGTCCATAGTTATTTTGTCTTTGGTTTTGCATGATACTTCAAAAACTTAACATTTGTTGCTATAACAAGGTGTGAATACATGAGAATGGTTTTGTGTTTCTTGTAGTCTTTAAATGTAGGCATGCCATTCTTTCTAATCATGTATGTTCACAACCAAGTTCATGCAACTAGAATTGAACCTATAGGATACATGAACCCATCATCATCTTCCATCAGTTGTGTTATCTTATGCTTTATCTACACACATCGATCAAACCAATAGTCTAATCTCTCTTTAGTCCCCTGCGGTGCAACAACTACAAAAACATGTCCTGGCTGTAGTAGATCTGAAAGACGGTCGTAATCAACTAAAATTTCCATTGTGTCATTTGTCATGGATATTGTTTGAGATAAAGGAGTTAGATACTATGGAACCCATGTATCCACCCACTCACTTGACTCGCATTGATCCCACTCACACTAAATACAACTCTAACAAAAACAAGCCAACTCTCATGTCCAAATGGTCCATGTGCTTTCATTTGAGCTTCAAAATGAATGCATCTTTGAAGAATCTTTGATTGTATGACAATCCAATTTTCCTCCCATTGTACCCTCCTCAACGAACCAAAAGAATCTGCACACTATTGAATCAAGTGTCCCTCCTTGTGAAAATTTTGAACTACACCAATCAACAATAGAATGTGCATCACTGAATTTTTCTCCTAAAATCCTTAATTGCTCCTTAACTAGAGCTCTCTTTACACATGCACCTGCTCTATCATGCTCCCCTTTCCCATGCCCAGCTTAAAAAAAACTCCAAATATGAGGAACACCCCTCTCTACATGCATTCTACTAAACCAATAAAACATACAAGCATTCTTGAATTGACCTATGTAGTTATCTGACCAAATGAGATGTTGGCCCAGTGCTATATCATGCTCCTACAAGAACTCAAAAAATTTCTTGAAACAATGTTGGACATACTCAGACGAGTCAGATATATCATCACTCATAAAAATGATACTCTTTGATTATCTTTTAATCATCCTCTATACTATTAGGTGCATGTCTAAATGTTATGTGGACAAAAATAGCAATTTGAATGGAATTGTGATACTGAGATTGTACCTCATTTTGTGGTTAGAATGTGTAGTTTTTTTCTACAAAATCAACCACTGATATAATAGTGCTAATTGAAAAAGAGTCCTTACACATCTTAAATTGTTTATCCAACCACTGAGACCTATGGCTATGCCTTTCATACTTGTAGAAAATATTTTCCTTAAAATCTGAAATAAAATCAACAACACTGCATTCTTTTGTAACCAATTTGCATCTAGAACCTTCACGTCCACTCTGCAAAGTATATTTGACTATCTCATATCTCTTTTTAGCAATTTGAATGGAATTGTGATACTGAGATTGTACCTCATTTTGTGGTTAGAATGTGTAGTTTTTTTCTACAAAATCAACCACTGATATAATAGTGCTAATTGAAAAAGAGTCCTTACACATCTTAAATTGTTTATCCAACCACTGAGACCTATGGCTATGCCTTTCATACTTGTAGAAAATATTTTCCTTAAAATCTGAAATAAAATCAACAACACTGCATTCTTTTGTAACCAATTTGCATCTAGAACCTTCACGTCCACTCTGCAAAGTATATTTGACTATCTCATATCTCTTTTTTCTCAACAAGCTTCTTTCCAAATTCATGTTCAGAACCCTCATAAAAGCATTGAAAAAACTTTGACAAGGCACCACATTGTGAGAACTTTGCATTTAAACAATCATTTCTATAGAAAAGGAAACCATCATCTCTAGAACATAAAAATAGATCTAGCAAGTCCCTTGTCGGTGATTTTGGAAGATGCATTCCACCACACTCCAACATTTCATTAGTATACAAAGTAGAATGGATATATCATAATAGTTCATGATACATTGAAAACTCCACATGGTATTTGCAACACGTATTACAAATTTTAAGAGGCACACAATGCAATGGCTTCAGACCTTCAAAAGTCCTTTGTGAGATTTCCATATTTGGATGTGTTTCAATAAAAAATTTGAACAACATTTTTTGGCTTGATTCCAAGAAATTTTTAGGATGCGGTGTATGGTCTCGGTTGCCAATTCTTAACTTTAAAACATCCTTTGCATTGGGTGATACTCTAGAGTTATCATGCCAAAATTGTTGAATTTCCTACTTTACATTATCAGTTAGCTTGTTAGCTTCTTATCAACATGTGGAAGCCTCCTGGAAACATCCCATGTATCATTTTGAAGAGGATCATGTATTCTTTATCTTCTTGCAAGTTCTCTATCCAAAGTTTTAAGATTTATGTCAAAATCAATACAAGTTTGTCTCATAAAGTGAGCCTTTTTCAATTGATGGCTTACTAGGGCGGTTGTAATAATAAATCTTTGAGGAAATATCTTATCTTTTTCCTTGTTATTTATTCCAATAGACTTGAGAGCATTAAATTTTTTTTGACAATAATATAATTTTTTTGGTCTTCTTGTTCACATGAATCTTCAATTTGGCTAGCAAAGGTTTCATTTTTTGCATCTTTAGCAATTGTACAAAAAGTGGGCATTGCTTAGTCAATGTCTTATTGCTAAAATATTGGTTGAAAAGTCTTGTATCCCACAACTAAATGGTTCATGTTGACCTCTTTCCTTCAAAATTGTTTATAATGTTCTCATCAATTTCAAGTAACCATTTAGGGGTTCTTGAAGGTCTTGAATTTGGAATATGTCTTTCTTCCACACAAGGTTCTTCATTTCTCATGTAATTTGGTGAAACATAATTTAAACTTGGTTCAATATTATGTTCAACATCTTTAATTCCAACATCTTCACCTTGAGCATTTTCAATATCAATTTCAATAATTTCATTACCAATTTCAATATCATGTTCAACATCTTCAATTCCAACATTTTCACCTTGAACATTTTCAATATCAATTTCAATAATTTCATTCCAAATTTCAATATCATGTTCAACACTTTCAATTCCAACATTTTCACCTTGAACTGAGCAATTTCATTCCCAATTTCAATATCATGTTCAACACTTTCACCTTGAACATATTCAATTTCCTCTTCACTTGAAAGACCAAAGGGCTCAGGTTCACCAATATTTAACATACCTTGTCTTCTCTTCCTATGACCTTCTCTACCTCTTTGTCTATATGCTTCAATTTTTTCCTTTTTAAGCTTTCTCTTACATTTTTTCTTCTGACAACTATTGTTCCCCATTATACCTCATAGAAGATACTAAAAAAATGATTGCTTATGAAAAATTTGAGTAGAAGATGCTCCAAAAAGTTGATATTTGTCTCTTCCTATCTGAAATCGTGCTTTTTTTTCCTCCAAAGCCTACAAATAGAATGTAGGGTCCATTGGAATGCCCAAAATGACCCACATGGGGTTTTTCTATGGCCCACAAATCCAATATCTTAT
>VDFB02086081.1:232841098-233079064 GCA_007258455.2 Sequoia sempervirens | reverse complement strand
GGGCCTATTTTTTCCATGATGATCCTGCACATACCCACACCAACCCGAGAGATTTCCAAATGAAAACTAAAAACAAAAAAATATAAACATGCTAAAAAGGGAAAACCTAATATGGTGGTTATGGTGTCATCAAAAATAAAAATGGGGCGGAGAAATCACTTTGAGTCATCAACATCAAAGTATGCTTGCCAACGTCTTGTTCATGATGAACTAGAGGAACCATCACCACTTCCTCATCAGAATATTCAGAAGGTGCCAGGGAAAGGGGATAATGGCCACACTCTGGATCATTGTCACCTCCACTATCTAAAGGGCTATCAGAAACCTCAATGGGAGAATTATGTCTCCCATGATAAGCCTTACGATACTTGCACCTTTTCTTTTCCTTCTTTTCATACTCAACCAACTCCTTCCCCTTAAACTTTACCAATTCTTCTGAAACAGTCTGACTTGTCAGGTGGTAATTACTCCTTACACCATATTTCTTGAATTTCTTGTGTTCCCTTCTACCTTTTGGTGTTTCAAGAGCTCCTTGTGTTTCAATTTCATCTCCAGGAGCATTGTCTTTGGATTCAAGAAAATTCAGTCTCCTGGACCTTTAGACTAGGTTAACACACTTGCCTGACTTACCCATTTTCACAATAACTAGAACACGAAAATTCATAACTAGCAAAAACCCTCACCAACCTGATTTTAGACTTAACTTAATTTTCAATCTCTAAATGAAAGTTCTGAATAAAAAATATGGCAATCAGTCCTCATTATATCAAGCCATGCAAGTGTTCCAACCATTAATACTTAGGAAAAGCTTGTGTGTGGTCTAATAACAGTTTGATTTGATTTTTAAATCTCAATCGTTGATCATAATTTAAGATAAATCAACAGATAGCTAACATGAGAGTAAGTAATCATGAAAAAGCTTAATTTTGTGATATTAATGCCTTTTCCTAATCAGAAAAGCCCCAAGTAGATACACATCCACTTTGTATACACATTTAACCACATATTTAGCATTAAGTAAAGCCTGTCATGTCATAGTTACCTGCTTACCTATGGTAATTAATATACTTGCATTTTGTCAAAGCAGGACAACAAGGAGTGATCCTAATTCAATCTTAGAGTATCAACCCATACCCTTCCTTGCTTTATTTTCACCTTCCCATATGTACCAGCATTTGACAGAATTGATGGTTGCAATCCTGAACATGTGCCAAAAGAATAAGTTCAAATATGGCACCATTCTCATTACAGTGTCATCTCAACTAAATTTAGTAGAATTCCATCTCTACTAGATTCCATTAGAACCTTTACAATGATTCCATGTGGTAGTCACCTGCTTTCCCGCTATGAAACTGGAGACACAAGTGGGCCCTTCATGGGATGGCGGGGAGTGGTAAGGAAATTGAGCCACATCATCCACCATCAACTGTTGATCTCTATTCTCATGAAACACACACCATCTCTAAAACCTAGTGGGCCCCTCCATGGAGTGACAAATGTCACCTTTCCTGCTAGCCCATGTGATTATCTCTCCTTAATGGACAAGACAGACGGGCACTTGGGGATCGGTCCTGATGAGTACATGTTTTGTAGTGTCTACCATTGATTTTTCTCATGCCATGCCTGCTGAAATTTTTGAAGCGCTGGTCCCACTCCTTGACATGACATGCAATGATCACCTGCTATCCTGCATGTTTAAAATAATATGAAATAAAAAAAATGGGCACATGGGGAGTGTCCAAGATGTAGCCACATTACTTAATGACATTTGTTGATCTTCTTCTAGTGGCGCTAGCTATCTTCACCAAGGGTACCAGGCCCGCCAATGCATAAGACACATGGCTAATGCCTGACAACCCATGTGAATAAAATAATAAGGAATAAAAATAATTGAGCACATGGGGAATAGTGGTGATCAGCCCATGATGATCGAATGACCAGTGTAAAACCTAATTTTGCACATGTTGCAAAAGTTATTTAAAAGAAGGGGGCCACTACTAGGCCCATGAGAAATTTGACCCTTAGGCACAAAAACATAAGACTTCATGCACTTTTTATAAAAAATGAACCCAACTATAGGAAAAATTAAGGTCTGAAAAGGTACTCGGTGATAGACAAACCTAAGCCTAGGGAGCCAGTGAAAACAATGATTCTAATGGCAAAAGTGATGACTTAGACAACCAAAGATCGGGAGCATCAGGTTAATGCAGAAATAGAACTCCCAAGGATTTTTGGACTCGAAGGTAAATTTTGAGGGGTTTTGGGAACAAAAACCCTACAATAGTGATAAGGAACACAACCCTAAGCCAAAAACAAGGGTCCAAGCCAAGTATGCAAACTTTTAAGATGGAATCCAGAGAATCTTTTGAGGAGTTCCATCACATCATTACTCTCATTTTCTATTTTTGACATGCATAATAGCTAGGATTTCAGTTGCATTTAATTCATATTCTTTGTAATGAATCTTAACCTAATTTTCTATGACCTATATATCTGTCACCAATTTGATCATCTAATCATCATTAATACTAGTAGCTAGAGCATTTGGGCCAATCGAATTCACTCCTTTATTCAGTTTACATTCAAAACCCTAGATCACACTACCATAGCCATTAAGGATTCTTAGTTTGAACCTATCATTGATTTGTTGCTTTTCGTGCCACAATCTATTGATCAACATTCACCATTCAATCTTTTAAAATACAACCATTGGATTAATGATTTTATTTGATGGTCATCATCGATCTTTACCATAAGCATCTTTCCAAGAGCAATTCCCTAAAGACATGCATCACATATGTGTAGTTCCACGGGGTTAGACATGGTCCCACCAAATCTTTAACAAACTAGCAGAATATCACTATCTATCAGCTTGTCATCACCATGCAATTCACAATGGAGATGTGAATTTCTATATCCATCAATCAATCATTGCCCCCTGCCTTAAAGTCACAAGACATTCTACACACCTATCTCTCTAGTCGGTCCCACCACACTTCCTTTGCACTATTCTGGATAACCTAGATGGGAATCTATAATGTTCTAAGTTATCTCCTAGAAAAACTACTAGATCTTCAATCCTTAAACACCGAAATAGATCTTACTGATGAAAAATATTTACCTCATGACTATGGAAGTATTATGATCTTCAAACATTTTTTGATTTGATAGACACAAGGAAGGAATGGAAATTTCCCCGATGAACTCAAGGGATTAATTTTTCACTTAAGCAACTTGAAACTGCCAATAGAAATTCATCATTGAAATATAAAATTTTTTCAGTGCCATGACTATACATATTTGAATTTATCCCATCAATCAAACATCACCAATCTCCCAAGTAGGATATCACATAGACATCCCCTTTTGACATCAATGAAAACAATATGCCAACACTTTCAACCACTCCATTTTGTTGAGGAGTCCTAGTAGTAGACAAGTTCCTTTTTATGCCATGATTCTTACAAAATATGTTAAATTCATTGGAGGTGAATTCTCCACCTTTGTTAGACCTCAAACATTTGATCTTCAAATCAATGTCATTTTCAACAATAACTTTAAATGCTTTACATCTATCTAGGGCTTCATAATTCTCTTTAAGAAATGTAACCCATGTCATTCTAGATTAATCATCAATCAAAATCATGAAATACTTGTCACCTTGAAAACTTCTCATTCTTGAATGACCACAAAGGTTTGTGTGTACGAGTTCCAAAAATTTGGTAGAAGATTGTTCTTTTCCCTTCAAACTACTTCTAGTCTATTTTCCAAATTGACAATCTTTGCAAACAATATTGATAGGCTTTGCAATCCTCGATAGATCTCTCACTACTTGAAATAAACTGATTCTAACCAATTTATCAAAATTTATGTGACACATTCAACTATGCCATAGCTAGCTATCATTAATCTGAGTAAAAAAATAGTGACCATCAACACCCTTGAGTTGATAGATATTTCCATATGTCCTCTTTCCAACAACAATCATAGTTTCAACCATTTTTTTTGTCTCACATCCATCATCCTAAAACATAAGAGTGTATCCTTTTCTACACATTTTTCCAACACTCAAGAGGTTATTCCTTAAAAAATTAGCATAGTAAACATCTTCAGTATTATACTTTCCATCAAAACTAATTGAACCTATTCCACAAATCTTAGCACCTGAATCATCTCCAAATTTAATAAGTCCTCCATCATATTTTTTAAGCTTAACAAACTTAATCTTGTCTCCAGTCATATGATTTGATCAACCACTATCAATAACCTAGTAGTTCTTATCTTGTCTAACATGAAAAGAAGATTCCAAAGTACCTCCAGTCTTATCCTTTTTCTCCAGAGCACTTTCCTTCACACAACATTCAAAGTTAGTAGAAGCAGATTCATCTTTTAAACCCAAGAACGAACATTCATTATCATCAACATCTCCATAATCATATTCATCATCAAAAATACCAACATCTTCTAACAGGGTATGTGTGTGGATCATGATGTGCCAAAAAGTGGCACATGATGGATATACTTGTAGGTATGTGGATCGATGACTTTTTTATGCAAAATTGATGAAATGAAAAGGTTTTAAAGGAGATCTCTCAACTTTCCACCAATATAAATTATGCTTTTACTTTGAATTTAATAAATTATTATTATTCATTTTCTATTTGAATTACAACTAAAGTCTTGATTGATAGGATGATTGAAAAATATCTATAGCTTTCAAAGGGTATCATATTTTGAATCCAAAACATGCATCACATTATATGCTTTAATAGGATTAAAAAAAAAAAATTGAATTTCATGAAGTTTTGACCAAGTTAAGGCATGACATGCATTTTTTATATTTTTAAAAAGTTGTAATAAAAAATTCATAATTAATTAATTGAAAAAAAATTACAAAAAAATATGCATGGCATATCCCGACAGAGTCCTCTACTTATGTCTAAAATATTATAATTTTTTATCATTTATTGTGATTAGGTGGTTAGACGACACCTTACTTATTTTTCCCTAAAATTAAGTATCGCTTCATTGAAATTTCAAATTTTCACCAAATGGATCTTCTTCTTTTAAATAAACCTAGTAGTTTAGAAAATACATTCAATTTTCTACAAATTCTATTCTTACATATTTTTGAAATAATATAGATAACTTATTCAAATTTTTATGTCAAGTTGCCTAACTTTGATTTTTCTAATTTTTTTGCCACTTAAGGGCCTATTTTTTCCATGATGATCCTGCACATACCCATAATAGCTTCTTTTGATCATCTTTCCTTTGTTTTCCTTGTTCTTATTGTTCACAACACTATTTGGACATCTCAAAGCATAGTGAGCTATATTTCCACAACTAAAATATTTGAAAGGTAGTTTACCTTTGTAATTACCAGTGCCCTTTTTCATTCTTCTTACAAATTTAGCTTCCATATCATCAAGATCATCTCCATCTGAATCTTCAATTTTTTTTTAATTTTCTAGTCTTGAAAGCAGTCTCCCCTTTTGTACCACTTTTTGGACCGATTTTTCTCATTTCAAATGAATTTAGTGTGCCAAATAACTGATCTATAGGATAGGTACTAAAATTTTCAACCTCCTCAATAACAAAAACACTTTCACAATAATAATAAAGAAGATTTCTGAGAATTTTCTTTACCACTTTATGTTCTTTGACTTGTGCACCAAGACCTCTCATAGCACTTACAAGTTCATCGACCCTTTGCATGTAACTTTTAATTATCTCATCTTTAAATATTTGCGAAGTCTCAAATTGTGTCTTTGATTTCTGCAACTTAGCTTGTTGAACCTTATCATGTCCTTCATAAATTCTTTCTAGCTTATCCTAAAGTTCTTTAGTAGTTTTTAAGATCCATAACTTTCACTAATTCAGTATGTACAGGACTACTCTAAAGAACAAACCTTGTCTTACCATCTCTTTCATAGGCCTTGATTTCATCACTTGTGCTTTGTCCATTTGTAGGTATGTTATAAATAGCCTTTATTGCCTTAGCGGTCCATCAAGTCCAAGGTAAATCAAATAGCCTTCCATCTTCACTTTCTAGAATGCATAGTTTGTTCCATCAAACATAGGGATCTCCTTCTTGCTCTCCATCCTAGATATACCTCATGTATTTAATCTTTTCTCCAAGGAACCTTGCTCTAATACAAATTGTTGAATAAACAAGAAAACTGAGAGGGGGGTGAATCATTTGTATCCAATTAAAACATCTAATCCATCAATAGTAAACAGATTCACATGCATTCATTAAAACCTTAATTTGCTATAATGTTTGAACATGAAAATCATATAATATAAACTAAAACAACCAACACGATACACAAGATAACACTAGATTTATGTGGAAAACTGTAGAAGGGAAAAGCACAGTGAAGATGAGCTCACAATATAAGTAATTGCAAAATCAGTACAAGGAGACTCACTGCTAGAATATGACACATTGTCTGGAAAGGCTCATAGCCCAGACTCACTAACTAGATAGAAAGAAGAAAAGAAGATGGAATGTTACATAGAGAACACAATTTCAATGCAACAAAAATTCCACCACAACAGCTCCAACAACACTCGCATCCTTCAAGAGATCAAGATACCTCAACTCACTACATTCAACAATCTTGCATTATAGCTCACACTACATTTCACACTTGTGCACTCAATTTCATATCAAAACACACAATTATATTCCATACTCCATCTCGCATAAAATCACCTTGCATTTATACCATCCACAACTTGAAAAACATCAAGTCAGCTACAATCACCTTACACTTTACAAATTCAAAATAGGTCAACACTAAACATTCCCATGGTGGATAGGGATGAAAGTAGACCAATAAAAATTAATTGGGACCCAAAACAACACTCACATGCCATGTTACACCTTCATTAACTCCTGAACATCTTTGAATGTAGTGTAAACATCAGGTTGATCATTACTCATTCAAACACCATTATACTTTGAATTACACACTTTCTCAAATCCAAGGAAATTTTTTGAACCATATACCATGCTTCATCACAATTTATAATATTCCTCTAACATCTCGATATCCATCAAAATCCTTTGCAACAATTCACACCTTCAAAATGTACACAACTTGTAAACTCAAACTACATTGCCAAACATTGCAACTCAAAAATTTATCTTCTGAAGCACAAAATCATGAATCCTCTTGGAACAAGCAAGAGACCAACACCATAATTATACCTTTAGAATAATAAAACATGAATAGCAACTGTGGAGAAACTTAAAGAAAAAACATTTCTCCCAGACACCTTTGTAAGTAAGACTATAAAACCAATTCAGAGACTGGTGAACATAACTGCCTCTACACATCAATCAAAAGCCCAAATCTAGATATAGAAACTATAAAAACATTCAACCAAGACATCCAAACCACACAAGAAGATCTTCAACCTAGAAGAAATGTGAAGCAAACCTAGATCACCTCTGCAACACCCTATTTCCTTATTTTATGAATTTTCTCAATATCCTCAACATCTAAACCATAAAAAAAAATTTATCAAAGAAACATTATAGGTTAACATCAACAACTTAAATAATGACAACATAATGTAATTTAATCAAAGCAACAATCTCTCTCAACTATTACACAACTATCACTAATGAAAACACAAGCTTGTTGACATCAATGACAACAACTTCATACTTGTAACAATATTTAGTTAACTCTCCCAACAAAATGGTTGAAGAATTGAAAGGATTGTTGGAGGATAGGTCACATAGGAGGCTATTGATAAGATGATGAATAATAAGATGAAGCTATAGAAATTAAAGGATGAGATAGCTAGATTCACAAGCCTACAAGAGAGTATGGAGAACTTGACCTTTACATAAATAATCAAATTATAATTTCACCGAGGTCCTCCTATGAACCTGATGAATTAAGTCATCACAAATTTTTTGCACATCTTCCTTAGTTAACTCAAAGTAAGATATCTTAGTTTTTCTTTATTTTAAATAAATTTGTAATAAATGAAAGTGCCTATGTTATAATCCAAGTTGATGTATTTTTTAGTTTAAACTTCAGTTTTAGATTTTCCTTGTAGTTTAGTTTTTTGTTAGATCCTAAGAAAAATGGTGTGTTGTTTTCTTTTAGTTATCTTTTAATTTAGATCCAAAAATTATGGGATGTATAAGTCCTTATAATTTTGATTCTTTATCATTGTAATAATCAAAACTCTTACATTTTTTAAAAGAACATATACATTTTTCAATGTGGCATTTCCTACCGAATCTTGTGAAGCTATTTCATGAATAAAAGGATTATGCCTTTTTTGCTTGCATGTGGATCTCAATCTTTGATAATGGTATGAATGCTTTGTTTCTCTAAATTGAATAAATTAATGAAATATATTATGTTATTAGGGATATAAATAGATTTTTCTCTCAAATTTGCATATGTTTGATGGTGGTCTAATCTGGTAGAAGGGTATGTGCAGGATCATCATGGAAAAAATAGGCCCTTAAGTGGCGATAAAATTAAAAAAAATAGAGTTAGGAAACTTGACGTAAAAAATTGAATAAGTTATCTCTATTATTTCAAAAATATGTAGGAATAAAATTTGTAGCAAATTGAATGTAGTTTCTAAACTACTAGGTTTATTTAAAAAAAAAAATATTATCATTGTCTATTTCAATCTAGCATTTGGGTGGGTACACAAAGATGGAGGACCAAAAATTTCCCACTCTAATTTTTAGTCCCAAAATAGAGAAAACATAAGCACATTATAATAAATTATTCTCACTTTATGGGTTGGTAGTGATCGAGTCTAGGCTCAATCATTACCAAGACAAAATGTGAGTCTGTTATAACGTGCTCATATTATTTCAATGCATTCAAAAAATGTGAGCCTGTTATAACACACTAAACTTATAACACACTCATGTTATGTGAAATATTTTACAAAATGTAATTGCATTATAATGTTCTCATATTATTTGTTTCCTTGAAAAAAATTACATCTCTTTTTTTTTCTTTCTTGTCCTTCTCTTTCAATGAAACTATATAGATGAGATAACTTGAAATTTTCATATGGAGATTTACTTTCTTATGCTTATGTTATATTTCATTTATATAGTTTCACAATGTTTTAGAGTGGTTTTGGATCTCTAGGAGTTAAAATAAAATTTTAGTTTCTAGAAGATCTTGGAGTTTTTCAAATAGTCTAATTATAGTAATCAACATGTCAAATTTTAGTAATTAGGAGGTCAAGTTTTAAAAATCAACAAGAGGCATCATCTTTCTCTCTCTCATTATTTATCCCTTATGCTCTAGACCTCTCACTCTCTATCTCTCCTTCCCTTTCTGCTTCTCTCTATCTCACCATTCTCTCTCTCCCTCTATACTTCTCTCTATCTCACCTCTCTCTCTTCATCCCTCCCTCCTCTCCATCCCTCCTCCCCTCTCTAGTTCAGTAAGTTGTATCATCTTTCTCTCTCTCTCATTGTTTATCCCTTATTTTCTAGACCTCTCTCTCTCTATCTCATGATTCTTGATCTCTCTACTTCCTCTGTACCTCTCCTTCCCTATAAAATTTTCTCTCTCTCTCTCTATATATATATATATGTATCATGATTCTCGATCTCTCTACTTCCTCTCTACCTCTCTTTCCATATAAACCTCTTTCTCTCTATCCCACCCTCCCCCATATTTCTCTCTCACTCTCTCCTTCCCTCTCTACTCTCTATCTCACCATTTTCTCTCTTAATCTCTCTCCATCTCTCTCTACTTCTATCTATCTCACCTATCCCTCCCTCCTCACCCCTCTCTCTCTCATTCGATCTCTATTTTATCTATCTCACCTCTCTACCTCCATACTTCTCCCTCCTCCACCTCTTCCTTTCTCTATCTAACTCTCCCTCCATAACTCCTTACCACTCTCTCTATTTCTCTGTCACCTCTCTCTCTCTCCCTCACTACTTATTCCTCCATATCTCCTTACTTCTCTAGTTATCTTTATCTCTCTTCTCCCTCTATCACTCCCTACAACTCTCTCTCCCACCCTACCTCTTCCACACTCCCTGATTCCCTGTCTATCTCTCCTCCCCCTCTATCTCACCAAATGTGTGACACAACTTTATCCTTTTACTTGTGAGAGGGAGAGGGAGGAAGGGAAAGGAAGAGAGATAGAAGTAGAGAGGATAGAATGAAGAGAGGGAGAGAGAGAGAGAGATTATTGAGATAGAGAGAAGTAAAGAGAGAGGGAAGGAAGGAAGGAGAGATATAGGAAGAGGTAAAGAGGGATAGCTGATATAGAGAGAAGTAGAGAGAGAGGGGGAGGGGGGAGAGGTAAAGAGGGATAGGTGACTTAGAGAGAGGTAGAGAGAGAGAGGAGGAAGTGACAAAGAGAGACATAGAGAGAATAGTGAGATAGAGATAAGTAGAGAAGGAAGGAGGGAGAGAGAAAGAGGCGGAAGGGAGGGAGGGACAAAGGGAGGAGACATGGCAAGAACAAGGAGACAAAGATAGAGAGAGAGGTAGAGAAAGAGAGAAGTGATATGGAGAGGTAGAGAGGGATAGGTGATATAAAGAGAAGTAGAGAGAGAGGGAATGAGGGAAAGTGGGAGAGAAAGGGGGGAGGGAGGGAGAGGTAAAGAGTGATAGGTGAGATAAAGAGAGTTAGAGGAAGGGAGGGAGGGAGAGAGAGAGAGAGAGAGAGAGAGAGAGAGAGAGAGAGAGAGAGAGAGAGTGAGAGAGAGAGAGAGAGAGAGAGAGAGAGAGAGAGAGAGAGAGAGAGAGAGAGAGAGATATGTTAGACACATAGGATAACTTAGAGGGGGGTGAATTAGTTATACATTAAAACATTAAAACCCTCATGAATCTTAAAACCCTTATCAAGCATTAGCATGAATGTAAACAAATGAAACATAAACACATCAACAACCATACACAATAGAAAAGTAGATTAATGTGGAAAACCCTATTTAGGGAAAATCCATGGTGAGGATTAATTCACATATATATGAATAAAAAAATTGATTACAGAAGGTTGACTACCACAAGGGCTCATTCACTACCTCATAGCAATAGGAAGATCCACCCCAACAAGTATACACCATCCACAACCTTTAGCTCACTACCTCCAAAAAATTTAGGATCACTAAAAATGTATACACCTTTTTCTCACTACTTTCGGTAGCCTTAGGCATTTAAGCTCACACTCAAGTCTCAACACCTGAACACATCCACATCATTTTTTATTACACAATACACCACCCACATCTCCAATAATTAATCTTGATTATATATCATTCTTGACCTCAAACAACCTTGTCTATGTCAGCTTCAATGAAACGTATGCATCTCAAACATGCAACTACCAAATGGATTGACACCAAACACTTCCATGGTGGAAAGAAGTGAAGGAAAACCACAAGGGTTAACTAGGACCAAAATCTACATCAACACACTACACTATGCTTCCACAAACCATGAAGCACATCTACAACTAATGCTAACATGCCAGGTCGACCAAACCTACATTAATGCTACCAAAAAATCAATTCACTCTTGACCAGGGCAAAAGAATTCTACAGACCACAAAGCAACTTCATATAAAATCATAGAATATTACATCATTAGAATATTTAGCAACATTGTCGTAAACACTTGAAATAGAGAATACTATATCCCTATGCAACCAACCAAACTACCACATACATACAACTAACCAACCAAGCTTGCGAAAAAACTAAACACCAAACACTCTAGGGAATGGTAGATACAAGCAATATGTGCATGCTCCCAAATTCGCAAGAAAGGAAACCTCAACACGAAAAAATGTGTAGTAATTTCATTTCTCCTAGAAAAACTTCTTCACACGAAAAAAAATGTTAGACATATCTTCCAATGCCACATGATCCAACACTTGAAACTCTAGATATAACACCTTTGAGCACCTCTGATCATCTCATTCAAAAGGCACAAGCACATCTTCAACCACGAAGAAATGCGAAGCATACTACAAAACACAACTATGTCATCTTGTACACTCTCTATTCAAATTTTCTCAAAATCACTTGGAAACCAAGTGAACTAGTTGCATTAGCAACACCTAGGCATGTGCAGGATCATCATGGAAAAAGCAGGCCCTTAAGTGGTGAAAAATTCAGAAAAATCAAAGTTAGGCAACTTGACGTAAAAAAATGAATAAGTTATCTATATTATTTCAAAAATATGTAAAAATAGAATCTATAGAAAATTGAATGTAGTTTCTAATCTACTAGGTTTATTTTAAAAAAATATACATTTGGTAAAATTTTGAAATTTCATAGCAATAGTACTTAAATTTTAGGGAAAAAATAAGTAGGTGTATGTTTGACCACCCTAACCACAATAAAATGATAATATTTTTTTATAAGATTTTAGATATAAGTAGAGGACTCATGTCTTGATGTGATGCATATTTTTTGTAATTTTTTCCAAGAAAATAATTAATTATGAATTTTTTATTAATTTAAAAAATATATAAAAACTTGTATGTCTGACCACCTTAACTTGGTCAAAACTTCATGAAATTCACTTTTTTTAATCCTATAGTATGCAAAGCATAGAATGTGATGCATGTTTCAGATTCAAAATTTTTGATACCATTTGAAAGCTATAGATTTTTTTCAATCAACCTATCAATCAAGACTTTAGTTGTAATTCAAATAGAAAATGAATAATAGTTATTTATTAAATTCAAAATAAAGCATAATTTATATTGGTGGAAAGCTGAGAATCTCCTTTAAAAACCCTTTTTGTTTCATCAATTTTGGGTAAAAAAAAATGTCAGCCACATACCCTACGCATCCCATCATCACCACTTTTTGGCCCATCATGATCCTGCACATACCCACCTACTCAACACCACAAACACCTTTAACAATATCCCCATCTACAACACCGTCTCAACACCTTCTTATCACAACCACACTAGAGGTTGACATAGGTTGACATTAATGACAACACTAAAGACAACATAGTGCAACAAGCTCCATCAATCACCATGTTGACATCAATGACAACACTGATCTCAAACAATCTCCTCCTTTGTCATTGATGGAAACAACTCTGAAAAAACCATTAACAAAAAAAGAAACCCTGCATCAAAAACCAAAGCAACGATGCATCAAGTACCACTCCCCATTACTTGGACATTTCTTACATTTCAGACTTGTTTATTTCACTTGTTTCTTCATATTTCTTTACAATTTATTTTATCTCCTTTTCTCTCCCCTTTTTCTTACAATTCTTTCCTTGTGTTTTTCATATTTCACTCTCCCGCTTTGGCATCAATGGCAAAGGGAAACATTTGCAAACTACTTTTTCTCCCATTTAATTTTTATCCATTTCTCTATGTTGCTCTCTCTCCAATGCTCTCTCCCTCTTAGGGGCACAAGATATGCTCCCCCTGACTTTACTAACCAAAGACACTACTACCTACTACCCCTAAGTGGTAGCCTTCATCAATCCAAGACAAAGAATAAATATAGAATTACTCACCTAGATAGATGCACCAACTCATGCATCTAGTTGAAAGGAGGAGCAATAACCCATTACTATTTCCTAAGATATTCAAATGTATCTTTTGGAAGAGCCTCTGTGAAAATGTTAACTATTTGATCCTTTCTAGGCACATACTACAACTTCACTTTATTCTCAACAAATTTCTCTCTTAGAAAGTGATACCAGATAGAGATATGCTTTTTCCTTGAATGCATTATCATATTTTTTGAAAATTTGATAGCACTTTTATCATCACAAAAGATAGATATAGGTTCATCATATGATACTCTAGTATCTTTCAATGTTCGCTTCATCCACAACACCTATGTGTAGCAAGATGCTACTGCAATATATTCTACCTCTATAGTAGATAATGATATTGAATCCTCCTTCTTAGTCAATGAAGAAACTAATCTACTTCCAACAAAGAAAGTACCTCGACACTTTTACTTCTTATGTCATCTATACAACCCGCCTAATCTGCAACAATATAAGCATTCAAAGAAAAATTAGTATCCCTAGGATACCATAGACCAAAGTCTATAGTTCCTTTCAAATATCTAAATATTCTCTTTACTATTGCCACATGTGATTCTCTCATATCTTCTTGAAATATTTCCACAAGACATATTGCATGCATGATATATGATCTATTAGCAGTTAGATATAGAAATCCACTAATCATGGATCTATACTTGCTCTCTGTCTTAGGAGATTCATCACTTATTCTTGAAAATTACAACTAGTAACCATGGGAGTACAGTTTGGTTTAGAGTTCTCCATTCAAAACTTATTTAACATTTCCTTGACATACTTTGATTGTGAGATGAATATACCTATATCACATTGTTTGATTTATAGCCCAAGGAAGAAATTCATCTCCCCAAGCATTGACATTTGAAACTCATTTTGCATCTCCTTTACAAATATTTTATACATTTCTTCATTTCCTCCAAAGATTATATCATCAACATACACAACCACAATTAGGATTTGATCTCTCTCAACCTTGAAGTAAATATTGTTGTTTTTTATACCCTTTCTAAGTCCCTGCCATAATAAGTACTTATCCAATCTTGCATACTAAGCTCTAGGAGCCTATTTCAGTCCATATAAAGCTTTCTTAAAATTGTAGTCCATATTAGAATCTTCTGATAATTGAAAACCTTCTGGTTGTTCAATGTACACCTCCTCTTCTAACTCACCATTCAAAAATGTAGGCTTGACATCCATTTGATACACCTTTAAGTCTTTATGTGTTGCAAAAGCCAAAAAAATCCAAATGGCTTCCATTCTTGATACTGGAGAAAAAGTCTCTTAAAAATCTATTCCTCCCACTTGTGAGTAGCCTTTACACACAAGTATAGCCTTATTTCCGATAACTTCTCCATTATGATTCAACTTGTTGCTGAAAACCCATTTGGTTCCTATCACATCCTTGTTTTCTCATCTTGAAACCAATTCACATGTTTGATTCTTTTGAATTTACCTTAACTCTTCTTCCGTAGCTTTGATCCAACTCTCATCCTTGCATGCTTCAGTTATAGTTTTAGGTTCTACCTCAAAGAGTAAACAAAAATTTTACATGTTCCTCTATCATAGAAGCTCTTCTTCTTTTCAGAACACCTTTTCCCTTATCTCCAATCATTAGATCTTCAAAATGATTCTTTTACACATACTTACGATTCTTAGGATTCTTTTCTTAAGCTTCTTCCTCTTCAACTAGTATCTCATTGTATTCTTTCCCTTCTTTTTCTTCCTCTCTACAAAGGGGTTCATTAGATTAATATCCTTCTATCAGTATTCAGCTTTGGTGTGATTCCTCATCCACTTTGACAATTACGCTTTCAACTATCTTCTTTAACCTTTTTTTATAGCACCTATATGCTTTGCTCTTTGTAGAATATCCAAGGAAGATTCCTTCATCTAGGCTTGCATCGAGCTTTCCTATATTTTCTTTAGCTCTCTTCATATAAAATTTTCTTCCAAACACTCTAAAATATTTCACAATAGGAGGTTTTCCATACCGTAGTTCATATGGGGTCTTTGAACTCTTCACTATTTCTTGTCCTCTATTAACAATGTATGTTGTAGTATGAATATTTTCTCTCCAATATAATTTTGGTAGATTTGCTTCCTTCATCATGGTTCTTGCAACTTCTTGAACTATCTGATTCTTTCATTCCACAACTCCATTTTGTTGTGGAGTCTTAGGAGCCGATAAATGCATTTTACCCCATGATCTTGACAAAACTGTTAAACTCATTTGAGGTGAACTCACCACCTCTATCAGATCTCATTTTTTTTTTTTTCAAATTCATTTAATTCTCAACCATAAACTTGAATGCTTTATAATTATATATAGCTTTTGATTTTTCTTTGAGAAATATCACCCAAGTCATTCTAGAGCAATCATATATCAACAACATAAAATACCTATCACCTTGAGTGCTTCTTATTCTGGTGGGTCCACAAAAGTATATATGAACCAACTCCAAAGGTCTTGTGGTAGAGTATTCCTTAGTTTTCAACCTCTTGTTTGTCTGATTTCCAAATCGACACTCCTTGCAAAGTGCATTGATATGATTTGTATTTTTTAGCAAATCTCTCATAGCTTGTGCAGAGCTAATATTCACTAGGCTATCAAAATTTATGTGACCCATTCTTCTATGCCAAATCCAACTCTCATTTATTTGATACATAAAGAACTTAACACCACCACCTTTGAGTTGATAAACATTTCCTTTTTTCCATGTTCTTGTTGCAACTAATGTTCCAAAGCTTCCTTTTCTGATTTCATAACCATCATCCTGAAACACCAAGTTGTATCCTTTTCTCCACATTTTTCCTACATTGAGAAGATTATGCTAAAGACCCTTGACATAAAGAACATTATCTATCTTATTCTTTCCATCAAAACTAATTAAATGTTTTCCATAGATCTTAGTAGATGTATCATCACCAAACTTAACAAGACCACCATCATAATTTTCAAGATTAACAAACTTACTTTTATCACCTTCCATATGATTTGAGCATCCACTATCAATTTCCAATATTTTCTCTCCTCTTGCGTGAAAGGTGATCAACATAGTTCCTTCAATAATGTGACCTATTTTTGGAGAAATTTCCTTCACACATATTTTGATATTAGTAGAATTAGTTCCAACATATAGAGCAATGAACAAGAATTCATCACTCCAATCATCTGGATAGTTTGATTCCTCATCATTAGATACACCACTATCTTCTTTAGTAACATAATAACTCTTCTTGATAGATTTACCTTTATGATCATTATGTTTGTCATTTGAAACTTTGATTGGAAATATAGAAACATTTAATGACCTATCTTTCCACAATTTAAACACTTATAGGGTAACTTACCTCTATGTTTTCTAGCGCCCTTTTTCAATATCCTTACAAAATTTTCTTTCACCTCATCAAGATCATCCAGATTAGATTCATCATTCTCTTTCTTGCTGACTTTAAAAGCAATTTATTTATTTGGAGCATCTTTGTCAAATTCTCTTAATTCAAAAGTAGTTAAAGAACCAAATATTTGATCTATATAAAATTGATCCAAATTCTAAGCTTCCTTAATAGAAAAAAATTTAGCACTATAAGATTTAGGAAGAGTTCTCAATACCTTTCTCACAACTTCACTTTCCTCCAGTTTTCCACCAAGACCATTGATGAAATTGACAATTTTGTGCACTTTGAGCATGTAGCCAGCAATATCTTCATCTTCTAACATCCTTACAGTTTCAAATTTGGCTTTGAAATTATACATCTTTGCTTGTTTGACCTTATCATTTCCTTTGTAAATTCTCTTCAAAATTTTCCAAGTCGCTTTAGCAATTTTGAGGCTTTCACCTTCACAAGTTCTTAATCAAAAATCCCACTCCTGATATCATTCCTTTCTTTCCCATTATTCTCATGATCCTTGATCTCATCATCACTTTTCATAGGAGTAGTAGGCATAGTGTATCCATTTTCAACTAGCTTCCAAACACCAAACCCTAATGAGACAAGAAAGGCTTCCATCAGAGCTTTCTAGAAAGCATATCAAACATAGGTACTTTGACACAATTCTTGTGGGCCATCTATGTCTACCTAAAGTGGTTAAGTTTCTTCCGAGGAACCACAACTCTGATACTAATTGTTAGACACACAAGGAAACTAAGAGGGGGCTGAATTAGTTGTACATTAAAACATTCAGACCCTTATGAATCTTCAAACCATTATTAAACATTAGCATGAATGTAAACAAGTGAAACATCAACACATCAACACATCAACAACCTTACACAATAGGACACTAAATTTACATAGAAAAACCTAATCAAGAAAAAATTATAGTGAGGATTAACTTACATATATCTAAATAAGAAAACTTATTACAAAAGGCCCACTTCTGCAAGGGCTCACTACCCAAAGCACTCACTATCCAAAATAAAAGAGAATAGAAGAAGACTATTATAAGGAGGTTCACTACCTCATAGCAATAGGAAGATCCGCCACAACAACTCCACCATCTACAACCTTCCGCTAACTACCTCCAACAACTTTAGGAGCATTTATAATGTAGACGCCTTCTATTCACTACTTTTGGTAGCCTTAGGCATTTAAGATTGCACTCAAGTCTCAACACTTGATCGCATCCACATAATTATGCACCACACAAAACACCACCCACATCACCAATAATTAACCTTAATTATATATCCTCTACGACCTTAAACAACCTTTTCTAGGTCAACCTCAATGAAATGTATGCACCTCAAACATGCAACTACCAAATAGGTCAGCAACAAATACTTCTACAATGGAAAGAATTGAAGGTAGACCACACCAAGGGTTAACCAAGACCCAAATCTACACCGATATGCTACACCATGCTTCCAAAAACCACGAAGCACATCTACAAGTAACACTAATATGCTAGGTCGGTCAAACCTCCACTAACACTACCAATCAATCAATTCACTCTTAACAAAGTTTGAAAACATCCTATGGACCATGAAGCAACATCACAAAACATCATGGAATATTCAAACATCCTAGAATATTCAACAACACTACTACAACTACCTAAAATAAAGAATACTATCTCCTTGTGTAACCAGCCACACTGCCACACTTGGCATACAACTCACTAAACAAGCTTGTAGAAGAATTGAATACCAAACACTCTAGGGAAATTTAGTTAATAGAAATATGAGAGTTCCTAAATCTATAAGATAAGAAACCTTAACACAAAAAAATGTGAAACAATTCTATTTCTCCAAGACAACATTATTCATAGGGAACACACTATCAGACACATCTTCCATTGTCGCACAATCTAGAACCTAAAACTATACATATAACACCTTTGAACACTTTTGATTATCTCATCCAAATGGTACAAGCACATCTTCAACCATGAAGAAATGTGGAGCACAATTCAGAACACAACTTTGTCACCTTGTACACTTTCTATTCAAATTTTCTCAAAAGCACTTGAAAACCAAGTGAACCAATTGCATCAGCAACACCTTCTCAAACCACAAACACCTTAAAAAATATCTCCATCTAAAACAACTACTAAACACCTACTTATCATAACCAAATTAGAGGTTGAGATAGGTTGACATCCATGACAACACTAAAGACAACATAGTGCGAAAATCTCCTTGTTGACATCAATTACAATAGTAATCTCAAAAAAGATAGAGAAAAGGAGAAAGTGATGGAGGGAAATAGATAATGGAGAGAGAGAGAGAGAGAGAGAGAGAGAGAGAGAGAGAGAGAGAGATCTTCAAATAGTTTTCAAAAAATTTAGGGGGGGAACACACTCAAATTTTGATTTTTCAAGATGTTTCCACTTTTGAAAATTAATAAAAAATCATATATTCATTTAAAAAATACCATATAAATCAAGTATAAACTACATGGTGTTAGCTAATTTCTCACCAAAGTGATTTTTAAAATGCTAAAAAAAGTTAATATTTTATGAGGGCCACACTAAATTCTATGTTAGACTTTTTTGTTGCATCTTAAATTTTTTTGTGTAACTATCTTCAATTTCCCATCCAAGGTCAATATTTCCTGATTTCATAAAAAAAGTTACCACTTAAGACCCTCTTTCATCCCCCCATATTTTTTTATCCACTCATTTGTTTAAATCTTTCTTATAGCCCTCCAAATGTTTTGACTTTTATTTCAAGTTTTTTTTAAAACAAGCATGAAAAAGCATATAATTGGTATAGATCCGTTGAAACAATATCCTTAACATGAAAAATTATTTTTTAAGGTTAGAATATATCATTTTAATTACATGCCATAAATGTATTTTCTAGAAAATCTAACAATCCAGGCCCCTTGTTGAAACACTTTCACATTGACCACTTAGTTGTCCATCACATCCAATGCCTAATCTAAAAGGAACATTGAATAAGATTTTTTTTTTTCAAGAGGAGAAATAATTCATTCTTGCTTAAAAAGTTGGATGTGTTGAAACCACCTTCAACAAGTACCATATAAAATGTGTAAAGGACAAAAATAAACATTATGAATGTCATCAGCAATGAGAATTATCTATTTTTGCTTGTGTCCCAATATTGGTGCATACTATTTTGTATAAATTATTAAATCGGCATGTGGTCCATAACTGAGACACAACTTTGTGCTTCCACCTTGGAAACAAGATTAACTATAAAAATAGGTGGACATATTTCAAAGAAGGTAGTGGTCATATTGTGTAGTATTATATAATAAGATTTAAGTGATGAACTATGTTAGCAAGTATGAGACTAGAAAAGGATGGAATAAGTTAAACTAATATTTTGGTGGTCCGTAGACTTATATTTATAGAAGAATAAAATAATTATAGAAACAAAGGACTTGAAAAATTCATGTGTTCAAGGATACTATATTGGTGAAGATAAAAGGAAAGGAGAAGGAGAGTCTTCCAAAAAGGACAAGCAATGATTTTTCCAATAAAGACCACATGAAATTATGTTAAAAAGTAAATTGGAAGTATAAGGAAATGATGGTTGTTGTACATATATGCAGGAATCCTAAAATTCGTTGTAGTGATTGCAATATACATGGGTATACTAAAGCATAGTGTTAGAAGTTATATCCAAAGAATATTTTCAATGAGAACTATAGGAATTCCATATTTATACATCAAGAGGAAGTAAAATTTTTAAGGTCATTTGGATGTTATATACAATAGGTTAGGATTCATAGAAACCAATAATACATACTCATGCGTGCTTGAAGAAATGAACAAACATTTTCTCCTTAAACCATAAACCAATAAGTGAATGTGTACATCTTAGTTCACAATGTAATTTTATTTTAGTAGGTGTTCTTCAAAGACTTGTATCAAGAAATATGATCATTCTCACCCATATTCAATGAGTTAAGTGAAAGGAGTATAAAAATTTAATTTACTACAAATGGAAATTTTTTGTTAGGTATTAGCCAAGTATATATTAACAAAGTAGAAGTAGAATTGATTCCACTTGATCTGTTTTTGATATAATTCTTGGTAGTCCATAGTTTTATGCTTGAAATGAAACTTTTATGAGGAACAAAAATACAAATAGATAAAAAATGCATTCAAATGCTTTGCTAAGAGGTCACTTAAAGCAAGAGGACAAATGCCATATTTAATCTGGTACAACATGGTTAATAAAATTTGGCAAAGACAAAAGGTTAATATCTAGAGTGAACATTAGCTAGAGAAGCATCATAAAAAAATATGTGATAATAACTAAACTGAGGGAAAATAGTTTGAATAGTGTTAGCCAAGGCATAGAAAAAAATTAAACTTTTCCCAGAGAGAATGATTATTTGGCAATGCGTGACCCTGAGGAAGGAGGGCTAATGGAGCAAGTACAAAGAAAGACCTACACCAAGACAATGATGAGTTTTTTATACATAAGCCATGGGATGAGACAACCTACACCCAAACCATTAAAATCAATTTCTAGCCTCTTGCTGAGAATCTCAATACCAGTCATCGCTCCTACGAAAGCCCTATCCATGTAACTTATGGTTGAAGTAAATACAAGGACTTAGGAATAAATTAGAAGATAAACAAAGGTATATAGAAAATATAGAGTTATAGTAAAAAGGGGGAATTTAAGAGAGAGATATAACGTATGATATATGGATAAGGACATACTTAGAGAATAAAGAATAGGAGCTCGCATGAAGCATGTTCTCTTCACATCTTGTTGTATGCACAAAGTTAAAATATATATCATATTTATTATAAAGAGACTTTGGAGAATAATATAAGGAAGTATTTGTTCCAATTTGATTTCTCTATATTATATTTTTTATTTTCAAGTATGAATGAGTAAATTGTTTAATAGTCTCTTAAAATGGTAAAGTGTGCATTGACTCTTGTTCAAATGATCAAATTAGTACCATGGCACCTCCTTATTGTCATGTTTCTAGAAAATGATTGGCATGAGACCTTTAAGAGTTGTTATGCCCCAAGGAACTCTTGGGTCCTTTTGAATCTGAGGTATAGACCTTTATTTTGTCTTCTTCGTTAGGTGGTCATTAATCTCTATAAAAATAAAAATAAAATTACTAATAATTTTGTACTCACTAAATAATTAATCCATAATAACAAGAATAGTACAAATCATTCAAAATATCAATAATTGTGAGATTTTAGATTCTTACTTCTTATATTACTATTGTTAAATTAAATAAAAAAAAATTATAGTATTCTAAGAAAATTGTGTGAAAATAAATTAAATAAAAGTTGAGTTTTTTATCTACTACCTAAGTACTAAACAAACATTATAGGGGAGAGGACCCAGTAGTTGAGCATGTTTCAATAGTTATGATAGTAGTTGTTTATATAATGTCTAATATTTTTATCAATATTGGACCAATAGTTGTGACATGGCTACCCATAATTAAACAAAATGGATTCCTTTGATCTAAAAAGAAACCAATCATGTGATGCCACATCAATGCTCAACTACCCATGATGTGAATGCACATGTATTGGTCAACTACATCTTGACAAAAAGCATGCTGATGTGGCATCATAGTTGATGATGTGGCCCTGAAACGAAAGCTATAAGTAGGGGACTTGCCAAGTAAGCTGCTCTAAAAAAGTGGGAGTGATTTGAAATTTCTACGTAAGATAATTAGAAGCACATATTTAGGATGCTCAACTACTGGATCCTCTCCCCTATATAATTTAAGTGCCATAAATAAAGTTTGTAGAACTACTAAAAGTTTATATTACCTCTCCAACCATCAAGAGTTTCAATTGGTCCCTTCCCAGAAAGAGTGTCACTACAGATTTCATAACATTGATCAGTCTGGACCAGACCATGTTGATGATTGTCATTTTCTGAATTCATGTTTTTTTTTGTGTCTTCAGCTGCCTAGCATAATTTTTTAGTATATTGTATTTAACAAATCAATTCTTTTAATAAAAAAATTGTTTTTATTTGTTTGTAATTTTTTCTAATTAGATCATATTTTATGATTTATTATTCAAAAGTAAAAGTCAGAAAAAAAGTTTGATGATAATCATGAAGTGTGATCTGAAATATTGACAGAAAAAAATCATACAATCAAATTCAAAAATATTTAAAAAAAAAATTATCTTCTTTAAAAATAAAATATATTAATACCTCCTATCCTCTTTCTTTAGTTGCATTATCCCTGAGCTGGAATAGAGGACAATAGTTTATACTAAGATATCCAGAACCGCGAAAGAATTGGTTAAAATTTTTCCTAAAATGATAATTCTATCTCTAAGTTCTTTGATGAATACCCTGCATTAACTAATATGAAGGTTATTCCCTAATGGACTACATAGTGTTTAACTTCTCTTCCTCTTTTTCTCATTCACGTGGTTTGTTCTGTAGATTGTGGTGATAATCCAAATATTTTTAGACTGCAAATAATAAAATTAGCTCATCTTTGACCTCCTTAATTATAGCAGATTGGACTGAAAAATGTGTCCAATTTTGGTGGTTTTTTTTATCTTTCTTGTATACCTCTATTGCATATTGGCCTTTATTTCTTCTTTTTGGGAGTCTTAAATAACTCTTCTGTCTGCAGCTACATAGGATGATCAGCTTGCTTAATGTGTTGATTTCTAATCTTATGGAATATCTTGGCCCTTTTCACATATTGAACCTTCACATTTGCATTTTGTCATGAAGAACATCATTCCATTTTATAGTTAAACTGGTTCTATTTCTATATTATTTTGATTCTTACTGCCATTTTAAATATTAACCTCTTTATTTATTGAATTTTTTTTATTAATATAAATAGGACAACTCTTTACCACTTTTATGATTTGACGAGATGTAAAATTGTCATTGATTATTTATTCTTGAAAATATTTAATCTTTACATAGAACAATGCTCATAATAATTCCTTAGATACCAAAGTGATGGGTACAAAAGAGACACAAGGTTATCCACTCAAAAATTCTCTTTGAGAGAGCTTGACCAACTGAGGTATAGGAGATACATTGTTGATTTGCCATTACACCAAAAATCACAGGTGTCAATGTACTTCAAAGTAGTTAGTACACAAGATCAACTCTGAGAGGTTCAATGCTTAGTCCAACACTCCCTCTTTGATGTAACCCAATGGTAATGAACTGGATTGAGGCTTTGATACCAAATGTAGATTAGTCATTAAACAAAAACTGGTTGGTGTCAATGAACTTCCAAATTAGCATAGTCACATATATCCAAAGTGAGTTAACCCACAAGATCAACTCCGAGAGGTGCAGTAGTCGGTCCAACACCACCAACTGATGTAACTTTGTATTATTGAATCTGAGTTGAAGCTCTAGTAGTTCATAGATATTTTTTATTATACCAAAACTTGCAAGTATTAATGAACTTGTAAATCAATATATTCGCCAAAATCTAAAATGATAATTAGTCAACAAGATGACTCCCACAATTGCAATAAGTAAACCAATAAATACTTTTTAGGAGTAGTTGATATATGAAGAGGAGGACTAGTGAAGTGACTTGGATGGTTGGATGTGTATAAAGAACAAGCATTAACATTATTGTGAGTATTTTCTGAGAGGGGAATTTCTAATTATTTCTAATAGATCTTCAATAATAAGAAGTGTGAAGGATGCATGTGGCCCTTCTATTGATGCAACAATATTTTCTTATTCTAGTTCTCTGTTCCATCCTCTATTAGGCCCTCTTTTAAATTTCTAGTATTCCTCAAGCTAATCCATAGCCTTCAACTTGCTTATTACAGGTGAAAAAATAATAATTGAAATCATCCTCTTCATAATGCTAACATTTGAGGGCTGATCTATTCATCACATGCCCCAAAAAATTATTCCACACTCCTGTTACACGTTTATGTGGAAAGCCTTCTTGAAATTGAAAACTCTGATAGGCTAAGTTGAGACAATTCTGCGATTAGGAATTCAGAATTGGTTCCTCCTCTTGCAAAAGTGGTAGGTCCTAGTAGAGGGGCATTTCAATTATTTTCTTATAACAATGGTTTCCCCTTGTGTATACTGAAAGTAAACTTCCATCACCACTAACCGTTCAGGTACAACATCGTTGAAGTTATTGTGGGGATCAATGATAGCATCCATCCTGATATGATTGCACATTAGGATAGAGGAACTTGGTGTCAATTATTTTTGTGGGAAACTCTTTAAGCAAATAAAACTTTAAGCGCATAGAGAAGATCTACAGTAAAAGCTGTCGATTGGTATATTTAGTTTAAGATATTAATAGCACTCAAGTGTTAACATTAGACGATGATGGAGATGTGTACGGGCGGGATTTCAAAATTTGAACATACTTCAAGTGGGAATTGCCTGGGACGTTTAGAGGCCATTACAGAGGACGACGATGACAATGGATGTAAGACGACCTTTGAAGAGCTAGAGGACGAATGGAACCATCTGTATAACCAGATCCAAAAAAACAAATATCAATCTAAAAGACAATTATAAAAAAAAATAGCAGCAACAAATGGGAAGTTTTGTGCTTTGTTTCGTCTTGTTTGTTGCTGCTATTTTTTTTATAGTTATTTTTTGAATTTGTTTTTTTGCATGGTATCGGAGTTTGAAATTTTCTAAAAGAGTTAAGATATTGTTGGATTGATATTTGTTACATAATTTTTGAATTGGTTGAATTTATTTGTTTAAGGGCTACTTTTTTTAATATAGGCTCTACAAATAAAAGTTTTTCAATCTTTCATGAAAGTGTTCTTGTAGATTAAAAGATTGCAGTAAAAAATGTTTTAAGAGGAAAAGATTCTATGGAACAATGAATAAAGAGATTGGAGAACCCCAACAAAAGAAGGAAACAAAGTTATGGAAATGCAAGTTAAAACTGTAAGCTAAAGGTATTATTGGTAGAGTCCCAATCTCAATAAAATATTTGTTGATGTTGACAATTCAATAAAACTATGGAAAGATTTAAAAAAAGATTATAAAAATGCAAATATTGCTAGTCTATTTAGTATAGAGGAAAAATTGGTGAGCTTAGATCCCAACTAATTTTGAAAACATAATTGATTTTTATTTAACATCCTCCCTTAAGATTAGTTAGAATAATACAAAGAAGATACAAATGAAAGGGAAACATTATAACACTAATCAAAATATTTTATTTGAGTTTGGTTTTTCACAATATTTTATTTCTACTTTATACTTGAAAATCAAAGTATCATATAAGTTGCCAAAAATTCATTTTTCCATGCTAAAACAAATAGAGAAAATCTTATTCAAGAAACTATCGACACTCTATCATTTTTTGGAAGTGAAGAATAAACAGTTACCTTCTCCACTTCTTTTGTTGCTTTATATTTCGTTAATATAGTTGTTTGTTTTTTACTACTCCATTTAATAAGACTCGACCCATACTGAAAAACATGACCACTAATACATTTTCTATAATCCTTACCATTCGCTCATTGAAAAGGAGGAACATTTGCTTACCTTTGGATCGAGGCCCTGCAACATTCTACTTCTAAAGGCCTGGAAGTTTTTTGGTGAACCGGTTCTAGTTCAGAGGAAGCCCTCTAGTGTTTTCATCACTTCTTTCCAATGAGGTGGTCTCTAATAGCGTGGGTGTTGGGCAGGGGTTGTGCTAAGTTTTCCTCCTCCCCACTTGTCTTATAACTAAGATTAGAGTAGCCTTGGTGTATTGGGAGGTCTGTGTGGGGCATCTTTTATTCCTATTTCCTTACTTGTTTGCATTCCTTGTTAGGTGATTGGTTTGGTGATGGCATTGTTGCTACATCTCGGTGCCTTGTGCAGGTTGTGCCTTGCTTGAGGTCGAGTCTTTGATGCATGCCTCTATGAGCTGATGGGAGACCATTTTTTGTATTTTTGTTGTTGATTGCTGGGTGTTGGAATTTATTTCTCCTAAGCCTCCTGCTCTCATTCCAACCCCCTATTTCACCTACCCATCAAGAGCCTCCAATTTCAATGACAATTTTTGGGATCTTCATCCCTGCAACTTCTGACAGCCCCTAAAGTTAATTTGGTAGGACTTTTTGAATTCCAAACTTAATGCTAGTGGGTAATTTCAAATTTGAGAGCGAATGCCTTTTGAAGACAAAAGGAATGAAGGTAGATTATTCTGTTAGTTGGAGTTGAGGGTGATCCCATAATAGTGGTTTACAATTTTTGGCCAAACTGGACACTGAAATTATTATTTTTACCTAAATCTTCACATTCGAGCACCTATAAACGCTAAACTATGAGGAATTTGAAGATGGTGCAAACTAGAGTCTCATCAAATTTTGTCTGTAGATTCTAAAAATATTTTTTTAAAAATTTTGGAATCAAATTACCTTTTTCCATCTCCCACGAAAATAGATTTTTTTTCAGAAAATAACATTTTTAAAAAGTGACGCACACCATATAACGCATAACTTTTTTTCCATGAAGGATAAAATTATAATTCTTTCAAATTTAAGTTTGTAACTCTAATATCTAGTGCTTCCACTTGGTTAGATAGTTTTTTATTGAATATTTGTTCCTTAATCAAGTTTCAAAGTCAAACGAATTACAATTCAGACACAGTAGCGACTGTATAACGCATAACATTTTTTTTATATGTCAAAATTTTATTTTTATTTTTTTGTTAGATCAAGGAATTCAATATCTGGTGCACTCATATTTTTGAATTTTTTTTTTTATAATATTCTATTTTTCCACATGTGAAGAACAAACAAATTCATTTTCGATGAAAAACCTATGTTTAATAAAACTTAAAAAACAAATACATAACAAACCAAAACATATGAAAATTATATTCATTGGATAGCTTGTTCGAGGAATATCATAATCATTTCAAATAAATTTTAAATGAATTCATTTAATCCCCAAAATCTAAATCAAAAGTGATTTTTTATCAGCATTTTGATAGGTGTAAAGGAGACGCATTTATAGGTATGGTTTAAAACTAGCGAGGTTCTATCTAAGGGGGTTTGATCTAAGGTGATTTGATCAAACCCTCTTCAATTGGAATCCTTAAAATGGAACTCTTTAAGGCTTAAATCATTATATTTTCTAAAAATATGTGATTTCAGCTAAAATTCGTTCCTCTCAGGAATTGTAAACCACTATTATGACAGCACCCTTGAATATTTCCTAAGCAACAATAGTCTGAAGGGAATGTTTTTGTCTGTTCTCTATGTGATTCAAAGAAGTTTCTAAGCAACAACAGTTGCATGTTTGTTTTGTGATTGAGCAGTTATTGCTTCTACCAATGAGCTCCTAGTAGCTTCTGAAGTTTGTTTGTCTAGTTGAGCAACTCATGAAAGCTCCCAGAAGTTTGAAGTCAGTAGTTTAGATTTTTTTTTTCAATAGTTTATGTTTAATCTTTCATGTATTTTCACTTCCAATTTATTGAATATGGAAGAAGCTTGCATGTCTCCTTGTGCTTCCACATTTTGATTTGGGTATTTCCAATTTGGCTGGAAAATAGAGTAGCAACTTTGTGCTTTCATTTTGTTTAGAAATTATGACATGGTATCACAGACATAGGCCCCATTTCCTCTTGAGTTAGGGAATTTTTTTTCTTCTAGGTATTGAGTTTTTTTCTTATAGGAGATATGGCTAGAGATGAAGGAAAGATTTGGCAACAGCCACCATCCTTTAATGGATAAAACTATGATGTTTGGGTAAAGAATATGAAGACCATAATGGTTGCAAATAATTTTTGGGAGTTTGTGGTCAATGGGTTCAATGATGTGACTGACCCAAAATCATATTTTGCGCTCATAAACAACCAGAAGACTCAGTTGAAGGAGTTGAGGAGGAAAGATGCTAAGGCATTGAGTTTGATAGAAGCAGCCTTGATAGAGGCCATTTTTCCTTGAGTAGCAGTAGCTAACTATGCAAAGGAAGCTTGGGAAATCCTCTAGACAAACTACAAAGGGAATGACAAGGTCGGATTGGTGAAGCTCCAGATGCTTCGAGGAGAGTTTGAGATTCTTGAAATGAAGGACAGTGAGTCAATCTCAGTTTTTCACACAAGACTCTCAGGTTTGATAAACCAATTGAGAGTGAATGTTGACATCTTCAATGATTAGAGGATTGTGGAGAAAATCCTTAGGAGCTTACCCATGAAGTTTGATGTTGTGGTGATTTCCATTGAAGAGGAAAAAGGATCTCACAATGCTATTTGTTGATGAGCTGATGGGTTCTCTGCAAACCCATGAGCAATGCCTAAATAAGTCTGCTACTTCTTCCCAAGAGCAATCCTTTAAAGTTCAGTAAAATGAAAGAGGAAGGGGGAGAAGAAACAATGGTGGAAGGAGCTCAAGAGGTAGAGGTCATGGCAACTACAGACAAGGAAATGTTGGAGGAGATAGCTCAGGATGAGCAAACAACCAAGAGGGAGTGAGCAACTCTCACACCAACTCTCGAAGAGGAAAGAAGAACAACAATTCGTATAAGAAGAATGATAAGAGAAATGTTGAATGCTACTACTGTCATAAATTTGACCATAATGCAAGTGAATGTTGGACAAAGCAGCGTGATCAGTCAAAACAAAATACAAATGTGGTTGATTTGAATGTGGTTAAAGGAAATCAGTCCACAACCTTCATCATGTGCAACATTGGTGAAGAAGGCAGCCCCAAAGTTTGGTATTTGGATAGTGGTTGCAACAACCACATGAGTGGTAATGAAAGTCTATTTTCTTTCATTGATAAAAATGTAAAGTTAGAAATTAGAATGAAGAACAATAGAGTAGTTCCAGTTGTGGGAAAAGAATCTATTATGATCTGCACCAAGCAAGGTGAAAAGAAGGAAATACAAAATGTATTTCTTACACCTAGGTTAAAGCATAACCTCATGAGTGTTGGACAACTGATCCAAAATGAATACAAAGTGATGATGGAGAAGGGTCAATACATCATTTATGACAAGAATGAGAAGATGAAGGTGTTTGCAATAGTTCAAATGACAAAGAACCAGATGTTTCTTTTGAATATTGAGATGTGTTTCTCATTTTCGTCTGTTGTTGCACCTCTCATGAATGGAAAATGTATAGTAGTACAACAAGTAGTTCTCAAGAGCACCATTCAAGACCCCTCCAAACTATGGCATCTCAGGTATGGACATTTAGGCTATGTTGGTTTGAGTCTTTTGTCCAGGAATAAAATGATTGATGGTTTTCCAAGAATAGTAGAGCCTAATGTTAGGTGTGAGGCTTGCATTTTGGGCAAGCAACATAGGAAACCCTTTCAATTGGGAAACTCTACAAGGGAAAGAGCACCATTGGAGCTAGTTTATACAGATTTGGTAGGCCCTATGCAAATCATTTCTATTGGTAAAAGCATATTTTTTATGACCTTCATTGATGATTACAGCCATAAGATGTGGGTCTATTTTTTGCAACATAAATATGAATATTTTGATAAGTTTTTGCTGTTTAAGGCCTAGGCTAAAAAGGAGAGTGGACACGTGATCAAGGTCCTAAGGTCAGATCATGGAGGAGAGTATACCTCCAATCTGTTTGTAAACTTTTGCTAGCAAAATGGCATGAAGAAGGAGATTACAACCAGTTATACTCCACAACAAAATGGAGTGGCTAAGAGAAAGAATAGGACCATCGTGGAGATGGAAAGGAGTATGATGAAAGCTAAGGGACTACCTATTGAATATTGGGGAGAGGCTATAGCAAAAGCTATTTATTTGATAAATAGAAATCCAACAAAGGCGGTCCATGACAAAATCCCTCAAGAGGCATGAACAAAACGCAAGTGGACAATTGAGCACTTGAGAGTGTTCGGTTGTGTGGCATATGCACATGTACCTAAAGAAAAGAGGAAAAAATTGGATGACAAGGGTGAAAAGCGTATTTTCACAGGCTACAGTGAAGAGTCCAAAGCCTATCAGTTGTACAACTCGGTCACCAAGAAAATCATAATTAGTAGGGACATGGAGTTCCTTGAAGATGAGTCATGGGATGGAGTGAGAGTTTCTAATAGTTCAAAACCACTCCTAAGAGCTCCTGAAGAAGCAGAAACAAAACATGAAGTTCAACAAGAAGAGTCTACAAATGCTCCTAAATGCATCGATTGAGCTCTTGAAAGCTCCTGACGGCTCCTAAAGAAGAAAGACAGTCAGCAAGACAGTTAGGAAAACAGTCATAGGAAGCCAGATGATTGGCTCCTGAAGGCACCGGTCAAGCTCTTGAAAGCTCCAAACAGCTCCCAAAAGCTCTTGAAGTGAGCAGACAGAAAGGCAAGCAGCCAAAGATAGCCAAAATATTGGCTCCTAAAAGCTCTGGAAGAGCTCCTAAAAGCTCCGGAAGAGCTCCTGAACCTCCTTGTTCAGTAGAGTACTAGCAGTAGTGAAAGTTCATATTCCACTCTCACCTCCCTAATGCTAATGAAGACCAAGAGTCTAAGGAAGATCTACCAAAATGAAAGGTATGATGAAGAATTTGATGAGAGTGTGAATTTTGCATTGTTTTCTCATAGTGATCCGACTTATTTTAAGGAAGCTATGAATGAGGAGAAATGGTGTGAGGCCATGGATGAGGAGATAGATGCAATAGAGGAACAATAGATGGGAATTAACTGATTTTCCTCCTAACAAGCAAGTTATTGGGGTGAAATCGGTCTACAAGACCAAATTCAATACCGAAGGAAGAATATAAAGGCATAAGGAAAGATTGGCTGTCAAGGGGTACAAATAGTAGTTTGGGAGAGACTATAATGAGACATTTTCCCTTGTTGCAAGGATGGAGACTATGCGGGAAGTCATAGCAATTGCAGCCCAACACAAATGGAAGGTATTTCAAATGGATGTGAAGTTCACCTTCCTAAATGGAGTTTTGAAAGAGGAGGTATATATGGAGTATCCATTCAGATATGAAGTTCTAGGTCAAGAACACAAGGTGTATAGGCTGAAGAAATCTCTTTATGGGCTAAAGCAAGCTCCATGGGTATGGTACAGTAAAATTAACTCATATTTGATGAGCAATGGCTTTAGCAAAAGCAATGGTGATCCCACTCTTTACATCAAGGCAGTTGATGGTAAGGTTTTAATTGTTGTCTTGTATGTTGATGATTTAGTTTTTACTGGGGATGATGATTTTCTCATTGTTGATTTTAAAGAGGCCATGAAAATAGAGTTTGAAATGACAGATTTAGTTCTTTTGAGATATTTTCTAGGCATAGAAGTAAAAAAAATGCATGATGGCATATTTATCTCTCAAGAAAAATATGCAAATGAGATCTTGAAGAGATTTAGCATGCTTGAAAGCAAGCCTTCCCCAACACCAACAACCATAGGTCTAAAGTTGAGTAAGGAATATTGCAACAACAATATGGATCCGACCATGTTTAAGAGTTTGGTTGGAAGTTTGATGTATTTAACAACAACTAGGCCTAATATAATGCACAGTGTGAGTCTTATTTCCAGGTTTATAAAGACTCCAAGG
This sequence comes from Sequoia sempervirens, assembly GCA_007258455.2. Classification (NCBI taxonomy): domain Eukaryota; kingdom Viridiplantae; phylum Streptophyta; class Pinopsida; order Cupressales; family Cupressaceae; genus Sequoia; species Sequoia sempervirens. The sequence goes on along the minus strand of VDFB02086081.1, from coordinate 233,046,584 downwards.
GACACCCATTGGAAAGAGGGTAAAAGAATCCTGAGGTATGTGAGTGGCACCAAAGGATATGGCATTTTGTACATAACAACAAATGAGTTTGGGCTGGTTGGTTACATAGACAACAATTGGGTAGGAAGTTTGGATGATAGGAAGAGCACATCGGGCTATGTGTTTCACTTGGGTTTGGGAGTCATCTCATGGGATTTCAAGAAACAACACGTAGTTTCCCTATCTATAGTAGAGTCTAAGTATATAACAGAAAATGTAGCAACATGTCAAGCTATTTGGTTGAGAAGAGTCTTGGTAAATTTGAAGGAAGAACAAGAGGATGGAACAACAATATTTTTGTGACAATATTTCATCGATAGCCTTGATGAAAAATCATGTGTTTCATGGAAGAAGCAAGCACATTGAAATCAGGTATCATTTTATCAGAGAATTAGTGTAGAATGGTGAAATAAGAATGACATTTTATAAGTCTGAGTAGTAGCTAGAAGACATATTCACCAAGTCTTTGAGCAAGGATAGTTTTGAGCACCTAAGAACTAGATTTGGCATTGTTGATTTGGATCAGGATTGATCCTATTTCATCAGCTTAGGACAAAGGGGGAGTGTTGGAATTTATTTCTCTTGAGCTTCATGCTCTCATGTCCTCCCCCTGTTTCACCTACCTATCAGGAGCCCCCAATTTCAATGGCACTTTTTGGGATCTTCATCCTTGTAGCTCCTAATAGCCCCTGAAGTTAATATGGTAGGAATTTTTGAATTCCAAATTTAATGCTGGTAGGTAATTTTGAATTTGAGAGGGAATGTATTTTGAAGACAAAAGGAATGAAGGAAAATTATTCTGTTAATTGGAGTTGAATATTTCCTGAGCATCAATAGTCTGAAGGGAATTTTTTTGTTTGTTCTCTGTGTGATTTAGAGAAGTTTTTGAGCAACAACAACTCCATGTTTGTTTTGTGATTGAGCAGTGATTGCTCCTGAAGAGCTTTGTGTAGCTCCTACCAGTGAGCTCCTAGTAGCTCCTAAAGTTTGTTTGTCTAGTTGAGTAGCTCATGAAAGCTCCCAAAAGTTTGAATTTAGTAGTTTAGAATTTTTTTTCAATAGTTTTGTAGACACATAAAATGTACATGCACCTGATCCTGATTTTACTAACACCAGTTCATCCTAAATCATCTCTCTACTAATTGTTTAATTAAATAATCTATATTTAATTAAATTCATCACATTTCATCTCTTAATTAAATAAATCATTTTTTATCTGATTAAGTCATCTCCTATTAATTAAATAAATCACTTTGTTTAATTAATCCTATAGTCCCTTTGTTAATTAAATAATTCATTTTATTTAATTAATCTCTAAAGTCATCTCATTTAAATTAAATAAATTAATCTTTATTTGATTTAAAGCTAACACCATCCTCTTTAATTAAATAAATCAAATCTTATTTAATTAAGTCTAAAATCATTATTCGTCTCATTTTGATTTATTTAAATCCAAAAATATAAATCAAATGGTCAAATCAACTAATCTCCTTTAAATTAATAAAATCATGATTAATCTTAGTCTTAATCCATTAAATCCTCTATATTTTGCAAGTTGCACATGAAAATCAATTTAATTGATTTATAAATCATCTATTTTCATTTAAAAAAGGCATCAAAGATGGAATATTCATCAAATTTGAAATCTCCCCCCAGAAGGTCTTGTCCTCCAAACATGGCATTTAACATCTCTTACAAGTCATTTTCTTGAACCATGTGACATTAAATTCACCTTTCACCTCATCCTTCAAGACATCTTTTGAATTTGAATCTCTCCCCTCTTTGCACATTCTTCAAAATGTGCTCATTCCTCAACCATTCACATGTTGAAAAGTGGCATCTTGCCATTGGTTGATTCTTGGTCCCACATTGCTCTCTTTTGGGCATTCTTCCAACTTGATATTCTATAAATAAGAGGCTTTATTCCCAATTTGATCATCCATAATTTGAGAAAACTTATTATGCTCAAATTCATCTTCAAGCATCACCATTTTCATCAATTTTATCAAGTTCATATTTAGGTTATGCAGGAATTCAACCAAAGTGGATCACATCTTCATCAAAGATCATCATGCTTGCAAAGGAGTTGGGAAAGGGCCAATTTCCACATAAAATTGGCACCAATTCCCCCATGGGATAGTGGTTTGATTTTTTTGAATAAGATTTGATAGTTTTCATTTGAATTCTTTGACTATTTCTTGTGAATTTCATTTGAATGGATCTTATGGGAAGTTATTGTTTTAGACTTGTTTGTGGACTAACATTGTGTTGTTTACTCATGTTTGTGTAGGTCTAGATAAAGCATTCACATTTTTACGCTAGAGGGAGGGGAAATCAGAAGATCAAATCAAGTTTTTTGAGGAAATTTTGTGCTTTTTTGTGTTTTCATGTGTTTACAAGAAACAACATCGCTCACAGTTTAGCGGGGCCATACAAAACTTCTCCAAACTTCAAACTACACTGTTGGACACAAACTACACCACTCAAAACTTCAAACTACCCTGCTGAACACAAACTGCATTACTACAAACTTCAAACTGTGCCATTGAACTCCAAATAGAGCCGCCATTCCAAGCACAGCCGTTCGACTTTTTTGCTTTTTCATTCAAAATTAAAATGGTTGTATCTTGGTCATTTTTTGGTCTTTTTCCAAGATTTTTCTTTTGAAATGGGGTAGAATTTTGTAAGGTATTCAATGGTGTAGGTTTTTCTCAACTTTTATAGATTTAAAAGTTTCAAATTTTCACCTAATGTCAAATCACAATGAAACTTAGTCTAACTTTTAGGGTTTTTATTCTTAATCATCTATGTAACCCTCATATATTCTTGTTTCTTGATTTCATCTAACATTTGGAGATTTTATTGTAGGTTTTAAAGCATAATGGAGCATGTAATTCAAATAAAAAGCATTATCACATCTTTGTATCAAGTGTTTTTGAACACTTTGGGGAGAAATTATAATCCCTTCTTTTAAAGATTTGTCACTGTTCCATGTGCTTAGGACCTACTAGATTTCCTTTGGGTTGTAAAAAGAACAATACAATTTTTTTCAATTGTTGCTACGAAAGGCTTAAAAAGAACTTTCGGAAAAATTGACTAGATTTTGTTTAAGGTTAACAATTGAACAAAGCAACTCTCATTTTTCCGTTGGTGCTCTAAAAAGAAGTCACAATTGCTTTAAAAAGGTTAAAATGAATAAGTGCTTCTTTGTTTTTTAATTATCTACCCAAAGTAATATCATTGAAAAGACGTGTGCGCTTCTCTCGTGCCTCACAGTGATCTTGAGAATCAAAAGGCCTTTTGGTGATATTAAGTTGTGTACGTAATTGTCTCCACAATTCATTTTGGGACTAAAATTGAATAAAACATCTTGCGAGTGTTAGCCAAACCTATCACGTGCATTCTCTCTTTGTTTCTCAACAAAGATTGATCGAGATATGGATGTGTTTGCTTGTTTTTGTTTACCTTAGAGGGCCTTTCTTGGGAAAAAAGTAATCACCCAAGGGAATGACTCAATCCGTAACACTCTAAAGCCAAGAGTATTTCCAGTCGGGATATAAAATTGGGTACTAGAACAAAGACCAGTATCACATAGTTGGCTCTGACGAGAAGGGAATCAATGGTCTCTCACCTCGATGGGTCAACTCCTACGAATAAAAAGTTTGAATTAAAACCCTTTTTGTAGAAAGTCTAAAATCCCTATCTATTTGTTGGTGTAAGAATGATCATTCTGAAGCTACCCCACACTTTTATGATTTTTAGTAGAAATGGAGAGTATGCCATGAGAGTTTCATGGGTACTGATGCTTGGTTGACCTGAGAAGTGAGTGCCATGGAGGGGAGCTAGTGGGGTCAAGCATCTAACCATTTACTAAAAATAAGTGTAGCTAGACTTGTCCAAGTGGGGACTCAACAAATACAGTCTTTCATATCCATAGAGTTGTACATGTTCTTGAAATCAAAACACTTTTCTTGATTGAAAACATTGGAAAACAAACATTTAACATGAGCATCAAATCTCAAACCCTTTAGGAGAAGGAAATATCCTTGAACAAATTCACATGCCCTTGCTTGCCCTTGGGATTCATATCCTTAGAGGTTTCTAGGCATTTGGATTTCATCTCAATTTGCTCCTACTAAGGTCAACATTAGGAAACTTTTTCCTTGATTTTCTATATTTCCACACAATGGAATTTTTGGGATGAAAAAGAATTAGGACATTGGACATCTAGTTTCAAAAGCTAATTAAGAGAGTGTTTGTGGTAAAAAGAATTCATTAAGAAAAGTTAAGAAACAATTGGACCCCACACATGTGCTTGGTATCTTTTGGTCATATGGTTTTCATGCAAACATTGGTCTTTTGGTTTGAAGTACTCTTAGAGAAAAGCACGTTCTTCACTATCTTGGTCTTGTAAAGAAGGTCCCTATTATGTTCATTTAGGATCAAATCAAACACTTCATCCACCCCAAATTTTTTTCATCTCCATCCCACAAAAGAGCTTTGGAAACATCATTATCTAGACTTTGGTACATGCTTAAACCAAATAAAAATCATTTGTTTAGTTAGGTGTGTTTGGATGAATCCTGCCACACACACTTAGTTAAATTATCACCTCTTTGAACAAGTGCATCCTAAGATCACATCTAGCATCTTAGGGTTTACAAGTTCATCATCCAAACCAAAGAATCAAAATCAAATCCCTAAGTCTAGTATCCCTCCAAGGTTCCAAAAAGTTCAACACCCATATCATTCACCCCTTTCATCCTTCATCTCATCATTGGTCCTGAACACCTTAGAGGTCACTTTTGTAGCAAGGTCAAAACACAAGAAGAACGTGGAATACAAACTTGATCCATACATAATGAGTAATCCAAATCAACTAAAATTTCAAAGCCTTCCAATGTCAATTGATTATCAAAACTCACATTTATACAATCTATACATGGGATCATTATCTCCTACAAACCTCAATGATACAACAAATGTGAGTATGCCCAATCTAAATTTTGGAACACCTTTTCTGATGGTAGATTTAAATCCAAGTACAAACCTACAAATCTATCAATCAAACACTCAATGCATGAGTCTTCCACAAAACAACATCATGCCACCAAATCCATACATGCCAAGTACAAGTTTTCCAAACATGAATATTTCAAATCAACACTTGGTAAACTAGGGATAGATATGTTTGCAAATCATACAAATGTTGTTCAAAGTCCATACAAGATGTTAACAACTCCATGTATTGATCCAAGTCAAGGTAACACCATGCAAAATCAAAGTTACCTAAATCAAGGCAATGGGATTCCCAACCACAACAATGTTCAATTTCAACCTATAATGCAAAATCTAAGTGTCATCCCAAATTACAACATTGTCCAAAATCAAATTGTCCATGATCCCATTCAAACACCATAGGTGTACATTCCAAACCTCCTTGAACAAAAGGAAAATCAACTATATCAAGGGAGTCAAAATCAAAATCAAGATCAAAATTTGCTAGATCAAATTGCTTCACTTGCCAAACTAATTGACTTATTGAGCCAAGAGACATTTTCACTCCAAAATCAATACACTCTTCCATTGGGTGAACCATGCCATTAGAACATTGAGTTGTGTCCACAACCACATCAAAAACAATATCTCCAATGTCAAGAAGTTAGGTATCAAGATCAACAACATCAACAACAAATCCAACCCCCACATCTCGAAGATAAATCACCACATCTCAAAGATCAATCACCACCACAAGGTAAATTCAAAGGTCAAAAATCACAAGGAAACAAACAAAAATACACACCACTTGGGAAGCCAATCGAATCAGTCATGCAACAGTTGGTGTAGGAAAACCTCATCGCAATTCCCACCTATGAAAAATATCAAGAGCCCCTAGTGAAACCACCATGGTACAATGAAAATCACCTTTGTGATTTTCAAGAAAATAAAGGGACACGCAACATTAGATTGTATTCAACTCAAAAATTGCATCAAAGACCTGATTAATCAAAAAGTAATAACTATTGTGGACAATAATCAGGATTCAACCACTGGCGATAACATTGACAATCTCTCTACCGCAATTGTTAAAAAAAATGTTCAAAACATATCCATCAATGAGCACATTGAAGATGTTTCCACCTCATTCGTTGACCAACTCACTATACATCAAGAGCCACTTTTTAGTGATCTATTTCAAGGAGCATTATAATTATTTGATTCTATTGACATAATCCATGATCTAGTGACCAATGATCATGTTGAAAATGTCTCTACATCACCTAATGGGTTAGAGAACATATCTCAATAATTTATTCCAAAAAATGATCAATATCTTTCACTAAAGTCTAGCAATGTCCCTTTCGAAGACATATTGACATCCTTTGACCTCATGGTTATAGATACTAAAGAGATCCTCAACTCAACGTTTGATCCAAGTCTAGTCAAAAATCAAGAGGATATTGAGCCACTTCTCATGCCTAATGACAATTTCCAAGAACCCTTTGTAAGCAACTCATCCTTTGAAATCAACCCATGTCAAGAACTTGATCTAAAGTATGTCAAAAGAAATTCCAACATTAATCAAGATCAAGAATTTGTATCTCCAAGATACTACAATGATCTAATGGACACTCTCCTATCTATAAAAGATGATCATATCCACATAGCACATAGTCCTCCATCTACCCATGAGATGCCTTTTGTGGATGGACATGTAAATGGCCTTCATTCAGAATAGGATTCCTTCACTCCTGACATTAGTACAAAAAAAGAGAAGGTTATTGATTCCTACAGTCAAACTGAGTTATCAACATCAAAATCAGATATATCCCAAATTTAGACTAAGGACATCATGTATGAAGATATCCAACATTATCCACTCAAAGAAATAGGTATGACAGAACATGACATTCTAGAGTTAGCAAAGCAACAAATTGAAGCAACATCATCTACAGTAAACATTTATCAAAGAAGGCTTACTAAACAATACATCTCAAAATAGGAAGAATCAAGGAACAAAGGTGCTACTACCACCATATTGGGGGCAACTATGTCTCAAGAAAATATCAACATAGGGAGCACGAAGAGTCCTTATGATGAAACCGATACTAATACTACAACCAACCACGTCATGAATCTTCATCCACCCATCACCCCATCCATGAATTGGGACCGACTTCAAAAGAAATATGTGAATCAAAGCATAAGAAGAAGAAGAAGAAGAAGCAAGGAAGCGTAATGGACAACTCAAATACACATGGATACCAAAGAATACAAAGAAAGATTATCCTTATCAAAATCCATCAGTCAGAGAGACTATGGGGAAAAATAAAAAAGGGAAAAGTATCCATCAAAGATGTCCACAAAAGAAAAAGAAGGCTTCTCAAGTGACGTACAAAGTATATCAAGCAGTTGGTCCTAATTCCATGCACACTTACATATCCACCCATCATTGCTCATCTCCCCAAGTTTGGAGATTCAAAGGTTCCAAACTCTCAACCAATCCATCTCCTATCCCTAAACACACTCCATCTGTGACGCCTCCATGCATGATATCCAATTCTCACATTGACCATGTATTGGCAACAACCCTTCAACATAAGGATTTAGAAGGCACTCTCTCACAATGTGCACACCAAGGAAGAGTTAACTTTGGTATCAACAAAGAAGATCAAGAATCTCAAAAGTTGTATTCAAGTGCACGTATCTTGGAAAAGTAGCTTCTTCAAGCAGGATATCAATGGCACATTATGACAGGGGCATCTACATCAAAAACACAAGGTGATTCAACATGAGCTTGAAATATTTTAAAAAAAATCCAAAAAAATCAGAAAAAGGATTGAAAATAGTAAAGAAAACAATTGTCCTCTAGTGAAAACCACTATGGTGGCACTTTGGGAAGGTACCATGATGAAAATCTAGAAAATAGGCGTCGTGTGTAGAATTGAGCATCTACGTGCGCTATTTCAGGTGGAAGCATCTTATCCCATAAATAATAAATCTAGCATTCCATCTATCTCATCCATAATAAATCCATTCATCCATGAACCATTTATCCAGTCCATCTTTATCCATCTGCATCCATAGTCCAAATTACCTTGACCTTGATGAAAGTTTGGTACACACTTTACACTTGCTTATGGTAGACATCTTAACATAGGTCATTTTCATTGATCCTATCCTATCCAACATTATCTGAGCCATGAAGCATTATCCAAATGAGCATCCTTTGTTCAAACACCTTATCTTATCACAAGATAATCCATATCCATCTATCCGTACACCTATCCAAGCATCCATCCATGGAATTCCATACATTGCTAGACACTAGGGGCAGATATTTACATCCTACTTTGCGAATAAATCTTGATCTATATCTTCCAACTTATGTGGTGATCCAAACATTGGAAAATGTGAAATCAAATTGGTCAAGCATTTGTGAGCCAAAATCCAAATCACTAGCCCATGGCAGATTTTGACGAGAAGACATTCCTTATCAAACTTCATCTTTCATTGAACGTTAATCTAAACAATCACTATCATTCGCATCTAATTTGCACATCATCACATCAAATCATTCAAATAACTTTTGTTCCAAACCAAGCTTCAATATTCTTGATCAATCAAATCCAATCAATCCATCATCTTGGGATATCCCTCCCAATCATTGTGTTGCTTAACAATATCCTTGCATTGTTGTGTATCCTCGATAATGTTATCATCATCAATCCTACATCATCTTAGGATATCCATCCTAATCCTTGTGTTGCTTAGCACTATCCTTGCATTCTTGTGTATCCTCGACAATGTTATCATCATCAATCCCACATCATCTTGGGATATCCATCCTAATCCTCGTGTTGCTTAACACTATCCTTGCATTGTTGTGTATCCTCAAAAATGTTATCATCATCAATCCATCAATCTAATCAATCAACCCTAGCTTGGTTTTCAAAAAAATCCCAAAACAAAGCACTGATATCATCACACACATCCATATCCAAAACTTCAAAATCATGCTAAAAATCCAAAAACATTCAAAACATGTCAAAATCCAACAACACTCAAAAAATCCCAAAACAAATCAAAAACTTGGTCATCTGAACTACGTTGTCTCTAAGCTTAAACGTAGGCAAGGCTAATCTTTGATCAGCCCCCCAGAAAAAAAATCCAAAAAAAATCATAAAATCTTAGAAAACACAAAAAACATTGGAAAATTGAAAATCAAAACATTTGAAAATCTCAAAAATACCAAAAACAACCTTAAAACATTTTCAAAATACCAAAAACATTGAAATATTCCAAAAAATTCAAAACCATCCATCCCATCTCGCTTTCATCCACAATAATCAATCATCCATAATAAATCAATCGTCACCTACATCCTTTGGTAAAATAAATAGAAACAACCACAAAAATCAACAAAAGTAAGCTTCACACGTAAAATAAAAAGAAAACTTCAAACTTTTAAATGCAAAATCAAAATCCTAATCATTTTCAAACATGTCAGTCAACTTTATATCAAAAGCCTATCAAAAAACTTATCAACCCATCATCATCCTATACAATGCATGTCCTAGGATATATCGTTATGACAATGGGCATCATTTTGGATACTTATCCTAAACAAAACACATCCCCTTGGCTAGCGGTATGAAGAATATTGACTTGTTTGTGTACTTGATCTTTTCTTTTTGATTTATCTTATTTCGCTCATTCTAATGGCCTCTCGATGATGTCTAATCAAAATGATTTAGAGAGAAAGGAATGGAGCATTGATCATTATATTTTGTTTGCTGTGCTTGTTGGATGTTCTTGTAATATAACTTGGTGAATACTTTCTTTGTTAGGTGCATCGTAGCAAAGTTTTTGTATGTCAGGTGTGAACAAGAATACTCCTATCTATTTTTTGAGTCAAATTCCATTGCACCAGGTGCAATTCCTTCCTGGTTCTTTATACCTTGATGCATCAGGCCTACGTGTGTTATCAAACGTAAGGTAATTGGCCCTTTTAAAATCCCAACTCCTCGGTAAGAAAATCATCATCATCATCATCATTAAAGTTGGCTTGTTGGATTCTCTTGTCATTGTATTAGTTCTTCTTACTTCCCTTCATGCTAACACAGTACCATGACAGTTAATCATAAATCATCACCATTGCATCTATCTTGCATCCACAAACCATCAGCATACTACATAATTCATATCATATCATATAGAAAGCATTAATCATACCACATGCATTCATCCCCACCATTGCATAATATAGATTGGTTATTCTAGGCATCTCATAAACCATACATTTATCATCCACAACATAATCATAAAAGCATCATCATATCATATCATGTGCATCCATATCATCCATGCATCATCATATCATCCATTGCATGTAAACATCATAATCATCTCATATATATATCATCAATAATGTAATTGTCATGGTACAAAATCAGGATCAAGTGTGTGTAATACATTAAAATAGACATGAGGTTACCCATGGCTAATGACTATCTACATCATCAAATTTGTCTACATCAAACATACGAGCTGAACTAATCTTGAACCTCTTTGTCGAGATATCGACCCTCAAATCAAACCTCTTCACCCAATCTCTTGAGGGGGTAATATACCAGCATAATTCTTCATTCGCTGGGGCAGCAGTGGGGCATCCAAAAAAAAATCAAAGAATTTTTGAGTTTTGATCAAGAAAGTTTTTTCTTTGAACCAACACAGCAAGTACATTGCTTCAAAGAGGGGGAAAATGTAGACACGTAAAATGTACATGCACCCGATCCTGATTTTACTAACACCAGTTCATCCTAAATCATCTCTCTGCTAATCATTTAATTAAATAATCTCTATTTAATTAAATTCATCACATTTCATCTCTTAATTAAATAAATCATTTTTTATCTAATTAAGTCATCATCTCCTATTAATTAAATAAATCACTTTGTTTAATTAATCCTATAGTCCCTCTTTTAATTAAATAATTCATTTTATTTAATTAATCTCTAAATCACCTCATTTAAATTAAATAAATTAATATTTATTTGATTTAAAGCTAACACCATCCTCTTTAATTAAATAAATCAAATCTTATTTAATTAAGTGTAAAATCATTATTCATCTCATTTTGATTTATTTAAATCCAAAATTTATCTCTAAATCAAATGGTCAAATCAGCTAATCTCTTTTAAATTAATCAAATCCCAATTAATCTTAGTCTTAATCCATCAAATCCTCTAGATTTTGCAAGTTGCACATGAAAATCAATTTAATTGATTTATAAATCATCTATTTTCATTCAAAAAAGGCATCAAAGATGGAATATTCCTCAAATTTGAAATCTCCCCCCAAAAGGTCTTATCCTCCCAATATGGCATTTAACATCTCTTACAAGTCCTTTTTTTGAGCCATGTGACATTAACTTTACCTTTCATCTCATCCTTCAAGCCATCTTTTGAATTTGAATCTCCCCCCTCTTTGCACATTCTTAAAAATGTGCTCATTCCTCAACCATTCACATGTTGACAAGTGGCATATTGCCAATGGTTTATTCTTGGTCCCACATTGCTCTCTTTTGGGCATTCTTCCAACTTGATATTCTATAAATAAGAGGTTTTATTCCTCATTTGATCATCCACAATTTGAGAAAAGTTATTATACTCAAATCTATAGCAATCTATCATAAAATTCATTCAAGCATAGTTAGGATTTTTGCAGGTTTTCAACATGGAGCTCCATTGAAGTCATCACCACAAGCATGCATCTTTCATCAATCATCTTCATCACATCATTGGAGTTGGGAAAGGGCCAATTTTCACATCAAATTGGCACCAACTCCCTCAAGATATTAAGAGTTTTCTTTGTGTTAGAATAGGATTTGATATCTTTGTTTTAAGTTTGTTGTGTTCTTCATTTCATTCCTTTTCTTTTGCATTCAAATGGATTTCTTGAGGAATCATGGTTCTAATCTTGCATTTGATCTAATGTATTGATTGTTTTTTGTGTTTGTGCAAGTTGGGAATCTTGGTTCACATTTTGGTGCTAGAATATTCCTCAAATTTGAAATTTCCCCCCAAAAGGTCTTGTCCTCCAAACATGGCATTTAACATCTCTTACAAGTCCTTTTGTTGATCCATGTGACATTAAATTCACCTTTCACCTCATCCTTCATGCCATCTTTTAAATTTTAATCTCCCCCCTCTTTACACATTCTTCAAAATGTGCTCATTCCTCAACCATTCACATGTTGACAAGTTCTATCTTTCCATTGGTTGATTCTTGGTACCACATTTCTCTCTTTTGGGAATTCTTCCAACTTTATATTCTATAAATAAGAGGCTTTATTCCTCATTTGATCATCCAAAATTTGAGAAAAGTTATTATACTCAAATCTATAGCAATCTATCATCAAATTAATCCAAGCATAGTTAGGATTTTTGCAGGTTTTCAACATGGAGCTCCATTGAATTCATCACCACAAGCATGCATCTTTCATCAATCATCTTCATGACATCATTGGAGTTGGGAAAGGGCCAATTTTCACATCAAATTGGCACCAACTCCCTCAAGAGATTAAGAGTTTGCTTTGTGTTAGAATAGGATTTGATATCTTTGTTTTACGTTTGTTGTGTTCTTCATTTCATTCCTTTTCTTTTCCATTCAAATGTATTCCTTAAGGAATCATAGTTCTAATCTTGCATTTGATCTAATCTATTGATTGTTTGTTGTGTTTGTGCAAGTTGAGAATCTTGGTTCACATTTTGAACTACGGGTCTCTGAGCCTTGGACGTAGGCAAGGTTGATCTTTGATCATCCCCCGAGACACTTAGGTCAGTCCTTTAGGAGTCCATCATAATAAAATGACATTTGATCATGTATATCTTCATCTGTAAATCGTCAAGTCGTCAGTCGAACTATGGGTCTCTAAGCCTTGAACATAGGAAAGGTTGATCTTTGATCATCGAATGAGACACTTAGGTCATTCCTTTAGGAGTTTGTCATAATAAACTGACATTTCATCATGTATATCTTCATCTATAAATTGGTCAAGTCATTAGTTGAACTACGTGGTCTCTACATGTATAACGTAGGCAAGGCTAATTTGATTGATTAGCCCTCGAGGCCCCTAGGATAGGTCCTTAGGTTAGTCTTTTGGTCAAAATATCATAAAACCCCAAAACATTGGAAAATCAAAAATCAAAACATTTGAAAAATCTCGAAAAAATACCAAAAATAGCCTCAAAACATTTCAAAATTCCAAAAACATCCAAATATTTGAAAAAATCCATCCATCTCATCTCGTTTCCACCCGCAATAAATGCCACTCATAATAAATGATCATCATCCTCAACCTTTGGTAAAACAATCGAAAACAAGTCTAGCAGGTGAAAAGTGAAAACTCAAAATGTCAAGTTTCAGGTTTACGTCAGTACGTAAACAAGTTAGTCAACTCTTTGTGTCAATATCCTATCATCCAATCAGTCCCATATCAATCATCTGATAACATCATGTCCTAGGATGTACCCTTCCTACAATGGGCATTATTTATCAGAAAGAACACTTTGGATAAACGAAATGATGTTCCTCCATCCACTAACATGTCCTAGGATGCATCCTTCCTACAATGGGCATTATCTTTTGGCAATAGTTTCAGTTCTTATCTTTAAAAACACATTTTCTTTTGGTTAGCGGTATTGAAGAACATCAACTTGTTTATTTACTTTTTCTTTTTCTTTTGACTTATCTCTTTACACTCATTCCAATAACCTCTCGATGATGTCGAAGAAAATGGATTTAGAGAGATAGGAATGGGGAAATGATCATTATCTTTTCTCTGTTGTGCTTGTTGGACATTCTTGTAATATAATTTGGTGAATACTTGCTTTGTTAGATATGTATGGAGGGTGTTTTGGGTAGCTTGTTGACTATTACATTGATAGGTTATACCTTTCCATGTTTTGATCTGAGATGTTTGAAACTTTTGAAGTGCATCCTAGCAAGGTTTCCGTATGTTAGGTGTGAACAAGAATACTCCTATCTATTTGTCAAGTCAAAGTCCATCACACTAAGTGCAACACCATCTTGGTTCTTTATACCTTGATGCATCATGCTTATGCGTGTTATCAAACATAAGATAATTGGCCCTTTGAAAATCCAAGCTCCATGATAGATATTCTTCATCATCATCATCTTTTGTCTTGTTGAAATCTCTTGTTTCTTTCATTCCTTGTCGCTTTTCATGCTAATAGGGTATTATGACAGTTAATCACCACCATCATTAATCTTGCATCCACAAAATCATCAGCACAATGCATATCATATAGAAAGCATTGATCATCTCATAGGCATATAATATAGATTTTTTATTATAAGCATCTCATAATTATAACATTACATACACATTTGCATATGAACATATCTTGCGTAATCACATAAAACATAAATAATCCATCACATCATCCATGGGATAATCATATAACCACCATCGCATCACATAAATAGGTCAAGAATTTTGCATCCATTTGCATAAATCATACAAAAAATACATCATAAACATGCATATAATCCATCATCCATCCATATCATATAGAACATCTCATAAATCACCATATTACAATCATTTTGCATAAACATTTCATAAGTCATCCCATATCATTATAAGCATCTAGTGCATAATTAAATGAAGCATAAAATGTATATAAGCATTATAAACAACCAATTGCATTAAGTGCATACATCCATCCATAATAATATAATTTAACATCTCATAAAAGCATTCATTATGCCATCACATATACATCATAAGGTCATTACTCACATATCATTTTGCATATACATCATAAATCATCATCTCCGCACCATTTTGCATAACATATCATTTCATAAATAACATCACATCACATCATTATATAACATTGTCACAAGTGCATATAATATATGGAAAAACACATACATTCTTCATTGCATAGCCACAAATCGTGATTATTACGTTCAGATCATCATCACCATCATAAAAAAAAAGATATCAAAAAAGAAATCATTTCATAAATCATCACATTTGCATCAACATACATCATATAGATTACACCATCATAAAAGCATACATAAAAAGGTATTACATGAGAAATGCACCATCATAAACATACATATCATCTATTATCTATCCATATCACATATCATATAAATCCATTATCGTCATAAATGCATATCATATGTCACCATTCATTAGAGGCATAATATAAATATATTAGTCACATAACCATCACATAACACATACACCATCAGAAATAAATGCATCCATACATAGTATATCCATCACATAATACCATAAAATTATTGCATTGCATATAGAAATAGAACCATCCATAAATGCATAATAAATAAATGGTACACAACACATCACATCAACATCTCATATATATCATCAAGTAACTCTCATAGTACAAAATAATAATCAAATCACTATACATGTGTGTATGAGTACAAAAATTCCCAACGAGCTATAAAAAATGAGCCCATATGGCACGAAGGAACAATTTCTTAATCAAAAAGGAGGTCTAACCCTCTTGTCTACTACCCTCGCCTCTATCATTGTGACCCTCTGCCAGTTTGTGGCTGGTCCACTGTGAAAAATTTGGGGCCCGAGCTACTCTAGGTACAACCTGATGATAAAGCAACCAATAGTAATCTGCCTCCCATATGGCCTCCCTATATTACTGAAGAGACACTATGCTATGAGAAGAGGAAGCCGCCATGCTCTCTAGTTGCTATCTACAACCCATCTTTGTGGCCACTTGTAGCTCTGTGGCCTACCTCTGTAAAATTTCCTGATCTCTCTCCACATAGGCCTAGTCCCTCTCTACTATCAAGGCCTGTACCTGGGCCTACAATTGTAATATCAGGTTGTCTCTCAGATCTAGTTGACCCACTGGCTATACTAGTGAAGACTGCACATGAGGCTGGTCCTCACCCCCTGCTTGTGGTGGTGTAGTGACCTGATCCTGGTGCGCGTCATGTCCACCGTCCAACCCCTGATCCCTATCTTGCATGTGAACATCTACATGAGGTTGATCCACATAAATCTATGGTGGTTGGTGCTGAACCACCTGACCTGCTGGAGGACCACCACCTCCTCCTCCTCGCCCTCCCCCCCTCCCACTGGCTCTCCGTCGAGTTGAGGGTGCACTTGGAACTATCAGTCGTAGAGGCAGTCAGAACCAATCTTTGTAGGCCTGAGTCACCCCTAGATCCATAACTCCCTAATCATATGCCCATGGCTGGGCCATTAGCTTCCTGAAACTATCCACTGCCTTGGAGGTAGGAATGTAGCATCCCCATGAGCCCTAGCTCACTTTCCTAGAAAAGATGGCTACATAGCCATCATCTGGTCTATCCTATACCTTGCCAAACTGGTGCTGAAATCATCCCAATAGATACCTCTCGATCATAGTGTGCTCCCGCCCCTGCATAAACCGGTCATGTTAGGCAAAGAACAATTGTTGTACATCATCAGCCCATCCGGGCCAACCAAAGTATGGGTGTCATGTGAACACCGTCATCTCATCAATGACCCTCCTCCTGTGAGGGATCTTGTGCTCACTTGTGTGTGTAAAGGACACACCACCCCTGTAATTCCAAACCACTGGATCATTGGGCCCAACTAGCACTGGAACAACCTATGGCCAAAGAATAGAGATATGCTCCCATGCCCACACATGAAGGAGCATGACACCTGCACCAAGTGCCCTTTCATCCAAGTATGCATACTCATGTAAATCCTTTTAAAGGGAGGCAAGAAGAACAAGACCCCATGCAAAATAGACTAGCCTGTCATGAACCATCTGCTCCCAGCAAAGCCCCCAGCCAGGATTGAAGTATTAGCCTCTTTGATCTGGAGCAACAAGACCTGAGATGTTGGCAGAAATCACTAGTCAGAAGGGTGTTGTGAGAATCCTGTGGCACTCTAGCTCTATCTTGCCCTCACAATATATAACATCCTCTATAGCCAGGACTGTGTGGCAAGCATCATGTCCGACATCCATATCATGAATAACTCGCCGACCATGTATCGACAATCTAAGGATGCGCCACACATCCTCCAAGGTGACAGTGGCCTCGCTAGTGGGAAGATGAAAGGACAATGTCGCACTGTGCCATCTCTTAGAAAGCGTAGACAACATGCCAAGATGGGTCTGCACAGGTACTGCATAGGCAATGTACCATAGCCCCATCTCACAAAGTCGGTCCTGCGTAGTAGAATATCTCCTGCAATCTGTGCTCATAAGAATAGAGTTCCCTCGCTACCTCCTACATCAGGAAAGGTCACCATGTTAAAATAATTAGGAAAATTTATCCCAAGCATTCAAGAAACCAGCCCAGTGTTGCAAACTATGAAGGCATCACAGTTTGAAATTTGCAAACTGCGACATTGACACCTTCAAATCCCAAACTGCGTCACGGCGGTGCACTTTCCTTAAGTGTCCCAAAACCTAATTCTAAAGTTCACCATGGCATTGGAGTTTAGAATCCAGTGCTGTATTTCACATATGTGTTAGAGTTTGAAGTTTGTTCCCAAAATCCAAACTCCATCGCAGTGGTCCATCTTGTGATGGTGGGCCACTTTAAGGGACTGAGCAGTCTAGTTTGAAATTTGAGCGGCACTATATAGCACCACTGTGAGGGACCTAGTTCTAAAAGAAATAAATGAATGCATAAAATGAAAAATGAAGCTCAAGTAAGGATCACTTACTGGTGCCCCAGTGCAGGAGGTCATTGGTACGTCTGTACTCAATCAAAGATATGCAATGGGAGTTATCGTTGTGCCATCTCGTCAGGGTATCGAAGCTCAAATCATGAAATCTCTAAAGGCTATGTATGAAAATGAATTGGAAGTGGCCTCTTAAGGCCTATTTAGCCATCTAGAGGAGGTCTATGTCCTCTGAACCTATTTTTATCCATTCGAAGGTTGTTTTACCTCATTTTTCACCCTCCTGGACCCTTTTTTGGACCTGTCATCCACCTTGTCTTTTTTTGCAAGATCACACAAAAAAAAATAAAAAATCATCTAATCTCTCGAGAGGGTAGTATATTAGCATAATTTCCTTCGTCGAGGCAACAGTGAGGCAATTTTTTAAATCAAAAAAAATTTGGCTTTCGATCAAGACTGTTTATTCTTTGAACCAATGCAACGAATGCATTGCTTCAAAGAGGGGAAAAATGCAGACATAGAAAATGTATTGATTAACGTCGCACATCTGATCCTGACTACTAACACTATTTCATCCTAAATCATCCCTCGGTCTAACCATTTAATCAAATTCCCTTGTTTGATTAAATTCATCAATTTTCCTCCCTTAATTAATTAAATTATTTATTTAATTAAGTCATTATATTCCATTAATTAAATCAATCAACCTGATCTAATTATCTCTATTTAATTAAACAATTCATTTTATTTGATTAAATCTCTAAAGTCATCCTATTGAATTAAATAAATTAACATTTGTTTGATTTAATCTAACTTTCACCTTCTTTAGTTAAATAAATCAAAAATATTTATTTAACTATCTCTAAATCATATTCTTCTCATATTTGATTTAAATCAATCCATAAATCTATTTAAATCAATATGTCATGTCATTTTGACCTCTCATTAAATTAATTAACCTTGATTAATTTAATCTATTCTCATCTCCTATCCTCTAGCTTTTGCAACTTGCACATGAAAATAGATTTAATTCATTTATTAAATCTCTATTTTCTCTCAAAAGGCATAATAAAGGAATATTCCCTCAAGTTTGAATTCAAATCCAAGTGGACTTTTTCCTTCCAACAAGGAATTTACTCCACCTAAAAGTCCTTTTTCCTTGAGCCAAATGGCATTCAATGCATTTTCTTTCCCTCTTACCTTTCATTTCAACAATTTCAGATTTCAAATATATGCATTTATTGACACATTCTTCAAAACTTGCACATCCTTCATCCATTCACATGTTGATAAGTGGCATCTTTCCATTTATTGATTCTTAGTCCCACATTGCTCCATTTTGGAAATCTCTTGAAACTTGATATTCTATAAATAAGAGGCTTTATTCCTCATTTGATCATCCACAATTTGAGAAAAGTTATTATACTCAAATCTATAGCAATCTATCATAAAATTCATCCAAGCATAGTTAGGCTTTTTGCAGGTTTTCAACATGGAGATCCATTGAAGTCATCACCATAAGCATGCATCTTTCATCAATCATCTTCATGACATCATTGGAGTTGGGAAAGGGCCAATTTTCATATCAAATTGGCACCAACTCCCTCAAGAGATTAAGAGTTTGCTTTGTGTTAGAATAGGATTTGATATCTTTGTTTTAAGTTTGTTGTGTTCTTCATTTCATTCCTTTTCTTTTGCATTCAAATGGATTTCTTGAGGAATCATGGTTCTAATCTTGCATTTGATCTAATCTATTGATTGTTTGTTGTGTTTGTGTAGGTTGGGAATCTTGGTTCACAAGTTTATGTTTAATCTTTCATTTATTTCCATTTCTAGTTTATTTAATATAGAAGAAGCTTGCATGTCTCCTTGTGCTTCCACATTTTTATTTGGGTATTTCCAATTTGGCTGGAAAACAGAGCAGCAACTTTGTGCTTTCATTTTGTTTAGAAATTCTGACATTGGGGATGGGGTGTTTGATGCGTGAGGGGGTGGGTATTTTGGATTTCAGCTGGGGTTGAGTTCGGCCTTTCTCTTTCTATGTGGCTGCATTTAATCTTCACTTGTTTTGCTCTCTTTTGTATTGCTTTGTTTTGTTGTTCAAGGCATGGGTTTTGGTGTTTGGGTTGAATTGTGGCCTCTTTTCTACAAGGTGTGTTGGGGTTTTCTCCTCTTCGATAATCCTTCTTGTGGATTTCAGTGGGGGTGTTGGATTCTTTTGCTTGGATTATGGCAGAGCAATAGATTTCCTACAGTTTGGTGGTGGCTGATCGTGGTGGGTCTTACAATGGATCTTCATCAAGGTTGAATGCTAAGTAGTCTGAGTCATTTTATGTGGGGGAGGGCCCTAAACTGAAGAAAGTGAATGGATATTTACCTAGGAGTCAGGATCATCTGGTCTTGGTTCTTTCTCCAGAATCTATGGCTAATGATGTTTCTTATTGGATTAGACATGCTTTAATCTGCAAATTCCTTGGGATCCGTATTCCTCTGCCAACTTTGGATGCTTGGATTAGGAGTACATGGCAGGTTGAGGGCGACATCGAGCTAATGGTGGTTGTAAACAACTATTTTGTGGTTGTTTTTTCCAATATGGCTAAGGAATCAGGTTTTTGTGGGAGGGCCCTACTTTTATAATCATGTCAGATTGTTTATAAAATCCTGGCATATGGGTTTTAACACAGTTGAAGAACTACCATTGAGGGTTCTTATTTGGGTCCATCTATCAAGGCTTCCCCAAGAGTTTTGGTGAGAAGATATTTTACAATGAATTGTGACTCTTCTTGGTAAGCCTACTGCAGTTGCTCAACAAACCCTTGGAAGAAAGGTTATTTCTTTTGCTCGGATTTGTGTGGAGGTTGATTTGAATAATCCCTATTAGATTCTCTGGAAATTTTTCTTGGTTCTTTGTCTTGGATTAAACAACTTGATTATGAGTCCCTTCCTTTTTGTTTTTGGATTTTTCATGAGTATGGACATCTTTAGAAGTAATTTCTTAGGATCAAGAAGGCTCCTCCTTATAATTCTTTTCCATCGTCTTTGGCTCCAAAAGTTGTTAGGGAGGATAAAGGGAAATCTTCTATGATGGAGGGTGAACTAGATAAAGATGGCTTTTGGCTAGTTAAGCAGGCTAAGGGTTGTGGTCTGAAGAGATATTTCAAGGACATGAAGAATGAAGAGGACTTTAATCGATTTGAGGTGTTAAACACTTCAACCTTGGAGGAAGGAATCATGTTGGATGTGCCTTTGGATGTTGTTTATATGGGTTGTGCTGAGGGATACGGATAGGGAACTGGTTAGGATATTCATTTATCACAAGGCATGCATGATCATCTGGTAACTATGAATGATCACATGTAGGACGATGATGATATTGTTTTGGCAGATTTGGAAAAGGAGAGTCTAGTTTTTGGAAAGTGTAAGGGGTCTTCTCTAGCCTTGGGGGTGCAACAATGCATGCCTATGAAGGGATAACTTGAGCACTCTTCTAAAAGTGATTGCAAGAAGGATCTTGAGAAGATTAAGTATATTGGAGAGTTGTTGGTGGAATCTGGCTCTGTTAAACCCATTGATGCTCACTTTTCACCATCTCCTCCATGATTGCTCTCTCATGGAATGTAAGGGGGTTGAATAGCATCCTCCGTCAAAGGGCTATTCATAATTTGGTTGTTTTCCATTCCTTGTACATTTTTTATGTTCAAGAGACTAAACTTTCAGTTGAGGTTATGCTTCAATGTGCTTCTCATATTTGGTATTTTGGTCAGTGTCAGTGCATTAGTTCTCAAGGGAGTTCTGGGGATTTGGTTCTTTTTTGAAATCCTAGAAATTTTTCTCCGCTTTGCTATATTTCTAGTCATTCTTCTATTTCAATGGCTGCCTCTTCTTTGGAAACTAGTGAGACCATTCTAGTTACTAATGTTGATGCCCCAATTGATATTCGTGGTAAAATTCGACTTTAGACTCATATAATGTATGTTAGATCATGTGCTCCATATATTCCTTGGATCTTAGCTGATGACTTTAATTATGTGTTGAGCTTGGAGGAGAAGAGAGGGGGTTGCCTCGACTTGGACCGGATTTTGTTCTTTTTTGGGAGAATGTGGATTTGTTTGCTTTAATTGATGCTAAGACTTCTAATGGGATTTTCACTTGGAATAATTGATGGAGTGGAGAATAAGTGATCTCTGAAGGGTTGGATACATTTCTTGTTTCCTATTTTTGGGTGGGAGGTAGGATGGTTACTGGTTCTAAGATTCTTGATTGGAGGGGTTATGATCATTGGCCGATTAAACTTTTAGTTTCTCATTTTACTATTCCTAAGAATCCTCTTTTTAAGTTTCAACATATGTGGCTTTGAGAGTCTTCCTTACATGACCTTATGGCTCAATGGTGGCATGATGGTAGTCTTGCTTATGGTACAACTATGTACACCTTTGTTAAGAAACTTCAGTATGTTAAATTTCACCTTAAGAGATGGAATAAGATGAGTTTTGGAAATTCAAAGGTTATGAAGAAGAGTACCCAGGAAATCCCTGATGTTAGTACTCACCAAATTAGGGATTTTGGTTTCTCGAATGCTCTGGATCAAGCAGAATCTCAGGCTATGAGATTTGTGGAGGAATGGGAGCTTCAGGAGGAGATTTTCTGGAAACATAAGGCTCAGATTGATTGGATTCAGGAAGGGGATAGGAATATTGCTTTCTTCCATCATTTTGTATAGGCTCATCATAATATAAGTTATATTTCTTCTCTCTTAATGCGGATGTGATCCAAATTTCTTCTTTGCAAGCTTTGTCTCATGAGGCTAGACAATTTTATTCTGCTATTTTTTTTTGAGGATTCACCCCCTATAGAAGATGAGGAGAATTTGATCCTTGTTTGTGTCCCCTCCCTAATCTCCAAGGAGATGAATGATTTCCTCATTCCCTTGATTTCTTTTTCTGAATTGGAAGAGGTCATTTTTGGGATGAATAAAGGTAAGGCCCCTGGACCGAATAGTTTTTCTATTTTATTTTTTCAAGAATTTTGGGATATTATAAGTTTGGATTTACTGGAGGTTGATCGAGAATCTCTTCACAATAAGAATATGCTTCATGCGTTAAAATTTACTTTTTGATTATCATTCCTAAAAAGGAGGGTGTTGATCGACTTGAATATTTTTGACCTATTGCTCTCAGTAATGTGGTGTATAAAATTATTACTAAATTGATTGTTGAGACGCTCAAATTTTTTCTTCCTTCTATTATCTCTTAGGAGCAAGGAGGTTTTTTTGATGGTAGGTAGATCCGAGATGTGATGGTGGTTGCCTCTGAGGTCATCCACTCTATGGAAATGTCCAAGGAGAAGTCTATGTTTATCAAGTTGGATATGGCCAAGGCTTATGATAGAGTTATGTGGAGTATTTTGCAAAAAATTCTATTAGGATTTGGTTTTAATCTGGATTGGGTTAGCTGGACTATGAGTTGTGTTACCTCTTCCTCTTTTTTGGTTCTTATGAATGGGGAAACTTCTAATATTTTTGCGGCTTTCAGAGACCTTCATCAAGGAGATCCTCTCTCCCCTTATCTGTTTATTATTATGGCTGAAGGTTTGGGAAGATTTCTTAAGTTGTGGGTTTCCTAGGGTAGGATTCAAGGCTGAGGTTGGGGCAATGGGCTTCTGTATCTCTCTCATCTTTAGTTTGTGGATGACACTTCTCTTATGGGGAGGGCTTTCCCTTAGGAGGCTATTTATTTTAGGTAGGATTTGTATATTTACCTTGTTTCTTCAGGTCAAAAAATTAATGAGCACAAGTATTCTATCTTCTTTTTTAATATTCCTCTATTCAATGACGAATTACTAATATTTTTCAGTTTTATATTGGGTCTCTTCCCTTTGTCTGTCTCGGAATACCTCTTGTTGTTGGTAGGAAGCCCATGTCTTCTTGGAAAAAATTGATTGATAAGTTGCGTAGTAAATTCAATCATCAAACTCATCGTTGGCTTTCTACGACTGCAAGAGTGACTCTTCTAAAGTCTGTTATCCAGGATCTTCCTATTTATAGGAGTTTTGTTCAGTCAGCTCCTTTGTATTTATTGAGGGAATTTAATGCTCTCTAATGCCAATTTCTTTGGAGTGGTAACTTGCAGTCATCCAAGTGGAGTCTTCTTAAATGGAATATGGTGTGTAGGCTATAGAAAGAGGGGGGCCTTGGATTGCATTTTGTTATTTTGAATGGGAAAGCTCTTATAGCCAAGTTATATTGGTGTTGGTGTAATAGTCAGCATCAACTTTGGGTTCGTATTCTTACCCACAAGTATCTTAAGGATTTTAACACTTTTGATGTTCCTCATTTCCCTTTAGAAGGAAGGGGATCAATGATTTGGAATACCCTCAAATCGGGGGCTCAATTGATTAGGAAGGGGCTTTTTTGGATATGTCATTCGAGTTCTCAAGCCCTTTCTTGGTGGGATTCTTGGGATTGTCACCCTCCCATTCTTTCTACTTACCCTCACTTCTAGTCTCTTTGTGATCATTTTACTATTGTTGTATGGACTACAGTTGAGCATTATAAGTCTATTTAGAATATTGGACTGGTTGCTAGCCTTAGATGGAAGCACTCCTTGAATTAGCCACCAAGAGGGTTAGAGGAGGATAGGCAAGAGCTGGCTTAGATTCTTGCTTCACGGGAATGCAATTCCATAGTAGGGAATGATGCTCTGGCTTGGAGTAATAATGATTCATCTGGTAAGGACTCTATTTCAGTAGGTTATGGTGAGTTAGTTAGGCAAGTGATGGGGAACATTGAGGTTCCTTGGTGGAAGCAAGTGTGGAATAAATTTTCTTGGCTCAAGTGCAATTTTTTTCTATGACTGGTGGTGTAAAATTGATGTCTTACTTGGGATAACTTGTGTAAGAGAGGGTTCCAGGGTCCCTCGATGTGTGTTTTGTGTTGTAATAGTGAAGAGAGTGTTTCTCATCTCTTCTTTCAATGTTTCTTTTCTAGTATAGGCTTTGGCACCTTTGGTGGGCTGTGTGGAACTAGGCTTGTTGTCATGTCTTTTATTTGGAAGAGTTATTTTCTTGGTGGGGGAAAGCCCCTATTAATACCTCCTTTCTTCAAGTTGCTTGGACTCTAGGACCAACTTTTATTATCTAACATATTTGGTTGGAGAGGAATTGTAGGATTTTTCAATATTTGAAGATGGTTATCCAACATGCATGGTGGAGGATTCTTTATTCTTTGGGAGAAACTACTGCAGCCAAGTGTGACCTGGCTGAGGGTGTGGATCTAGGAGAGGTTTCTTTTTGTACTTTTCTCAATCTTTCTTTTTAGAGGGGGGTTGCTCAAAGTACTGGTCAGATTATGAGAAATAGATGTCATCATTCTCTTCAGAAGATAAATAGGGAGGGGTGTTGGTGTCCTCCTCCTTAGGGTGTGTTGAAAATCAACATTAATGGTCTTTCTCATGGAAATCCAAGCCATGCTGGGATTTGAGGTGTTGGGAGGACTAGTTCTGGGACTATTGAATTTATCTTTTTGGTTTATAAGGGTTGGTATACTAACAATGTGAAGGAGGATCTTGCCATTTTATGTGTTTTGGAGCGTGGTTGTGCTCTTGGGTGGAGACGAATCATTTGTGAATTTGATTCATAGGTGGTAGTGACTTTGCTCAAGAGGAAGTAGTTAGAGGATGTGAACTAGTAGTTGGTTGTTATTATAAAATAGATTCTCAATCTGTGTGCTTCCTTGGATTCTATTTCTTTTTGTCATATTCCGCATGAATGGAATGGGGTTGTGGATTGTTTGGCTAAATGAGCTTTTGATCATTTGTAAGATTGGAATTTTGTGGAAAGGGGTATTTGGAACAACTTTTAGAGATTGATAGGGTAGTGTAATTCCCTTGCTTTGTATTGTTTTTTTTTTGTTTGAATAAATTTTTTACCCCTCTTTTAGTCATTCCTTATTGGGTGAATTAGATACTATAGGTGCCTCGGTGGTGTCAAGTAGGCATAGGAATGTGGAGTAGGGTGCTAACAAACCTATTGTGTAGCTTGAGGATAGAACTGCATCATGCCTTGTATTATCAGTCATTGGGAGTTTTATGGGGATGAAACCAAACATAACTACCTTTAGGAATTAAGCCAAAGAAAATGAAATAGTTAGGGTTGTTTTGATATAGAACTATGGTGAAGGTTTTCTACATGATATTCTCGAGTCAAGAAGATTGTATTCCAGCTTTATTAGGTAACCCATGGTTTATGGGTAAGTATGGACTTGTCCTAAAGTGACGGGTTTTGAGATTGGATCTTCAAAAGGAAGACATCAATAAAGTTTTTCTTGATTAATTTTTTTTTTTTTTTGGAATGATGGGAGGATAATGTTTAGAAATGTATTGTATTTTGAATTGATTAGCTTATTGTTTTGATATGATATTTATTTTACAGTATTTGTTATTGGTTAAATTTAGAATGTATTTTAATGTGGATAAGGTGATTCCTTCTTGAATTATCTTATCCATCAAAATTGGGTGGGAAAGATGCAATAATTTTTTTAAAAGGGTTTCTCAATTATATGTCAAAAATAGCTTATGAATAGTCACTCCTTTTTTGGGTGCTTGGTCAATAGGGATATTACTCGCATCCTTATTTGCATGCGCTAGCCCTCATCAAATGGTCCTTCCTCAACAAAAAAAAAAGGGACTTTGGGGAAGGATGGAGCTAGGATTAGTCATCCTTTGCTTTCTTTAGAGGTTGGAATGAATTCTAAGGGTAAAAATATTCCTATATTAATTAGTGACCACAAATATTATGTCTATGGAAAAAATGGAAAACTTTAGTGTGTTTTAGAGAGGTTTAACTTTAAGCCTCCTTGATTTAGTGTAAAAGACGTTTCTTGCTCCCTCTTTTGAGTTGTTATGTGATCCTTACTTTGAGTGTTTCTCATTTTTTGTTTGGTTGTAGATTTTATGTTGCTTGTTTCTTCTTATAGTTTTGTGTTACTTGGCTAGAATTTTTTGACCTATTGGTCTCACATTGTGCAAAAATATTAGGATCCTTTACCTTTACCATTACCAAACAAATTATCTTAAACACTATTTTCATTTTTCAAATATTTGACATGGGCTTCTTGTGTATTTGTTAATAAATTGTTGTATAGAATAAGTCACATATATGCCAATGATAGTCATGGAAGTTATAAACATATAAAATTCTTAATCAAGACATTCATGGGGAGTAGTGAAGGATGACTGGATTGTAGGAAAAGTAGAGTAATTATTCAAGTAAAGAGAACACCAAATTTATCAATAAGATACAAAATTATTATACTTAAACATCATCCATTTGAATGATCAAATATTCAAATAGCAATTTTACACCTCAGCTCTCTGAAATGTGATAAAAATATATTCTTATTAATTGACCAATTTTTTTTTTATTGTTATATTGAATGATATTTTAAAAAAAAATTATTAATTAATTGCTTCTCTACATTATAAAAAAATTTAAAATATCTAGTTAGGTACTCTACCTACATGAATTCTCTATTTATCTTCAATCAATTTAAATATCTGATTGTAATCCTTCTTCCTCATAATTCTCTGTGAAGAGTGGTGACTTGAAACTCTCATTTCAAAATTATTGGGTTAATGGACATTAATTTTTAAATCAATCCAATTTTCTATTTTTCAATCAACTCCTGGATTGAGTCTCTAGCTACATAATCTTCAAAATATGATGATGACTCCAATTCCTTTTCATAAATTTTATTATGGCTAGCATTTAATGCACATGCATGTACATTTATTTAAGATTACCTAAATTTCTAATCAAATTTACAATATTTTTTTCCTCTACACAAATATAACATATCACTAGGTTGATGTGACCAATATTAGCTATTACTATTTACTGCTTTGACACATATGTATGTCATAACTAGGTGATTATTACATCAGAAGAAGCTATTCTCCCTACAAAATTCATGTCTTAGAAATGATAGCGTAATTCCATATCCCATATACTATGGAATCATTACATGATAAGACTGACAAATAGATTTCTACGTGTGTGGAAATGGAAAAGCATTTAGGCACATTTCATTTTTAGTGTCATCGCCTATCTTGTACATTAAAAAATGTGGCATGAGAGCATGTTTTAAAATTATATGAATTGAAAGCCCAAAATGCTTACCATTTTTTACATTCACATTTTCTTGAAAGTTGGGGATCTTAAAAGGGAGCTATAGGAATTTGGAGGAAGGAATAGAGTGACCATTCTACTTACAAAAATGCATGTGAGGTGTGGGCAAGTAGCAGGTATGTATATCTACCATAAATATGTCATTTTTGCATCCTATGTAGTGATTGTGAAGAATTGAATGGGTTTTCATTGTGATATTGGGTATTCATTAATATTCAAATGTATCATTTGGAAGATCCTTTGTGAAAATGTTAGCTATTTGATCCTCTGTAGGCACATACTACAACTTCACTTTATTCTCATCAACTTTCTCTCTTAGAAAGTGATACCAGATAGAGATATTCTTTTTCATTGAATGCATTATCATATTTTTTGAAATGTTGATAACACTTGTATCATTAACATCATCAAGTTTCCATAGTCCATGATAATGGTTTGTTCATATTTCTAGATTGAAATTGTGTGAGTTTTTTATTAAGAAAACTCACACAGTTTCAATCCAGAAATATGAACAAACCAGCTCACTTCTATCATCACACAAGATAGAGATAGGTTCATCATATGATACTTGGGATCTTTTAATGTCCGCTTCATCCACAACACCTATGTGTAGCAAGATTCTATTGCAATATATTCTACCCCTATAGTAGATAATGATATTGAATCCTACTTCTTAGTCAATGAAGAAACTAATTTTCTTCCAAGAAAGAAAGAACCTCCACTTGTACTTCTTATGTCATCTGTAAAACCCACCTAATCTGCAACTATATAAGAATTCAAAGAGAAATTAGTATCCCTAGGATACCATAGACCAAAGTTGGGAGTGCCTTTCAAATATCTAAATATACTTTTTACTACTATCACATGTGATTCTCTAGGATCTTCTTGAAATATTACCACAAGAAATATTGCATGCATGATATCCAATCTAGTAGTAGTTAGATATAGAAATCTACTAATCATGTATTTGTACTTGCTCTGATCTATCTTAGGAGATTCATCACTTTTTTCTCAAATTACAACTAGTAACCATGGGAGTGTATTCTGGTTTAGAGTTCTCCATTCCAAACTTATTTAACATTTCCTTGACATACTTTGATTGTGAGATGAATGTACCTTTAGATCACATTGTTTGATTTATATCCGAAGGAAGAAATTCATCTCCCCAAACATTGAAATTTGAAGCTCATTTTGCATCTCCTCTACAAATATTTTACACATTTCCTCTAAATATTATACCATCAACACACACAACCAAAATTAGGATTTGGTCTCTCTCAACCTTGAAGTAAATATTATTTTTTTTATACCCTTTCTGAGTCCCTGCTATAATATGTACTTATCCAATCTTGCATACCAAGTTCTAGGAGCCTATTTCAATCCACATAAAGCTTTCTTCAAATTGTAGACCATACTAGAATCTTCCAATCATTGAAAACCTTCTAGTTGTTCAATGTACACCTCTTCTTCTAACTCACCATTCAAAAATGCAGACTTGGCATCCATTTGATACACCTTGAAGTCTTTATGTGTTGCCAAAGCCAAAAAAATATAAATGGCTTCCATTCTAGATACTGGAGAAATAGTATCTTAAAAATATATTCCTTCCACTTGTGAGTAGCCTTTACACACAAGTCTAGCCTTATTTTTGATAACTTCTCCATTATGATTCAACTTGTTCCTAAAAAACCCATTTGGTTCCTATCACATCTGTGTTTTCCATCTTGAAACCAATTCCCATGTTTGATTCTTTTGAATCTGCCATAAATCTTCTTCCGTAGCTTTGATCCAACTCTCATCCTTGTATGCTTCAATTATAGTTTTAGGTTCTACCTCAAATAGAACAAAAGTTTACAGGTTCCTCTGTCATAGCAGCTCTTCTTCTTGTCAATGCACATTTTCTCTTATCTCCAATCATTTGATCTTCAAAATGATTCTTTTGCACATACTTACGAGTCTTAGGATTCTTTTCTTAAGATTCTTCCTCTTCAACTAGTATCTCATTTTATTCTTTTTCTTCTTTTTTGTCTTCTCTACAAGGGAGTTCATTAGATTCATATCCTTTTATCAGTATCGAGGTTTGATCTGATTCCTCATCCACTTTGACACTTTCACTTTCAACTATATTCATTAACCTTTTTTTGTAGCACCTATATGCCTTGCTCTTTGTAGAATATCCAAGGAAGATTCCTTCATCTAGGATTGCATCAAACTTTCCTATATTTTCTTTAGCTCTCTTGATATAACATTTTCATCCAAACAATCTAAAATATTTCATGGTAGGAGGTTTTCCATACCATAGTTCATATGGGGTCTTTGAAGTCTTCACTCTTTCTTGTCCTCTATTAACAATGTTAACTACAGTATGAATATCTTATTTCCAGTATAATTCTAGTAGATTTTCTTCCTTCATCATAGCTCTTGCCACTTCTTGAACTATCTAATTCTTTCTTTCGACAACTCCATTTTGGTGTGGAGTCTTAGGAGCTGATAAATGCCTTGTATCCCATGATCTTGAAAAAATTGTTAAACTCATTTGAGGTGAACTCAAAACCTCTAGATCAGATCTCAAACATTTTATTTTCAAATCCATTTAATTCTCAACCATAAACTTGAATTCCTTAAAATTATATAGAGCTTTTGATTTTTATTTTAGAAAGGTCACCCAAGTCATTCTAGAGCAATCATCTATCAACAACATAAAATACCTATCACCTTGAGAGCTTCTTGTTCTGGTAGGTCCACATAAGCTTGTATGCACCAACTCTAGAGGTCTTGTGGTAGAGTATTCCTTAGTTTTGAACCTCTTGTTTTTTTGATTTCTAAACCGACACTCCTTGCAAAGTGCATTAATATACTTTGTATTTTTTATAAAATCTCTCACAACCTAAGTAGAGCTAATATTCACTAGGCTATCAAAATTGATGTGACCCATTCTTCTATGCCAAAGCAAACTTTCATTTATTTGATACATAAAGCACTTAAGACCACCACCTTTGAGCTGATAAACATTTCATTTTTTCCTTGTACTAGTTGAAACCAATGTTCCAAAGCTTCCTTTTTTGATTTCATAACCATCATCCTAAAACACCAAATTTTATCCTCTCCTATTTCCTACACTAAGAAGATTATGCTAGAGACCCTTGACATAAAGAACAAGATCTATCTTATACTTTCCATCAAAACTAATTAAACCTTTTCCACAGATCTTAGTAGATGTATCATCACCAAACTTAACAAGACCACCATCATACTTTTCAAGATTAACAAACTTACTTTTATCACCTTTCATATCATTTTAGCATCCACTATCAATTATCCAATAGTTTCTCTCCTCTCTTGCATGAAAGAAAATCAACATAGTTCCTTCAATATTGTGACCTATTTCTGGAGAAATTTCCTTCACACATATTTCAAGATTAGTAGAATTAGCTCAAAAATATATAGCCATGAACAAGAATTCATCACTTCAATCATCTAGATAGTTTGATTCCTCATCATCAGATACACCACTATCTTCTTTAACATAATAACTTTTCTTGACAGATTTACCTTTATGATAATTATGTTTGTTATTTGAAACTTTGATTGAAAATTTAGAAGCATAATAACCTATATTTCCACAATTTAAACACGTGAGGGTAAGTTACCTCTATATTTTCTAGTACCCCTTTTCAATCTCCTTACAAATTTTTCATCCACCTCATCAAGATCATCCAGATTGGATTCATGATTCTCTATCTTGCTGAATTTAAAAGCAATTTATTTCTTTGGAGCATCTTTTTCAAACTCTCTTAATTCAAATGTAGTTAAAGAACCAAATATTTGATCTATAGAATATTGATCCAAATTCTAAGCTTCCTTAATAGCAAAAAAAATAACACTATAATATTTAGGAAGAGTTCTCAATACCTTTTTCACAACTTCACTTTCCTCCAATTTTCCACCAACACAATTGATGGAATTCACAATTTTTTCCACTTTGAGCATGTAGCTAGAAATATCTTCATCTTCTGACATCCTTACAATTTAAAATTTGGCTTTGAAATTATGCATCTTTTCTTGATTGAACTTATCATTTCCTTCATAAATTCTCTGCAACTTTTTCCAAATCTCTTTAGCAATTTTGAGGCTTATCACCTTCACAAGTTTTGAAACAAAAAGCCCACTCAAGATATCATTCCTTACTTTTCCATTATTCTCATAATCCTTGATCTCATCATCACTTTTCATAGGAGTAGTAGGCATGGTGTATCCATTTTTAACTACCTTCCAAACACCAAAACCTAATGAGACAAGAAAGGATTCCATCCTAGCTTTCCAGAAAGCATAATTCAATCCATCAAACATAGGCACTTCGACACCATTCTTGTGTGCCATCTATTTCTACCTCAAGCAGTTAAGCTTCTTCCATGGAACCACAACTCTGGTACCAATTATTAGACACATAAGAAAACTAAGAGGGGTGAATCATTTGTACAGTAAAACATTCAAAATGATATGAATCCTTAAAACATTATTGAACATTAGCATGAATGTAAACAAGTGAAACACCAAAACATTAACAACCATACAAAATAGAACACTACATTTACATGGAAAACCCTAATCAAGGAAAAATCATAGTGAGGATTAACTTACATATATCTAAATAACAACACTAATTACAAAAGGCTCACTGCAAGCGCTGACTACCAAGGACTCACTACCCAAAGAACTCACTATCCAAAATAAAAAAAGAATAGAAGACTACTATTATAAGGAGGTCCACTACCTCATAGCACTAGGAAGATCCACCACAACAAATCTACACCATCTACAACCTTCGGCTAACTGCCTCCAACAACTTTAGGAGCATTGAGAATGTAGACACCTTCTACTAACTATTTTTGGTAGCCTTAGGCATTTAAGATCACACTCAGGTCTCAACACCTGATCACATCCACATAATTTTGCATCACAAAACACACCACCCATATCTCCAATAATTAACCTTAATTATGTATCCTCTATGACCCTAAACAACCTTGTCTAGGTCAACCTCAATGAAACATATGCACCTCAAACATGCAACTACCAAATCTAGGTTGGCACCCAACACTTTTGCAATGGAAAGAAGTGAAGGTAGACCACACCAAGGGTTAACTAAGACCCAAATCTAAACTAATATGCTACACCATGCTTCCAAAAACCATGAAGCACATCTACAAGTAACACTAACATGCTAGGTCAACCAAACTTGCATTAACACTACCAATCAATCAATTCACTCTTCACCAAGTCTGAAAACATCCTATGGACCATGAAGCAACATCACACAACATCATGGAATATTATAACATAATAGAATATTCAACAACACTACTACAACCACCTAAAACAAAAAATACTATCTCCTTGTGTAACCAGCCACATTGGCACATGCATACAACTCAGTAAACAATCTTGTAGAAGAATTGAATACCAAACACTCTAGGGAAAGTTAGTTACCCAAAATATGAGCATGTTCCCAAATCTAAAAGATAAGAAACCTCAACATAGAGAAATGTGAAACAATTCCATTTCTCCCAGACAACCTTATTCATAGGGAACACACTGTCAGACACATATTCCACTATCACACGATCTAGAACCTGAAACTATAAATATAATACTTTTGAAAACCTCTGATTATCTCATCCAAATGGCACAAGAACATCTTCAACCATGAAGAAATGTGGAGCACAATGTAGAACACAAAATTGTCACCTTGTACACTTTCTATTCAAAATTTCTCAAAAGCACTTGAAAACCAAGTGAGCCAGTTGCATCAACAACACCTTCTCAACACCAGAAAAACCTTCAAAAATATCCCCATCTGAAACAAATACTCAACAACTTCTTATGATAACCACATTATAGGTTTAGATAGGTGGACATAAATGACAACACTAAAGACAACATAGTGCAAGAATCTCCAACAATATCCCTATTGACATCAATGACAATAGTAATCTCCAACAAGATAGAGAGAAGGAGAGAGTGAGAGGGAGGGGAAAAGAAAATGGTGAGGTAGAAAGGAGAGAAAGAGAGGGGGGGCAGAGAGAGAGATATGGAGAGAGATATTTTCAAATAGTTTTCAAAAAAATTAGGGGGGGGTAACATGCTCATATTTTGATTTTTCAAGATGTTTCCACTTTTGAAAATTAGTAAAAAATCATATATTCATTTAAAAATTACCATAAAAATCAAGGATAAACTACATGGTGTTAGCTAATTTCTCACCAAAGTGATTTTTAAAATACTAAAAGAAAGTTAATATTTTATAGGGGTCACACTAAATTCTATGTTAGGTTTTTTTGTTGCATCTTAAATTTTTTTAGTGTAACTATCTGCAATTTCCCATCAAAGGTCAATATTTCCTGACTTTATAAAAAAAGTTGCCACTTAAGACCACCTTTTGGTCCCACATCTTTGTATACCCACCCATTTGTTTAAATATTTCTTATAGCCAGGTCCAAATCTTTTGACTTTTATTTCAAGATTTTTTAAAAACAACTGGAAGAGCATATAATTGGTATAGATCCATTGAAATAATATCCTTAACATGCAAATTGATTTTTTAAGGTTAGAATATATCATTTTAATTACATGCCATAGATGTATTTTCTAGAAAATCTAACAATCTAGGCCCCTTGTTCAAACACTTTCACATTGAACACTTAGTTTTCCATCACATTCAAGGCCTAAAAGGAACATTGGATTAGATTATTTTTATTTTCAAGAAGAGAAAAAATTCATTCTTGCTTAGAAATTTGGATATGTTAAAACCACCCTCAACAAGTATGATATAAAATGTGTAAGGGACAAAAATGAACATGTTATGAATTTCATCTACAATGAGAATTATCTATTTTTCCTTGTGTCCCAAGATTGGTGCATCCTATTTTGTATAAATCATTAAATCGATATGTGATCCATAACTAAGATACAACTTTGTGCTTCCACCTTGGGAACAAGATTAACTATAAAAACAGGTGGATATGTTTCAAAGAAGGTAGTGGTCATATTGTGTAGTATTATATAATAAGATTTAAGTGATGAACTATGTTAGTGAGTATGAAACTAGAAAAGGAAGGCATAAGTTAAACTAATATTTTGGTGGTCCTTGAGCTTATATTTATAGAATAATAAAATAATTATAGAAACAAAGGACTTAAAAGCTTCATGTGCTCAAGGATACTATATTGGTGAAGATAAAAGGAAAGGAGAAGGAGAGTCTTCCAGGAAGGACAAGCAATGATTTTTCCAATAAAGACCACATGAACTTATGTTAAAAAGTAAATTGGAAGTATAAGGAAATGATGGTTGTTGTACATATATGCAAGAATCCTAAAATTCATTGTAGTGATTGCAATATACATGGGTATACTTGCGCATAGTGTTAGAAGTTACATGCAAAGAATATTTTCAATGAGAAGTATAGGAATTACATATTTATACATCAAGAGGAAGTAAAATTTTAAGGTCCTTTGGATGTATACAATAGGTAAGGATTCATAGACACCAATAATACATACTCATGCAAATGAAGAGATGGACAAACATTTTCTCGTTAAACCATAAACCAGTAAGTGAATGTGTACATCTTAGTTCTCAATTTAATTTTATTCTAGTAGGTGTTCTTTAAAGGCTTGCATTAAAAAATATGATCATCCTCACCCATATTCAATGAGTTAAGTGAAAGGAGTATAAAAACTTAATTTACTACAAATAGAAATTTTTTGTTAGGTATTAGCCAAAAATATATTAACAAAGTAGAAGTAGATGTGATTCCACTTGATGTTTTTGATACAATTCTTAGTAGTCTATAGTTTTATGCTTGAAATGAAACTTTTATGAGGAAAAATATAAATAGATCAAACATACAGTCAAATGATTTGATAAGAGATCACAAAAAGAAAGAGGACAAATGGCATATTTAATTTGGGACAACGTGGTTTATAAACTTTGGAATAGATAAAAGGTTAATAGCTAGAGTGAACATTAGCTAGAGAAGCATCATACAAAAATATTTGATAATGACTAAATTGAGGGAAAATAGTTCAAATAGTGTTAGCCAAGGCATAGAAAAAAATAAAACTTTTCCCAGACAAAATGATTATTTGGAAATGCGTGACCCTAAGGAAGGAGCCCAATGTAGTAAGTACAAAGAAAGACCTACACCAAGACAATGATGAGTTTTTTATACATAAGCCATGTGATGAGACAACCTACACCAAAGCCTTTAAAATTAATTTCTAGCCATGTGCTTAGAATCTCAATACCGGTCATTGCTCCTATGAAAACCCTATCCATGTAACTTATGGTTGAAGTATATACAAGGACTTAGGTATAAATTAGAAGATATACAAAGGTATGTGTAGGATCATGATGGGCCAAAAAGTGGAAATATTTTGGGTATATGGCTGATGACTATTTGTTTACCCAAAATTGATGAAACGAAAAGGGTTTTTAAAGGAAATTCTAAGCTTTCCACCAATATAAATTATTCCTTACTTTGAATTTAATATGTAATTATTATTCATTTTCTATTCAAATTATGACTAAAGTCCTGATTGATATAATGCCCAATATTTTTATCAATATTGGACCAATAGTTGTCACATGACTACCCATAATTAAACAAAATGTATTCCTTTGATCTAAAAAGCAACCAATCATGTGATTCCACATCAGCACTCAACTACTCATGATGTGAATACACAAGTATTGGTCAACTACATCTCAACAAAAACCATGCTGATGTGGCCCCAAAATGAAAGCTATAAGTAGGGAACTTGCCAAGTAAGCTGCTATAAAAAATTGGGAGTGATTTGAAATTTCCACATAAGATAATTAGAAGCGCGAAGTTAGGATGCTCAACTACTGGATCCTCTCCCCTATATAATTTAAGTAGCTATCTTAAATGACCATTAAAATGTAATAAATAAAGTTTGCAGAACTACTAAAAGTTTATATTACCTTTCCAACCATCGAGATTTTGAATTGGTCCCTTCTAGGAAAGAATGCTACTGCAAATTTCATAACATTGATCAGTCTGGACTAGATGATGTTGATGATCATCTTTTTCTGAATTCATGCTTTTTTTGTCTGCAACTGCCTAACATAAGTTTTGAGTTTATTCTATATCACAAATCAATTTTTTTAATAAAAAAATATTTTTATTTGATTGTATTTTTTTCTGATTGGATCATATTTTATGATTTATTATTCAAAAGTAAAAGTCAGAAAAGAAAGTTTGATAATAATCATGAAGTGTGATCTGAAATATTCAGAGAAAAAATCATACAATCAATTTAAAAAATATTTCAACAAAAAATTACTTTCCTCTTTCTTTAATTGCATTATCCTTGAGCTGGAATAGAGGACAATAGTTTATACACAGATATCCAGAACCGCAAACGAATTGGTTAAAGTCTTCCCTAAAATGATAGTTATATTTCTAAGTTCTTTGACGAATCCCATGCATTAACTAATATGCAGGTTAGAAATAGTATTACGGGCAGTAATTTATTCCCTAACGGACTACATAAGTAATTGTATCAATCCTTGTGTTTAACTACTCTTCCTCTTTCGCTTGTTCATGTGGTTTGTTCTGTAGATTGTGGTGATAATCCAAATATTTTTAGACTGCAAATAACAAAATTAGCTCATCTTTGACCTCCTTAATTATAGCAGTTTGGACTAAAACGTGTGTCCAATTTTGGTGGTTTTCAATCTCTTTCTTACATACCTCTATTGTATATTTTTTCGATTCTTACTGCTATTTTAAATATTAATCTCTTTATTTATTGAAAAAAAATATTAATAAAAATAGGACAACTCTTTACCACTTTTATTATTTGATGAAGTGTAAAATTGTCATTGATCATTTATTTTTGGAAATATTTAATCTTTACGTAGAAGAACACTCATAATAATTCCTGAGATACCAAAGTGATGGGTACAAAAGAAACACAAGGTTATCCACTCAAATATTATCTTTGAGAGAGCTTGACCAACTGAGGTATGGGAGATACATTGTTGATTTTCCATTACACCAAAACTCACAGGTGTTGATGGAGTTTGACTTGTAAACATCTTCCTCTAAACCTAGAGTGGTAGTTAATACACAAGATCAACTCCAAGAGGTTCAGTGCTTAGTCCAACACTCCCTCTTTGATGTAACCCAATGGTAATGAACTTGAGTTGAGGCTTTGATACCACATGTAGATTTGTTATTATACAAAAATTGGTTGGTGTCAATGAACTTCCAAATTAGCAGTCACATTGATCCAAAGTGAGTTAATCCACAAGATCAACTCCCAAAGGTGCAGTAGTTAGTACAACACCCCCAACTACTGTAACTTTGGATTATTGAATCTGAGTTGAAGCTCTAATACTACATAGATATTTTTTATTAGACCAAAACTTGCAAGTATTAATGAACTTGTAAATCAATATATTCGCCAAAATCTAAAATGATAATTATTCAATAAGATCACTCCCACAATTGTAATAACTAAAGAAATAAATATTTTAGCCCGAATGGGTAGTTGAGTTGGCTTGGGCAGTGGGTTTGCTCCCCATTGGTCCCGGGTTCGACTCCACTCCTGAGTTTAAGAGGTGGTATTTATTGTGGGTAGGGGATCTCACCTGTAGGGGACTAGTCTTGCCCTAGCTCACCTCGGGTACCCAAGGTATGGGTTGCTAGGCCACTGGACTGGGTCATGGGGACACCCTTGTAGTATCAAAAAAGAAAATCCAATAAATACTTTTTAGTAATGGTTGATATATGAAGAGGACTAGTCAAGTGACTTGGATGGTTGGATGTGTATAAAGAACAGGCATTAGCATTATTTTGAGTGTTTTCAGAGAGGGGAATTTTAAGTTATTTCTAATGGATCTTCAATATAAGAACTGTGAAGGATGCATGCGGCCCTTCTTTTGATGCAAGTGTAGACACAATGGCCTAGACCTGCAAACCATATTTTTTTGTCTTATCATATTTCGTCTATAGTCCAAATTCGACTATTAATTAAATAATTTTTAATTATTTAATTAATTCACATCTTTTATTCTTCCTGATTATTTAAATAAATTTTATTTATTTAAATACATCATTAATATCTTATGTCCTCCTATAATTAAATAATTTCTTTAATTTATTTAATTATTGACCACCTTATCTTTTTCATCACAATTAAATACTTATTATTACTTATTTAATTGTCTCATTCAATTTCCTCCAAATTTAAATAAAATCATTTATTTAAATTTCCTTCTTTCCAAATAAATAATTTTAAATTATTTATCTTGTTGTCACATGACCTCACCTTTTTGAATTAAATTAATTTTAATTCAAAATAGCATTTTTCTCCATAAATCAAATAATTTTAAATTAATTATTTGATTCTCTGACTTTTTCCTCTTTTCAGTTAAATAATTCTTTATATATTTAATTAGATTCCATATCTTGATTTTTGAATTAAAAATCAGTATTTAATTCAAAATGAAGATTTGTCCTCCTTATCATTTAATCTTCCATAATTAGATAATATCTTTATTATCTAATTAGCCATTGGTCATTTAAATGGAAAAAGATTTGATTTTCTCTCCAACTCAATGCTTTTTTTGTATTGATCTTATCTTCTATATTCCTCTTTGTCTCAACTATTCTCCACCATTGATTAAATTATTTTTAATTTAATCTCAACCATTCATATTTTCTAATTGAACCCTAACCCTACTTGCTAATTGTCACATTGAATCTTGTCCATTGATTCTAGGGAAATTGTCAATCTTCAATCTTGGTCATTCATCCAAAATTATTTTTTCTATAAAATGACAATTTTGGTCTCATTTTGTCATCTCTCATATCTTAGGCAATCTTTTATGTCTTGACTTCATCTTGTATTTTCTCATACATTGACAACAATATTCAAATCCTTCAACATTTGCTTTGCCATTGTCATAGTCATTATATTTCTCACACATTTAGTCTGAGGGCAACATCACATTTGCAAGTTGCGAAGGGCTATGGAGGTGATTCATGGAGGTTTCGAAGATGATTTGGCATAATTGTTCTTATTTACACATCTTCCTTCATTGTTCTTCATAGTTAGCTAATATTTTATGTTTTATGCATGATTAATCTGTTAACCTCATACATTTTCCTTAGTTACATTGGTGAACTCAACATTTTTCTTGCAGATTTTCGTATGGTTTTTAGTCTTTTTGTTTTTGTTTTTGCAGGTACAGGTACGAAATGACACATTTACTGGAAACTTCGTGTCTCCCCTCGGCTTCCAAACCTTTGCATTAACTTTAGTTTTATTAATTTAGATTAATTTAGTTCTCATTAAGTTTAGTTTTATTAATTTAGATTAATTTAATTTAAATTAAATTGGAGTTAGATGTAAATTTAGATTTAAGATTTTTAATTTTTCTAAGTTATTTTAAATTTAGCTTTTTAGATCTTCTATTTTTAGTTAATTTAGATTTTTAGATTTAGATTAATTTAGTTCTCATTAAGATTAGTTTTATTAATTTAGATTAATTTAATTTAAATTAATTTAGAGTTAGATGTAAATTTAGATTTAAGATTTTTAATTTTTCTAAGTTATTTTAAATTTAGCTTTTTAGATCTTATATTTTTAGTTAATTTAGATTTTTAGATTTTTAAATTAGCTTTTAAATTAGTTTTTTAGATTTTTTAATTAGTTTTAAAATAGATTTTTATATTTTTTAATTAGCTTTTAAAATAGATTTTTAGATTTTTTAATTAGTTTTAAAAATAGATTTTAGATTTTTTAATTAGCTTTTAAATTAGATTTTAGATTTTATATTTAGCTTTTAAATTATATTTTAGATGTTTTAATTAGCTTTTAAATTATAATTTTAGATGTTTTAATTATCTTTTAAATTATATTTTAGATTTTTTAATTAGCATTTAAATTATATTTTTAGATTTTCAAATTAGCTTTTTAATTAGATTTTTAAATTTTTAAGTAGCTTAGGGTTTTGGGTTACTGATATTCTAGTTTTCAGCTTGTGGTGAGGAATCTAACATTGTTTTGTGGATTTTTTTAATAACATTCCTAATTTCCTTAAGGAAAAAATCAACAAACAAGAAACAACAATCTTGCATTTACATTCATTTGGTTAAAATTTACTTGCATTTTCATGTCATTGGGTTAAAATGAACACAAGAATGCATTGAAACTCATATGGTTAAAATGAACTTGCATTCTCATGACATGAGTTTAAAATGAACTTTTCCTTTCACATTTCAAGTTAAAGTTTTAAAAAGAACAAAGTGTCTTGTGTGTCCTCCTCACATTATCATTTGGTAATTAAAATTTACAGGTGTCTACAAATTTTGTCACCTTGATGCAATAATCGAAGTATCCTCTCCCCTTATGCATTCATGCGATCTTGGGTGTAAGAGAAATGATTATTGCCTCTAGAATTTGGGCCTTCCTTGGTGGGAAAAAGTACTCATCCCAAGGAAACTCAAACTGACAATAGAGCTCTTTGGTCAAGCTACCCCTGACTGATATATAAATGTGAATCCTAAGGGAAAGCCTAATATTACAAGTGTGGATGTGTCATATAGACAAAGTAGTACTCCCCAAAACCCTATTGAGCATAACCTCTTCAGGCTAGAGTGCCTCCTAAATGGAGCTTAATCTTTTGCCCTATGTATGGCCACTCGAATGGGGGTCCCAAACTAAACACCTTTGTGTAGTAGCCAAAATCCTTCTATTTGCTAGTGCAACAATGGTCATTGTGAAGGCATCCACATCTTCGCAGTTTTTAGTTGAGGTGATCAATCTGCCATGGGAGTTTCATGGGGGTTGGAAGCTTGGTTGGTCTGAGAAGTGAGTGCATTATAAGGGAGAGCATGTGCTTCCAAGCTTCTAGATTCACACCCTAAGAATATGTTGTTGGGGAAACCCACGTGGAATCTAGCAGATATTGTCCTGGCTTAACTATAGGATTGTGCTTGTCTTCTTTGTGATTGTTTACACACTCAAAATATTTTGCTTGCTAAGTTTTTTATGGAAATTCAAACAAACAAGCATCACTTACAAATCTAGAAACAAATAGTCAACCTCAAACAATTCAAATTTTTGATCGAAACTACAAACAAATTGGACTTTTCGTATTTTGCACCACATCTACCACGACACATTCGCTCAGTCGTGCCACATTTTCTTTTTCTGCACTACATTTGCTAAGTGTAGCACCACAATCACTCCGTTACACTGCATACACTTGCTCAAACAACACATCTACCTATTTTATAATGCATTTGCTAAATTCTGCACCGCAACCACTTTGTTGAACCACATTTGCTTGTTCAAATGCCGCATTTTCTTATCCCATGACACATTCACTACGTTGCAATGCATTTGAAGCCTAAAATGATGCAATTTCCTATGACCTAAGAAAACATTATCACTATCAAAAAATTGAGGCTAAACAATTGCAAACATATTCCAGACATCTTTTTTGCAGTCTTTGTCAACAACCAGATCAAGAATGGCTCAAATTCGTCCATCCTTGCATTTTAGATTGTAGTTTTATTTATGCATAGGTCTATAATTGCATTTCCTTAATTGTATCCTTAGGATTTTCCATTATTTTAGGTCCTCATTTTGCAAATTTTAGGATAGGAATCCTTGCCATTCTTTGTCAAATCTTTGCCTTCAAAATTAAATTGTCATTCGACTTAAATAAAATCACCTCTTTTAGTCTTTGTCCTTTTGTGAGCCACTTCCAACTCAAAATTCTAGTGTGGAAACCTCACTTTTTCATTTTGTCATCTTGTCATTTAGTCCTTCAAACAAGTCCCTTGACAATCCAAATTGAGACATTGATCAAACTTTGAATGGTTAGGAAGCCTTTCCATAATTCTACCAAAATTGATTGCACCTTAGATTTCCCTTAGACCTTTCATTTTGCATTAAAACTGTACTTTAGTCTTCCATCATTCATTTTGGCCCTCATTATCACTTTGCATTTGACATCCTTTGTAAACAACATCATGCCATCCACCACCATGTCTTCCATTCAACAAACTCTTGATATGCTTGTTAGTGAAGTTGAATACCAGTTGCTCTACAAAGGTCAATACCAACAAGCCTTAG
Source organism: Sequoia sempervirens (assembly GCA_007258455.2). Taxonomy (NCBI): domain Eukaryota; kingdom Viridiplantae; phylum Streptophyta; class Pinopsida; order Cupressales; family Cupressaceae; genus Sequoia; species Sequoia sempervirens. Next base: position 233,003,468 of record VDFB02086081.1, on the reverse strand, counting down.
ACTTCAAGAGACAATTCTTCCAATTCAAAAATCAATTTCCTTTTGACCAACAATCCATTAGTCTAAGTCCTCCATCCATTAACCCTCACCTTCAAATGTCTCTTAACACAAATCCTGCCATTAATTCATAACAAACATCCACTTATTACCCTTATCCTAACCTTGACAAGGGAAACCAACTATCCACTAGTCCATTACGAGTATCCACATCATATTCTAGTCCTTCACCTATCAATCTCGTCCAAGTCTACATGCCTTATCAACTATCTACAAACTCATGTCAAGTCTCCACATCATAACATATTGATCCTGTCCAAGTCTCCACATCCTATTTTAGTCAACCTTACAGTGATCCAGTCCAAGTATCCATGTCATATCCTCATCCTTCACATACTAGTCTAGTCCAAGTCTCCATGCCCTATCCTAGTCCTTCATCCATTAATCCTTTTCAAGTCACTCCCTCACAAGCCACATTTAGTCATGAAAATTCTATCATTGTTCAAAGTCACATCCCATTGTCTAAACTTCATGATACATGTCAAAACAAAAGTCCAAAGCATGACATCATAATGTCACCCTCATGTCAAGAACAAAGTAGTCCATCCCATGACCCTATCTTAAATTCCATTCAAGAAGTCCTTCAAGACAATCATGACATCCAAAACACACCTATCCTTGACAACAATTTTATTCCCAATTATATCATCCATGACAACCCCCTCTTTGACCAAGACCCTACCATTGACCAAGAAGTCCAAAATGACCCATTCCTTGACCTTTACACCATTCATGATCAAACACTTAACAATGAACATATCCAAGCTTCACATATCAACACTTTCCTCCATTGTACCCATAGATGATCTTCCTCCAGAACAAGAGTCTTCCACTATGGGCATATTTGCAAATGATCAAGCCATAGCTGAATTTACCAAACTCCAGGAAAATGAATATAAAGATGGTTTTGACATTGACTTGGAAGCATCAATAGAATCATCTGAACATGACATGTCACAAAATCATATCAAAGATATCAATAAAAAAGATGTCCAACATGTCAATGAAGCCAAGACATCTTATTAGCTAGGATCATCTGTCTTTATCAGAGCAAGATTTCTCGCATATGAGAATATTCCAAGTAACAGTGTCCACATATATCATGATGGGTTAGCATCTTAGTTTCAAAACAATAAATATCCCATCGTAAGTAGAATCTGTCAAAGCATGCATTATCAAGGCAAAGGACTAGGCATAGATGAGCAAGGGATTCAAGAACCAATACAAATTCAAACAAATTACAGACATCCAGGTCTTGGCTATTCTTTAGTCAACAAATCTAATGATGTTAGTGGAACTTTCTCGATACTGGGGGAAACCTTGTCAGATACAAATGTCAAAATAGAGTCCATGAGAAATCCTTGTCATAAGATTGCTACCAACACCCCGTCCACCCACACCATAAACCATCATTCTCAACATCTTAAACCTTCCCTTTGGAACCAACAAAAAAAAAAGTCATACAAATCAAAAGATCAAAATCAAATGTCAAAGGTCATTGAATCAAACAAAAAGACAAGTGGACAAATAAAATTAAAATGGATCCCAAAGACAAGTGGATCAAGAAAAGAAAATATGTCAAAAGAAAAAGTCAATCACAATGTGGAGCCACAAAAGAAGAGGACTGCCACATATAATACATGTACACCTCCTTCAAAATGGTCATCAAGCAAGGAATCTAAAGGTGTTAGTTCCAAACGCCATCCCTCCAAAATTCGTCATCCACCATACGAAGTTTGGAAAATAAAAAGTGATTCATCCAAAATTCCAAACAACCTTTCCATGTCTACCATCATCTGTCATAATCCTACATCTCGTCTAAAGTCCAAAGATACCATGTCACAAATCCATCACATCATGGAAAAAACTCTTTATCACAAGGACCATCATGACACTCTATCATGATATGTGTATTCTGATAAGGCCAATTCTAGTGTTGACAAGGATCACAATGACATCAATCAGTTGTAAGCAAGCGCTATGATCCTCACATGACAATTGCTTCAAAAAGGTCATTATTGGCATATCATGACCCTAGTCTCTACATCAGCACCGTGAGTGGATTCAGAATAGTCAATGGTCATCTAAAGAATCAAGGCTATCCAAAAATATCAAAAAAATTGAAAAATTATAAAAATTGTCACCTTGATGAAAACTTGGAAACAGGCGTATTGGTGACACCAAAAAATAAAAAAATCAAGAAAATAGTAAAAAGAAAAATTTCGTCCAATGGTGAAAACTTGGCAAACAGACGTCCTGGATAAGTACCATGATGAAAACCTAGAAAACATGCGTCATGTGTAAAATAAATCATCTATGTGCACTTTTGCACTTGGGGGAAAGTTGTCTCATTTCCCATGCCTTCCTCTTAACATTAACATCCAACCATTGGATCGATATCATTCCCACCTATCTTGGTCTTGACATAAAACATGCACACATATATTATGCTTTGGGAAAACTCTTGACATGTCTATCCTTTGATTATATACTATTCATGAAATGTCATGCCATTACTTTCATAACCTCATTATCCTTATGTGACATAGTCCTTGAAAATAATATGACAATTCCCTTAGTCTCATGTATCCTGTCCTTTACCAAGGCCATCTCTCATCCTTTCATGTCTTTCACCTATCTTGGCTTTCCCTTGTCAAACGGTCTAAGGATACTCCATCATCCCTTTTAGTCCTAACCAAGTCGTTCCAAATGCAATGAGTCTAATCCAAACAAGCACATTATACAAAACATTACTTGACTTTGTTCCTAGCCCAGCTGTAGACCTCAATAGTTTCATCACATTATCATCGTCCTCATGTTGTTTCAGGATGTGTCCTTCCCACGTAAAACAATGTTGTCATCACCTATCAATTGGTATTCATCTTGACTAGGGGCACAATCATGTCTGTCCTTGGATTCTCATGTGTAGGCATTAGTCACATGCATTTTTCACAATCCTCTTAAACCATTCAAAAAGATAAAAAAAATCATAAAAATACAAAAGTCCAAAAAATATCATAAACTATCAAAAGTCCCAAAAAAAATCAAAACATGTCAAAAACACAAAAACATCCAAATCAATGTCAAAATCCCACAGAACAAAGTCATATCTTGTCAAGTTCATCAAGTCAGTCAATCTTTGTCATTTTTCCAAACTACGTTGTCTTTGTGCTTTTGCTACGTAGGAAAGGCTCATCTTCGAGCCCCCGAGACATCAGGTCAGTCCTTTTAGCTTTGTAAAAAAAAAAAATCAGAAGTCAAACATGGTCACATCGGTCAAATAAAGTAGACATAGTCGCACTTGACACAAGATAGTCATTTGAAACGTCAACATCAAAATTGGTCAAAATCAGACAACATAAGCCAATCAATCATATAGTCAAAATCAGTCAATTTTCCAAAACATTAGTCAAAATGTCAATCTTGTCACTCTTTGGTCCTCTTCAAGATGTGTCCTTCTTGGACTTGGACCTCGTGAACATGTCATTTTCCTTTTTTAGGATGTGTCCTTCCTGACAATAGGCCCCATCAAAACCATCGACACTGTCGAATTGGAAAAACTCTTAAACTGTCAAAATTGTTAAACTATCAAACAATAAATCTTTGGAAAACAAACATTGGCAAGCAACACAATTAAACGGTTGTTAATCTTTCTAGTCTATTTTGTCTTAGCTTTTGAATTTTTTTGTCTATTTGTGTCTTATCTTTTTGTCTTTTGGTCATGTTACTAGCTACCTCGGGGATGTCCCTTGAAGGATTTAGAGGAACAATGACGTCTCATGACCTATTTTATTTTTCTTTGTTTGCTGTCTGTGGATTGTCATAGCAAAAATACTGGGGAAACTCAACCCTTAGTATGAGTTAGGGCATTCCTTTTCTGTGACTGTCTATTTTGCAAGTGGATGACCTTGCACACCTTGGTCTACATCATATCATGGTGTTTGTTGTCCATTTGTGTCATTTTTTACCGTCCAATGATGATTCAAGCAACAACTATTAGTACTTTGGAAAATGTTGAAGGATTCTTTTCCAATCCCACCCTTCTTCATTTCCCCTCTAACATTTCATCTAGTTTGCATCTTCATCATCCATATCTTTTGTACTAACACTTTCTTGTCTCGTCGTCTTCTAGTCTTCTCATCCATTTTCGAGATCACACTCATGTTCTTAGAACCTGATCGTCCTCTCGAGGGGGCATATCGCTACCTCCTCATCCTATTTTTCACTGGGGCATATTTTTGACTTATTTTCTTTGTCACAATGTGACAGGCTGCATTATGACAAAGATGGGAAAAATGTAGACACATAAAAATGGCCTTGACCTGCAAACCATATTTTTTTGTCTTATCATATTTTGTCTATAGTCCAAATTTGACTATTAATTAAATAATTCTTAATTTTTTAATTAATTCACATCTTTTATTCTTCCTGATTATTTAAATAAATTTTATTTATTTAAATATGTCATTAATATCTTATGTCCTATAATTAAATAAATTCTTTAATTTATTTAATTGTTGACCACCTTATCTTTTTCATCATAATTAAATAATAATTATTAATTATTTAATTGTCTCATTCAATTTCCTCCAAATTTAAATAAAATCATTTATTTAAATTTCCCCCTTTCCAAATAAATAATTTTAAATTATTTATCTTGTTGTCACATGACCCCACCCTTTTGAATTAAATTAATTTTAATTCAAAATAGCATTTTTCTCCATAAATCAAATAATTTTAAATTAATTGTTTGATTCTCTGGCTTTTTCCTCTTTTTAGTTAAATAAATCTTTATTTATTTAATTAGATTCCATATCTTGATTTTTGAATTAAAAATCAGTATTTAATTCAAAATGAAGATTCGTCCTCCTTATCATAATCTTCCATAATTAGATAATATCTTTATTATCTATTTAGCCATTGGTCATTTAAATGGAAAAAGATTTGATTTTCTCTCCAACTCAATGCTTTTTTTGTATTGATCTTATCTTCTATATTCCTCTTTGTCTCAACTATTCTCCACCATTAATTAAATTAATTTTAATTTAATCTCAACCATTCATCTTTTCTAATTGAATCCTAACCCGACTTGCTAATTTTCACATTGAATCTTGTCCATTGATTCTAGGGTAGTTGTCAATCTTCAATCTTGGTCATTCATCCAAAATTGCATTTTCTATAAAATGACAACTTTGGTCTCATTTTGTCATCTCTCATATCTTAGGCAATCTTTTATCTCTTGACTTCATCTTGTCTTTCTCACACATTGACAACAATATTCAAACCCTTCAACATTTTCTTTGTCATTGTCCTTGTCATTAGATTGCTCACACATTCGATTTGAGGGAAACATCACATTTTCAAGTTGAGAAGGGCTATGGAGGTGATTCATGGAGGTTTCAAAGATGATTTGGTATAATTGTTCTTATTTACACGTCTTCCTTCATTGTTCTTCATAGTTAGCTAAGATTTTATTTTTTATGCATGATTAATCTGCTAACCTCATAAAATTTCCCTAGTTACAACAACAATATCTTCTTATTCGAATTCTCTACTCCATCATCAATCAGGCCCTCTTTTAAAATTCTAGTATTCCTCAAACTAATCCATAGCCTTTAACTTGCTTATTACAGGTGAAAAAATAATAATTAAAATTATCCTCATCATAATTCTAACATTTACATATTGAGGGCAGATCTATTCATCATGTGACCCAAAAAATGAGGCCACACTCTTGTTAAAAGCATATGTGGAAATTCTTCTTGAAATTGAAACCTCTGCTAGGCTAAGCTGAGACAATTCTGCAATTAGGAGTTTAGAGTATTGTATTCCCCTTGCAAAAGTGGTAGGTCCCACTAGAGGGGAATTTCAATTATTTTATTATAACAATGGTTTTCCCTTGTGTATACTGAAAGTAAACTTCCATCACCACTAACCGTTCAGGTACAACATCATTGAATTTATTGTGGGGATCAATGATAGCATCCATCCTAATATGATTGCGCATTCGGATAGAGGAACTTGGTGTCAATTATTTTTGTGGAAAAATCTTTAAGTAAACAAAACTTTAAGAGCATAGAGAAGATCTACAGTAAAGGTTGTTGATTGTTATATATAGTTTAAAATATTAATAAAACTTAAGTGTTAACATTATATGATAATGGAGATGTATACAGGTGGGATTTCAAAATTTTAACATACTTCGAGTGGGAATTTCCTGGGACGTTTAGAGGCCATTGCAGAGGACGATGATCACAATGGATGTATCGAAGACGACTCTTGAAGAGCTAGAGGACGAATGACACCATATGTAAAAACCAAGAGCCAAAAACAAATATCAATCTAAAAGACAATTATAAAACAAAATAGCACCAACAAATGGAGAGTTTTGTGCTTTGTTTTATCTTGTTTGTTGCTGTTATTTTGTTTAATAGTTATTTTTTGGATTTGTTGTTTTGCATGGTATCAGAGTTTGAAATTTTCTAAAAAAGCTAAAATATTGTTGGATTGATATTTGTTTAGTTATATAAGTTTTGAAGTAGTTTAATTTATTTGTTTAAGGATTGCTTTTTCTAATATGGGCTCTACAAATAAAAGTTTGTCAATCTTCCATCATAGTAGTTTTGTCGATTAAAAGATTGTAGTAAAAAATGTTTTAAGAAGAAAGGTTCTATGGAACCGTGAATAAAGAGATTGGAGAACCCCAACAAAAGAAAGACAAAGAGTTATGGAAATGCAAGTTGGAGCAAGCTAAAGGTATTATTGGTAGAGTCACAATCTCAATAGAATATTTGTTGATGTTGAAAATCCAATAAAACTATGGAAAGATTTAAATAAAGATTATAAATATGCAAATATTGCTAGTATGTTTAGTATAGAGGAAAAATTAGTGAACTTAGATCCAACTAATTTTGAAAAACTAATTAATTATTTTCTTTGAACATCCTCCTTTAGAATTACCTAGAATAATAAAAAATAATAATTAAAAAGATACAAATAAGAGGAGAACATTATAACACTAATCAAAATCTTTTATTTGAATTTGATTTTCCACATTTTTTTATTACTACTTTGTACTTGAAAATCAAAGTATCATATAAGTGTTTCACCATTTCTTGCCAATAAGAAGATCTCTAATGGTGCGGGTGCTAGCCAGGGGCTATGCTAAAGTTTTCTCCTCACCACTTGTCTTGTGACTAAGATTAGAGCAGCCTTGGTGTGTTGGGAGGTCTGTGTGAAGCATCTATTATTCCTATTTCCTTACCTGTTTGCTTTCCTTGGTAGGTGAAGCAGATACCATAGGTGCACCGGTGGTGTCGAGTAGGCATAGGAATGTGGAGCAAGGTGGTAACGAACCTATTGTGTAGCATGAGGATAGAATTGCTTCAAGCCTTGTGTTCTCCCTCGTTGGGAGTTTTCTAGGGGTGAAACCGAACATCGCTGCTTATGGAATTGAGCCAAAAGAAAATGGAACAGTTAGGGCCGTTTCGATATAGAACTATGGTGAAGGTTTTCTACATGATCTTCTCCAGTCAAGAAGATTGTATTCCAATTTTATTGCGTAACCCGTGGTTTATGGGTAAGTATGGACTTGTCCTAAAGTGATGGGTTTTGAGATTGGATCTTCAAAAGCAAGGCATCAATAAATTTTTTGTTGATTAATTTATTTTTTATTTTTTATTTTTTTGAATGATGGGAGGATGAGGTTTAGAAATGTATTGTATTTTGAATTGATTAGTTTATTGTTCTGATATGATATTTTTTAAAAAGTATTTGTTATTTGTTAAATTTAGAATGTATTTTAATGTGGTTAAGGTGTTTCATTCTTAAATTATCTTATCTATCAAAATTGGGTGGGAAACATGCAACAATTTGTTTAAAATGATTTCTCAATTATATGTCAAAAATAGCTTATGACTAGTCACTCTTTTTTTGGGTCCTTGGTCAATAAGGATATTACTCACATCCCTATTTGCATGCTCTAGCCCTCATCAAATGTGCCTTCTTCAAACTAGAACAAAGGAACTTTGGGGAAGGATGGAGGTAGGATTAGCCATCCTTTGCTTTCTTTAGAGGTTGGATAAACTTCCAAGGGTAAAATAATTCCCATATTAATTAGTGACCACAAATATTTTGTCGATGGAAACAATGGAAAATATTAGCCTGTTCTAGAGAGGTTTAACTTTAAGCCACCTTGATTTAGTGTAAAATATGTTTCTTGCCCCCTTTTTTGAGTTGCTATGTGATCCTTACTTTGAGTGTTGCTCGTTTGTTGTTTGGTTGTAGTTTTTATGTTGTTTGTTTATTCTTATAGCTTTGTGTTACTTGGTTAGACTGGTGCAGGAGCACCTGATGGACTATATGCCTCCATGAGACCAAAATGTAATAAGTATTTAAAGAGTTTTTATAGGTCATTCAATAAGGTCTTTCAAGACCATTACAAGGTGTTTGAGTCATTTGATGAGTGTTTAGAAAAGGTGTATGATCATTGTATCTAGTTTGCAAAATTGGAAAATGTTGCCAAATGAAGTCTATAATAGGTTTTAGATTTTTGTCATGGGAACAAGGTCTTGATAGATCATTTTATTATGTAATTAGTTAATTTGGTGGTTCTTAAGTGTTGAGGGATTCAAAAGTGAAAAAAAAAACAAAATCTAGCAAAAATGTTGTCAAGGTAAGAGTGCAAACTTGGAAAATGTAAAGGAAGTTAGGAGGTAGTTTTAATTAGATGTAGTCATTTGATTTGAGTTAGTTTTGGTTTTCAATGTATAAATAAGCCTCACATAGGTCGAGGAAAATAAAGAGTTTGAATTGTAATAGAAAATCATCAATGGAATTTTGTTTTTTCTCTAAAAACATTGGTAAAACATGATTGTTGGCTCCTGTACGGCCATGTATTGCCAAATATTGAAGGGTCAGTCATTGGAGAGGATAGTGTTGTATGTATACAACATTTTTCACCTCTTCTTGTTTGATTTCATGAAGGAATGAGGAAGATATTGCATTTTTTGTTCAAAAAGTCTGAAACCCTCATCTAGGGTATACAAAAGTAAAGAAATTTTTTTTTCCCATGTTCTGATCAGTGGAAAATGCTATTTTTTTTTAGTTTGTGCATGCATATTTGCATAGGTTTTAGGCATTGGAAATATGAAATGGACTAGGGGCTATGAACTTTCAACAAGCCTCATGATGCAGGTAGGGAGTTGCTATGGGAAGAGCTTAAAGTTTTGAATAACTGATGAGAGTTTCTTCTGATGATATTTTTCATTTGGAATGTCTTGTTAACTATTGAGGGTACTTGAATGAAGGTGGAGAGTTTGAGAGTAGAATCTCTTGGGGTTGTTTTGTTGTTGAGCCTAATTACCTACCTAGCCATTGAAGGACAGTCAATATTTTGTGGTGTTGTTACAAAAAAACATTGTCTCATTCTTTGATATGTTTTAAAATGGCTTAGAAGGTGTCTCAAAATCCTCTTATACTGTGGAGTTTGGGTTTGGATCAGGGGTTTTGTTTGATAGTTCCTAATACAGGGCTACAAGGGTATGGTGATGTTTACCTAGAATAACATTGGATTTGAAGTATGAGGTTACTTGCAGAGTTTGGTATGGTTGAGTTTGTTGTGTTCATCTTATGTAATGTCTTCTAAGGGCTAGTTGAGCTGTGTTGTTGATGATTTCATAGTTTTTGTTATTACAAAGTAAGCCAAGAATGCTTAAGAGAAAGAATTTTGTATCATTTCCTTGAATGGTTGGTTGAGTTGAGCTGTGATCCTCCTAGCATTGCATTAGTTGGTATCAAATCCCAGTAAGGTCTAGGTAGAGGAAGAGTTTGTGGTTTTGGTTGTGTGTTGTGTGTGTAGGTTAGGAGAGAACCTGATTGCCTAGGTGAGGCAAAGTGAAGTGGAAGCAAGGAGGGACTTGCTTGTGAAGATGGATTTTTTGAGAAGATGTTTGCAGGCTAAGGTTACATACAAGAAGAAGAAAGAAGAGAGGAAAAGAAAGGAGGACAAGGAAAAGAAAAAGAAGAAGGATCAAGAATTTAGGAAAGCACTAGAGGAACTTAGTAAGAAGATAGAAAGACAGGAGGCTAAGTTGAAGAAGTTGCATAGGCAAGATACAAGTTGGAATTTGACAGTGAAGGAGAGAGTTGTGTGGCCCATCAAAAAGATTATTCAAAGAAGGAAAAGACAAGAAAGGACAACAACAAATGAGGTAGAGGTAAAGTTTGTTGAGAAAAGTAAGTTACAAGTTGAGATGCATGATATTCCAATTGTGTTTGAAGATGAACAAACCTCTTAATTTTTTAATGAACATATTGATGTTGAAATTCATGATATGGTTGTTATTGGTAATCAAGTAGTTGATAATTTTTTTGTTGATGAACACGTAGAGAAGGTTGTTCATGTTGCTGATAAAGTTGGTATTGATACTTAAGATATTGTTCATAATAGGGTTGTTAATAAATATGTTGCATATTTGTTTTCCAATGAGGTGTATGTAGATTTTCAAGAATATGATGCAGGTTGTGGTAATGGTGAAAATGTTGTTATATGGTACACTAATGATGAGAATGAAGGTGTAGATGATGCTACTGAGGTATATACACAAGAAATGGACTTTTGGAACATGAAAGCTAAGAAGTTTCTAGAGAAGAGATTGTATAAGAAGAAGTGGAAGAAGAACCTAGGGATAGTTTCCAAGATGAAGGACAAATTGCAAAAGAATTGGAAGACCAGGAAGGAGTAGACCCATTTTCAAGAGGACTTGATTTTCTTTTCTCCAAGAGATTCGTGCAGAAGCACCTGATGGACTATATGCCTCCATGAGGAAAAAATGTACTAAGTGTTTAAAGAGTGCTTATGGGTTATTCAATAAGGTCTTTCAAGACCATTACGAGGTATTTGAGTCATTTGATGAATATTTAGATAAGTTGTATGGTCATTGTATCCATATTGCAAAATTGGAAAATGTTGCCAAATGAAGTCTATAATAGGTTTTAGATGTTTTTTCATGGGAAAAAGGTCTTGGTGGATCATTTTATCATGTAATTAGTTAATTTTGTGGTTCTTAGGTGTTGAGAGATTCAAAAGTGAAAAAAAAAATCTTGCAAAAATGTTGTCAAGGTAAGAGTGCAAAATTGGAAAATGTAAAGGCAAGAAGTTAGGAGGTATTTTGAATTAGATGTAGTCATTTGATTTGAGTCATTTTTTTTTTGAAATGTATAAATAAGCCTCACATAGGTCGAGGCAAAGAGATAGTTTGAATTGTAATAGAAAATCATCAATGTAATTTAGTTTTTTTCTCATAAAACACTGGTAAAACATGATTGTTGGCTCTTGTACGACCATGCACGACCGGATATTGAAGGGGAAGTCATTAGAGAAGATAGTGTTGTGTTTCGACATCATTTTTCACTTGTATTGTTTTATTTCATGAAGGAATGAGGAAGATATTGCATTTTTTGTTCAAACAGTCTGAAACCCTCATCTAGGGTATAGAGAAGTAAAGAAAATTGTTTTATCATGTTCTAATCAGTGGAAAATGCTAATTTTTTTGAGTTTGTGTAGGAATATTTACATAGGTTTGAGGCATTGGAAAGATGAAATGGACTTGGGGCTATGAACTTTTAACAATCCTTGTGATGCAAGTAGGGAGTTACTATGGTAAGATCTTAAAGTTTTGAATCACTAATGAGAGTTTCTTTTGATGAGATTTGTTTTTTGGAATGTCTTGTTAACTATTGAGGGTACTTGAATGAAGGTGGAGAGTCTAAGAGTGGAATCCCTTGGGGTTTCTTTTTTGTTGAGCCTAATTAGGCCTAGCCATTGAAGGATAGTCAATATTTTGTGGTGTTGTTATAAAACAAACTTGTCTCATTGTTTGATATGTTTTAAAATGGCTTAGAATATGTCTCAAAAGCCTCTTACAATGTGGATTTTTGGTTTGGATTAGGGGTTTTGTTTGACAGATCCGAATATAGGGCTACAAGGGTATGGTGAAGTTTACCAAGAAGAACATTGGATTTGAAGTATGAGGTTACTTGCAAGGTTTGGTATGGTTGATTTTGTTATGTTCATCTTATGTAATGCCTTCTAAGGGACATTTGAGTTGTGTTGATGATTTCACAGTTTGTGTTATTGCAAAGTAAGCCAAGAATGTTTAAGAGAAAGAATTTTGTATCATTGCCTTGAATGGTTGGTTGAGTTGAGTTGTGATCCTCCTAGCATTTCATCATGGAATTTTTGGCCTATTGGTCTCACATTGTGCAAAAATATTAGGATCATTTAAGAAACCAAACCTTTACCATTACCAAACAAATTATCTTAAACACTATTGTCATTTTTAAAATATTTGACATGGGCTTCTTGTGTATTTGTTGATAATTTATTGTATAGAAGTGAGATATATGCCAATGATAGTCATGGAAGTTATAAACATATAAAATGCTTAAGCAAGACATTCATGGGGAGTAGTGAAGGGTTACTAGATTGGAGGAAAAGTAGTCATTATTCAAGTAAAGAGAACACCAAATATACAAAATTATTATACTTAAACATCATCCATTTGAATGATCAAATAGTTGAATAGCAATTTTTCACCGCATCTCTTTGAAATGTGATAAAAAATATATTATTATTAACTAACCAAAATTACTTTTTGATTGTTGTGTTGGATGATATTTAAAAATAATTATAAATAACCATATAATACTTGTTAATTAATTCCATCTCTACATTACAAGAAAATTTAAAATATCTAGTTAGGTACTCTGCCTACATGACTTCTCTTTCTCTTCAATCAATTTAAATATCCCATTGTAATCCTTCTTCCTCGTAATTCTCAGTGAAGGGTGGTGACTTGAAACTCTCATTTCAAAATTATTGGGTTAATGGATGTTACTTTTTAAATCAATCCATTTTTCTATTTTTTCAATCAGCTCCTACACGAAGTCTCTAGCTAAATAATCTTCAAAATATGATGATGACCCCAATTCCTTTTCATAAATTTTATTATAGTTAGCATTTAATCCACATGCATGTACATTTATTTCAAATTACCTAAATGTCTAATCAAATTTACAATATTTTTTTCCTCTACACAAATATGACATATCATTGGGTTGATGTGACCAATATTAGCTACACTATTTACTGCTTTGACACATATGTATGTCATAACTAGGTGATTATTACATTGGAAGAAGCTATTCTCCCTACATGATAAGACTAGAAAATAGATGTCTAGGTGTGTGACATTGGACAAACATTTAGGCATGTGTCGTTTTGAGCGTCATCACCTATCCTATACATTAAAAAATGTGGCATGTGAGCATGTTTTCAAATTATGTGAATTGAAAGCCCAAAAGGCTTACCATTTTTTACAATCATTTTTTATTGAAAGTTGGGGATCTCATACTTGGGAGTTAGTGGAATTTGGAGGAAGAAGCAAAGTGACCATTCTCCCTACCAAAATGTATGTAAGGTGTGGGATGGTAGCAGGTATGTATATCTACGAGAAATATATGTCATTTTTCCATCCCATGTAGGGACTATGAAGAATTGAATGGGTTTTTATTGTGATATGGGGTATTCATTGATATTAAGATGGGTTTCCAAGGGTTTTCCTTTTGAAAAGGGGTTTTCATTTGATACACAAAGTTGTTTATGTTCTTTTTTGTCGAGGATTTTTTAATTTTCTGTTTTTTATATTCACACTATAACTATTTAAGGAAGAAAAATGGAATAAATAACAACCTACTATGTTATCCAACTTGCAATATTTTTTTAAAATTAAAATAGTTCTAGAATAATGTTTTGAGAAAAATAAAATCAAGCCATTTTTGTAAGATTCGTTGAAAGTTTGGGAGCTCAGAAGGGAGTTGTAGGAATTTGGAGGAAGAAGCAAAGCAACTATTCTCCCTACCAAAATGCATATTAGGTGTAAGTAGGTAGCAAGTATGTATATCTCCTAGAAATATATACCATTTTGCAATCCTATGTAGGGACTATGAAGAATTGAATGTGTTTTTGTTGCAAAAAGGGATTTTCATTGATATTTAGAGGGGTTTCCAAGGGTTTTCCTTGTGAAAATGGTTTTTCATTTGATATGCAAAGTTCTTTATATGCTTGTTTGTTGAGAGTTTTCTAATTTCATGATTTTAATGTTCACACTAGAACTATTTGAGGAAGTAGAATGAAATAACTCACAACCCATTGTGTTATCCAACTTGCAATTATTTTTTGCAACTTCATTAATAAAATACAAAAGCACATGTCTATCAATATAAAAGCACATAAAAAACTCTACATATCAAATGAAAACTCCTTTAAAATAAAAATACCATTTAATAAAGTTATGTCATACACAATGAGAAATTGCAGCTTTCAAAACATGGTATGTCAATTAAAATTGCATGTTGGGAAATACTTGATGTTATGAAACCTGCAACCCACATATTATCTTAAAACCATATGCACGTAAAGATACAATTGGTTAGTCACCCCTCACCTCAATTTGGTTTTTTTTATGTATCCCCCACCTACAAATCCTCCTCAAGCTTTCCACACATTAGCTTTGAAAATGAGAAATAAATAACTCACAACCCATTGTGTTTTTGAACCTCCAATTATTTTGTGCATTTTTTCAATCATATGAAGAAATTGAAATGCAATTTTTACTCTAATTAAGAGTTGTTATAAATTTTGAGGGTTACTTTCATTACATTCTTACTATTTAAATAAAAAAATGTTTTCAATACATTCATATTGTCAATAAATTGCAAGTTGGAAAACACTCAATGTTATGAAACTAAAAGCTGACATATTGTTTTAAAACCATGAACATGTAGCAAACCAACTGGTTAGTCACCCCTTAACTCAATTTGGTTAGTGCTATGTATTTCCCACCTACAACTCCTCCCCATTCTCTCCACCCTTTACCTTTGAATAAGCAGAATGAAAGTTTCAAAACAAAAAGTATTTTCCAACTTGCAATTACATTTTATACTTTTATTTATAAACAATATGTTATCAAAAATTAATATTTGATATGACCTGGATGACAAATTTACTCACATTCTACACTAGAAAGGAATGGCTTGTTATGAGAGACAATACATAATATAATACAACACATAGGTGACTTTTATGGATAATAAAACTCCTACCCACAACTTTGATAGAACATCAAGAAAATATAGGAAACACTAGCTAAGGATGATGTTTACTCCACGTTTCCATCACTGAAATGTTTCCTCTCATATGCCAAATTTGTTATTTTATCTCCCATCTTGGTAGGCCCCCGCTACATTGTTCCATCATGTTATGTATGTTACTATATCAGAGTTTTAATGTGTTTTTCTATGTTATGATGCCTCTAACATGTGTTCTTTAGGTTGGTTGCACCAATGCAAGAACTTTTTTGGTCAATCAAGGTTATCACTAAGGTTTTCATTGACTTCTTAACCTTTATTATTTCATAAGTAATGCACTCATGCACTACAACCAATGTTTCTTGCAATATTCTATATTTTTTCATGTGTATGTATAAGTAATGGTTTAGTTTACAATATCTTTGAACAATGGTTATGATACCAACACCCATCATTTAGGTGTTCATTAAGAGGCATTTGTTTCATAATTTTTTTTGACAGTGCTATTTGGTATCCTTCTTGTCTTTCTTCTCTACCCTTATTAATAGTTGTAAGTTATGGCTACTATCATATCCTTTTATTAATGGACTAAAAAAGTCCAAGTACATTGTCACTAATTCTCTATTCAACTTGAAATTTTATCCCTATCATAATATTGGAAATGGTCTCTGATATGAGTGTATGATGATGGATGGCTATCTTCATTCAACACACAAAAGGATAGTGAAGTAAGAATAGAAGACATCTTCTATTTGGATTGTTCAAAATTCTTAAACTTATTGCTATAATGTGACCCTTTTATGTTTTGAATTTTTTAAGAATGTAATTGAACTTAGAAAAAAAATGATAAATTAATGATTATTATAGAAAATTGCATGTGGCAATACACAATGTGTTTTTAAGAATGTAATTATCTTTACTATGGATGTGGCTATTATCCCTAAAAAAATGCATGTCAAGCATGAAAACATAGAAAAACACATTTAAACAAGTTTTTTTTGCCGTATGAGAATTGGTGATGACACTTGCTAATGACACACACCCAAACGTACATCTACTAGTGCTTCTCATAATGATGCCATCATATGGGAGATGGGGAATTATGATATCACATCTGATATTATTTTTGTAGGGAGAATAGTTTCTCCTATTTACTACCAATACATGAAAATATTAGCAAAAAGCTATTACGAGAGATGAGATTTTCATATATTTGAATGAATGTTCACTTCTTTACAGTTCTAGCATAATGGAAAAAATGGCACATATAATTGCTAATATATATTAATAGTGTTAGCAATAGGTTAAATTGGAAATTAAAGTGTTATTATATAGTTTGATATCTTTGTTCATTATCTGTACAAGTTGGCATGTTGCAATCACCACAACATATAATCCAATATTGGTGAATTTTAGAATAAAATAAATTCTTTGTAGTACCAAATATATTTAATTTCCCAATTTAAACTATTGTTAACACTTTTCTTCCTTCTAGGTGGTTGATATAGGTGAGGAAGTAGAATTGAATAAAACAAGGCTAGGTGGATTTTAAAGTACACTTCAGGAGATGTGAAGGATTTTCACTAAATATAGGTGATTCTAGCTCTCATAGCTTGAATTACAAGTGTACTGGATATTTAAATTTTCAATTTTTTTTTAATATTTATAAGTTCTAATTTATTTATAGATGATATGCTTATAGTGGGGAATGCATATAACTTATTATTTAACACTTGTAAAAAAAGAATTGGAGTGTAGGGAAAATGGGAATTGAAACTAGTTATCTAGGGTGGGAATATAGATGGGAGATGCCAAATTTTGTTATCATTAACAAAAGGAAGTTTGATTAAATTTTTATACACCTTGAATGGTTGTGGTAACAAAACAAATTGTAACTTGTCATTATAATTAATATGTTATATTTTTGTTGAAAGGGAAATGATAAATAATGTTAGTATACTTTGTTATATGATTGTACATTTGTTTAGTTGTGAAGCATCTATGCATAGTTGGTTTCATAAGGTTTTGATTAAGTAACATTATTATTGGTATTGTTTTTGATAAAGGAAAAAATAGGTTTTACAGGGACCCGAAACCAAGACGTTTACAAGATAAATAAAGATAAAGCATTACAGTACCCAAAAAATAGGACGGTTGCAAAAAGAAAATACCAAAAAAAAACCATAGCCACAAGCCTATAGCCAGCAAAGGCCAGCACAAAAACCAATGCACAACCAGAACTATCCTAAGAACTTTGAAGTATCAACAACCTCAACTTCAAGGTTGCACATATCCTGGCTACTCTTTATGAGAGCCTGAATCTCCTGGGACATAGAAAGAACCTTTCTCTTTAGGTGAGATCTCATCCTCTTCAAGATGCTAGCATCTTCAAACCTATTTTTCTCCTTGTTCGCATCCAAATCCACCACCAGAGAGCCCTTCCAGAAGTTATTTGTTTTCTCAACCATAGTGCTCATAACAATTGCGTTGTGATTAGCAATTCTATGATTATACTCTAGGATAGTTTTATTGGTGTCCCTGATTTTACTAATTTCTCCCTCCAGGACCTTAATCTTAACCTCATTATCCTTTTTCATCATTTCAGTGAGCTCAATATTTCATTGAAGGTGCTCAACCATCTCCCTCATGTTATCCTCGGTACACACAACCTCAACAGAGTTATGGGTAGCAACTTTAGCTTGCAATTCTTCCACTTTACTAGTAAGAGCCCTATTCTTTAAGTTGAGGTCCTTTATCTCGTGAAAGACCCGTTTCATAATCCTAAAATAATCAACAACCCCATTTCTAGCAATGGTAAGAATATCATCAGGAAACTCCTGGTCAGACTTAAAGAAGTGGTCTTTAGGGTTAAGGCTTCTAGGAAATTTGGGTCTATCTTCTCTATCCATAGCAGGGTAAGAGGTGTAGGAATCCTCACTAGTTTTAGGGATTTTAATTTTATCCTCCAAGGAGTCCTCAAAGTAAGAAACTAGTTTTTTAGTAGGGGGTCCTTAATCTTAAGTCTCTCTTTCTGATCAGAGACAACGAGGGTTTTCATAGAGCAATCTTTTTTAAACAAGGGCTTGCTCAAATAGGTTTTCTTACCCAAATTTTTGGGGGAGGGAGGGTCTTCCTCAATCCAATCAGGGTCTAGGTTATCTTTTTCCTCTGACATGCTATTCTCAGTATCATAGTCTTCAGAGCCCGAAGTCGGGATAGGGTTAGACAAAGCTAACATATTTTTAAAATGGTCATAAATAAGTTGGATGAGTCTAGTATGCATGAGTGGATACTTCCTAGGATTCTTTCTATGGTCTTCCAAGCTATTACTCAAGGAGCAATACAGATAGTGAGGGAAGGAAACCCTTACATTATGGTGAAAATGATTGAGGAGGACAAAATGGTCTGTAAACTCTTGTAAATGGGCCATCCAGTGTGATGTATTCAATTATAATCATGAGTGCCTTCCTCCATAAAGCCTTAATAGTGTCAATTTCAAAGTAGTTGTTGGATATTTTAACCAGCTCTCTCTTTTCCTTATCTTTTTTGGGAAACCTAATAACAACCTCATCAAAAAAAATTCTATCCAAAAAGAACTTCATTCCCTCGATCAAAAGAATAGTGACCTCCCCGATATGGTTATCGTTCACACTGACCTTCCTCCCAAAGAGAACAATTTCACCATTCCTCCAATGTTTTGAAAAATACTTTGTGGCTTCTAATTCAGGACCATGGAGCTTCTTGATGAACGGGAGAAGCCCACCATGCACAATCTTCCTCCAAAACTTTTGGTTTTGCTTATGCATTTTGTAACTAGTTGGCTCCACTCCTTTTCTACTTCCCCCCATTATTGCATTTTCCTTGCTAGCATTGCTTGCAGAACTGTTTCCCTAGACCAAACAGCTACAACCAAGCCAAAGCACCCAAAAAATGTGCCAAATAATACAACCTATAGAGTTAATAACTGCGGCCCCATCAAATCTGATGATAGCTTTGTACTTGGCCTTATTCTCCTTCATACAACCTACAGAGTTAATAACCGCAACCCCATCAAATCTAATGATAACTCTGTACTTGGCCTTATTCTCCTATATTATCAAGAAATGTGGTTGCTTTTCCATGAGTGATATCATACTCAATTAGGGACCTTATGTCAACACCCAACTCATTGAGGCTCTCCCAAGTATTATACCCTTTCTGTTTAGCCCCCTCGTTGGAAAATAAGTTGGTAACTCCATTGGATCCCTAAAGGAATGTGAAACTCTCACTTTATCAAATTTAGATAAGAGATCCCTAGCATCTTCAATCCAACACTTAATGGTCCATGAGGGAGGGGAATTTCCTAGGATGCATTCACTAATGTTTTTAGAATCACCCTCTAACCAAATATTTTTAACAGTCATTCTACTAGCAAGGTCAATAACCTAAAAAAATCCCCAATGGATTCGGCTACAAGGTTATTGGATTCCTAAGGAGATTTCCACAACTACAATAAACTTACCATTATAGTCCCTTATCACTCCTTCACTTCTAGCCAAACTTGGGTTACCCTTAGTTTCCTCGTCAAATTTAGCTTTTATCTAGCCTCTAGGTGGAAGAAACCAACACCCTCCTTCACAGTCCTTTTTAACTAGTTTTGAGGCCTTTGAAACATCAAATTTAATGTTCCAATCCTTAGCCATCTTTAGATCATAGGTCGAACAAACCACAACCTCCATCATATTCTCCTTATGAGGGATGATATTGAAGTTTTCCACAATTAATCTAAAAGTCTTCTCATACACAATGTTTTTTGATGTTTCCTTTTCCCTAAAGAGCCTATTATTATGTTCCTTCCACACACCCCAAGCTATATAAGGGAAAGTAAAATCCCATAATCTTCGAATAGAAGCATTCATAGAAGGAGCATTCCACTTGATAAAAAAGTGTTTGACGGAACTTGGAAAGACCGAAATTAAATTCTAGAGAATAATAAACCTACCCCAAATAGCTACCACATATGGACAATGAAGAAACAAGTGGTTAACAGTTTTCGCCTCTTCTTTGCACATATTGCATCAGTTAGGGATATGGATACCACACTTGCAAAGATTGTCAACAGTGAGGACTTTATTCTAAAGAAAGATCCAAAAAAATATGTTAACTTTAGGAGTCAAATATTTAATCCAGACTTTAGCCCAAAAGGGATGAGGGGCCAAAGAAAGGGACAACAAAGAGACAACTGAAGAGACAGAGTAGCTACCCAAAGGGTTAGCAATCCATACTAAAATATCCTCATGCTGATTTGGCCTCATCCTGATAGCCATCAAAGAAGATTGAATTGGGGAAAGATCTGGGCTAAACTGGAGAAAATTCACCTAGCCCCCATTTCTCCAATAATCCTTGACCTGAGATCCAAAAGCCACTTTGCAAGTATTAGCCCACCTATTAAACCTTTCTTTGGAAATTAAAGGACCCTTCAATAACCATCTATCTTCCTAGAATCTAGCTTGATTACCACTTCTTATGGTCCACCCAACTCCTAAATCAATAATCTTTCTCCCTCTAATCATATCATTCTAGTAGGCTGATCCATGGGGTAAGTTAGGAGAATCCAGCAAAGCCTTAAGGGATCCAGTATTAGCCATGTATTTTCTCTTTAAAATATTATTCCATTCTCCATTAGACGAAAAAACATGTGAAATTTGCTTCGCAAGGAGTGTCCTATTCATCATTCTCATATTTCTTAAGCCTAGGCCTACCAGATTTTTACGTCTACAAACAAAGTCCCAACCAATGAGAGGCATTCTTTTTCTTTCTTCAACACCCAACCAAAGAAATCATTTTTGAATTTTTTCAATAGCATCCACAAATTTGGTAGGGATATTAAAAATACTTAAAGCATATATCAGAAGGTTCTAAAGAGTGGCTTTGATGAGTTGGATTTTACTTGCTTGACTAAGAAGCGCTCCTTTCCATCCTGCAAGCTTTTTGCTGAACCTATCCACCAACGAAATCCAAAAGGATTCAGAGGGATTTAGGCACGGAGGCAAGCCAAGATAAATAGAAGATAGGGATTCAATTCTGCACCAAAGAATTCTAGCAATCTTATTCTATCTAGGTTCAAGAGTGTTGAAGAAGAAGATAGAGCTTTTTTGTATGTTAATCATCTGACCAGAAGCCCTCTCCTACTCATCCAAAAAAAAATCCTTGCTTCAGTCATAGTAGATCTCCCCATCAACATGGTATCATCAATGAACTATTGGTGGGAACAAATCAGATTGTTGGAAGAGGGCCTAAGACCAACTAAAGTTCCCTGATTGACTAATCTTTTCAAGTTTCTCCCAAGGCATTTTGCCAAAATAGTGAATAATATAGGAAAAATAGGATCACCCTATCTTAAACCTCTCGAGTTCTTAAAGAAATGCGAGGGAGACCCATTAACCATGATAGAAATGGATGCAATAGAGATGAGCTAACCAACCATCTGAAGGAATCTATTGCTAAAGTCAACCGTCCTCATGATTTTGAGTAAAAAGTCCCAGTCCACCCGATCATAAGCTTTTGAAATGTCCAGTTTTAGGAGAAAACCTTCAGTTTTAGATTCCACAAGAGAGTGAATATTCTCATGGAAATAAATAATAGAGTCAAGGATTTTACTGCTAGGGACTAAGCCATTCTATTGAGGGGAAATTAGGGAGGGTAGAAGAATGAGGAGCCTATAAGTCAACACCTTAGAAATAATCTTATAGAAGGAATTACAAAGACTTATCGACCTTAACACTTCAAACTCCATAGCTCCTGGTCTCTTGGGAATAAGGACCAAGAAAGTGGCATTAAGTTCCTTTAGAAGAATCCTTGAGCCAAAGAACTCTTTAACTGCATTCACCACATCATCTTCAACAATCTCCCAGAACCACTAAAAGAAGAACATAGGGAACCCGTTAGGGCCAGGGGCCATGTTCCCTTCAAAAGAGAAAACCACTTTCTTAATTTCTTCCCTTGAAGGAATAGAATCAAGCATTTTGTTATCCTCTTCTCTAAAAAGTTTAGGAATGGCCTCTGAGAGGTACTCTTGCTCTTCATGATTGACTCCATCATTCGTCGAAAGGAGATTACTGAAGAAAATGACAACTTGTCTTCTAATATCTTCCCCCTTCTCAAAATAGATACCATTGTAATCAATATGAGAAATTCTATTCACCGCCCTATGTTTTGAAGCAGAAAAGTGAAAATATCTAGTGTTTTTATCTCCAACAGTGAACCATAAAGACCTAGATTTCTATCTCTAGAAAACCTCCTCTTTGGCTATTATATCATGCATCTTTAGAAGCATTTCATCTTCTTTCACCCTATTGTCTACAATATAACCTTCCCGCTATATTTTTTCTTGTATCTCTATCAAATCAAGTTGTAATTAAGACTTGATACCAAAAATTTTACCAAAAACTTCTTTATTCCACCTTCTAATTTTGAATTTGACTTCGCTCAGTTTCTTTGCCACCCTGAACATAGCAGTCCCATAGACCATGATATTCCACCAACTCTTAACCTCATCAAAAATTTGAGGATGTGAAAGCCACATACGATCGAATCTAAAATGGAAATTCCTCTTAACCATTATAGGGTTTTCCACAAAAATAATTGGAAAATGATCAGAACCCACCCTGGAGAGAGCCTTTAAAGAACATAAATAATTTATAAACCATTGACTAGAAATTAATGTTCTATCTAATCTTACTCGAATCAACTCCTTATCAACTCTGCAATTTGACCAAGTATAGGTAGCTCCTTGTAGATCCAGATCGATCAGTGCCTAGTTATTAATGAAGTCCATTAGGCCAGATCTGCTTTCCAAATTAACCTGGGATCCTCCATACTTCTTGCTTTCTTGAAGAGGGGTATTACAATCCCCCATAACAACCCAGGATTCGTTAGTGAATATCCAATGAAAGGCATTCAACTCAAACCAAAAGGACTTTCTGGCCCCTTTACCATTAGGAGCATAGATATTTGACTGAATCCAACAAAAAATATCTCTAATATGGGTAAATCTTGTAGCCACATGATTTGGGCTCTCGAGCAAAGGTTCCCCTTTGATGAAACTCTGATTCCAAAAGGTAGCAATTCCCCCTGAGGCACCTTTAGAATTATTACAATGGACTCCATAATACTTATACATCTTAATCCTTTCCACCTTTTATTTTGGAATTTTGGTTTCTTGTACAAGTAGAATGTCAGGCTTATGATCCCTAACAAAATTATGTAGCACATCCTGCTTATGGAGGCTATTCAACCTCCTTATATTCCATGAAATAATCTTCATATCTTATCAAGAGATTGGAGTTTACAAATCTTAGGAATGGTCTTCTGAATACCATAAGCTATATCCTGAAAGCTACCATGCTCTCTCAGCCATTTTGCTGATTTTCTTCCTTGGTTTCTCTTTGTGGCTCCATAGTTTGCCTTAGCTCTGGTTCTAGTAGTGACTCCATTTGGGCTATTTTGTTGTTTGTTTTTCTTCTTATTTTTAATATTATGAGAGCTGACATCATCTCTATCTATTTCTTCTTGGCTATCCATTTCTTTTCCTAACTCCCAATCTTTCTCTAAAATACCCTTTTGATCCAGTGGAAGAGTATCCATCAACCTGTTACTAAACAGGGTTGAATTATCACTAGAGAACATATGAATTTGACTCAATTCCTCAAATTTATCCTTAACAAATTCCTGAGAAATAATGGTTTTTGAGATCTGAAATGCCTCCCGGCTAGAAGGAAAACTCCCTCCATAAATATTAGGTAGGACAGGAATCCCAATATCCAGAGACAGGCCTTGAATAGGGATATCATCCAAGCCTATATCTCCTTCTTCATTTCTAGCTGAGTAGTTCTCTGGGTTAATAAAAGGAGATTCCTCATTCAACAATCCATTCCCACTATCATCCATTCCAATCTCTCCATCGTCCTTTCCTCCAGAATCGGTCTCTGGCATATTTCTTTGGGGCTCCTAGATGCCCACATCTACATGACTATCTGGTGCTAACACAAGATCTTCAAATTTCTTACTTTCCAACTCACCATTAGAGATCTCCTTAACATCCCCTTCAGGCTTCTTCTTCTAGAATTTTTTTGGTTTGGGTTGGGGTTTCTCTTTTTCTTTACTAACATTGAGTGGGAATTTCTTCACCTAGTGCCCAGACTTTCTACACTTAAAACAAGAAAAAGGGATAGTTTCAAACTCAATAGTTTGAGTCCAGGTACCCAACTTCGATTGTATATCAATAGAAGATGGCAGGTCAACATTCTGGGACAGCCCCACATAGATTCTAGCAAATACTAGCCTTTTCCTTGTCACTGTCATTAGATCTATTGATAAAAGCTCCCCAAAAGAGTTAGCGATGCCACTAAAAATATCCTCATTCTAGTATTCCAAAGGAAGACCAAGAAGTCTCACCCAAATAGGAACATTCTAAAAAATGGAGTCAGAAAGATCAAGATTAGAACTCCATTTCTTGAGGGCCAAGGACCCCCACTCCTCACAGCCAAAATATCCTCCTTATAGGTAAACTCAAAAGAAAAGAAACCTTTAGGAAGTGTAGCTAACATATACTTTGCCATTAGTTCTCCATTTGTTTTTGAAAAACACCCTGACAACTTCAATTTTTGTTCTAGGGCCCATAAACTTTCCTACCATCATATTGTCCATTAGGGTAATATTATGATGAATGATCTGATTAGGGATAGAGATGGAAAACTTACCTTTCAATGAATCATAAATGTTGCAAACTAGGGGGAATACCGACTTACCATTAGGCTTAACTCCAAACAAAGAAGACCATGGTTTGCATTTGGCGCCTTCCCCACTAGCGGCCCCCACCATGACTTTGGTCTTTTCAACCTCCTTTCCTTTGATATTCCCAACAGGGTTAGTAGCCAGGACATCATTCCCTCCCGGGTCCACCAGAAAATTTCTTCTGGTATCATTCTCCTCTAAATCCTCCTCACCTTTCTTTCTGCTCAAAACATGCACTGTATTTTCCTACGAACCCTTAGAGCATGCAAATCCATGACCCGCTCCATTGTTCAAAGATTCAAAATATTGCTTTTCCTGCCCATGCTTCCGCTTCTCCTTCCTGTCCATCTGTTGTAAAATTACATTGAACTTATTGGTATTGTTATTACTCAATATAATATACCATACTAACACAGAAATGACCATTCCACTTCATAAATTTTGTATTGAGAATTGTTATTCTATAAACACAATGTGTTTTGCAATGTATAAGCCTCTTTACGAGTATGATTATTCCTCATTTCCCATTTTCAAGCTTTAGAAACATAGTATGTTGTCAAAGTGTACAAAATCTCATACCATGTTCTCCCTACACTGTGAATTGCATACTATGAAGTACACTATCTAATGATAGTTAATACAAGTTAACTTTAATGAGAAACATGCTATTTAAGAAAATAGAACACCATCTATACATTTGTTCAACTTCATTTCATGAAATTTTTTTGGTAAACTAACGACATACATCAAAACACATTATGTTTTTCAACTTTTACTACACAATGCTCACCACTATTAATAAATTTGTTCAATATTATAGTTAATGACAAGAAATAGGTGTTGTTTCTATTTGTAATGCACACCTACATATACAGACTTGAAAACTAGAAGGGGTTGGGTATGTTGTGATGTGGAGTTTGAGAAATATAGTGTGTTATGAGGCATGCAATTTCTTATATCATATAGGTTTTGCAGGTTTAACTATCTACCCTGAAGCTTGGTCTATACCATTAAGTGTAGTTGAAAAATGAAAATGTTCTTTCAAACATCCTATTTGTGTGAAAAAATTTATAACTCTACATATCTCTATCTACATCTCAGATAACACCAACATTTCTCAACAGTCTGTGTTGGCATGTTAAATTGTGGGTTGTGAAACATGTTTTATTGTTAAATACATTTGTGAAGATATCTTTAGCACACCCTATTTGGATCATCTACCATCAAGATTTGGATTGCATCTTTGCTAATACCAACAATAATGGTGGCGTTTTAAATTAAATTATAGGCCTATATATAAATAGAACATAACCATAGGGTTTGGGTTTGTTTTGAAGTGCCTGTTTGAAAACAAAATATCTTTTGTAGCCTTCTATTTGTTAGCAAGTACACAAAAATTTTAAGGGGAGCATATAGTTCCCCATTTATTGATTGCATAAGAAATGGTCCCTTCTTAGTGATGATAACATGTATCTCCTAGGAAGTGTGACCTTGTCAATAAAAGTGTGGGATTCTTTCTTTATGTGAACTTTTTCCTTTATTGTGATATTAGGATTGATGTCCTCTATGAGTGTGACCTTTCTTGGCTATGGTGTCTACCTTGGTGGTAATACTTTCACTAGCATTCCTTAAGGTGTGGGTCTTTTATTCCATAACTTGTCCTCTCTTGGTGGTGATGTTATGTGTGATGTTACCTAAGGTGTGATATTTCATGTATTGAGAAAAGTCCCTTTGTTGGTTTCATAAATAACCTTTTGTGGTGGTGTTGTTACAATATCCCTTGAGGTTTCAACCTTGTATTTCCATCTTTTATGTGTCTCCTTAGGTGAGTTTTTGCACCTCCTTATGTGAATTTGGTATTTTTTCTTCACTTTGTTCATAGGTGTTGAAATTAGTTATACATTTGCATAACATCTTGATTATTTTTGTAGCACCTTATTAGAGTTATCAGGGAGTATAAATCTTGGTATGGTAGACATGGGCACACACCTAGTGAATATCAAACTTCACTAGACCTAGTGTGTTTCTCATTTTGATACCTTATCTTGGGGGATCACCTAGTGAATATTGAACTTCACTAGCCCATGTTTCCTTCCTATTTGTGATTCACCTAGAAAATATTAGACTTTGATATGGTGTGAGTCATGAATTCCTTAACTTTTCCACCAAGCATAACACAACTTGCTTTCCAATGGATCCATGTGTTTTGAATGAGTGTTTAGAATAACATAAATTGATAACCTCTTAAAACCCATCACATATTGCATGAACACCTATCATAACATAGCTTTCTATCAACTAGATCCATGTAGCTTATGAGTGATATGGAATGATACAACTTTCTACTCCTCTTAGCAATGTTCATTTGTCTAGCATATATTTGATAGATGATATTTTCTATTTGAGATAAATTAAGATTGAGGTCTTTTTTCCTTATTGACTCAAATCCTTTAGCACTAACCTTGTGTTTATATATATATATATATATATATATATATTGTGTTTTCTTCATGCTTTCATCATGTTTACATCATGTTTGTGTTCATTTTGTTTTCATTTATATGTTATGTTATATCATATGTTTTTGTTGTGTATTCTTCAAGTTTTTTGACGTGTATGTTTGTTTATGTTGTCTTGTTGCATCGCATTTCATACATGTTGGTTAAAATTTATTCTTATTTTTTCTTGTCATGTGATCTTGGATCCTTGGGGCTTGTGTACTCCCCCTAGATTCTTAGTCCTCCCATCTCTTCATCATTCAGATAATAAAAACCCTCTTAACATAGATTTTCTACTTTACTCATATGATTCTGAGCATAAGTTCATACTCTCGCTAAAGTGGGGCTAAATGTAGCATAAAAAAAATTCACCCTTAACAATTTCACACTATTTTTTTCTCCCCCTAAATTATTGAGCCTAATTGGGTCCCTAATTTTATATTATGCATTTTATAGACCATTTGTACCACTTCCCAAGAAATTGCAAGCATTGAAGAAATTCATCTAATTAATATTTTTCTCCCAACACTTCATTTCTTGGAAAATAGGGCCATGACCTATTTTTCCTAGTGTGTATGGGTCCCCCTATTGTTTTGAAGTCCAATTTTGGATATATTAGTGTCAACATTTTAACATTCAAAATTCAAATTGAAAATATCAGTTATCAATATTTATTATTTAGAAAAGTAGAGAAATACTTATAAATACCTAGTTATTGCATCATTTGAAAATCACCTAGAAAAGATATTGGTGAAATTATGATCAAGAGAACTATCAAGCAAGTCAAGAGTAACATTTCATAGCTTTATTGCAGCAATTCAAGATCCTAAAATAATTTCAAAGCTTATGTGAGTTTATATGCTTTTATGTTATCATTGTTTGTGAAGGATAAACCTTATAGGTCTCCAAAGAAATTCAATCATTCAAGAAAGGAAGATTCAAGACCTTGAAGTGATGTGCATGAATTCAGTCCTTCAAGGAAGCCATTGAAGGGTTGCGAGTTGCAGCACTTTGTTATTCATCATTCCTTCCTATCGTTTATCCATTTATCATTGACATGGTCATTGTGAGAGTGGAAACATTAACACAAAATTTGAAAAAGGAAAGCCCAAAATGGCACAACATCTCTTCTCTTTGTGATTGCGTAGATTTAATGTTTGAAGAGGATTGAAGGAATATTGAAGAAAAAAATTTCATTGTCACAATTGAAGCCCTACATCTTGTAAACTCGTCGAAACTCACCTACAGGATTATCTAACTATGTTTTGAGGACTTTGTAATTGGGAATCAAAAGCTCAAATCTATCATCAGAAAGCCTAAAAATAGAGAATGAAAGGTGCACAAGGAACCATACACCCTAGCGTGACTCTGTCTCTATGTTCATACCAACAAATTTTTTCTAGGACAAGTACACAATCCTTTGAACTTCCCAAATCTACATACAAGTTGTTGTTTTAGTGTGTTAATTGTCAAATTATTGCATTTTTCATATTAGGTCACATATTATAATTAGGTTAGTGAATTAAAATCAATTCCAATCCAATCTAAGACTCAATAATATGTATATCGAGGTCTAATTGGCTCACCTTCATGGTTTAAAGTCAATCTAAACACCTTGTTGATGTCCATCTTAATGAAACATAAGAAAATAACCCACAACAACACACAAACACCAAGTTTGTATCCTAGGTTTACACATTATACATAGGGTTCCTATTTTAATTTTATTCATATATTATAATGGGATGTCATAACATCCAAAACATATAAAAAAATAGAAAAAAATGAAACCAAAATTATATATTTACACAAAATTGGGTGATTTTTACATTAAAAATCCCAACATTACATTTCCCAATTTACCAAAAGTGTATCAAATAAAACCATAAAAATTAGAAACTATCCATGAATTTTTAAAAAAATATGAATCTATCAAAAATAAGCTACATTAAA
This sequence comes from Sequoia sempervirens, assembly GCA_007258455.2. NCBI lineage: Eukaryota > Viridiplantae > Streptophyta > Pinopsida > Cupressales > Cupressaceae > Sequoia > Sequoia sempervirens. Next base: position 232,974,036 of record VDFB02086081.1, on the reverse strand, counting down.
AAAAAAAACTAATTGGGAATTGAAGCCATACAAACTAGGTATCTCATTGGAAACTTTGCTAAATAATACCCAATTGGAAAGATAATTTATTCAGCTCTTGGACATGATGAAAAGTCATGAAATAAAATAAATATATAATCATAATAGAAAACACCTACATTAAATTCAAAAACCATACTACAACTTGCACCCACACACAAAAATCTACAAAAAGAATGGTTGAAATGATCAATCTGATGAAGCTCCAATACACTCCTAGTGTGAGAATTATTTTAAGAATAAAATGGGTTTCACTCTAAGGCCCTCCAAAACCATGATATTTATTTCCATAGGCTGTAATATCCTATGGGGTTTCATCCACAAAATAATATTTTAGAACATAAGTTCATACAATGTAATATTCAGAATTTAAATTGGAAAAAAATCTTGAAATTTGAATTTTCTTACAAATAAATAGAGGACCGAATCCAAAAACCACTCTCTTGGAAAAATAAATAAATAAATGTTATTTTAATCAATTTTCCTCTTAACAAAGATAACCATTTCATTTTTTCCAAGATTCTTTACCAAAATTAAACAATAACTTCCCACATGCAAGCTTTCATAAGAAAATATTACCAATAGTTGATTACCACAAGAAGCTAGAGGTTACAAACCTTCTTGAGAGAAATCCAACACTCTATTTTTGGTTGTTACTACCATTAAATATTAGAATATATCTTATATTTAATTAGCCTTACTTAAACATCTTGAAAATGTTAAATAATCATGAGGCCAAAATATTAAATATTAAATAATCATGGGTTTTTCATCTTGCCAAAATTCCAACATAAGTGAGGAATTTCATGGAAACATGGCTATTGGCCCAACCATCTTGTTAAAGAATAGGCCCACGAACATGATAGAGGAATGTCTACTAGGGTTTTGGAAACATATTAGGCTTTCATTTAGTAGGGAAATTGCATGCCAACTAGAGTTTGTATGGCTCCACCTTAAGGCCTTACATATTTGATGTCCACTATGTTGAAAGCCTATGCTAATAGTGAATGATGTACACTAGCATTTAGAGTAGGGTTTTCATCCCACTAGAGTTCTTAGAGGTGGGACCTCTCATGGACATGTGGTTTCCCAATCATGGGTGAGTCTACCCAAGGGTACACCCCAACAATAATTTTCACCATTATAGCATTTAGGCTATGATATTGATGCAAGGCCATTTGTGGTTGTACAAAAATGGTGTATCAACCAAAACAATTATTTTCTTGCATTGCATTTAGTAGTTGTTTTCATATTTCATTTTGTATTTTACTACACCATTGTTTATCAGCTCACAAAGCAAGATATATAATCTACACATCAAAATCTATCACATATCTAGATTTCATAGCATTTTAAGTTGTCTAGATCAAAGGTTATTGCTCATAGAATTTCACTATGATCACTAGCCAAAGATTTTGGGGCTGACCTAGTCTAGATTTCTTAGTGCATGGACCTATTCCAGATCATGTGAAGTTTAATAGGACACCTTACAAGCATCTTGGGTTCATTGGGACCTATCCTAGAGATTCACAAGTTATTTCTTTTCACGTCGAGTTATCTTTCCATATTTTGAGGTTGACCTTCATGTATGTTCATTCATCGGGTTTACAAACCCTTGTGGCCAGTGTGGACCTTTTTGGGAGCGTTAGAAGCATATTTGTAATCATTTGTAATCATTTAGGAATCAGTTCATTCAGATCAGTTATAAGTTAGATGTTTTAGGATCATTAGATTTTTGCAATAACCCTTTAGGGACATGTAATAATGCATGTTGGCTAGTTGTATTATTGAATTCCCTTTTTCTAGGCCTATGAGCCTTGGATATTCACCCTTGAGGCATATGTTGCATGTAAGATAATCAATTCAATAAAGTTTCTATTTGCATATCAACTTCTTGCGTTATTTATGTTGTCTTGAATCATTGTTGAATAGTTTGGACTATTCCTTCTCGAACCCTCTTACCGTGATTGCACCAAGTGGTATTAGAGTGAGTTTTTGATTCCTGATGGCATTCCTTGAGGTGAAGAGATCACTAAATTGAGGTAGACTACATTTTTCAACTAATCACTAATTGTGAGGCAATTGAAACCATTGTAGCGAGATCACTGAATTAAGGCGGTTGCTCTAATTCGAGGGGAGATATGCTGCCAAGGAGAGAACTTTATATGGAAAATGTCACTAAAATAATGGAAAAAATATTGGAAATGATTCACAAGATTTGAGTTTGATTAGATGTTGTTGAAGAAGACCAAAGGAAAGGCCTAAACCCTAGGCAGGTTGATGAAAGTGAGGTTGAAGCAGAACATGTGAATCAAATTGCAGAAGCTCCCTAGGAAAATAAGAAGACGAATCAAATTAGGTGAAGATATTGAAAAAATAACTAGAGTTGAAATTCAAAATTACACAAGAAATTTGAATCTTAAAGAATTGATTGATTAGATCAATGAGATAGAAGAATACTTTAGATATGAATAAATTAAATATGTGAAAAGAGTTAGATTTGTGAAAACAAAATTGAAAGGTCATGCTACTTTATGGTGGAAAGAAGTTCAATTAGATATAAATAGAAGAGGTAAAGAAAGGATCATAAAGTGGGACAAAATGGTGACCAAATTGAAGAATCAATTCATACTAGCAGATTATGATCTTGAAATGTTGAAGAGATTACAGAACCAGAGATAAAAAGGAAAGATCTTTGAAGGAGTACACTAAATACTTATAGAAGATGATAATCAAAACCAGTCATAGTGAAAAAAGAAAAGAAAATGTTGTAAGATATATCAATGGAATAAGATCAAATATTAAAGAAGAATTGAGCTTGGTCAAGATGACATTAGTTGAACAAGCATATCAATTTGCATTAAAAGTGAAAGACAAATTAAATAAGAAATTTGAGCAAAGGAAAAGAAGTGCAAGAGGAAGATTCTAGAAGAGTGGATCCCAATATGGAGAGAGAATAACTTATACAAAGCAGAGAAAAGATGTAAAACCGTATTAGGGCAAAGAGAAGGATGTCAATTCATATTGCAGACACAAAGAAGAAAAAAAAATTCTACTGCAATGATAGAGGTCATAATTCTTACTACAATGATGGATACCGGATAGATGGAGGATCTAAGAGAAGACCATTCAGAGGAATCTATTTCAAATGTGGAGGTGAGGGACATAGAGCATTTGAGTGTCATCAAAGAAATACTAGAAAGAAACCTAACAATATTGGAAGGGAAACTTATATAGATGAAGAACATGTTGGATCCACTAATTTAGTCGTGAAGCTAGAGAAAAGAGAATTATTGGTGATGAGAAGATCTTTGATGCATGAAAAAGTAACTAAAGAACCAATGCAAAGGAAGAGTCTATTCAAAACTAGATTTAAGTCTGAAGGAAAGGTATGTAAAGCTATCATTAATAGTGGTAATACTGATAATTTAGTTTTAGAGGAGATGGTAACCAAGTTGAATTTTGAAAGGTTGAAACATCCAAACCCTTATAGGATAGCGTGGATTCAAGATGATCATAAGATTTTGGTGAATGAGCAATGTTTGGTGAAATTTCATATTGGGTCATATAGGGATGAAGTATTGTGTGATATTATCCTTATGGATGCTTGTCATTTACTATTAGGAAGGCCATGGAAATATGATAAGAAATAATTTCATGATGGAAGAAGGAATACTTATACTATGACATCAAATGGAAAAATACTCAAGTTAATACCTTTGGAGGAAAAAGAGAAGAGTGAAGTTTGTGGCAGTGGAATACTATGTTTGGTAGATGGAAGGAAATTTCTTGATGGATTGAGGCATGAGAGTATGTTTTTTGTATTGATTCCAAAGAAAGGAAGGAGTCTAAAGACAACAAGAGGTGAAGTTACACCCAAAAATTAATTTGTAGAATTATTAATAGAGTATGAAGATATTATGTCACAGATTGTCCTAGAGGGATTGCCACTTGTCTAGAGTATCAATCATCATATAAACCTTATAATGGGAGAAATTTTTCCAAACAAGGAAACACATAGAATGACACTGATAGGGAATGCAAATTTGAACCAAAAAATTCAAAAATTGTTGAGGAAGGGATTGATCAAAGAAAGTTTGAGCCCATGTGTGGCACATGTTGTACTTGCACCAAAGAAATATAGAGAGTGTAGAATTTGTATAGATTTAAGAGTAATCAATAGGATCACTATCAAGTATAGATTTCCATTCCCAAGGATGGATGACATTATGGACTGTTTGAGTGGAGCAAAGTATTTCACTAAGATTGACCTAAAGAACCTGGATACCATTAGATCATAATCAGAGAAGGAGACAAATGGAAGACTACATTTAAGACTAATGAAGGATTTATGAGTGTTTAGAAATTCCTTTTGGATTGACCAATGCACCAAGCACTTTCATGAGATTGATGAATGAGGTAATGAAGAATTTATTGGGTAAGTTTCTCATTGTTTACTTGGATGATATTCTAGTTTTTAGTAAGACTAGAGAAGAAAATTTGTGGCACATCTAACGAGTATTGTAGAGGTTGAGAGAGGAGAATTTTATAATTAATGTCAAGAAGTGTAGTTTCATGAGGAAAGAGTTAGTGTGTCTTGGATTTGTTATTTTTGTTGAAGGATTGAAGATGGACCCAAAGAAAGTGAGAGAAATTATTGATTGGCCTACACCGATAAACATTGGAGAAGTGAGATCATTCTATGGAATAACAAGTTTCTACTAGAAGATTATCAAGAGTGTTAGTAGCAGTTAAAACCCCATGGAAAAGACATTAAGAGGAGATAAGTACTTTAAGCAGATATCTAGAGTACAAAGAAGTTTTGAATTGTTGAAGAAAAAGGTGACAAATCAACTAGTGTTAGCATTACCATATTTTGAAAATGTATTTCAAGTTGATTGTGATGCTAGTGGAAATGCAATTAGAGCAATGATGTTGATTCAACAAGGAAGGCCTATAACTTATTTCAATGAGAAGTTGAATGATTCCATAAGAAGATACTTAGTTGATGGTGACAAATTTTATGCCATAATTTAGGCCTTGAAGAAGTGGAGACATTATTTGTTTCCTAAGGAGTTTATATTGTATATAGATGGGCATGTGCAGGATCATGATGGGCCAAAAAGTGGCGATATGATGGGTATGTGTAGGGTATGTGGCTGACAACTTTTTTTTACCCAAAATTGATTAAACAAAAAGGGTTTTTAAAGGAGATTCTCATCTTTGCACCAATATAAATTGTGGTTTACTTTGAATTTAATAAATAATTGTTATTCATTTTCTATTTGAATTATGACTAAAGTCTTGATTGATAGGCTGATTGAAAAACATCTATAGCTTTCAAATGGTATCACATTTTTTCAATCCAAAAAATGTGTGACATTCTATGATTTTCATACTGTACGATTAAAAAAATGAATTTCATGATGTTTTGACCAAGTTAAGGTGGGCAAACATATGAGTTTGTATATTTTTTTAAAGTAGTAATAAAAATTCATAATTAATTCTTTACTTGGAAAAAAATTACAAAAAAAAAAATGCATAACATCGAGACATGAGACCTCTACTTATATAAAAAAACTTATTAAAAATATTATCATTTTATTGTAGTTACGGTTGTCAAACAGACACCTACTTCTTATTTTTTCCCTAAAATTTAAGTACTACTACATTGAAATTTCAAATTTTCACCAAATAATTTTTTTTTTTTAAATAAACCTAGTAGTTTAGAAACTACATTCAATTTGCTACAAATTATATTCTTACATATTTTTGAAATAATATAGATAACTTATTCAAATTTTTACGTCAAGTTTCCTAACTCTGATTTTTCTGAATTTCATTGCCACTTAAGGGCTATTTTTTCCATGATGATCCTGCACATACCCAGATCATCAAGGTTTGTAGTATTTGAATAGCCAAGGAAAGTTGAATCAAAGACATATGAGATGGGTTGAGTTCTTTCAGAGTTATGCATTTGTGTTGAAGCATAGGAGTGGAAAATCAAACAAAGTTGCTTCAATGCATTAAGTAGGAAAATAAATTTGCTAACAGAGATAAGAGTGAAAGTTTTGGTATTTGAAGAGTTGAGGCATATGCATGAAGAGGATGCAAATTTTGGTGAACATTGGAAAGCATGTAAAGAAGAATTAGTGATAGACCAAATCCAATGGTTGGATTACTTCATTTAAGAAGGATTTTTTTTTAAGGGAAATCAATTGTGTATTCCAAGAAGTTCAATGAGGAAGGATTTGATCGAGCAGAAACATATTAGAGGTTTAGCAGGTTGTTTTGGAGTAGATAAGATAGTAGCTTTGGTAAGTGAACATTATTTTTGGTCGTAGATATATAAGGATGTAAGGAAGTATGTTCATAGTTGCACAATTTGTCAAGTTGCAAAAGCATGTAGTCACAATACTAGATTATCTAAACCTTTGATAGTGCCAGAGAGACCTTGGGAAGATATAAGTATGGATTTCATATTGGAATTCCCAAGAACATAGAGAATTTATAATTCAATAATCCAGTAGTAGTTGAAAGATTTTCTAAAATGACACATTTTATTCCTTGTAAGAAGACTAATGATGTTGTACATGTTGCTGACTTATTTTTAAAGGAGATTGTGAGATTGCATGGATTACCTAAGAGCATAGTTTCAGACAGAGACATCAAATTCATTGGATAATTTTGGAGGACATTATGGAAGAAGATGAAGATAGATTTGATGTTTAGTTCGGCATATTACCCACAGACATATGGATAGACAAAAGTAGTGAAAACAAGTTTGGGTAGCTTGTTAAGATGTTTGGTTGGAGATAAGGTAGAAAATTGGGACATAGATTTAGCATAGGTAGAGTTTCCATATAATAATTCAATGAACCAGAGTATCAGGAAGACACCATTTCAAATCATTACCAAGACACATCCTAAAAGAGTTGCAAAGTTAAGAGACATCAGTATGGAGAATAAAAGGAGTGTAGAGGTAGAAGAGTTTGCAAATTTCATGGAGACATTACATAATTAGGTTTGCAAACACTTAGAAGACATGAACAATAAGTGTAAGGAAAAGGTAGATGAGCACCAAAGACATAAGGAGTTTTCTTTTGGGGATGAATTGATGGTATATCTAACGAAGGAGATATTTCTAATTGGCACATATAAGAAGTTGAAGATGAGAAGTTTGGACAATGTAATATTCTAAGGAAGTTTGATTCTTGAAATGCATATGAAGTGGAGTTATTAGAGACATTGGGTATATCACCTATTTTCAATATTGCAGAAATATGTGAGTTTCATGAAGGAAAGATAATTTGTAGTAGTAGTGAAGTGGATTTGAAGGAGTAGTTACCACATCAAGTACTAGAGGAGATTGAACATATTTTGGATACCAGATCTCAAAGGAGCACTAGGAACAAACAATACAAATAATATATTATGAAGTGGAAATGCAGACCAGTGAAGGATTTATCATTGATTTATCAAGCTAAGGTGGAGCGTTTTTGTTTTCCTCTTAGCCTAGAAATTAAGGCACTCACTTTTCTTCCAAGCTCGAGTTTCTGATGAAAGAGAATACCTAGTTGTAAAGAAATCCTATATCAACCAAAACAGTTCTATTTTGAATTGAATTTAGTAGTAGTTTCCATATTTCATTCCATATTTTACTGCATCATTATTTTTTAGCTCATAGAGAAACATATAATGTTTGCACATAAACATTTGTCACATATCTATATTTCATAGCATTTGAAGTTGTCTATCAAAATTTATCACTCTCAAAACTTCACTATGATCACCAGTCAGAGAATTTGGGGTCAATTCGGTCCAGATTTCTTAGTGCGAACATATTCCAAATTATGCGAAGCTTAATGGGGCACCTTACAAGCATCATGGGTTCATTGGGATCTATCTTGGAGATTCACAAGTTATTTCTTTTCATGTGGATTTATCTTTCCATATTTTGAGGCCAACCTTCATGTATGTTCATTCATCGGGTTTACAAACCCTTGTGGTAAATGTAAACCTTTATGGGAGCTTGAGAAGAATATTTATAAGAATTTTTAATCATTTAGGAACTAGTTCATTTAGATGATTTCTAAGTTAGATACTTTAGGATTATTATATTTTTGCAATAACCCTTTGGGGGCATGTAATAAGGCCTATTAGCCAGCTGTATTAATAAATACCCTTGTGGTAGGCCTATGTGCCCTGGATATTCACCCATGAGGCATATGTTGCATGTAAGACCATCAATTCAATAAATTTTCTATTTGCATATAAATTTCTTGTGTTATTTCCACTATTTTGACTCATTACTACATGGTTTGGACTATTCCTTCTGGAACCCTCTTACCGTGACTACACTAGATATCTTAGCCCACAATGTTCTATAGATCTCTATCTCAATATATTAGCTCTAATACCAAGAAAGGAAGTCGGTATGCCAAAATATCAGGTTGGTGATGAATGACACCCACTCGTGTTAAGAGTGGGGTTTTCATCCCATTAGACTTCTAGTGTAGGCTAGCCCCATTATGGACATGTGTCTATTGGAATCATGATCTGGTTAAGGTACACACATAATGACATGTTAGAGGAACATCCTTTGAGGTTCATCCAACATATTATGTTTTCATCCAACAAGGACATTGCACTTTACTCATTTCTATTAGTTTATATGAATATATGTATAGATATATGTAATGTGACTTATGCTATGTATGGGTGCTTTCATGGTTGTATGGTATTATAGATGATTTCATTATATGCCATATAATGTTGTACGCCATTGGGTAATTATGTTTTTTTTTTTTATTATCACATACATGTAACACATATGTTTGACATGGGAATTATGTGTGCAAGTATATGGTATTTATCCACCTAATTTTGCAAGTCTGAGTTATCAATGCCAATGGTGGTTATTTTAGAGATGTCACACTAAGCCTTTCCATTTTAATACATTATTGTATACAATTCAAGTATGAGATGTTTTTTTTTTTACCTATGCTAGCTCGGATCCAAATCAAAGGTGATAATGAAATTTTCTACTACTATGAAATACTTGTTTATACATGTTTTAATTGTTGATATGATTTGCTTGTTGTTTTTAAATAGATTTAATTATTTATTCATGTGTGACAATAAAATATGGTTGAAATTAAAGATTTAAAGAGTTAAATGGTTGAAATTTTATCTAATGATTTATTTAAATGAAATTCACAAAAAAAAAAGTTAAATCAATTATGCATAGGATTGTATATATTTGATTTAATTATTTATTCATGTGTGACAATAAAATATGGTGGAATGTTCATTTTCACCCAATTTTATTATAGACAAACAATAAGGAAAAAAAAAAGTGAAAAAATAAATTGAAATAGGACAAAAATAGAAAAAAGGGAAAAAGAATTAGGCATTTTTTGATTAATCTCATCTTTAAAAGAAATTCTCTAGAAAACCCTTCCACATAAAATTTTAAATTGGGGAAATTGTGCTCATTGGAATTGGGAAGGCTGGAGAGTTGGATTGTTTGAGATAAAAATAGGATTATGATTATGTGTTGTAATGGAGTGAATTTGCACCCGTTGAAAATTCCCCGTTTCCATCCCCACACCTTAGAAAAATTAAACTTGACGATGCTATTCCATCTCATTCATTCTATTTCCACCCACTTGGTGGCTGTCTGTAGTGTTGGTGAGGGAATTTTTGTTAGGGATACTAGTGTGACATGCTGACATCTATGCGGTATGTTGTTGTCCTGATAGGATTCCTTCCTTTAGAATTTTTAGAGGTGTTACACTTCTCCATTTGCGACAAAGAGAAACACCCTTATGCCCTTGACCAACCTCAAATGGCTCTTTTAGGCTACTATTCAATTCAAACAAAATAATTCTTCATTTGATTGGAGCCTCTATACACTTCTTCAAGTTTCTTCATTATCACTTCATGTTTCTACACATTTCTTGATCTTTTTCACATAACTCTACACAATTTTTGTAGCCCTAAAAGAGTTACTCCATTATATTTCACTCTCATTGTTGTGGTAACAATTGCACTTACAAGCTTGCAAGCTCACATCTCCCTTCACGTGCTCGAGTGAACCTTGTTTGGGAGGTGATATCCACTTTACATAGCATTGTCATTTGATTTTTTAGCATAGTTTTGTTACAATTGCTTGGTTTTACTTTCTTTAATTAATTTCTTTACTGCATTTTCTATCTCATGGCTATTCTGGCTATCTATGGAGGTGGGAACACCAAAACAAGGGTTTGACTATGGTAAGCCTCAAAACAACCACAACATTTTTCCCCATTCTATTGTGTGTGCGTTTTGCATTCATGTGGAGCTTGTGGGAGGTTGGAATAATTATGATTTTGATCTTCTACCACCTTTGACTCTTGTCAAATTCTAATTAGAACTTTAAAAATAAATTCTCATTATTATGTTATTTTATCATTTTCTATGTTCATTACTACATTAAACCAAACTAGTTAAGTAGTTAGCACATCTATGTAGTTTTGATACTGAATCTTGCACTTTATGTCTGTATGGATGCTAGTGCACCTATGAGACACTAGTGTGTCACGTTGTCATCCCTGATCTACACTATTGTCCTTTGGTAAAGAGTTATCTAAGGTAAAATATGAGATCCAAAAAATTTCTCTCTTAACTCCTTGAAACTCTTGAGTTGGTAAAAAGATAATAGTATTGAGAGTTCTCTTCTTTCACTACCTTAAAATATTAAACTTTCCTTAAATGGTCCTTAGTGTGAGGTAGATCAGGGAAGTTGATCATTCTAGACCTTCTTATAACCCAGGCTCTTGAGAGTTCAGTCCCCCTCTACATTTTGGTGAACTTGACATGAACCATTTTGGTTCCATTTAGTAATGTTGACAGACCCTTCCCTCATATGAATAGGAGTGTTGTGGGTGTGAGTGGTGCAGGGAACCTAGCCTTGCAACCCAACCTATGATCCCTAACAACGTAGCTAGGAGGTTTCCTAAGTATTACAAAGTGAAACCTTGAGTGGGTCACCATCTAATTGTGAAACCCTTGGGGACTCCTTCAAAAGTTCTATCTATTGTACATAAAGATGACTTCCTTCCTACATTTTCCCATCCCATTTATGCAACCTACAATTGGATCTCCTACTATAACATTTACCTCACATGATTTACCAATGAAATCTAATAGAGAACCATCTCCTTTGTACATCCCCACACATATCAATGGGAATACCATAACTGGTGTTCTCATTGACCCTACATGCTGAGTGAATGTCATTACAGAGGAGATCGTGTTGATAAAGTTCTTACATAAGGATGGATATGACGAGTCTAGAAGCACTATAGGTACAGACGATGGGATTTCCTTCCCTTCCATCAGTTGTATCACCTTGTTAGTCCTAGTTAGGCCTAGGATTGTGAATGCACTCTTTGATATCATCCTGGGGTCCAAACTATTTAGAGTGAAACTAGGCATTCCCTAGTTGGTTTCCATGAATGTAGTTCCCTTGGTAATCCATAAGTGGTTGAACTTTTTCCCATAAGGGTTTTGTGCATGTAGTCCATGGCACCAATTACAAACTGGTGATTTCTCATGGGAGCTACTCACTTGATCATTTCTAGCCTGCCCCTGTTGGTCTATTCCCCCTAGGATAGACCTATTATATCAAACTTATGTGATTTAAAAGAGGGGAATAATTACAAAGGTTAGATACCCTCCTTCTCCCTATGCCATTTCACATAGAGCTTCCATGATGGTGTAGCATGAGGCTACCTCTACCATTTGAAAAAGGGAGGAGGAGAAGTTCTCTTAGGGCTTTTCTTACTCCTCCTTTGTTGTTCCACTTACCTCTTCCTCCCATCTAGCTACAGTGCCAACAACTTTGGCTCCTATCCATTTGCAGGTGAGTTTGATGGTGCCTACTTGGAAAAAGGCCAAGTGTCTCTTGTTCAAACTTCCTATCTTACCCAGGGTGCCTTGCCCCATTTGTATGGTAAGCAGAAGAGTCCCTATGGAGTATCTTCTACATCTCAGCCTTCACAACCTAGTATTGCTCCTACCTTTAAGGTAATGAATGGGAAGAGGCCTATTGCTAAGGAACTCAAAATTGCTCCACCCACTATTGTTGCATATTCCTCTCCATATCTTCCTCGTATTCCCATCGAGGAGTCCCTCCCTCCACAAAAAAATATTGTGATGGATACTTTGATGGATGGACATGAGTCCTCCATCCCTTCTCAGGCTACAACCTCTAGCTCTTGGAGTCATAGTAACCACCTTGCATGTGAGCACAAGCATTGGAGGAAGGGTGTAACTGATGAGCAAGCCACCTTGTAGAAGAAGGAAGGGGAGCCAACAACTCCTGATTCAACATCTTCTATTGTATCCTCCTCTTCTACTCTTTCTACTTCAATTCCCTCCACCTCAATCTTACTCCTAGATCCCCCTGTGAGTGTGAACAATCCTCACCCAAAGAGGGTGAAAGTATTCATTGCTCCTTTGGTAGATCCTCCTCTTCTAATGTCCCTTCCCAACATCCCACCCTTTTTAAAACTTGTTGACATGTGTCAAATACCTTGCTGGTGTCTGTTACATTTTTCTCCTCTTCCTCCTCACCCTTTGCTTCATCTGTGGAGATCTTGTATCCTTTGATGAAGTGAAAGATGGAGGACGACCCTGCTAGAAATGGGAGTTGGAAGAAGGGTTCACCTTCATCGAAGAGTGGTTAACTACATTAGGTTGCACCATCCTAGTGAGGCTAGCAATGGATCTCGGGTGCTTCCTCCATCACCTGCTGAGTTGACACATGGCACTCTTATAAAGTGCATGTTCAACTCCATAGATGATTTCTCGACCTTATCGATGATATTTACAAGATCATTGATGTTCATCTCATAGGAACTAAGTGGAGAAGACCTCCACGCGCCTTCTTTATTGACTCTTGTTGCAAGAGGGTCAAACGGTACCCCCTTGATATTTTGCCCTTGCAGGCAAGTCCAACCTCCCCTTATGATGATCTAGACTAGGCGAACACCAACATCTTGGTTGATGAGGAATAATGGGCACCTCTTCTTTATCTCTAGATTAGATTGTGTGTGTGTGTGTGTGTTGTGTTCCCCCATGCTTGTTTTATATGTTCCTAGATGACCCTCGTAGGTTCTTGGATACATGAGTGTTTTTGTGTTGTAAAAATTTCTCTATTTGTCACATCATTCTTCTCTTTGTCATACCTTTGAATTTCGACAATTAGGGATAATGCAAAGTGTTGGGGGAATTTAGGCCTCCCTTCCATGTTGACTCAATTTTTTTTTTTCATTTTTTTTCATGTGCCTTCTTCACATGGTATGATATAGTAGGGGGTTGATGACAGTTCATTTATATATTACTATATCTCTCTATTTATATTTATGAGCAGCTTTGCCCCCAAAATATCAGATCCCCCAATCTCTTGTTCATTATGTTAATGTCTATATTTTTCTCTCTATCTTTCTCTCTTTCTTTCTTTGTGATGTTGTGGTGCTCATGTGTTGCACCTCATGTGTGCAACAACATTACCACAGTTACATCTCATTATGTTTCACGAGATAGAACATCAATTTCATTCTTACTTTTCTATCCTTGGGATGTCACATGCCTTTACACTTGGAATGCACCATCCTAATGGGGGCGATCATCCTACTTCGATTATCAAAAGGCGTATTCGGTGGCCAACAAATCCCTTCTTGAAAATCTCTAGTTTTCAAACATTACATTATTTAACATGGATCCCTAGAAAACAATTTCTTTCATCTCAGATTCGTGATATAGAATCTATACTTTCCCTTGCAAGGGAATATTCTATCTTTTGAATTCCTTGATGAAATGAATCATTCAAAAGGAATGTGTGACGCTAGAATTGTCAATGAAAAATATTGTCTCATTTAAAGATTTGTTATTCACTTTAAAATAGAGCATCCCTTGAGTGGACCCCCTATATTTTCAAGGGTTCCCAAGGGATCCCTTTGAAAGCTCTTTCTTCAATTGTTGATTGTTTGCATGATTGTCTTATTGTTTGCATGCATGGATTCTTTTTGACATCGTACATGTTTTGTGTGTGGATTAAAATGTTTCTTTGCAAGTGCACATGTAAAGTTTCTTTTCAATTAGACCCTACAAAGCCTCTTACATCTAGCTTCCTTCAGGATCAAGCACCTAGGGATTCCTCCTTCACAAGTCCAAGGAACTGTGAAGCACTTACATCCTTTGGGAACTTTTCGTTAAAATCTGTAGTTCTGAGGACCTATATAGCCTCTTTGTTCACCCATTCATAGGTCTATGGATCTCTGGTGCATTTTGTTCAACTCTCCTTGTGTTTGAGGACTTGTGGAGCCAACTTCTCTTCATCTGCTTCTAGGTGGGCCAGATTGTAGTCTACTTCCTCAACGGTTCAAGTATACATGGCTAAACCCTTTCGATCTACTTTACCTCACATCTGGTATCATATATGCTCGCTAAAGTGGGGAAAAATGTAATGGAGTGAATTTTCACCCCTTGCAAATTCCCCATTTACATCCCCTCATCTTAGAAAAATTAAACCCGACCATGCTATTCCACATCATCCATTCCATTTCCACCCACTTGGCAGTTGTCTATAGTGTTGGTGGGAGAATTTTGTTGGGGACGCTAGCATGGCATGCAGACATTTACGTGGTGCATTGTCATCTTGATAGGATTCTCACCTCTGGAATTTGCAGAGGCATTACAGGTATGTGTAGGATCATCATTGAAAAACAAGCCCTTAAGTGGCAAAAAATTCAAAAAAATCAGAGTTAGGAAACTTGATGTAAAAATTTGAATAAGTTATCTATATTATTTCAAAAATATGTAAGAATATAATCTGTAGCAAATTGAATGTAGTTTCTAAACTACTAGGTTTATTTTTTTTTAAAAATCTATTTGGTGAAATTTTGAAATTTCAATGCAATAGAACTTAAATTTTAGGGAAAAAATAAGAAGTAGGTGTCTGTCTGACCACCCTAACCAGAATAAAATGATAATTATTTTTTTAATAAGATTTTATATATAATTAGAGGACTCATGTACTGATGTGATACATACTTTTTTCTAATTTTTTTCCAAGTAAATAATTAATTATGAATTTTTTATTACAAATTTTAAAAGATATAAAACTCGTATGTCTGACCACCTTAACTTGGTCAAAACTTCATGAAATTAATTTTTTTTCTTAATGTTATAGTATGCGAAGCATAAAATGTGACACATGTTTAGGATTCAAAAAATGTGATACTATTTGAAATCTATAGATGTTTTTCAACCAACCTATCAATCAGGACTTTAGTCGTAATTCAAATAGAAAATGAATAATAATAATTTATTAAATTCAAAGTAAAGAATAATTTATATTGGTGGAAAGATGAGAATCTCCTTTAAAAAACCTTTTCATTTCATCAATTTTGGGTAAGAAATTTTTTTTCAGCCACATACCCTACACATACCCATCACATCGCTACTTTTTGGCCCATCATGATCTTGCACATACCCTTACACTTCTCCATTGGTGACAAAGAGTAATTCCCCTATGCCCTTGACCAACCTCGAATGACACTTTTGGGTTGAAATTCACTTTAAAACAATTCATTCTTCATTTGATTGGAACCTCTACACACTTCTTCAAGTTTCTTCATTCTCACTTCACTTTTCTACACATTTCTTAAGCTTTTTAACAACACTCTCCACCATTGTTGTAGCTCTAAAGTATTACTCCATTGGATTTCACTCTTATTGTTGTGACAATGATCTGACTTACAAGCTTGTGAGCTTGCATCTCCCTTCATCTACTAAAGGGCACCTTGTTTCGGAAGTGATATCCACATTAATACATAGTATTGTTACCATTGCTTTGTTTTACTTTCTTCCATTACTTTCTTTATCACATTTTCTATCTTGTGGCTATTGTACCTATCCTTGGAGGTGGGAACACCAAAATGGGGGTTTGAATATGGCAAGCCCCAAAATAACCACAAAAATTTTCCCCATTCTACTTTGTGTAGGTTTTGCATTCACGTGGAGCTTGCAAGAGGCTGGACCAATCTTAGCTCGATCTTCTACCACATTTCACTCTTGTCAAATTCTAATTAGAACTTTAAAACATTTCTCTCATTATTTTATTATTTAATCATTTTCTATGTCCATTACTGCATTAAACCACACTAGTTAAGTAGTTAGCACATCTTTGTAGTTTTCGTAATGAATCTTACACTTTCTGACTGTACAGAAACTAGTGCACCTATGAGATGCCACCACACCGTGTTGTCATCCCTATTTTGTGTTGCTATCCTTAGATAGCAAAGAGCTATTTGAGGTATAGTTTGAGATAAAAAAAAATTTCTCTCTTAACTCCTTGAAACTCTCGGGTTGGTAGAAATATATTAGTATTGAGGGTTCTCTTCTTTCTCTACCTTAAAAAACTAAACTTTCCATAAATGATCCTTAGCATGAGGAAGATTAGGGCAATTGATCATTCTAGACCCTCCTATGACCTGGGATCCTAAGCATTTATCCCCCCTCCTCTACATGTGTGTATGATCTCCATCTCTTCAAATTAGAAAAATTGCAGGCTTTTCATTATTTTTTGTGTGATTCTAAATAGACTTGTAAATATCTCATTCCTTCTCATTTTTTTGTGTTTCTCCTTGATTGGATTCCATGCTCACTCTCAAGGGGTAATAGGACTTCCCCAATATGTTTCAATTTGAACTAATGAAATAGAATTAAATTTTGATTTAAAATATTTTCAGTTTTCATTTTGTGCCCTCAGCATGCCCAAAATTTTCAAGATGCATACATATTCAATTTGACTTAATAATGTGGTTTTTGTTCATATCTGAAGCCAAAGGGTACATTTTGTTTGTATTTTTTTTATAAATATGAAAGATAACAATTTAAGGTTTCATCAGTGGAGGTTGAAGGATTTTTTTGGTTTTTGGTATGCAAATTCGTAAGTAAAATTTGAATTTTGAATGCAATTTTAGATGTTCAGGAATTCAGAAATCCATGAATCCTTGGAACTTTGTAATAAATATTTTAAGTTCATGTTCACATTTTTGTGAGCCATGTTTATTACCTTGTTTTTTCATGCCACACTCAATGATTGTTAGTTGTGATGAACCTAGGATGTAGGTGTTAGAGATTAGTAGAAGAGTGGCTTCTAATGTTTTCTAGCTTTGAAAGTAGCTCAAGGGTTTCTGATGTAAAATTTTCTTAACCAAGTGCTAACTAAAAATTCATAGGTAATCAAAATAAATTGAGGTATTAATACCTACAAGATACTTTCATCACTAGTATATGCTCAATATGGTGTTGAAATCATGCCTACTAATGGAGTGTTTGGTTCTTATTGATTAACCTTGTCTCTTGTGAGAGATGAACTCAATCGCACTTGCTCAATACCTTAGGCTATAGTGATGACACTCCCTACCCCCTCTCTAGGATCTCATCCTTGTGGCCATTAAATTTGTACCAAAGATAAATTATAGGTCTTATCCTTTAAATATTATGATTTTGAGTGCCTCTTACATGTCATCCATTTTACATCTATACACCATCATTGGTGTGAGCATGCTTATGGCCCTTGTGACTATCTCCTAGCACATTTGGGTGGACCAATGGGTACCACATGGTTGGGTGGCATGGAAAGTTCTTGGGAAGAATGATAAAGTTAGACCAAAGGATTCACCAATCCTTACTTGCTCAATTGTTCAATGTTGTAAAAAGTATAATTGAAGGAAATTTGGGTCCTCATATCTTTATGTCATGCAATTATTGGACCTTCTTAGTGGATGGAATTTATAAAATCCACACAAGTAGTATTGGTTCTATAAATTATTTTAAATTCCTTGGTGTTGGAATTGAGCATGGATGCTATCTTATATTATATTTAACCTTTTCATTTTGATTAGTAAAAATGAACTTAGTGCAGCTTTATCTGGTTTTTAAAATTAGCATCAAGTTTGGATAAAATAAACTAAAATAATGAAAACATTGGGATTGCTCTTGTGTTTTTAAGTGTCATCACTTGTGAGGACCCACATCCTTTGAGGTTTTCTAGGGTCCCTTGGGTGGTATTGGAGTGGATGGAAAGTGTGGGGAATACTTTCCCCTTCATCCTTCTTGTTTTGAATATTTTTTGGAGCCCTTGGACATTCCAAAGACCTTGGGAGTCTTCTCCTTATGGTCTAGTGTGTCTTTTGAATTGACAATTTATTTTCACTATGAACTTTGAGTCATTTTTGATAATTTTAGAGTTTTATTCTTGTTGTATGCCTTCCTAAGTAGTCCCTAAGTGTTTAGCCTATCGTGCGGGGGAATCCTTAGCTTGGGGTTGTTCATTGATTAGGAAAATAGCACAAGGTTTAGGACTATAGTGATAAGGAAGACTACTACACCTATCTAGGGATTTGGAAAAAAATAGTACAAATGTGCTAGACTAGGACACCTATGCTTGGGAACTAGTGTCACACCTAGGCACAAGAACTTCTTGGTGCAATATTTTCCTTTCAAGATGTTGTTTTCCCTCCATTCATCAAACATCAAGTATTTTTAGACATTTTTTGGCACAATTTTAGGAATGAAAGTTTGTCCCCAGGGTCTTGTGAGTTACCTAAGTTTTCTGTTTGATAGGTTTTTTCTTTGAAAATTTATACCAAAAATTTAATTAGAAATTTCATTCTTGCATGAAATCAATCTAATGGTGCCTCTTGTGCTAGGGAGCTCATTTATTTTAGGCTTGTCAAGTTTTTTAAGGGTATGAACCTCATTTTAGAGCTCCTCTTATTACAATGAATCCCCTCTTGAGTGTAGTGTTTTTTCGGTTGTCATGTTATGTCTTCCACAAGTGCCATGCTACATACACAATTATATTGCTAATTGGTGTGTCTTTTTGCAAAGTGACACCTTTGTATTAAGTTTGTGTGTTAGTATTGTTTAAAAAAAATCATGTTTTTTAGAGCTAGTTTATTATAGGTCCTTGGGAAGGCATTACATGGAAACCTTGATCTCCTCTAGAATAGCACAATAATGCAATAACTGATAAAATACCCTATATTTTGTTTTATCAATTAATACACATTTTTTATAAACATCTCAAGTTTAATTAAACAATAAATTTTGTCCAGTTATATTGTATTGTATTCAATATACAATATTATCTTTCAATTTTTCAAAATTTATTGTTCCCTTTATTTTGATGTATGTTTTTTTTTATGTACTAATATTCATATCTCATATAGGACCAACATAGCTCATTATATTTCCCTCATTTGAATTTAATCATAGATTACCACAAAAATTTATATTTACTAGTGCTTTAGTTGATTATTTTCAACTATTCAAAAATCAACTAATTGATCTATGAAGCCACTCTACTAACAAACAATACTTCGTCATGAATATTTACCAAATATTTATTTCATAGAGAAAATTCAGCTTCAACTATGCTAGTTATACTTGTGCCCAATATGAATCAAACTTGGAGTCAATCTTAGTCCTAACAATTATAATCTTTATCGACCAAGTGAAATTACCATAGATTTGACTTACAAAATTCCGACTCTAAACTACCTTATATCATTAATTTCAAAATATTTTTTATAAAGCTCATAATCACTTCTTCCTAACTCATTTATCAATTACAAAATAAATACTAATGCAATACTTCAAAAATAGATACTCATCACAATTTACATACATGTATAATTATAATTATAATTTCAAAAGTATTGTATATATGACAATGATGCGAGTCTTCAAATATGGGAAAACAATGTAAATTGCAATGCTAATATTCTCAAGGGAAAAAGATTTGGCCAGTTGGAACTTTCAAACTAAGGTTAGTTGTATAGGAATTTATTGCAGTCACTATAATCCATCCAAAATTTTAGGTTGTTTGTTGTATATTTTGATGTGTTCATTAAGATTTTTTTTAACTTATTCCCATCAAGAAGATAATTCTAAATTGACACCTCTTTCACTAAAAACTAAAGATTATTAAGAATTAAGAAAAATCTAGTTTCAAAACCATCAAAATAAAAGTGTAACCTGATTCCTTATTTCCTAAGCTAAACTCCAAAATATAATACCATTTCACCTAATTTTAAAGAATATAGAATACACCTCTAGAAAAATATATAAGCAGTGTTCATAAAAAAAAATACAAATCAAATCAATATATTAAGGATGTTGTTAAAACCTAGGACCACTTTTCTCTTTAAGATTAGGATATTACAAATTAAAATGATTTTTAATATTTGAAAAATAAAGTCATGTCATGGAGTTTCCTAAAAGATGATGTATAGATGGTGGCCACTCGAGTATTTTTTATTTATCTCATTTGGTGGTTTTTGATATTGTTGTGCTAGTGACTCATACTAGAAGAGAGAGTTTGTTTGGTAATAAACACTTTAAATATTAGTGTGATATGCTTATATGGTTAAATACTTAGAATTTATTAAGTGGGTATCTAAATATCATTGTCATAGTTAAAATATTATACTTTGATTATTATTAAGTATTTTAACAATGATTGCGACATTGATAATAGTTTTCTTTTATTAAAATCTAAAAAGTAGGTGAGTGAATGCTATTGTCATAGTCAACAGATTGTAATTTATTTGTAAAGCATTTAATGCATTTATTCAACAAAGGTAAGATTAATCTATTTTTTTCTAACACTCTATTTATATAGTTCTATGTAAACGTCATTTGGTTTAATGATGAGACTTTTAATATAAATTTTACATGTCATTGCTACTTAAAGGTATAAAATACTTGTCTTAGTTTACTAGTCAAAATTTTCTTTTGACTATTGAATTAGATGTTTCTTGAGAATAAAAAAATTATAGAGTTTCTAAGAGTGTATCATGGAGGTTCCACTCATGCATAATTGTAATATACAACACTAGTGATGAGAATAGAGTGTCCTAATTTCTAAAGGAAATTTTTTAAAATAAAACTGGGAGAGGGAAAGCAACTCAAGTGACCACCTTTAAATTGAAACATTGAAATGAAATATTCATCTAATTTTCATCAATAATGGTAACAATATTCTCATTTATCATCCCTATAAGTTTTAGTAATGTTTATGCACAATGTTATCTACATTACCTAATTCCAATGTTATTAGAACCCCAACACAACAAAGTTTGTTTCAAATCACCTTAAAATTTCATTGTCACTATTTTCCTCAATTATAAACTAGTATTTAAGTATATATGTGTAATAGTTAAAATTCTATACCCAAGTCATTTTCCTTTATGTTTTGGGCCTAATTTTATTGATTTTATAAATGTAATAATTAGATTTTAACTAGCACAATTTTGTATGTGAAATTGGTTAATCACATCCCACATATTGATAACCTTTATATTAATCTTCTAATTAATATTCTTGATACCAAAGAATTTGTTTAACCACCTTGGATTATATAATAGAATTTGGAATTCACCTGGATGAGTTTTGTAGTCATGGACACGATCCTTATTTTTCAAAAATTTAATTTAATTTTTATTGGCCACTTCATTAACCATTATGAGTTGATTTGGCATGTGATTTGTTAGTTTAAGTGTTTAGTTGTTGCATTAAAAAACATTCATTTAGTCATTTGGGAATCTTGTAAGGACATACTAGGTCATTCATTATTGAGCACTTCTACTTGAAAAATAAGATTAATTTATATGCATTTATATTATAAATCATATTATCATTGGTGCACTACATAATTTTCTATTGTCTTTGATCCTTTTTTTGGGATATTGAATGTTGGCCCATCTAGTATTCTAACCTAGGAAAAATAAACCTTACAATCTAAAAATGACCTAATTTTTTTTATAAACACTACATGTCCTTTTATCAACTTAAATATCAAGATTAGGATGAGAAAACCAAATTGAAACAAATTCAATCAAATTAGATATAGACACATTAGGTCAAATATTTATAATAGATATGTATGCACTCATGAAGTTCATTTCTAAATGCATAGATATGAACATGAGAAAAATATTTCAATATTTATAAAATAAAATGTATTCATCATATAAATCAATAAAATATAAAACAAAGTTGAATTAGTTGTTAACATCTTGCATATTATTTTTTCATCGTTGATTGTTTTACAATTATGGTAATGAAATGCCCCAAATATTTTATCTACACTAATTTATCGCTACATGAATTTATTTTCCTAGATTATACTAGATGAATTTAAGAAATTGCGAGAATATCCAAACATTGTTTGGTAATAATATTTTTTCACATGACCTACAATTTGCCTCTTGCATTTTCTTCCCTTCCATTAGGGTATTAAGTTTTATCTTTTTATTTATTATTCTTCATATTAGATTATTGTAAGATTTGATTGTCTCTTCATCCATAAACTAATTTCTCTAATATTTTAGGGTTTGATTGTGTGTCTTCATCTTGTCTTTATTTCACCTTACCCATCATTTCTTTGATCTTGATGGTTACATTTTACACATGTTTCAAATGTGATTATTTAATAATTATTCTTATTTATATTATCCCTTAAGTTACTCCAATATCATGTTACCTTATAGCTTCTTGAGCTATTTATATGCCAAAATATCATCCACCTTATCTCCCCATGAGAAGAAGTGGATAATTTTAATCATAAATTGGATCAATTGACTAAAAGTGATGTGCATTCTAATGTAACTATAAATACAATTTCTCTTCTTATGTTGATAATAAAAAGGAAGATTATGGTCATGAAGAAAATTTGTCTTAACAAGATTTTTCACATAAATTTTCTCATTTAGCTTCTATTGAGCATCATGCATAAAGGAAAACTATAATTTATTCATTAATAAGATTATTTATTTTTATATACTTAAAAGTAATGGTCATAAGCTTTCTACTCCTAGTTATTTGATAAATTATTCAACCATATCCCCTCCTTCCATGACAATAGAATCTTCCACCATTGTCCCCTTGTATTATGTGCCTCGCTCTCGACCCTCTCTTTAATGTTTTCCTTAATATTTCATACCCTTTAATTTTACTACTCCCACTATACTTATTAATGTAGAACATCCTTGGTTAAAATTAATGATGTATCATAAAATCAATTTAAAAAAAATTTATTTATTATGTAGGTACTTTTACTCTTTAATAGTTGTTCTTCAATAAAGTATAAGTTTGGAGCATCACATGTGTCTATATTTTCATATTTTTCTTCAAATTTCATATCTCATTACTACCACAACCATTATCCTATCATGTTGCATTTATTCTTACTTGCATAGTCATAGTTACAATATGAAACATAATAATTCTAGATAATTTGTGAGAGAGGTAAGACATCTAGGAGATGACGAGTGGAAAGGAGGGGGGTGTTTAAAAAAAATAATTGAAAAATATGGGACTAATCAAAGTGACCATACAATAACACAATGAGATGATTAAAATAGATAATGTACTACGAAATCATAAACACCCATGGCCAAGGAAGATAATAAGAAGTTAACAAAGATTAGAGAGGAAATTAAATTAGAAAAATAGTTGAAAATTGAGGGAAAAAAGCATTAAATAGAAATACCAAAAAGAAACATAAAATAAAAAAGATGGGTACCACATGAGGATTAAAACCTAGAATAAATTGAGACTAACTGAGACAAAAAGGGTGTACTAACCATGTCAATGTGGGAGCTACCAAAAATAAAAGAAGAGTGCACTAATGTGGGTGTTGTCAAAATAGAAGAAGAGCATGCCAATGTGGGTAATTCAAATAAGGAGAGAATTTTTTTTGGAATCCAAAAAAAATATAAATCTTATGAAAGTAGACGAAATGTTAACATAATTAATGAGAAGTATACAAATTTATGGGTCATCAAAAAAGAGTTAAGAGAAATATGTGGAAGTATCTAGACCCCAACATTTCTTCCTTTAATTAGGTCAACACAATTTCAAGGATATTTTACTAATATTCAAATTAAACTTGAAGAAATATTTGACAAATTATTTAAAAACCTAGAGAAAAGGAAATATTTAACATATGATGTAGATTATTTAGATATGAAACATCGATAATAGGATAGGGGAATTTCCCAAAATGGAAAAGTGGATCCAAAGAGGGGAAATGGGTCCTATTTCTCTAATTTCATTAGGAAATGATATCCACAACAAGAATTGACCAACAACCCTTAGGTGAGTCAACCCAAAGTGTGAATCTAGAAATTTCCCTTTTTTGCAAGGACAAATGTATGAGTCAAACAACACTTTGTGGAGAAAGATTAAAAATAGCAAATAAAATCTAAATGGTGATCTATAAAGTGCATTTAGAAGTTTAAACATAAAAATGATTTAACCTATAGACTGTAGGGAGAATATGGAAGGGATAAATGTTGTGTACCTGTCACAAAAAGTGCTTTTTCAAGGCTCACTAAGGACTCATTCGCCTATGGTGAATGGGTCCTAGCTAGGGCTCATGAAAATCTATTTTTGGGTTATGTTCTCCTATGTTTGCATTCCCAGATTCCTAAATCTCATAGTCGAAAAGCTGAAAATAAATTTTGTAGAGGAGTTTCTGTGATATGACAACTTTTCTTGAAACTTTCTTCAATTTTACTCTTCAAAGGATCTTCAACCTAAAATCTGCAACCACACATCAAAGAGAGAAAAATGATGTTTGTTAGGTGAAGGGAATTTTTCCTTGGTCAAACCCCATTTTGGTAATTATAAATGAAATGAAACAAATATCATGAAGGAATGATGAATGAACAAACAATGCCACAACTCACCAAACCTTTGTTTGAACCTTGGATTGCAGATATGCAACTTACATGAATTGGCTTCAATGGATGTGAATCTTGATCTTGAAACATGATTTGAAATGATGTCCTTCAATACTTGAATAGATATTGAACTCTACATCACAATATTATCTCAAACAACATGCATGATGCAATAAAGATTTGACATGATAATGTAAACTTGATTACTGCAATAATATTCAATAAATCTACTCTTGAATGCTTTTAAAATTCTCTTGAAGTACTCTTGATCTCACAAACTTGCTATTAGGAATGCTCTCTTCAAATTCTAGGTGAAACTTAGTGAAATAACCTTATATTTATACATATCTTAACATTAATTCATGAAATTCAAAAATTACAAGTCGATAATGAATTGTAGATTTGAAATCATTGAAAAACAACCAAAAACATAATTCAAATTAGGTCCTAGCTGCAAGTGAGGACCCATTCACCCTATGGAAAATGGGTCCTAGGCCACTTGTCTAGGACAAACATTGCTCAATGTTAAACCTTATGTCATGGCATTTATGAATGTTAGGTTTTATCCCTCATAATTTGTAATTAATTAGGCTTCAATTTGAATTAAAGGGGACAATTAAGGAAAATTAACCTCAATTAATTAATGAAGCCCTAGATTAGTGCGAAAGTGTAAAGAGACACCTTACATCACCAAAAAAATAAGGCACAAATAAGTTCATTTTAATTAAAAGGGCCCTATACTTAATGTGAATATGTAAAACACATATTACAACACTAAATTAAGGCATAATTAAGCTCATTTTATTATTAATTATTCATTCCCAAATTAAGTCTAAAAAAAGGATACCTTTTCGTACACTACATTTTTCCCCCACTTTAGTGTGAGGATGAGCGCAAGTGCAAACTCACACTAAAGTAGACATTCAAGACACTTACGTATGCAACAATGACAAAGATACACAATCATACACCATCAAGTATCAGGAAGATCAATCCTAGATGGTTTGATCGGCATGGAACACATCTAAGCCATTGGTTTTTTTTTGTGCTCACTTTAGGGTAGTGGAACCTCAGGCTTTCCACTAGGTGAGTATCCCAGAAGGGTGGAAAATGAGAGAATCATATTAGGATCCTATACCATATCAAAGCTATCCTATTGACAACTTCAATAAGGTGCCACAGGACAAGGCAAGGATCCACAAGAAAGAAAGGTGTGTTATGCTAGGTGGCCTTGAATTTAGAGTTCAGGCTTCAAAGGTCTTAACAAGCTGCATTATGCTAAACACCTATGAACAACATAAGGTTCCACAAGAAAGAAAGGTGTGTTATGCTTAGTAACCTTGAATTTAGGGTTCGAGCTTCATAAGGCTAACAAGTTGTTGTATGCTAACACTTTTGAACAATAATGCTAGTTAAATGTTTTTTTTCATAGGTATTTTGCTTAGTTTGTGTTAGGTCTTCTTCTTATGGAACATCATGCCTAATGTCTACAAGAGATGAAAAGTCAAGAGTAAAATATTTGCAACTTAGGGAATGCAGTGCATCACATCACCACTAAGAGGAAAGTTGTATGCTAAGAAATGTCACAGTCTTGGAGGACATCAAACCCAATGAAACCACTAAGGAAATGATGCATGACAAGAAAAAATAAAATCACACCATGAAACATGAGAAATGTCGAAAGATATTATTGATGTATTCCCCCACTTTAAAGCAATTACTAACACCATTGATCTGAGCAATCCGCTTTAAAGTAGAAGACATGAGAGACTATTTGGAAAGCCATATGCGAAGTCATATGTTCCCGAATGATACTAGATCATGAATAAGGGGTTTCCCCCAAAATAAAGTGCTAAACATAGAAAGAAAATTACATCACATGTGATCCAACATAAGGTATGTTGTCCACATCCCAAGCTTCCTCTTATATATACATAGAAGGTAGTCAACTGGCCAAAAGAGACAATGACAAGTTCCATACAGGGATAAGGCTACCTAACCCCTTATCCCCACTTAGTGAAATACAAGGGCGAGCCAAGATGATTGATGAGAATCATAATAGAATGAAAATATGTAGTAATTAGAGGAACTAGGTTCTCCAACCAAGGAAGAGTGCCAAAATCCTTAAGATGTTGAATTTTTTTACCCAAAGCCTTACATTCATTAGTAGAATGACCATGAAATCTATGATATGCACAAAACAAACTCTTTTAATTTTTTTTGTGTTTTTAAAGGGAGAGATATCAAATGATATTGGAGGAGTATCGACAAGATACTCTCTTGATGAATAGTAGAAGATGTTCCTTTATTTTGTGACAAAGATATCTCTTGCTTAGCACAAGGTGCCATACTTACACAAGACTCTTTAGATTGTGAGATTTTGTATTATCCTTGAAAGGATGGTGTAAAATCTAACGAACTCCAATCGTTAGTGTTTTGTGTGATTACATTGATATTAAGCAAATATTTCTTCGTTTCTTTCATTTCTTTCAAAGGACAATAACCAAGATGAGTAGTTTCTATTAGTTCAGGATGCACCAAGGTTAAATTTGGCTTAGGAGAATTTGTTGTAATAGTCTTCCTATTGAGTGAAGGATTTTTTGTTTCTTTCAAGGGACAATAACCAAGACCATTAGTCATTTATTTCATGTTAGGCTCTATAGGGACACAAATACCTTGTTCTATAGCACCACATCCTTTTCCACTATAGCCAAGTTGTTTGATAAGTTCATAACCTCTTCCATAAGGCCTTTTTATTTCTTTCAGTTTCGGTGGTTGCTCACAATTGACTTCATCAAAGTTTTTTGTGTAATTTATTTCTTCCTCTAAAGTGTTTGAAGTAGATGCTTTCAAAGGTTCTTCCAAATTTTGTGTCGACATTACCACTTTTTATTTTCCATTTTGAGACTCTTTGTTTCTTTAGGAATTAATGTTAGTACTCACATGTAATAATGAGTGAGAGTGAGTTGTAGCAGTGACAACCCACATAATTATTATGGGTGTTAGGAATATTATGTTTGTTAGGTTCTTTAATGTTGATCATAAAAGCTTGTGCTTCTCCAAACAATCTTATGGGAAATTTAGTGAGTGGGGGACCAACTTGTGCCTCACTGATTAACCATCAA
This sequence comes from Sequoia sempervirens, assembly GCA_007258455.2. Taxonomy (NCBI): domain Eukaryota; kingdom Viridiplantae; phylum Streptophyta; class Pinopsida; order Cupressales; family Cupressaceae; genus Sequoia; species Sequoia sempervirens. Next base: position 232,946,060 of record VDFB02086081.1, on the reverse strand, counting down.
GATTTTTATAGAAGTAAAATCTTCTCTATGTTTTGGGAAAAGGGGGAAAGATAAATGTAGATAAAAAAGGGTTGTGATGCACAAAAGGTTTTACAACATTTCAAATCCTATCAGCTCCTTACTTCTGATAAAATGGACACAAAATGTTGTAGACCCTTCATTGCTAGGAAGAGAATGAGAAAATAAGGCCTGAGAGGGTATAGAGTAGTCATTCAAAACTCCCTATGGGAAGCACCCATTAAGGTCTAACAAAAATAAGGAAACTGATATTAATAGAATATTTCAGATTTCTACAAAACCCCTTTTTGCTCTTAAAACATAATATGAAATTCAACATAACCTTTATAGAAAATGAAAGAGTATAATGAACATGATCTAATTCCCAGAAGATAGCATCAAACATAAAAGGTAATGGCATATAAAATAATCACCAAGACTATATATACCGACATGAATTGACACAAAGCATTTAACATATACAAAATAAAGAAAGGAAACATGCAACAAAGGCCATATAGATGCACAATCCTGATATTTCTTCCTACTATTACTTATTCTTACAAGGTGAAAAGTGAGCTACTTTAGTCAATTGATCAATAGTTACCATAATGGCGTCATGTCGACGTGATGACGTAGGTAACCCTACAATAAAGTCAATAGATATAATATCTCATTTCCATTTAGGAATGAGATGTGGCTGCAATAATCCAACTGGATGTTGATGCTCGGCTTTGACTCACTGACATTCAAGACATCTCGACACATAATCAGCAATATCACATTTCATACCAGGTCATAAATACAATTGTCGAAGATCAGCACACATTTTCTTAACTCCTGGATGAGCTGAATATGGAGCTCGGTGAGCTTCAGTCATGATTAAAGTATGAATACCCTCTAAATGTGGTACATAAATACAACCTAAATGTCATAATATACCATCCGGTTCTAAGACATACCCTACAAATCGACCTTCTAAAGGTCTACCAGATTCAATCTTTGACCTCACTTCCTGATATAATCTATCAGTAGGAAGTGCAGCTAATATTTGACCTCTCAAATCTACTTCAAGAGTAGTAGCAGAGATCTCATGTCGATGTCGACTAAGAGCATCAGCCACTACATTCTCTTTTCCTTGAACATATCTCACTTCAAAATCGTACTCACACAAGAACTCCATCCACCGTCTCTGCCTAGCATTCAAGTTAGGTTGCATAAAGATGTATTGTAGACTACGGTGATCAGTATGAAGTTCAAAACAATGACCTAATAAGAAATGTCTCCACCAAACTAATGCATGTACTACCACAACTAGTTCTAGATCATGAGTAGGATAGTTTAAATCATGATCCTTGAGTTTGGGAGACTCATAAGCAATCACACGCCCATATTGCATCAAAACTACTCCCAAACCCTCTAAGGATGCATCTGTGCATACTACAAAATCCTTAGTATGATCAGGAACAATTAATATATGCGCATTAGTTAACTTTTCTTTAAGTGTCTGAAAAGCCAACTGACACTGCTTTGTCCAAACAAACTTCTTCCCTTTTATCTGAAGACAAGTAATAGGATGACCGATTCTAGAAAATCCCTCTACAAACTGCCTATAGTAACCAACTAGACCCATAAAATTATGAACTTCACCTACACTAGTAGGCACAGGCCAATCTACAATAGCTTGAATCTTTGAAGGATCCACAGCAATACCTTTCCCAGAAATCACATGTCCAAGATATTTAATCTTAGTTTGGAAGAAGTCACACTTCGTCAGGTTCACATACAATTGATTTTCCCTTAAACATTGCAATACCTATCTCAAGTGTTCTTCATATTCCTTCATGTTTCTTGAATAAACTAAAATATCATCGAGAAATACCAGGACAAAGTGATCAAGGTATGTACGAAAAACACCATTCATTAAACTCATGAATACTGATGGTGCATTTGTTAACCCAAATGGTACTACTGTGAATTCGTAGTGCCCATAACGAGTTCGAAAAGTAGTTTTATGAATGTCTACTTCAGCTATTCGCAATTGATGATAGCCAAATTTCAAATCAATTTTAGAGAACACATTAGCTCCCTTAATTTGATCAAAAAGATCATCGATTCTAGGCAAAGGATAACGATTCTTAATCGTAACCTTGTTCAATTGACGATAGTCGATACACAATCTAAGAGATCCATCCTTATTTACGAAGATGACAGGTGCTCCCCAAGGGGAAACACTTGGATGAATGAAACCCTTTACTAATAGTTCCTCTAACTGAATACGAAGTTCCTCTAACTCTTGAGTCATCATTCTATATGGAGCTCTAGATATAGGCTCAGCTCCAGGAACTAAGTCAACTCTAAAGTCAATATCCCTCTTCGGTGGCATTCCAAGTATGTCATCAGGAAACACGTCCACAAATTCCCTAAGAATAGGATGATCATCAAGAGATACCTCTCGACTCTCACCCTCTTCCAAATCTATAACTATTGTTGCAAACAGTTGACATCCCTGACGAAGACATCTCTTTAATTGCATAGCAGATATCATCCACAAAGAGATAGGTCTTTGAATACCTATGATTTCCACTTTCGCACCTATATCATTAATGAAACTAACTATCTTAAGTCGACAATCAATTATAGCATGATACTATGCTAACCAATCCATACCTAAAACTATATCATACGATCCTAAGGGTGTAACATATAAATCTACTAAGGTAGTTAACGTACCAATTTTAAGTTCACAATTATGCACTAAGTTTTCTACTGCTACTTTCACCCCTGAGGTGAATTCAACTTGCCACTTACCACCTTGCTTTACCGCCACAAGACCACAATAGTCTATAATGGTTGGTGAAATAAAGGAGTCAGTGGCTCCGAAATCAAAAAGAATGGAAACATTAACACCATATAACCTACCTGAAGTCTCGACCACTGTGTTCTGGTGATCGGCTTGGTGGTCATTAACCGCAACATATACTATATGTCATTGTCTTGCATCACCCACTGTAGGCTCTGAAACTGTAGGTCAAGGCCCAAAACCAGGAGGACCTCTCATTGGACACTGCCTAGCTATGTGTCCCTGCTGCCCACATGAGTAACAACCTATACCTGTGCCTCTACCAAATCCTCTACCACCTGAAGGTGCATTGGATTGCTGAAAACTACCCCTACTGATGGTAGACTGAGCACTCTGCGCAGGCTGATCCTGCCTATTGCGCTTGTTGTGCCACCAGTTGTGACCCTTTCCTGTTTGAGGACTATTACCTTGTTGTGATTGTGGATTGTTATTCTTTTGAGGTGTTTGTTGTTGTTGTTGCTTCCCACCCTTTGTGGGTGTCTATTGGTTCCTGGAGGAACCACCTGTCTATGCCTATCCACCCCGTGGACTAAAACCTACTATAGGAGCACTGCCAATCTGCACTCTTGTATGCCCACCTAATGCCATAATAAGGTTCTCCTCCACTATGCAAGCCTTCTCCACCACAACTTCCATAGTCTTTGGATCAAAGACTCAGACACCACCATTAATGCGGGTGTTTAAACCCCTGATAAAGTGTTGTACTAGCATAGGCTCATCATTGCCAATACCAACATACTGCTTGAGTTCATAGAACCTACGTTCATATTGCTCTATAGAAAGAGCCAACTAACATAGATCATGGAACTCATCAGCCCGACGCTGCCTCTAGTGTTCCGACAGGAACCGTGCTCTAAACCTCTTGAGAAATATCTCCCAAGACACTGCCCCAATATCTAAGTGGAGCTTCTGCTCCTCCAGGTGCCACCAGGTAGAGGTGAATCCTCTCAGATGCATAATAACGCATCTCGCACGGGTATTGCTACCGTAGGGGTGCATGGTGAAGCATCTACCCAAATCCAGTAGCCAGGTCTCAGCCTCTAATCCACCTCCTATACCATCAAAGGTAGGAGGGTGTGCCCTCAATAAATCCCTCATGTGTCCTGCAATAATAGCATCTTGATGTGTTGAGTCATCTACTCTCCCAGAAGATCTATCTCTCTCTGACAACCTCCTGTTCATCTACCTGTCTAGGTCCAAGATGAGCTAGGACCTCCTCTAATAATGGACGTATCTAAGAACCCTCTACTCCTGACTGTACAGGATTTTGTCCCTCATTCCTCTAATCCATCTATTCTACCTGATCACTGTGATGAGGGCTCAGAGGGGGAGTAACCTGAGGGATTGGCCCTCAGCCTCTAGCTCGACCTCTATCGTGACCTCTTCCTCCTCACTTAGGCATGTTCCTACACATAACAATAACGAGTCTTAGATACTATTCAACCAAGGCTAATAGTTTGTGACACTACGTACTAGGTCAACCTAATGGGCTCGCGATTACCCAGAGCGTCCAGTGTTTGTAACCTTGGCTCTGATACCAATCTGTAATGCCCCTTCATAGTAACCTAAGGAATGTTGCAATAGTGTATAAAAGTGTAATATTTTTTTTTAAAAGTATAATTGTTAAGTTAATTAGTTGCATACATTCATTAAGCTATGTGACGTTACACTACTTTGAGTTTCCATAGATGACTTTAGTATTTCACATTACACATATTATTTAACATAAAGATAAACATTGCATAATATTGAATTTCATTCAAGATATAATAAAGCAGAAACTTGTTTCATTCATTGCATTTGATAAAATATACAATACTCATTCATCTGAATTACATTTTACAAGTGTTCACTTCATAACAATTGAGGGATGCTTTCAAATACATGATTTACAATTTACAATGATATAGTACACATAAGTTTCCAAGTGCGAGCTCTCCATCCATGAAGCTCTCGATGCCATGATCAAACTAGGGAACCAACGGAGTAAGGTGCACGTTCCACCCACCCATGTGGTGCCCGTAGGTCCACCCCCCATGCTAGGAGATAGTAATATGGTTACCTAGACATAATCTACTAACCCTAGACACTAGTACACAACTAACAAATGGTTACATTGCTTCCAGATTTAAGACAATTGAATGTACTACATAGACAAGGTTGACTATTATTTTAGGTAGAGTGTCATCACAATATTGCAAAGGTTACCCTGGTGTTTCTTCCTAGGTTCCGACCCCCAACATGGGTTACCCTGGTAACCTCTTACAAAACCCGGCCCCTATTGCAAATCATTGAGAAATCGAATGTCTTTTGAAGATACAAGACACCGATTTTCCATTCCAGGCCTTCTCATCTTATACTCAAGAATGAAGTAGCTCAAGAGTCATAAGTGAGGCATAATATCTTATTAAGAGTTTTAATCTAACTATTGTGTCATTTAATTATCACTGACTTACTAACTCTTTGCAAGTTACCTTGACACCACTTTGTGTGTCGGCCCTTACAAAAAGCCACTCCCCTAAACATAACAAAGGAATCTAAGTTTTCTAACTAGGATAGACAAATTGCACAAAGAGATCAACACATAATACAAAAAATACCACAATAAATGTCACAATTCCGTTCACAAAAATCCAGTTCACTACCCTAGTTTGTTCATACATATGAAACCATGGTAACATTTTATTTCCCAAGAAAAGACTACATCTAGAAGACTTAATAACACATAAAAATCCCCATTTGCCCAACAGAAGAAAACACGATTTTAAAGTAGCAAATCAGGAATTATAAATGTCTAATTTTCAGATTTACTAAATCCAGTCATTCAAAAGAGTTAACATAAAAAAATTATAGCAATTAAATTGTAATTCTTTTCTCAAATGACTAAAGAAATTACTTCAAATAAATTCTATTTATAGCTTCCTCAATTTCACATAGAAACGAAAAATAAATAAATATTTTTTTATACTATCAAATATCTTATATAATTCCATATTTAAACACAAAAGTAGTTTTTTTTTTTTAAATAAAAGAAATATTAAATATATATATATATTTTTTAATTTAATATATATGCATATATATACTTAAATATAAAATATTAATTATATATATTAATTACAAGATTCGCATATAATAATAATCGACTTTAAAAATCATTATGTATAAAAGTTCACATTATTAAAAACCGAACTTATTAACCGAAACATAAAATGGACATTTTTTTTGAGATGAAGAATCACTGGTAAGGCTTGCGGCCATAGCCGCAGCTTCCCTGTGGGAGGACACAACCTTGCCAGGCTGCGCCCAGTAGCCACTGGTTGTTGTGCACAGCCATGGTGGCTGCGTCCACCACAATAAAATGTGGGGAGGGTTTCAGCCCTCCCCAATGTAATTAATTTTTTTTAAATATAATTCATAATTTTCGTACAGACGTAAATAAAAAAGATAAATTTATATTTTCGTAAAAATTAAAACAACAATAAGGAAATTTGCCTGTACGGGGATTCAACAAAATTTTAATATAATAATTTCACAATTGAATTTATATATGAAGAATATTAAATTGAAGAATTAAATAAATTTTCATAGGGTTTTTCAGTGGGGAAAATTGGGGAAATTTTACAAACTTCTTCAGGGTTTCCACAAGAAAACACGCACACTATATTTTCATTCAAACCCAATCTACCCCAGAGGTTTTTAATTTTCTTTTTAACAAATAATTCCCTTCATAAAAATTCAAGTACTTTCTACATAGGTTTTTCTGAAACTATAAATTCTTCACAAAACAGAATACAGAGAACAATTTATGTACAAGAAATATAGGGATTTAAACTAAGCTAATTTCTTATTAGAAGCATTCCCTTTCAAAAACCCACAAAATAAAATCTACAAGAAAAATACCTAATTTCCTTTGCTATCTAGTGAAGAAAGCCTCTATAGCCTTTGTTGCATGTAGCTTCCAAATCCTTCCTGAGAACCAAAGCCAAATAGCAATTAGAGTTTTTCCACAAATTTGCAACAAAATACCAAAATAAACATATACAAATAATTTTACAGAGCACCAAAATATTTTCCCGTGAATGATAGCATAACCTCTATGATTTCCCAGATCAAATTTTACCTTCATAAACAAATTTCCTCAACCATAATCATTAAATGCACTGGCACACATGTCGAGAATATGCAAAAATATCTCAACCACTTCTCAGATAACTTCTCTATTTCAAATTGCATGCATTTTAATTAATTAATTAATTTTATTTTAAATTTACAATTTTCAATGCAAATTTTATTTATTAATAAACATGCCATTTTCACAAAAATAGTATTTAATTTCAAATAAAGCTATTCACACACTTAAATAATTTAATTTAATTAATTAGTTTATTTAATTAAATAAGTTTAATCTTTTAAGATCAAACCATTTAACCAAATAAGCTAATTAATTAATTAAATAAAAAGCAACTAATTTCTTCAACATTTAAAAAATTAATTTAAATAATAGTAATTTAAAACATAATAAACTATTATTAAAATCAACATTTTTCCTTTCAAGCAATTAAACCAAACAGAAAAATGCAAGACAACCTATAACTCAAACTAAAACTGATAATGTACAGTGACCGGGTAATAGACTAGACTAGGATAAACCAAACTACTACCTCCCATTAAACATTTATGTTGAGTCTTGACACGCTCAGACCTGAGTACCCAGGTGGAGTCGGTGTCATGAACCTGCAATTCCTGCACCCAAGCAATAACATGCACATATATATATAAACCATTGTATAGGCACACCGTGCAGAGAAAATTACGGATATCATAGAGCACTCGCAAGCGAGTGATGCGATTTCGTTCTCCACACCAATACACATCACATCAGACTGATGAAATAAATAACTTTTAGTCCATCAAAACATATACATAACAACAATAATCAACTGAAAGTAAACACTAGTGGATCAATAATATCCAAACAAAGTGATCACCAGTCTAACAGTGTGAAAACGTATCAACAAAAAACATAAGCATAAATGGAGGGGTACTACATCAAACTATGTGTTGATGATGATTTACAATGGGGGAATAATCATAATTATGAGTTGATGATGTTTTTAATATTGAAGGTTAACTAAGTATTTTAATTCAAATGGTATTAACATGAAATTCTTCAATTAAATACTTCTAATTATATGATGAAATAGGCCATGTTAAGAGTATTACCTATCAAGTTTTTAATTAATGAATGACTTTAAACAAGTACTATACTCAAGAAATATGTTGACGAGAGAAAAAATAAATGATTAGAATGCTAGGGTAATGCTTCATTAAGTTTTTGGATAGGATTAATTAATGATCATGTTCATGATTGTAGATGATTTTAAATTATTTTTCTTTCGCTATGATTACTATGTGGTCATACTAACATGTCAATTGAGTGTGCAATATCATTCCATGGCGAATAGAACAAAGACCTCTCTAAGTAACCCTAATGTGAATAACCGATAATTCCATAATATAGTCCATTTAGAGGGACTATAGTCTCAATATATAATGTAAATGTGGTAATTTTGTTTGAAAATGTTTTTAAATATTTTTGGCATGTCTAAGTGTCTCTAGGATGTGAGTTGGCATCCCAGTTGGCCATTTTTAGATTTGACCTTTTTGAGTTTTCTAAAGGATTAGTAAATGTCTTATTTTATGTGTTTTTCATATTTTTTGGATCCCTAGGGTGGGTACCCAAGAGTTAGGTACCTTTTTAAACTCATACTTTAGAATTAGGCTAAGATGTGACCCCTATTAAGTGCTCCTTAAGAGTTTTGATGAAATTTAGGTTTGGGGATTTTGCTGACTTGTCACATCTCACTCCCCATTCTCCAAAGCTCACTTATGAACCTAGGAAAACTCACAAGATCTCTCACATGTGTGGTCCACCTTTGTAAGAATTTCATGGGAAAAAATACACTCCACTCCTTCCAAGGTATCACATATGTGTGAGCACTTATGGGAGGATGTTCCTTAAGGACAAATGGGAGGATGAAAAGTGTCACTTTCCCATTCAACGAATTCAAAATAAAAACTCCTATATATCATCCCTTTGAGGATGAAGAGGGGGTTCTTCTTTTGATTTTAATTTTCTTAAATTTTTTTAGCAAAGGGAGGGGGCTTGGAAAGAATTGGAGGGGAGATGGGAGCTTGGAAAAAATATTAAAACTCATCACTAAATCTCCTCAATCCTTTGATAGCTTGGAAAGGTAGGCTCCAAGCATCCCTTTTTTATTTCTTGTTTTAATCATGTGTAGAGGGAAGAGAAATGAAGTAAATGTGTTTTATTTGGTGCTTGCCTCTTTCTTGCATTTTGATGCTTTGTGTTGGGAAGGGTTATCTTCCCCATTGTGTGAGTGAATCTTGGATAAGATTTATGTGTGTATTCATTCCTTCAGTTCTTGTGTGTTTTCAAAGTTGTGTGTGTATTAAGTAAATGATTATTTTGTAGTCACGTATTGCTTGGGTGTGACCTAATCTCTTCAAAGACCACCCAGAACAAGAGTGGCCTTTGAGTAGGTCAATTGTTGGGAAGTGATAATCCCCTCAGCCTTTGGATTAGTTTTGTGTGTTCTTATGTAGGTATACAAGGAGTTTTGGATATAACATTACCAGCCTTGGAGAACCTTATGTATCCTATTGTGCAAAAATGCATTTGAATATTTATTGCTTGTAAATCCAATTGTAAGATTTCTTTTCAATATAGTGGAGTAAAATATGTATATGTAATGCTCTTAAGATACTATTGACCATATTTTCAAACTTTCAAAAGAAAAGAAAATGAAAAAAAACTATCATGTTGTTTTACTTTGTTTCCTTTCCTAATTAATCTTATAATATTTTTTCCTTATTTTTTAAAATTAAAATAACAAAAGTATATATAATGGTCCATATGAAGGTGGTTGGACATTTTAAGATTTAAATCAATTTATTATGGAAGTATGAAAGTTTTTTGGATAAACAAATATGGTATGAGAGATAACCTATTTAATTACTAATTCATAAAAAGACAATCATATTTTTGTAAGAAAATGAAATATAGGTGTCTATAAAAATATTTTGTAATGAATAGAATCTATTGATGGAGCGAAGGCAACTGGGTGGGAGGAGAAAGGATCCTAATTTGAATTTTGTAGGCGAATCTAGCAACAGTGAGGGTGTCCCAGAGGAAGATGATGACTAGTTTTTGCTCAGCGCGGGTCCTCTTCTATGTTTCCTAGCATTGAGTGTTGGCTGGAGGTTGCATTGCTCTTGGTGGTTTTTTGCTTGGTGTTTGTTGGTCTATCTAGTCATTTCCCTTGTGGTGGGTGAGTCCTTGCTACTCCATGGTTTCATTTGGTTGTTTTTCTGTGGTGTAGTAGTGGCTTCTCTATCTCCTCTTTTGGGGTCTTGTGCTACTTGTTTCCTATTCTCTTGGTCTTTGTAGGCTGAGGATAGGTATAATATTTTGATTTGGGGCTTCAAATGTTTGTTTGGGTCAGCTCCTTTTTTATTTCTTGACAATTTTCTAGAGTCATTTTGGAAGTTCCTGACTTAGGCTGGAAGTGGGGTTTATCCTTCACTCACTAGTATTCCTCCTCTGCAATGCTCTTGGATTTTTTTCATGAGCTTGGTGTGCCTCAAGAGGGTTGTGCTTCAATGTTTATTCTCTTGGGAGGTTTTTGGGGGTGTGGTGGCTACCCTCCTTGATGCCGCTTTGGTTGTTCTTAGGGTTTGTGCTAGGTGTTCCCTTGTATTGATGTGGTCCTTGTTGGATTTATCTCTATTGGAGGTGTTATCCTCCTTGTTCTCTCTGGTTTTTGGTTAGGCTATACTGTCTCTATCTTTGTGGCTCTTCTTATGGTTGTGCAATGTTTTGTTCAGTTATTTTTTTGTTCCCGTTTGGTGTTGTGGGGTGCTCCCCATGGTGGTTGAGTCCACTATGTTGCTTATGATTATGGCTCAGTTCTTTTTTTTTCCCTAGGTTTTTGGATGAGGATTGTTTTGTGGGGGATTCTCTATCTATTTTTCTTTTAGGCTCCCTGTTGGGCTTTTGGCTTTTGGCTTCTCTTTTGACTCCTTCAAATGGGTTGCTCCTATTGTGTATCTTGTGTTCCAATGGTATTTTGTGGAAGGGTGTGTTTTTGCCTTTCCCTTTGCTTCTCTTGTTGGCCCGTCCTCTCGAGTTGTTGATGGTTTTCATATTTTTCCTTGCTAATGGCTGGGTGGCTTCTTTCCCATTTCTCCAATTCGTGTCTTCTATTATGGAGAAGACTATTTCTGCTATGGTGGAGTCCTCTCTTATAGAGTTAGATAGGGAGTTTGTGGATTTGTGGAGGTGTTTCCCAGGCTATTGGATTCTACTCTTTTAGTACCTATTAAGGTGGTATATGTTCCTATGGAGGTGGAGTTGTTTGTTGTTATGGTGGGGCTATGGTGGTGGCAAGGGTTTTCATGGAATCTGCTCCTATAGAGGGGATCCTACTCCTTTTGAGGTGGAGTTTGATTTGGCTATTCAAGTTTGGTGGTTCTACAAGAGGTTCTAATCTACTTCTTGCTAGGTGGATTTAGGTTATGAATGTGTGATCAATGGGTTGAAGGTCCCTATTAAAACCTAGTATGTTCCTGGTTGTAAGTGGGTTTTTTGGTCTAAGTTCCCTTATAAAACTTGGCTTTGTGGGGTTTAAGGTTCCTGTCAAAACCTTCTGATTTGAGCAAATATGGGTAGTCTTGTTGTTTTGTTTTGTATCTGCTGCTGGTTGTCATTAATGATTCCTTGTGTAGCTTGTTCTTCTTTGTGTGGGTTTCAGGTCCCTATCAAAACCTGTTTGTAAATGGTTTTGGGTCCATTCAAAACCTATGGTTTCAGGTCCATTCAAAACCTGTTGTAAATGGTTTTAGGTCCATTCAAAACCTACTTTTCCCCCTTAATCAAAACATATTTTGTAATGAAATTCTTCTCTATAGCTATTTTTGTATTCCTTCTAATATGTAGATTTATATTGTTGTTGGAAGTATTAAAACAATAATGAAAAGATCTACAAGCTCCATTTTTATGTGAAAATACAATCTTGGGGATATTTGATGTTTTGCTTATATTTTAAATTATGTATCTTCATTTTCTATGTAAATATGAATAATTATGTGTTGGCGAATATATATCTTCTATACAAAATCTATATTCAGTCATATGTTATTTGTTGTAACCGATCTTACATACAAAGATAAAACAAAAAATAAAATAAAATAAGAAGGTATATAATTTATTTAAGGAATTTACCTGAGTGTATATTACTCATCAATTCATAGCTAGATATACTAACATATATTCCCATTCCTATAATAATACTTGTATCAAATTCCTTTACTCAATAAAAAGAAAAGAAGAATAAGTAATATGATTATATATATCTTTATACATATGTCTCCCTTTTCTAGTTTAACTAGTATTGAATATATTCACACACACAAATATATTCACACACATATGTTAATGGATTACTAAACACAACATATTAAAAATACCTTTCCTCAAATTAAGGAATCATATCAAGAACATGTTTGAAAATAGGGGATTGTAAATCTTATGTTTAAAATAATTTAAAACATATTTGAAAATGTATTCATACACCTAGAATCATATTTGTGACATTTTGAAAATGTATTCTACAAATAATTTGTGATTTCTAAAGCAGATTTAAAACATATGTAAATGTATGTATACACATCTAGAATTATATCAAGAATAGGTTTAAACCAGATTTTATGTTCCAGTATTAAGATTTACATATAAATATTTATTAGAAAAGAAAGAAAGAAAATCTTTTAACAAAAAATTTAAGCAAGGAGAGGGATTTGAAGAACCACTTTCTCCATAGGCCATAGCCTATGAGGAGTATGGAGCTTCCTTACTACCCCTCTCAAATAGAAGGGCATGACCACAAGGGTGTCGTGAACCTTGTAAGGGGCATTGTTGTGCCTTGTACACACACCATGTTGAAAATGAAGACTCCTTTTTCAGTAATTGGGTTCTTTAGTTTTATTTTCTTTAGATGGTTTTCCTTTCAAATAACTGTGGGCTTTTGTAAGGCCCCACCTTGCATGTGATTAGTAAATCCCTAATATGTTTTATGTGATCCTAAATAGATGGTAAGATGTGTTATGGATGACAAATAGTGTGATTATATGATAATATTCTTGCTTATGCTACCATGAATGTAAGACCCCATTTCGTATCCCCCATTTTATTTCAATTGATCAAGTAGTTAGATGATAATTATGATGAAATGAATGATACAAATATTTTTTAGGATTCATGGGCATTAACCTTGATTTAATTATGATAGATGCACATGTGAATTGTTGGATATAACTTGAAAGTGCTAGGTTATTTGGCATATTATATTTTGGTAAATGGTTCATCGTTAATGTTATAGGAGTTTAAAATGAATTACTAAGGTGGTAAACAAAATGATGGAGTGACTATTTCATTGACTATATTCTTCTATTGGAGTAAGTGTGTATTTCCTTTTATTATAATGAAAATTGAATCATTAGGTTCATTTGATGTATTAATGAGTAAATAGGTCATGAGTGAAAATTATGTGAATTGGATTAGCTAATAATATGAAGAGATATATGATCTAATCATGCTGACCTTGGTAATGTGCAAGAATCAAATATGCAAATAGGAGGATAGATATATGTTGGAATAAAATCAAATACATCTTTCGGAAGTTCTAAGTGTAGCCCTATTTGAATTAGAAGCGTTTGAGGTTTTATTATTGGCTGGGTGATTGAGTAGAATCCAATTGTAGGACATGTGATATGAGTTTGGTTGGGGTTGGAACCCTTGGTTAAGATCAAAATTCGTATGGATTTTTGTGTGGGTTTTAAAAAGGGAGTACTACATCAATTTCCTTGGTTTTTGAACAAGAATAGACCCTAGGACCTATACCTATGGGTTTGGAAACTTTTTGAAACATGTGAACTTGTCCTTGGAGTTTGAAAAGAGCCCTCAAAAGTCCACATTCATGAATGTGACAAATTCAAAAAAAGTGTTGGGGCTTGGGAAGAGTGACTTGTCACTCTCAACTTTCTACTCCCCAAAAGTTCTTGGAATTAGCACAAGACTCGCACATGTGTGAGCACTTGTGGGAAAGAGTGTAGGTTTGGGGATCCCTATATATCTCAAGAAGATGGAAGATTTGGGCATTGCCCACTTCTCCTCTTGGAGAACTTTAGGATAGGTGGAAATAGAGGATGAGAAGAGGGGAGGAATCCATCTCTTTGGGAGGATAGTGATCAATATGGCATGGCTTGGAGAGGAAGGATGGAGGAAAGAGATCAATCCCTTGACATAAAGAAAAAGAAAAAGAAAAAAAATGAAAAAAAAGATAAGTCCTTCCTATTTTCATTTACCCTTGTTCATTGGTTGTAAGAAGGTGATTTAGTGCATCGATCATGGTTGAAAATAGAAAGCAGAGGACTTAGATGAATGAAATTTGTGCTATGTTGGTACATTTCTTTGTAAAAATGAGAAGAGACTCCATTTATCTTCATGAAGCTAAAATAATTCCTTGCTCGGGGGTATGGCTAGAGCCCACGAGGCTCCATGACGCCATTACGATAGGGTGGAGAGCAAGCCATGTTCTAGTTTGTATTTCATTGTATTCTTTCTATATTGTTTGTATTATTAGAAGCTAGTATGTGGTGGTAAATTGAAAGGAAAAGAAAAAAATTAATCTTATTCAATGGGATACTACTTGTGTCATCCTATGTTTAAGGTGAAATATAGAGGGTCTACAAATAGATTATGCATCTTATGGTAAATAGGAGGGGAATATCTTATAAGCTTTTATCAAAATAAGTGTATGGAAGAAAAGAGCATTTTCATTAGAAATATAATATAATTTGAGCATTTTAATTATTATTTTTTTTGTTTTATGTTGCCCAAAGAATATATATATATATTCATCTATATATATATATATATATATATACAGAGAGAGACAGAGAGAGAGAGAGAGAGAGACATTTGTAACGATAAATGTAGGAATTGCATGCTTATGAACCAAGGCTGAAGTAAAACATAAGTACAACAAAGGAGTATGCTTATTTTATTATAAATAAAATAATATAAATTCCTTTCTAATAAAGTCTCTTGACAAATTTTATCTTAAATGTGGCTAAAAGGGTGTTTTGAAGACAATTTGTTGCGTGACCATTACAGAAAAAAAAGTTATGCTATCTCATACATACACCTATGAGAGGGAAAATTCCACTAATATATAAAAAAAAAAAAGAACAAAAAAATGCTCATTGCATGGAACAAGGAAGAATATATTAAGTTGATTTTTACATATTTATTTTGATGTGTATGACTAGAACAAAATGTATAACATTTTTTTTTGTATTTATGGCCTGTTGCAACCAACAGAAGAAGGAATGCATTTTGATGAAGTTACCATAATAGAAACTAATAGATAAATGAAAAAATTTAGATTGAATCTTTGTGGTCTTAAGAAAATACAATTGTTTCACTTTTAATCTCCTATAGAATGCTTGAAGAGAAAATAGGAAAATATAATAAGAGAAAGAAATGTCTGAACAAAATTATATATATGGTGTAATACATATGTTCAAAAGCGGAGGTTCATTCTTTTTTAAATGTAATAGGGAATTTTTGTTATCAAAACAAACAAATCACCCTGCACTATAAGATTTAGTTTTAAAATAGAAAAATGTTTAAACAATCCAGAAACTAGCAAGGGAAGAAACAAAAATAGGGAAAAAAGAATAAAAAATCAAGTCGAGTCGAAGCCCCTAAAGCAATATGTCATTAATGTTGGACTACCGACCCATACCCAACTACTAAACTCTGGCAGCGCATAGTTTGAGAGGTCATTTGATGGTGATGGCTTTGTGGTGGGAGTTTTTATGGCTGTAGTTGTTTATTCTGAGCCAAGACTTGATAGTTAAAGAGGACACTATTGTTTATTGTTTATCCCAATGTTGCATTTTTGTTTTTACAATATGTGTAATGCAGCATGGCATTAGCTATTAAGCAGATAATGATGCAATTGATAAGGCAGAGTAAACAAGGGTCTATATAGTTCTACTATTTCAAGTTTTTATCAGCAGCCATATTGCATCCATATCAAGGCAAGACCATTAAGCAAATCTTAGTCGATCATCATTCTTCGTAACCTCCCTTTCTGTCGTTTTCTTTCTTACTCTCCTTGCTGTTGTTGGTAACAGCTCCTCCAAACTCTTCCCCACTGGTAATACTTTTTTTTACTTCTCCAATCTGGCGAGCTGCAGCCAGAAAATAAGGTTTTGACAGAGGGTTCTAGAGTATGTTTATTGTAATATAAAATATTCTTTATTCATAGCTGGCTAGGATGGGATTCAACTCGCAGTATAATTCCTTATCTTCATTACATTTGCATGCTTGTCTGTAACATGCTACGAAGTTACCAATATTCTAAAGTAATATAATAAGCTATGGGACATGCTATCATGGGCTTTCCATATGAGAGTCTTAAGCCAAAACTTAACTATAATTTTTACTTTCTTTAATCTAAATCCATAAACACCCTAGTTTGAGGAGCTTCCTATTGGGAAATGGTAAGAGACTCGAATATAAGGTAAATGACAATTTAATGGATGCTAGTGTATTTAGTATTATTTGTGGAACACCACCTTTATTAGTAATTAAAAATAAAATTCAATGATGCTAGGTGTTAAGCCATACCCTTACCAAGAGAAATACATGAAATAAAAAAAGAAAAGATAATGTTATATGATAAAAAGAGGAAGGAGGCAATATATCCCCACTAATACCTTAAATAATGTTTTATGTAAGGAGGAAGTAGGATATTCCTAGGATTCTAAGAGGAAAGAACTCATTCCCTCTTTATTCGATTATCTTACCTTTTTCTTTAGAGAAAAATAATAATAACATGCAAATAGAGTAAATAGCACATATTTAATTCTTATAATTTTCTATAAATATTTTTCTTAGAAGTGCATAAAAAAGGTAATTAAATAAAGATGAACATATTATTATTTATTTATTTATTTAGTAGTTAATTAAATAAATGCTATGTAAGGATATATATGTTTATATATATAATTATAATTTATTTTGTTAAGGGCAAGTAATTAATTAAATAATATGAATAATTAATAGATGTATATACGTACATAATTGATGAATTGAGAGATCAGTAATAATTTTGTCATTGTTGTATCAATGGGGAAGTTGGCTAATGATCGAACTCTTTGTTACTCTAAATTTGTCTAATCAACGAGTTTGTCATTATTGGATGATTAATGTAACAATAAATTAGTGACTATTAAGTCTCAATCCTTAACCCTAAAATAGGAGAATATTAATGGAAGATCTAATAAAGGCACCATTGTATAAGTAGATGATGGATGTATCATCATCATTGCATTTAAGGAATGATCCTTGGGGGGTGATCGATAGTAATATCATTAAGGAAAATTCAAAGTTTTTACATTAAAGTGTTAGGTTAACACTTGTTCCTATGGTATTTATCAGTTTATTTAAAGTTAAACAAAAAGAAAAAAAATTGTTGGTTTTTTTTTTCTTGCGAAAATTTTAGGCAAGACACTTGGAATCAGAGTCCTAGGTTGTAACTCTAGGGAGCTCTGGGGATGAATTGGGCATTAAGTATTGTGTGTTTGTGGATAAATGTGCAAACCATTTTATGTAAGTTAGAATAAAAAAATAATTGATAAGGAAAATTCTAAGGGACTCACATAGTGTAGTAGTTGAGTACTTAGTTGTAATTATCTAACCCAAATAATGTTGTAAAGTACTAAATTTTCAATAATTGATAGTTATAGATAGGCCAAACAATTATTTAAGTAATGGCATTCAACTTTTTAAAGAAACTCAATCTAAACATGGTCCCTTGATTTAAGCAAATAAGGTGAATGACTTGAGCCACATATTAGTCTAATTAACAAGGGCTATGGTAGGAATCTAGCCTTCTAAAATTAAATTTTCTTAAGCCTTAAAAAAAAGGTATAATTGAGTTCTTGAAGTATGGGCTTTACCTAAAATGCATGAATAGTTTAATAGGACATCATGATGTGTAGTATTAAAGAAACATTATTTTGTTGACTTCCTAAGACCATAATTCTTAAATACAATAATAATGTAATTTCTTAAGAGTTGTGGGTGTTTAGGAAGCAACATATTTTCTTATAGAAACCATAGTATGAATAAAGGATGGAACATCATGACTATATTTGGAAACATGTAACTAGCCAAAAAAAGAAAGAGTTATATGGACCACAAAAGAGATTAATGTGTTAAAGGTCATAATTAAATGAGTTTAAATCTCTTAACCCTTGATTTTATCAAATCAAATTAACAACAAGAGTGAAAGAATAGGGAACCTCTTGACCTTGTTTTATGTGCAATTTGACCACCCCATACATTTAGGATTTAAAATATTGTCAACGATTAAAATTAAAACTTTAAGGTGTAGATTGTTGGACCTGAGTCTAAGGACTTGTTCATGATTGGGTAATAGGTTCAAGATACTCATAAGCTACTACTTGCATGCCCTAGACCATGGTACATTCCTAGGTCTTTCCTATTACTCCAAGATCTTGATTTACACATAGTGTATCAGGACATAATTCCTATTCTTATGAATCAACAAAGGAATCACTTTATGGATGGTAGGAGAAATTTCATGTATGATGATATCAACTTCAATCAAAACCTTGCATTGTACAGTAAATCCAATTTATGAAAAAGGTTAAAATTAGATTCTACCTTGAATTGAATGATTAAAACTTAAAGTATTTACAAGAAAAAAGAAAACTTTTGCAAATAAATGGCAACCTAGTAAACCTAATAGAGTTATAACAACAGCCAAACTCTTACGTCTCATTGGTTAAAGTTTAAATAACATACAAAATAACTCGATTTCTAAGATTGAAGTCCAAGGCAAATGCATAGAAGGATTCAATTAATATATGATTGTGAGGATCAATAGATGTGGTGTTTAAATTATTTCCTATAACAATTATATATAAAAAAAACTTTTTGAAGAGACGTTATCAAAATAGGAAATTAGTGTAAAACATTGCCTAGGAAGTAGTCATGTATACAATTATGTGTTGACCTTGAAGGTCGTGGATGTCACAAAAATTGAATAATAAATTATGGAATTTATAAATTGAGTAATGAATTATGTGTGATTCACAGGGTAATAAGTGATTGGAAAGTTAAATTGTATAGATAAGAGGCACTAAGTAGAATTGTAACACTTTCAACTAATGTTGTACATTCTAAACCATTGACTATACCCACTCTTTAAGGGAAAATCATATACACCTGAATGTAAAGGAGAAAACTTAAAGGTAGATAAAACTTCCTAGAATTTTACTCATTGTACGTCTTTATGAGGTTAGACAGAACCGTGATTATAAAAATGGCGATTAAAACATGTGAATAAATGGTACAACCATAGATAGCAAAATGCAAGATTTGTAAAAGTATATTAATGAGTTGTGAGAATTACTATTTCATGATTTATCATGTGCTTTATGAATTGAGTGTGCTTTCCTTTCTCATAGTACAATGGTTCAAACAAAAATAGTTGACTATCTTCCTTATTAAGTAAGAAACCTTCTCTAGAATGTTGTGAAGATTATAATGGAATTACCCATATTGATATGTTAGTGAATATAATAAACATGGTTGAATGAAAGAGGAAGAATGGTATGGATAAATATAGAAAAACCAATCTTGATCATTTATGTAAAACACTTAGTAAGACGGGAAGTGTGGTGTACCATGTATTGTTAAATTATAGGAAAATGGAGTAATATACATAAGTTAGATTTTTGTATCATCTAGTGATTTCTTTTAGGTATGCAAAGGGATTAGATATTTACAAAATTAAGAAGAAAAGTGAATATTGTTTAAAGAAAATTAAGTGTATGTAAGTAAATTGATTTTTTTTCCTACAATATGGTGAATTTCATAAAGTGTATTATGTTATGACATGTGAAGTGAAAGCCAGTAAATGTGTTGTTCCCCAAGTACGAGATATAGGGTATCTGACTTGGGATAAGGGTGAGTGGATGTCAAGTCTGATCCCTTATGTGTACCCTTTGTGTAAGCTAGCTAGTTGCAAGTTCAAATAAATGTGTTAAGTGTGTGTGTCTATTAAATGAAATGTGATGTATCCCTTTGTGTTAGTCTTATTTGTATGTTAAATGTGTACCCCTAGTGTATGGTTCCCCCCTTATGGGAGTGCGATGCCAGCTAGTGTAAATAGGGGTTGAGAGGCACGTGTTCTCCCATCGGGAAATTATGAGCTCAGGGCATTGTCCCTAATCCTAATAAAGGATCTATGTCGATTCATTGTAAACCCCCCATCGACGTTGATCGTGGCCTACTCCCCCATATATTAGAGCCACACTCGTTGGTTCATAGTGCAAACCTACTCCTTGATGTTTATAACCCATGGTTAAAGGATGGAATTATGTGGACCATATGGATTACATATTTTGGATATTTCAACAATGCTAGATATTGGTACTATGTGAAAATGTTCACCATGATTTTGTGAGTTATCATATTTATGTGGTCAAGGACCACCAGTTATTCATTTTTATGTGGTCAGTGACCACCAGCTATTCATATTTATGTGGTTAGGGACCACCAACAATTGCATGCTATTATACTTATGTGGTTAGAGAACCACCATTCCCCTCCTCCCCCTTAGGTGGCTTATCAAGTCACATGGTGCTTGTAATATGCAAATTCTATTGTTGGAAAATAAATTATTGAAAATTTCTTAATTGATGTTTTATTCTATTTTACACCAGCAATGTGGAATTTTACATTTATTTTATCAGGCTATTCAGCCATTTGAAGATTTTTATAGTCCAAGTTGCCTCAAGGACTTATTTAATTTCATTTTTGAATTAAGATTGCAATGTTGAAATATAGCTACAATTGATCTTTATTTGGTTTTTCCCTTGATTTTATAATTTTCTATTTTATTGAAATGTTGCTTTATGATCTTATGATTTCTTGTTTTGAGGCTTTCTTAATGTTTTCTAACTGTTGGTAAGTGTTGTGTAATGTGACATATGTAAACTGCCATATCCTGGGAAGGTTCCCTGGCAGGTTGTATAGGGGAGTAGATGCGTTGGGGAATTATGAATTATTTTAAAGCGGTTGCAAAGGGGACCGGTATGGGATGGTCATTAATCCATTCTTACCCTAGATCTATGATTGATCTTGTTGTACCTTCCTTTTGGAGGATAACCACCTTAAACAAACAAAGGGAAGGTACTAGGAAATGTATGGAAGGGTCCTTAGAGAAGGGCCTTGAGAACATATTTCCTAATGGCTATGGTATCCAAGAATATCCATCCTTGTAAACCCCATTGAACCTTGTAACATGAATTATGTAATTATTGTGATTTATGGATAAATTTGTAATTAAATAACATGTGAAAAGACTTGACTGCTATTTGAGAAAGAAAGTGACAAACAAAGTTGGGAATATCATTATTCTAGAGACATGATTGATATTGGAAAGAAAATATGTTTGAAAACATCATGAGTGATGTTTATGATGCAAAAATGGAACCTTGAAGGGTGGATAAGGATGTTATTGTGCTTTGGATACATGTTGGTGTAATTGTTAAAAAAAAAAAAAACTGTTAATTACATAGATAATTACTAGTATTTATTACATTGTGAGTGTATTGGTTAAATGTTCTATGGTGAGAAATTTGTTTTAATTATTTAGAGGTTTGATGTATGGAAGGGATGTCTCTAATATGCGCTTATAGTTAAATATTTTGAATCACTTCATCATGGAAGTAAAGTTATTGGTATGTTTAATAGATTATGTACATTACTATATGAAGGTTATGTTTCCAAACATTAACAACTTCCAGGAGGAAGTCTAAATTAAGGGGAGGGGGATGCAAGGCCCCACCTTGCATGTGATTAGTAAAGCCCTAATATGTTTTATGTCATCCTAAATAGATGCTAAGATGTGTTATGGATGCCAAATAGTGTGATTATATGATAATATTCTTGCTTATGCTACCATGAATGTAAGACCCCATTTCGTATCCCCCATTTTATTTCAATTGATCAAGTAGTTAGATGATAATTATGATGAAATGAATGATACAAATATATTTAGGATTCATGGGCATTAACCTTGATTTAATTATGACAGATTCCCATGTGAATTGTTGGATATAACTTGAAAGTGCTAGGTTATTTGGCATATTAAATTTTGGTAAATGGTTCATCGTTAATGTTATAGGAGTTTAAAATGAATTACTAAGGTGGTAAACAAAATGGAGTGACTATTTCATTGACTATATTCTTGTATTGGAGTAAGTGTGTATTTCCTTTGATTATAATGAAAATTGAATCATTAGGTTCATTTGATGTATTAATGAGTAAATAGTTCATGAGTGAAAATTATGTGAATTGGATTAGCTAATAATATGAAGAGATATATGATCTAATCATGCTAACCTTGGTAATGTGCAAGAATCAAATATGCAAATAGAAGGATAGATAAATGTTGGAATAAAATCAAATACATCTTTCGGAAGTTCTAAGTGTAGCCCTATTTGACTTAGAAGGGTTTGAGGTTTTATTATTGGCTGGGTGATTGAGTAGAATCCAATTGTAGGACATGTGATGTGAGTTTGGTTGGGGCTGGAACCCTTGGTTAAGATCAAAATTCATACGGATTTTTGTGTGGGTTTTTAAAAGGGAGTACTAAATCAGTTTCCTTGGTTTTTGAACAAGAATAGACCCTAGGACCTATACCTATGGGTTTGGAACCTTCTTGAAACATGTGAACTTGTCCTTGGAGTGTGAAAAGACCCCTCAAAAGTCCACATTCATGAATGTGACAAATTCAAAAAAAGTGTGGGGGCTTGGGAAGAGTGACCTGTCACTCTCAACCTTCTATTCCCCAAAAGTTCTTAGAATTAGCACAAGACTCACACATGTGTGAGCACTTGTGGGAAAGAGTGTAGGTTTGGGGATCCCTATATATCTCAAGAAAAGTGAAGATTTGGGCATTGCCCACTTCTCCTCTTGGAGAACTTTAGGATAGATGGAAACAGAGGATGAGAAGAGGGGAGGAATCCACCTCTTTGGGAGGATAGTGATCAATATGGCATGGCTTGGAGAGGAAGGATGGAGGAAAGAGATCAATCCCTTGACATAAAGAAAAAGAAAAAAAAAGAAAAAAAAAGAAAAGATAAGTCCTTCCTATTTTCATTTACCCTTGGTCATTGGTTGTAAGAAGGTGATTTAGTGCATGGATCATGGTTGAAAATAGAAAGTAGAGGACTTAGATGAATGAAATTTGTGCTATGTTAGTACATTTCTTTGTAAAAATGAGAAGAGACTCCATTTATCATCATGGAGCTAAAATAATTCCTTGCTTAGGGGTATGGCTAGAGCCCATGAGGCTCCATGACGCCATTACGGTAGGGTGCAGAGCAGGCCATGTTCTAGTGTGTATTTCATTGTATTCTTTCTATATTGTTTGTATTATTGGAAGCTAGTATGTGGTGGTAAAATGGAAAGAAAAGAAAAAAAAAATCTTATTCAATGGCATACTACTTGCATCATCCTATGTTTAAGGTGAAATATGGAGGGTCTACAAATAGATTATGCATCTTATGGTAAATAGGAGGGGAATATCCTATAAGCTTTTATCAAAAGAAGTGTATGGAAGAAACAAGCATTTTCATTAGAAATAGAATGTAATTTGAGCATTTTAAATAGTTTTTTTTGTTTTATGTTGCCCAAAGAATACATATATATATATATATATATATATATATAGAGAGAGAGAGAGAGAGAGAGAGATTTGTAACGATAAATGTAGGAAGTCCTTTATAAATATGGTTATTTTATTATAAATAAAATAATAAAAATTCCTTTCTAGTAAAGTCTCTTGACAAATTTTATCTTAAAGGTGGCTAAAAGGGTGTTTTGAAGACTATTTGTTGCTTGACCATTATAGAAAAAAAAAATGCTATCTCATACATACACCTGTGAGAGGGCACATTCCATTACTATATAAAAACAAACAAATCAGAGAAAATAGGAAAATATAATAAGAGAAAGAAATGTTTGAACAAAACTATATTTATGGTGTAATACATATGTTCAAAAGCGGAGGTTCATTCTTTTTTAAATGTAATAGGGCATTTCTGTTATCAAAACAAACAAATCACCCTGCACTATAAGATTTAGTTTTACAATAGAAAAATGTTTAAACGATCCAAAAACTAGCAAGGGAAGAAACAAAAATAAGAAAAAAAGAATAAAAAATTAAGTCGAGCCGAAGCCTCTAAAGCAATATGTCATTAATGTTGGACTACCGACCCATACCCAACTACTAAACTCTGGCAGTGCACAGTTTGAGAGGTCATTTGATGGCGATGGCTTTGTGGTGGGAGTTTTTATGGTTGTAGTTGTTTATTCTGAGCCAAGACTTGATAGTTAAAGAGGACACTATTGTTTATTGTTTATCCCAATGTTGCATTTTTGTTTTTACAATATGTGCAATGCAGCATGGCATTAGCTATTAAACCGATAATGATGCAATTGATAAGGCAGAGTAAACAAGGGTCTATATAGTTCTACTATTTCAAGCTTTTATCAGCAGCCATATTGCGTTCATATCAAGGCAAGACCATTAAGCGAATCTTAGTCGATCATCATTCTTCGTAACCTCCCTTTTTGTTGTTTTCTTTCTTACTCTCCTTGCTGTTGTTGGTAACAGCTCCTCCAAACTCTTCTCCAATCTGGCGAGCTGCAGCTAGAAAATAGGGTTTTGATAGAAGGTTCTAGATTATGTTTATTGTAATATAAAATAGCCTTTATTCATAGCTGGCTGGGACGGGATTCAACTCGCAGTATAATTCCTTATCTTCATTACATTTGCATGCTTGTCTGTAACATGCTACGGAGTTACCAATATTCTAAAGTACTATAATAAGCTATGGGACATGCTATCGTGGGCTTTCCATATGAGAATCTTAAGCCAAAACTTAACTATAATTTTTACTTTCTTTAATCTAAATCCATAAACACCCTAGTTTGAGGAGCTTCCTATTGGGAAATGGTAAGAAACTCGAATATAAGGTAAATGACAATTTAATGGATGCTAGTGTATTTAGTATTATTTGTGGAACACCACCTTTATTAGTAATTAAAAATAAAAGTCAATGATGCTAGGTGTTAAGCCATACCCTTACCACGAGCAATACATGAAATAAAAATAAATAAATAAAGATAATGTTATATGATAAAGAGTGGAAGGAGGGAATATATCCCCACTAATACCTTAAATAATGTTTTATGTAAGGAGGAAGTAGGATATTCCTAGGATTCTAAGAGGAAAGAACTCATTCCCTCTTTATTCGATTATCTTACCTTTTTCTTTAGAGAAAAATAATAATAACATGCAAATAGAGTAAATAGCACATATTTAATTCTTATAATTTTCTATAAATCTTTTTCTTTGAAGTGCATAAAAAAGTAAATAAATAAAGATAAACATATTATTTATTTATTAATTTATTTAGTAGTTAATTAAATAAATGTTATGTAAGGATATATATATATATATATAATTTATTTTGTTAAGGACAAGTAATTAATTAAATAATAGATGTATAAACATACATAATTGATGAATTGAGAGATCAGTACTAAATTTGTCATTGTCGTTAAATGGGGAAGTTGGCTAGTGATCGAACTCTTTGTTACTCTAAATTTGTCTAATCAACGAGTTTTTCATTATTGGATGATTAATGTAACAATAAATTAGTGACTATTAAGTCTCAATCCTTAACCCTAAAATAAGAGAATATTAATGGAAGATCTAATAAAGGCACCATTGTATAAGTAGATGATGGATGTATCATCATCATTGCATTTAAGGAATGATCCTTGGGGGGTGATCGATAGTAATATTATTAAGGAAAATTCAAAGTTTTTACATTAAAGTGTTAGGTTAACACTTGTTCCTATGTTATTTATCAATTTATTTAATGCTAAAAAAAAAGAAAAAAAATTGTTGCGAAAATTTTAGGCATGACAGCTTTGATTTTGAAGTTTGGTGATGTCTGTTGAAAATTTAGCCTTTTCTAGAATTGCGAGGATTTGAGGATCATCCAAATGGGCCCTTATTTTTTTCAATATGTAATTTCTACAACTGGTGAATTATGTAGCTTTGAATTTTCCTTGTTTGGATATGAGTCCCGTTTAGACAAGGTTGAGCATGGGTCATTTTTTTGCAATGTCAAGAGTTGATAATATTTTCATAGAGGTTGATGAGCGCTTGCCACCCTATCAATGATGAAAAAATTATGGCATTTGGTGGAGGGATTTATATGGATTTCAATGTGATTTTATAAGTTAATTGAAATCATTTCAAGCTATAGACTTACTATTGGGTGCTCTAGGCGACTAGTCTATGCTTGCTTGTGTGAATTTGATCCCTTCTAAGTGTCCCTTTCTAGGTTTCTTCATGTTTCTAGGTATTTCTCTAGGGTTTCCTCTTGTTTTCCTTAAATTTTTATAGCTATGTGGTTGGCTAGGGTGCATTTCAGTAATATAGGACAAGTTTGAGTATTATCTATTTCAAAATTCAATATTAGATGTTGGCCCTAGTAAGTCCCATTTGAAATTTAAAATAAATTAAGAGTTTTGAGGTAATTAATTTAATTTATCCTAGGTGGTTGGTGGCGCATTGTACATCATGACCACCATTGTTTCTTTGGCCATCTCAATTATAGTTTTGGAGTTGGTATTTTGAACTTCATGATTTATTTTTCCCTAAGGGATGAAGTTCAATCTCGAAGTTTTAGGGCATTATTTCGGTTAAGGTATCATTTCATTCATTCATTTATTGAATGTATTTTGTTATTGGTTGTTCATTAAAAATATTATTGTAGAAACCCATGGAGATATTTCCTTTGGTATTGAATGCATGTAAGTTCTACTATTTGACATTCTCTGCTGTGAATTCGGCCTTTGAAAATGTAGTTCTGGAGATTCTCTCATGCATAGATTTTGATAATATTTACCAAAGGTTGTCCTCACCTAGTTTTCCAACAGTGCTTTTGCATAGTTTGAAATTTTGTGATCACATGGATTTTGGGGTAGTTTGGATTTATCTGTGACCTTCGGATTTTTCCGCATCATCCCGCTCTAGTTGATTTTTCCACAATATTTGTTAGGATCAATTTTTAATCATTGTGGAAATTTGATAGTTATCTGATCGTAGTGCATTTCTTTGCAATTTGGAATTTCATCCTTCATTTTCCTCAAAGAGTTTTTCTATTACAAAGTTTTGATCTTGACTTGCATTTGGTTAGGTACCCCTTATTTTTCCGCAATGTCGGGCACCCCTCATTTTTGTGCAGTGGGGTTAAATAAGTGTTTAAGTGTAAAAGGATAAATTTCAAAGGATTTTTATGCTAGTATTTCCGAAAGGTTGTGTTCATATGATTTCTTGTAGGCTTTTGTTGCCCCAAATATCTACAATGGAGTGGTAAGTGTGAAAATGTTAAATTTCAAAGAGAAAGTTGTGGGTTATTTAATGCAATAAGTTATATATTTTATGTAGATTGTTGTGAATTTTAAAACTATTGAAATTTTTATAATAGAGTGATATTAATGTTTTTAAAACTGAAATAATTACAAGATATTTATTAAGGTTTTCTATACAAAGCTAAATGGAAAGAGTGGACAAAATGAAGTATGAGTTCAAAGGAGTCTATCGGAAAACCAAGAACACTTCAAATGGGAAGTATGTTGGGGACACTAACTTTGGACACATTGATATATAAGACTTTAAGGAGAGAATGTTTGAAAAAAATCCAACTCTTGATGCTAAGAGGATAGTTCAGAATGGGATTTCCCATGGTGTTGACATCACTGCCTTAGTCTAGTGCATTGATTTAATTACTAAGTATAGAGAGAATTAATATCAAATCTCTAAGAAAATTATAGCTACAAATGGAAGGGTTCTAGAAGACGTGTCAAACTATTTGCTATCATAGAAAATTTTGGTATCCCAATTTATCTAACCATATATTTGACTACCAGGGAGGAGGCTCGAGCAGTATTTAATTAAGGAATAAAACAATGCATGAAGATTATAAATGACTTTTGGATGAAGACTCCCAAGTCCTTTGCAATGAAATTGTTTAAATATCTATATAGGATTGACTTCATCCCTGAAGTTAATGATTTGGTAACTCTTTTGAGTAGATTCATGGGCCTTCATTCAACCTCCACTTTTGAAAATTATATGTTTTACTAGGTAGAAGAGATCCTTAGAGGAACCAAGAAGGTCCATTGGGCAAAACTCATAAATGACAATATTCACCATCAATTTTCCATGGCGAGGGACATCAAGATCTTGGACATTACATATTACATTATTTATACATTAGCCAATGATTTTAGATATAGAGGATTGAAATGTCTTGGTTCCATTGGCAATGGCCCTAGCCAATACAAATTTTATGATTATTAC
Organism: Sequoia sempervirens; assembly: GCA_007258455.2. Classification (NCBI taxonomy): domain Eukaryota; kingdom Viridiplantae; phylum Streptophyta; class Pinopsida; order Cupressales; family Cupressaceae; genus Sequoia; species Sequoia sempervirens. Next base: position 232,917,557 of record VDFB02086081.1, on the reverse strand, counting down.
CCTCAATTGCAATTGTGCAATGCTATATATCACTATAAGAGAGTATTAAATGATGCTTTCATCATGTTTATTGTGAGAATAGTACAAGGTGACTCAAAAGAAGGTTTTCCTCCTCTATTATGGACCTCATCCAAAATTTTAGTTACTGGTTTATTCAATTTCCCTAATTCACTCATCTTATAATGGAAGGGTTCTCTAGTGCTCCATATTGGTTACCCAAGTATCCCAGCGGAAAAATGGTGCTTTTGGAAGTTACAAGGAAAATTTTATCCTCCAACAAGTTACTCAAAGATATACATAGGTTCAAAGTGCCTTATCTATGGTATTCGTAAGGGGAATTTATGTTTTTCTTCTCACCAATTAGCACAGGGGTTAGATGTAGAATTTCAATTCCTTCATCTGAATTTTGATAGCACTAGAATACACTTTGACCCCTACGGGAAAATGAAGAAGTATGTGTGCCAAAATTATAGACATAAATTATACATTGATCACTTTTGGGCCAATTGTGACGATGATTTAGACGCCAATAAGAGGGCCTAATCAAGATTATTTGTTGAATATATTAAAAAAATTCATCTCTTTGTGGTCCCTAATCAAATTGAAGATGACAGAAAGTTGTTGCAAGAGAAATAATATAATGAAGTGGCTAAGAAACCCATACCATCACTAGATTGGGGTGAGGAGGAGGTCACTAGCCTCAAATTAATAACAAGGATAGTTATGAGATTCAACAAGAGATGGGTTGAAACCTAATCTTATTCCCTTATTGACCAAGGAACTAAATTAAAATTTAACAAAATAGAAGAGAAATAATCCTTTGATGAAGTAGAGGGAAAAAAAAAGAGGAAGCTGAGGAAGAGAGGGAGCAAGAAGGAAGTGAGGCAAGGGCTTCCTCAAAAGCTAATGACAAAGGAAAGAATAAAAAAGAAGAGAGGTAGCCTATTGAAAAACCTAGGGTTTATAAGAGGAAAACTGAGTCTACTGAGGAAAAAAGGCCCCAAACTAAGAAAACTAAAAGGGACAAACCAAGCATGCTTGAGCAACCTCCTCCAACTTAGGATTATCCCCTTCTATCTCCTAATCCTTCAACCTCTATCCCTTCACCTTCCCCTACTATTTTCATATCTTCCCCAACATCCACTATCTCTCCTATCATTTACTTCCGTTGACATGTCCATAAACATTTCTACATTTACCATTACTCCTCCCATTGTGCCCATAATCATTAATTCTTCCACTTCCATGTCAATTCCCCAATTCACCATGTCATTATTAGCAAACATTGATTTTAAATGAGTTTGGGGAACTTTAACTTTCAATTGAGTTTGGTAAACTTTGATTTTCAATTGATTTTGGCGAACTTTGATTTTCAATTGAGTTTAGAAAACTCCAATTCTACATTAAGTTTCAATTGATTTTTGAAAACTTTTAGTTTCAATTAATTTTAGTGAACTTTTATTTTCATTGAGTTTGGCAAACTTTGATTTTCACTTGATTTTGGTGAACTTTTGAGTTTCAATTGAGTTTGGAAAATTTTTATTTTTATTTGAGCTTAGTGAACTTTGATTTTTAATTGAGTTCAACAAAATTTGATTTTCAATTGATTTTGGAGAAATTTGATTTTGAATTGATTTTGGTAAACTTTTATTTTCAATTGAGTTTCAATTTATTTTTGTGAACTTTGAGTTTCAATTGATTTTGACGAAAGTTTTATTTTCAATTAAGTTTAGTGAACTTTGTTTTTTAATTGAGTTTGGTGAACCTTGATTTTCAATTGAGTTTGGAAAAACTTTGAAACTCCACTGAAAAAAACCTTGAAACTCAATTGAAAATCAATTAAGTTTGTTAAAATTTTAGTTAAAATTGATTTTGGAAAGCTTTGACTTTCAATTGAATTTGGAAAATGTTGAAACTAGCTTGAAAATAAAATTTAACTTAACTCAATTGAAAATAAAAATTCACCAAAATAAATTAAAAATCAAATATCTCTAAACTCAAAGTTCAAAATTCACCAAACTCAATTGATTTCAAAAGTTTTCCAAACTCAAAGTTTGTGAAAATAAATTGGTTTTCAATTGATTTTGGAAAAAAATTATTTTCAATTGAGATTGGAAAACTTTTGTTTACAATTGATTTTTGGTGACCTTTTATTTTCAATTGGGTTTGGAAAAAATTGAGTTTGGAAAATTTTGATTTTTAATTAAGTTTGGAAAATTTTGATTTGCAATTGAGTTTGGAAAAAAAAAAATTCAATTGAATTTGAAGAACTCTGAAACGTTTAGTTTCAATTTAGTCTCGTGAATATTGATTTTCATTTTTTTTTTTAAAGAAGGGGAAATTTTTTTATTCAATCCAAATCAAGATACAAGGAAAAAGCCACAGGCTCAATAAAAAGGAGAACAACCAACAAACCAAACAACAACACTACATAGTCCTATCTTCCAATAAAGCTCTCTCCAAAATCCCCAGATAATCAGAAGGTAACTCATCCCTACTACTGATATCCCAACCATCCCCTTTCTCTGAGGCCCACTTCACCAAGCAGTCGGCCATGCTATTCCATTCTCTAGGGATGTGACAAAAAGAGACAGATTCCAAGGAACTGCATACACTTAAAATTTGTCTGACCATCGAAGCTAAATGCCAACTAACACCATCCAACCTCTGGTTGTTCAACATATCGACAACAATTTGAGAGTTAGACTCACAGATAATCCTCCTCCAGCAAAGAGAGCAACCCCACTCAACAACAATCTTAATAGCAAGGGCCTCCATCAGGTTATTAGAGTAATGCCCTTTGTAGACAGAGAAGCAAAAAACATCACCATCTTTACTTCTACCAATACCCCCAATACCAGCATGCCCAGGATTCCCACGAGAAGATCCATCAGTATTAATCTTTAGGACCCCATCTGGAGGAGGCACCCACTTCCCATCACAATAGACCCATTCCTTGACATGATGGGGCATAATACCAGCAGTGCAACCCCTACTATTAACACCCAGGCTCTGATCCCGCACAATCGCAACATCCCCAGGATCAATACTTTCAGAAATATCACATTTAGCATAAATAGTCTCCTGAAGCCTACTGATAATCTGTGTCCACAGTTGACCACTATCTAATTTGGAATCACAAAAAACTCTACAGTTCCTTTCCAGCCAAAGGTTCCAAAGAATGAAAATAGGCCCAATGATCTAGGCCACTTGAAGAAAAGGAGTCTTTGTAGGAGGCCTGCCCAGGCTCTCCCAAAACCCAATAAGAGAGGAAGCATGAATGGAAACATGATGCCAAGCCTCCCACCATTTGTGCCAAATCTCACAAGAAAAGGGGTAGTGAAAGAACAAGTGGGAAGAACATTCTTCACTGCACAAACAAAGAAAACAAATGGAAGGTCCCTGAAACCCCCGTTTGCGAAGATTCTCCCAAGTGAGACATTTTCTCTAGGCAACCAACCATAAAAAGAAGTTACACTTGGGGCAAGAAAAGTTGTTCTAAACCTTCCTCCACCAGGGCACCTTAGTAGGACCATGTAAATTCCTATCAAGCACAACATAGCCTTGAGCAATAGTATAATTACCTTTTGGGCTAGGACTCCAAGCCAACTTGTCCCTCTCATTCAGAGAGCTACAAAGCCTGCCCTCCAAGACCTTACACAAAGTAGCATGATCCTCATCAAAACCACCTGTAGGCCACTCCTGCAGATCTTTCCAGCAAGACACCTCCAATTGACCAATACACTTAACTGTTTTAAAATGCTCCACCTTAATCCAGCCAACATTAGAGAACATCTGGCAAAGAGGCAGAAGTTGAGGGAAAATAGAGAGAATGGGAGGGTGACCATCCCAAGAGTCCAGCCAAAATAGAGCATCAGAGCCATTATTATAGATCTAGAAGAGACCATTCCTAACCCGCTTAGCTCACTTCTTAAAAGTATCCCAAATGCAAGAACCTTTGCCCAACAAAGCAATCCGTGGCACATCCTAGCTCTTAACACTAGGAACATACTTGAAAGCAAGAATCTTGGCCCAATCCTGATCCTGCTTGTTGCACCATCTCTAGTAAAGCTTAGCCACCAAAGCCATAACCACAAGAGCCACAAACCTAAGGCCAGGTCCCCTAGCATGCTTTGACCTATAGATAGACTCCCACTTGACTAAACTCCACTTCGAGGAAAGAAGGTTACCCGACCAAAGGAATTGCTGGGAAAGAGCATCAAAATCCCTCACAAAGGAGGTAGGAGGAATCTGCACACAACACCTATAAATAGGGAGAGACTACACCACAGCTTTTAGGAGAATCACTCTACTAGCAGAAGAGAGCCATCTGTAAGTCCAATGACTAACCTTACTCTGGAACTTATCCAAAATCCCCTGCCAAAAATATCTACGCTGAGGTCCTAGAGCCAAAGGAATCCCTAGGTACATTAGGGGAAGAGAGACAATTTGGAATCTAAGAATCATGGCAATCCTGTTCTGAATGAGACGAGGAGTATTAAAGAAATAAATGGAAGATTTATCATCATTAATACTCTGACCAAAAGCTTTCAAGTAGATGTCTAAAGTTCTAAAATTCACTACCTCACTAATTCTATCCAAGCCCATCAGTCCAGTATCATCCACAAATTGAAGATGAGAACAAGGAGGGAGATCATTGTTCCAGCTCCAGCCATGAATAAGACCTTGCCGCACCTGAGATTTAATAAATCTACCAAGACCCTCCGCCATGATAATGAAAAGATAGGGGGAAAGAGGGTCCCCTTGCTGAAGTCCCTGAGAAGCACTAAACCAATATGAAGATTCCCCATTAATGAGAAGAGAGAAGGATGATGAGGTCACACAATTGAGAACCCAACTCACCTATTCCTCTTTAAAGCCAAAGGCCAAGAGGATATTCTGTAGGAACTCCCAGCTCACTCGATCATAAGCTTTAGCCATGTCAAGCTTAATGAACATCGCCTTCTCCTTAGAGGAAGCCATAGAGTGAATAACCTCCGTAGCAATCACGACACCATCGAAGATTTGTCTCCCTTCCACAAAACCTCCCTGCTCAGCAGAAATCAAAGCACCAAGGAAAGGTTTGAGTCTCTCCGCAATCAACTTGGTGATGATCTTGTAGACAACATTGCATAAAGCAATAGGCCTAAAATGATCCATCCAATTAGCCCCCTCCTTCTTAGGTATGAGAGCCAGAAAAGTAGAATTCAAAGACTTAAGCATTTGTTTGTTCCTAAGAGATTCCTAAACCACCTCAAGGAGATCAGACTTTATTATTTCCCAAAATTCTTGGAAGAACTCAATCGGAAACCCATCTGGGCTAGGAGCTTTGCCTTTTTTCATACTGAACACAACTTTCTCCAATTCAAGTAACAAGATTGGACACAAAAGAGCCCTGTTCATCTCATCCTAGACCAAGCAAGGAATACAATCCAAGATAGCCCTCTCCTCAGATCTAGTAGCAATATCCTCCCTAGTAAAAAGATTAGAAAAATAGTTGACAGCTTCCCTGGAAATTTCACCACAGGACGAGAATTGAGTCCCATCACTCGAGACAAGAGTGGAAATAGAGTTCCCCTACCTATGGGCCTTAACCAAATTATGAAAGAAAGTCGTGTTCCTATCCCCCTCCTGAAGCCAATCAATATGAGATTTTTTCTTCCAAAAATCTCCTCCTGAAGCTCCCACTCTTCTAAGCCCTTAAGGGCCAAGGACTCAGCATTCAAAAGGTCAGAGGACAGCCCATGGTCATGAATCTGATGAGTGACACTATCCAGCTTGGACTGAGTAGCAAGCTTCTGAGCATGTAGGTTCCCAAAACATTGTTTATTCCACCTCTTAAGCCTATACTTCACATGTTGAAGCCATTTACTAAAAGTGTACATGGCCCTCCCATGGGCAAGAAGCCCTTCGTACCACCAATCCAGCACAAGATCCTGAAGAGATTGATCCTATAACCACATCAATTGAAATTTGAAAGGAGTTTTAGTGACCCCATAAGAGGAGACACAGATTTTGATAGGCCAGTGATCAAATCCCCTCCAATCTAGGATTTCAAAACTAGTAGTCCACCTGCTGCTCATCCAATAACAGGAAACTAGAAATCTATCGAGTTGTTCTGAGATAGCCTCATCACCACACCTCCTATTATTCCAAGTAAAAACTCCATTGATTGGCTTCACATCATCAAGGTTAAGGAAACCAATATTATCTCTGAGCAAAAGAGAAGAAGGATCAAGCCTGGCTAACCCTTCTCATTTTTCATCCATACTAATAACAGCATTAAAGTCACCAGCCAAAATCCATGGGAGAAACAGGTCCAAAGAATGGACAAAATTGATATGGTCCGAAAGATGTGTCTTACCTGGAAGATCAGTAGGAGCATAAATATTGGAGAAAAGACATTTTCACCAGTTTCAAAATTGGAGGCAACCATAGAGATGGAAGACTGACTAGAAACCCACCATAAGGGGGAGACTTTCCTTGGGTTCCAGAAGCAACCCACCCCCCTAGAACTGTCTAATGCTCCCACCCCCTACCAGTAGCCTTGGGGCCAGATATGCAGAGCACAATTATTCAAACCATCCACTGTAAGCTTGGTTTCCTGTATAAAGACCACATCCAGAGATTGAGACTCGATTAATCTGTGAACAACCTTTTATCTAGGGATGCTATTCAAACCCCTTACATTCCATGATAAAACTATCATTTAGGGGGGTGGGAGAAGTGGGAATCAATGGGTTTCACAGACCCAAACTCAACCAAAGTATCACCCATAATCTTAACCTTCTCTTGATCAGTCTTCCTTCCACTCTTTGACTGTTTATCTAGAGGCCCCTTTTTAAAAGATTTTTGATGCAAGCCTAAGGTAGGAGGAGCCTTAGCACCCTTCATAGGATCTGCGGATCCCTTCGTTACTTGGGGACAAGGAGCCAAACCAATAGTACCCACTAGAATTTGTGACTCTTGGAGGCCACCAATATTCTGAACTTGAGAAGGCAAGTCCAAAGCTGGTTGACAAACCTGTTGAACCCCTAATGATAAAATAAGCTCCTCCTTTGCATCCACCTCCTAAATCTCTACCTGACCCTTAACCCTAGAAGAAAGCTCAATTGGAATACCATCTTCTTGGACTATGCTATCAAGAACTTCAAACCTATTAAATGTGTCATCATTCTGTCTATCCATCCTGGATCTCTTCTTGCCTTTTCCTTTATTATGAGATTTAACTAGGATAAATCCCTCCTTATCAACAGGTACATTAGACACTGGAGCTTTCCCCTTGTCCAACCTAGGAGGTCCAGAGGCAGGCAAGGGGGAAGATTTCAATTTAGGACATCTGCGGTGTAGATGACCATATTCATGGCAAATTTTGCATTTGAATGGAAGGGTTTCGTAATCTAGCTGTTGGATCCAGGAGGAAGAACCCATGAAAATTTCCATAGAGTATGGTAATGGATTATTCAAATCAACTTCAACACAAATACGAGAAAAAGAAATTACCTTACAATCTTGAGTATGTGAAGCTGATCCAACAGGTTTCCCAAGAAGTAGAGAGATTGAGTGGAGGATATCTTCCCTCTAGAATTCCAACAGAAGCCTCGGAAAACTAACCCACATAGGCACCCGCAAAGGGATCTCTTCAACAGAGTTGAAGCCCATATGCCAAGGCTTGATGAAGATGCCAACCTGGTTAAAGAAATAAGGGCCACCTTCAAAAGCCCTATTCCTATCTGACATGCTTGAAAAAATAACCAGGAAATAGTTATTAGCCACTAAAAGAATCTCCATATCTCCTTCAGGGTTCCAAACTCGACTTGCCCAGGACTCCAATAGAGGAAGAGAAAGACGAAGGCCCAAAAATTTGCAAATAAGAGCATGCTTGCACTAGTAATCAGCATCCTCTAAAACCTGCTCAGGTTGAATAACCAAAACTAGTCTATCTTCCGATCTCTCCAAACATCCATTTACTTTTTTAATTCAAAATGAACCTTTTGACGAGGAAGTACCCTCCCCAGAAAGAGGAAACTCAGTCTGATCCTTATTACTGGCATGCATCAAAGAGGATGGATCTACCATCTCCAAATCTAGGGAAGAAACAAGACCCTAATTCTCCATGGCTAAACGAGCCCAAGCACCAATCAGAAGAGGGAAAGAGGCAAGGCAGTCGGCCCAAATATCCAAACCACCATGCACCCCCCATCCAAGAGACCCACGCACCAGACATCGGCCAGAAAAATACCCAACCATAGAAAGGAGGAGATCAAACCCCTGTCCAACCCCCTCCAGACCCCTGTGAACATAGAAACCCCCCCTCCCCCCGCAAGCACAAAATGGCCACCGACGAGCACAGAAGATAGACGAAGCAAGATAGGGCATGCGGGCCCTAGCTCGCACTAGAGCTCTGCGAAATGCCATCCTGTCCCTAATTCGGTGTCTCTTCAATATTGATTTTCAATTGAGTTTCAAAGAATAAGAGAGATTTACATTAAAGGTTGATTGAAAATATATGGTATTATCTTAGCTTATTAAATACTATACATTTCTAGTATTAGAAAAGGTATGCTCCTAAAACTAACATTATGAGATATTATGATCATCACCAATTAGGGATTCCTTGATAGAGTTTTGTAAGGAATTGGTTTTGGTAAGGATTAGAAGGTGGGTCTTTAGGTGTTATTTTTCTACCTCCTTTTTTTCATTGTTAATGTGTATGAAAAAGGTTTTTCTCTTATTTTAGGGTCTTCATCAAGGGTATCATTTGTTTCCCTACTTGTTTTTCATCATCTGTGGGAAGATTTATAAGATCTCTTAAAAATGGAGCTTCTTTACGTGGTCTGAAAGCTTATTCTATAGTGAATGTCACCACTCCTCAATAATTTCTACTATGATTTTTCTTCCCATTCTTTATTAAAATTAAGCATCATAAGATACATTTTATTAGATTATGAACACGCTTTTGGTCATGTTGTGAATAGGACAAAATCTAAAATTTTCTCTACAAATATATATCATTTAAACAAGGTTCAAGTTTCTTAATTCATACCTTTCATTCAAACAATCCAAAATAACATACAAAGAAAAAACACAATATATTTTAGAATTGTATAATTTTAATGATACATACTAATTAAAATTATTGCAATTAAAAATAATAATTAATTTACAATATATTTTTGGCATATAAGAATATCTAGATCACTTGATGAATTTATTATATAGCAACAAGAAATATAAATCCCCACAAGAAAAACTAAGTCAATAAATTTTTCCTATAAACATGTTATAAAAGAGATAATTTATTATGTGTTGAACTATAACATATTAGGTGAAGTAAATATGAAGATGAAGTAGTATAGTGGAAATATCAAAATCAACATATTGCAACACATATAGGTTTTGTATTCATCTCATAATGAGAAGAATATTTATTTATAACAATCATGTTTTACATAATTCTAGTGAAAATCTAATGAACAATTCTTATAATAATTAAATTTTGAGGCAAGAAGGTTCATTCACCCTTAACCTCAAAGTTGGAATAGCAAATATATGCACTTTTCTTGGAATGGCGATTCCAAAAGATTCTTTCATGTCTAACTCTCCTTCACTTCTCCAATTGAAGTAATGAATGGGGTATCCTAATGCAATCTCAATATTGGCAATGACCATGGAAGCACCAGGGCAACTTCTCCTTCCTGCCCCAAATGGAATCATGCTTAATTCTGGATCTCTTATCATATCAAAAATTTTACACATAAATCTTTCAGGCCTAAATTCCAAGGGATCTTCCCATGTTTTTGGATCTCTTCCTATTGCCCAAGCATTAATAATAAGCCTTGTTTTTTTTGGTATGAAGTAGTCATGATTAGGTCCTTCCACAACACAATCCTCTATAGATTCGCAGGGGATGAGCAAGGGGCCTACTAGATATAATCTTAATGTCTCTTTTACCACACAATGCAAGTATTCCATGCTTATGTAATATGAGAATTTTTTATTTTCTCATCTTTTCTTACTATAAAATCAATTTCTTCATGTAATTTCTTCATCACATGTGGGTTTCTCAATAACTCACTCACTACCCATTCCAATGTAGATGCCAATGTTTCTATTGCAGCAATGAATATATCCTATATACACATAGAGATAAATTAAATCATATAGACATAATCAATACAACATAAGGAAACCACTACATTAACATATCAAATAAATATCAAATTTTCAATTCTTAAAAAGAATTAAAAATAAGAACATAAAATTTCAATTGTAAAAAGGATATGACCAATCACACATAGTTTAACCTTTGTCACACAACATAATCATTTTGATCAAACTATAATATTCAAATTAAATCATTCCAGAAACAAGAATGAGATCTTTTGATTGTGGCCTCTCCAATTTTGGTCTACGAAAAATACTAAAAACATTTAAATCTTTATTATATTTCTTCCCATAATTCAAATTGGAAATATAACCTACTATAAATTACTCTGAAATCACATACTATATTAAATATTCACATATTATAATAAATTATACTTAAATTACTCCAAAATCCTACAAAATAAAAATTGCAAATATAGGGGAAAGGACCTAGTTACCACCCCCCATTGAATAACCACCACCTCTATACTCACTCCACCACCCAAAAAAAAATCACTTTGATCCATTAAAAAACTTTATTTTAACAAATAAAAAATTGCAATGCCAATGGCTGCTCATAACCCAATCAGTAACTCACCAATCATAATAAACAGCTACACATGCTTTTGCATTTATAAAAAAAAGACAACTTGCACATAAAAAGGCTCATTTATAATTTAATTTAAAACATTTTCTGTTACAAATACCCCAACTTGCAAATTTTTATCACTCAATACATATTATATTTATAACTACACATGCACACTTAATGGTACTTTACATGACATAATCACAATCTCCTATTAATTTTATGGGATTTGAAATGCACGGTCGTCCACACACTCCCTGGAAGATACATGTATTTACTTCATTTCCTATAGGTCCGTACACAATTAAATAAGGTGTAAGGCTCCCCAAATAAACATTAAATCCAAATATAATGTAAAATTCAGTCATATCATTTTTAAAAACCTACGTAACTGGCAGCTTCAAATTCAAATGCTCAAACAAATTCAAATTTCAAACACAACAACCAAATTGAATGCATTCAATTTTGATATTGAAATTCCTAAATAAGAGGGGGAAACTAGCCAACGACATTCACAATTGCATCTTGTGAAGAATTATTCTCTGCAAAATTCAAAGCATCCACAGGCTTCCTCTACACATTCCTCTGCACATTCCTCTAATACCCCAAGTCTCAGGTTGGTACTTTATACTTTCCACTTATAGTTATTTTCATGTTGTGCATTTAACATTTGTATTTTTGCAGTGTCTTTTTACTTTTCTTTATAAGTGAATGAAAAGTTTTTTTGGTGATGGGTTTTTCCTTAAAAACCCCATTTACAAAATCAATAATATGGTCATTTATTTCAAGGTTTATATCAGGGTTTATATTTGTCATTTATTTCTACATATATATAATGTATTTATATTTGTTTATTTTTGGTCATTTCTTAGGGTTGGTCATTTATCAGGCTTTATTTATATGTATATATGTGTATATATATATATATATTTGTGCATATATACATGTATTTATATATGTCTGTATATATGCATTTAATATATGTTTATATATGTGTGTTATGTATTTAAAAACATATACACAGATATATATACAAATACATACATACAGATACTTACATATAAATACATATATACATGTATATATATACGTATATACATACACAAACACACACATATATATGTATACAACTTTGTTTAAATACGTTTCATTTGGTTGTTCAATACAACAAACTAGCATTTTTTTATATTTTTCTACTTTCCATTGCACATACAGTAGGCCTACATATATTTGTCATTTAATATTTTGTATCTCTTGTTCATTCAGCAAATTGATATATATGTGTGATCCTTTGCTTATCCTTTAAAAATGCAAACAAGGGTATTGGTTATTCATTTACTTCTGCATCTTATTGAATTTGTAAAAGAATGTGTACAGTGTTAATTTGTAAATGAATGTGTGCAATGTTTTATTTATAACATTGTACACATCCATTTAAAAATTCAATAAGTTTTGTGTTTGAGTTTGTAAATGAATGTGTGCAATGTTTTATTTATAACATTGTACACATTCATTTTCAAAGTCAATAACCTATGTGTTTGAATTTGTAAATGAATGTGTACAATGTATTATATATTATGTGTTTGTTGTCTCTTGTTCATTAAGCAGATCGATATATATATGCATGTATCCTTTGCCTATCCTTTTAAAATGCAAACAATGGTACTGGTTAATCCTTTTCTTCTGCATCTTTCATGACTTGTAAAGGGATTATTCGATGATTGAAAAATTATTACTACTTTTTTGTGAAATAAATCATTCCTCTTACACGCCTTTTTGCCTTATGCTGTTTGATTTTGTCGGGTCATGGTGCTAGTGTTTTGCACAAGTTTTTTTGGAGTTAAATGATTTCCTCTCCTCATTTTACTGTGCGCTCACATTATGAAGTTAATTGATGTTTACTTTAGTAAAGTTGTATTGTATACATAATATTCATGTCTTAAAAATCATTTTTCATATCCATAAGGTTAAAGGTTATAGGATAACACGAGGGTGGATTTTATAACAATAATATCCATAGTTTCCTAGCCATTCACTTTGTTTTCCTTCCTATTTTCATCCCAGATTGACTCGGTCTTCACAACAATAATTCCCCATAACATGCTAATCCACATGAATGAAACATACAATTCACACATTTAATTTTCCTAATCTTGTTCATATTAAACACTTACAAGTCCTACAAGAGGGTACATAGGTGCATTGATATTTAAATCTTGGCAAGTCAAAATCTATAAACTCGGCTATCTAAACTTGTTCACAATGAAATACATCATTCATATGAGGTTACATAATGTTCATTCAATTTAACAACATAGTTATTCCCTTTTTAATTAATTCCTTCACAACCGTAATTGTCAAAGAAGGATGAAAGTGACTCAAAACCTCATAGGGTCTACTCAACAATCATTCACAACAAGAATATTAGCACAAGGGGGAAATTCACACAACTAATGTCACATGAGCAACCATACTAGCCAGAGATCCTAGTGTTACATGTAATACCCCTCATACTGTTTAGACTTATTAGTTTCTATGCTTTAACTTGATACATTGATACTATGATGATACTATTATTGTTTGATTTGGTTGGTTAGACATTTGATGATGTTGTTATTCCTTTAGTGGACATGATCATTTCATATGACATTGTGGTTGGTGATGTTAGTTGATTTTCAGAATTATATTATGATCCAAGGATTTAATAAATTATGTCATGAGATGAATTGTTAGTTTAGAAATGTTATTTTATCAGTTATATTATAATTGTTAGGATAGATGTGATGAAGGACAGTGTAGCATCACTCATTTGCGAGTGCTCTATTACACTATGATTCCTTCTCAGAAAGCAATGCTTTGATTTAATGCTTTGATTTTATATATATGTATGCACATGTACACAACTTCGTTTGTATGTAGGTATTTCAGGTACAAGTCTCGATTCCACCTGCTTCGGCAGGACAGGGCAAGCACCAATAGCCCAACGGTTAAATGTTGAAACAGAGGTGACGATGAAGTCATCTCGTCCCATGATGTCAGACTGTCTTGTTTGATTTGTATTGTTTATTTTTGTAATTGTTGTTAATTGTGGTTTGTGTTTTGTGTTTTGTCAAATTTTAATTAATGTTGGTACTTTATATGTTGTGGTGTATTCGATTTAAATGATGGAAATAATTGTTTATTTTAATGTTAGATTAAATTGTATTTAAATATTTAAATGATTTTTTTTTTTTTTTTAAAGTCGTGAGTTTTATTGTGTGATAATTATTATATTAAATTGTGTGTTATTTATTTTAATTAATTATCTTGTTGAGGATAATTATTAGAATAAATTATTTAAATTAAATAGATAATGTGATGTGCAAGTAAAGTTGTAAAAATAGAAATTAAAACAGATAAAACAAATAAAAGAATGAAAAAGTTGTGAGAATGAATAAGAATATAGATCTGATTAAAAAGCTTGCTTTTAAAGAATTATTTTCTTTTATTTTTTATTTTTAGAGTTTTTGGAAGAAATGGATAATATCTTTTATTTAATTAGGAATTTTGTGAGTTTTGTTACACACAGAAGATTAGGGATACAGAAGTTGCACAAGTTATTGATTATGGATTTTTTAATCTTGAAAAGAATATTTTTCAATCTTTTGCTATATTTTGAGAAGAGTTTTAGAAAGGGATTTGGGAATCTGTTATTGGTGTTGCTTTGGAGAAGTCTTCTGAACAAAGGATCGGTTCGAGTTCGAGCACGAAATTATGTAGAGGAGATTTTGAAGCAAAAACAAGGAGCTCTTCGAGGCCATCAGAAATTAGCTTCATTAGATTCTTGAGAGCACAAGACTCCAGGTTCCACTCTTTTCTATTAATAGTTTTAAATCTGTAAATGGAATAAAGAGGTGTGTTAAAATCAATCTCTGGTTGAAAAAGAAAATCTTCTGTGATTTAGATTAAAATGATTTCCTTGATATTAGAAAATGTATAAACCAATAGGCCTTCTTTGAAAGGAACATTCTTGTTAAAATTGGAAATAATGCTTTGCAAACAAACTGAAAAGAAACTCTGTCGAATTTCGTATATGAATACGCTCAATTTCTCTCTATTATTTTACTGCGGAAAAGATCAATCTTTGTATTTTAATAATTTTGAAATATTATTTTTGATAATCATTAGTATGTATTTTTTTTAAACATGTGATTATTCTATATTTTACACAGAAAAATGAGTTCTCTATGTATATAATTATGTATATTCATTGAAATATATATATATTAAATATATATATACATTGTGGGATTTCGTATATATATCTTTATATTTTTTTTATTGAAATCTTTTGTTTTGAAGCATTTATATTTTTTTTTTATAAATCAAAAATTGGAAATTTTCGAAATTCGTCACAGGTACTGAGTGAATGAATTTGTTTTATAAAAACAATGAAAAAAAATTAAAAAAAAAATATTTGGGGTTGAGGGGAAGGACGGCTGAAGCTGTACCCTTCCCCGTCACCTTAATACTGCAGTAGTCTCAATGACTGCTGCGCAGTAGTCATTAAGACTGCTGCGGGCGTATGGCCGTCGACAGTACAAAGGTCAGCATGGGTTTATTTTTTTTTTTTTTTTAAATATATATATATAGGTATATATTTATTTATTTATTATTATGTGGTGAATATTTAATTTATCAAATATAATAATAATAATTTAGTTTTAAAATATATATATATAATTATTTTATTTAATATTATTTTATTATGTTTAAAAAAATAATGTAATTTGTGTTTTCTGTTTAAAATGATTAATAATGCTTATGTCTAGGTATTTATATATATATTTTTCAAGATATTAATTTATTATTCAATTTGGTTGAACAAATATTTTAAATAGAAAATAAGCTTTAATTCGTTGTTGCGAATTACATTGAGACAAATGTATTGGTTATGATTAAGACTTTGAACCTTTTAATGATTAGTTTTGGGTGTTTTAATTTAAATATCTGTTGGGATTGAAAGTTAATGGTGTAATCTTGCAAATGTAATCTGAGTTTTCTTTTATGTTATGGTTTTCTTTGTTTAGTGCTGTCGATATGGGAACCGTTGTTTGTTTGTGAAACCTTGTTCCAGAGGCTTGATATTTTGGAATGTTATTCTCATCTTGGATTATGCTTTTGGAGTTATTAGTTTTATATTTGGAAGGGTTGAACGGTTTTGTAAGGCTTTTGGTTATGAGTAATTGCGAGAGGGTTAATGCCTCGCATGTTCTTGCTTGAGTATGATGCTTAATATGTTTTAGTTCAACCCTTGCCTAGTTTTGATTTATGTTAGGGGTCAAAGGGAGAGTGGCTCTTTGTGGGCGTCGGCGCCTTGAAAGGAGGAAGAGCTCAGGGGAACCCATGTAAGAGTAGTTAAACAAGTGATAACCTAAAAATAGAATTTAGGGGGATGGGTAGTTAAACATGCAAGATAATAAACATTGGATTCCTCGTCTATGCATTAGGGCTACCATAGACTAATGATAGACTAAGTAGGCCATGGTCGGAAAAGTCATAATCTCGTCTTCATGAGAGGTTATCGACTCCACATGAGCTACCCTATGGTGCCGACACCTCAAGTAGGAGGAAGGGCTAGGGGATCCATAGATGGGTGTCGGCACCTTAGTTGGAGGAAGAGCCAGGGGATCCCATGAGAGCTATGCAATGACACTCTCCACTTGATACATGTTTGCCTTGTTTCTTGTTACCTCTGGAATTGTGTACTGAATTGTTGTTTTAGATTTATATGGAATCATGTTCTTTTTATTGTTTCAGATTTATTTGGAAATGTATTTTGGATGCTGTTTCGGTTCTACTAGTTTTGTATTTTTATTGTTGATTCAGATTCTTGTGAAAATGATTTAGGAATGTTCTTTGTTGTCTTGTTCTATTGTTAATGCCTTGTTTAATTGTGGTGAGTTTCATAGCTTGTTCTTGTTATGTGGATTTGTGAACGTGGTTGTTTATGTCATTATATACCTTGAGTTCTATTTGTACTATGTTGTTGTTGAGTCAGTTTGGAATTAATGGTCGGGTTCTCTTCCTTGTCACCTCTGAGTACGGGGGGTGAGTTACTTGTAATTCACATGGTTGGGTGGAACGTGCTCCACACCCGTTGGGTTCCCCATCAACATCCTGTCTTCGCAGCATTTCCGCAGTTGGAGTTGTACCAATATTCACTTTGTATTTCAGATTTCATTGTATTTGTAGCATCCCACATGTTTGGGAAATTCAATGTAATTCATTTATCATGGGATTGTAATGTAACATTAAAACGATGATGTAATAGTTAGGATCATTTGTATCTTTCTTAAGAGATTTATTATGGTTGTATTATGTGATGTTTATTATTCTCGCTCATGGTTATTAGATGTATCCTCATTCTTGGTTATTATAATATAATTGGTTATGTTGTAATCTTTATCTTTATTTCCGTTTAGTTGTTGCGATGTAACCTCGCGTGCCCCAGAGAACTAAGTGTGTTAGTGTTATGTAATGTGTTATGTGATTATGGTTTAATGATATTTGTATTTTTAATTAAATTGTTTAAATATATATATATATATTCACATTGTGTGTGTTCTCTGGGGTTTGCACGACGGGCATTACATTACAACTGGGCTCTGATACCAAATGTAATGCCTTAAATTTAACACTCAAAAATAAAATTAAGGACAAAACACAACTATCAAATTTCACTCAAGAAAGCTTGCAAAACTTACAAAAGGATGCTACTCAAGAAGGCACTACAAGGAAGCATACAAAATTTGACCAGTTAAAAACTAATATATTTAGTTGGATAACTAAATTGCTTATGCAATCCTAGGAGGGTTTTCAAATGGGGACGTGGAAATTAAATCATCAAGATGGACTTAAATAATTCAACCAACATATTCATAAACTAAAGGCAAAATCAAGTCATAAGCTAAGAAAATACATCAAATCAATATCAACTCAAAGTAATGAAAAGAGCACACACCCTAGGGGCCATACCTAATTCATCGGGGGCTCGTCTCTGACGACCTTGGCTACGTATATAATTCGCAGAGGAACTGTAGTTCTACAACTGGACTTCAACCATCTCAGACATGGTTGGATAGAAAGGGATTGTAATCCACTAGGTTAAAAAGATGAGAGGATCAATGTCAATCATAACATCAACTCACACAACAATGATAGTGTTAATAATTTGAAGGAAGACTCTTAAACAGATAGACCTCAATTATAAATATTGGACTAATGTTAATAGAAGACTTCCCAATTGTCACACATTAAAGGCCAATAATAGTGTATATCATCTAAGCTCAAACCTCGCAATAAACAAACAACAATTCAATCATATCCTCAATATTGGAAGTCTATATTGCAATAGTGGGAATCTATAGTTCAAGGTCAATATTATGAATAGACACACACATATAGGGTCTTCCAAGATTTTAAATTAAAAAAAAGATGATGCACACAACCCTCATGTACAACTAGGTTGATTTTCCATAATTTAACTTAATTATGAACATGTATGATACAAGTAGAATAATCCAAAACATTTTATAGTGAATTATGACTTAATGGAAATAATAATCAATGGATACTCCTATCGCATATTCCTTTGAAACAGTAAAATAAAACAAAATAAGATGATTATCTTAGAGATCATATAAATCAATTTATAATAATAAAACAAAACAAAATAAGATGATCATATAAATGAATTTATACAATTATCTATAGATTGTAGCCAAAAGAGCAGTGTTGAAACAATCATAACTTTTATGTTTGTCATCCAAAATTAAAACTTCAATATGTTCTGGAAAGGGGAAATAATAAAGAATAAAACCAAGAAATCATTTTGTAGAAAACTCAAACACATGCGAGCAGTTTTTTTTTTTTGCAACACAACTCATGAAATAGTCTACTTAAATAATACAAAAATGTCTATTTTACTCCTTTTTCCAAATCACTAGCATTTAATTAAATTTGTATTTAATAATTTTCTAAGCTTGATAGTTGATCAAATGTAGCAACAAGAACAAGGAAGTTACCGTAAAAATCATATGAACATCACAAACAACAAACTACAACAATTACAAAAGGAGAGAAATAAAACAAAAATGCCTTATAAAATTTATCACAAACATTAAGCGCCTATAAATTCATATATATTTTCTACTTGGATGGGTTCTCAAGATGAGACTACTATAAATTTTCAACACAAGTTTCTATCATATTCCAACATCAAACTACTATGAAATTAGGCAGAAAATTTCATTTGGGAACAATCTCCAAACAAACCACTGTGAATCAACATAATCTAGACCATTCAAAATGACCATCTTGTTTTCATCCACCAAAGTCAGAGATTGAAAAACTATTAGATTCCGACCATGATGAATATTGTCATGATGACATAAATTGTAACTTATTGGTAGATAGGGAACTTAAATAAATGAATAAAAGAAAGATGGTAATCAAACTGATTTTTATGACAGTAAAGTCTAAAATGAATTGGGAAAAGAAAGTTGTAAAAATTGTTTCATATCCATTGGATAATTAAAAATAAATAAAATAAAATAAAAGTCCTCTATACTAGCATCCCAAAATACTTAGTGTGAAAAGTGATGCATCTGAAAACACCATGTAAGTACCTTAATTCTTGATGTGCAATTATCGGATGGATGATTACTTTTCATACTAGAACATACATTATTTACATATTAACAACAATACCTAATGAGAAAACAACCAAAAAAAAATCACTGCAATAAATTATTATGGAAATCTAATTAGTAGTTTTGTATACATAAGGAACCAATTTGGGATAGAAGTTTAAGGGCACAAATATACTCCAAACTGAAGTTGGTTGCTGGAAATTAAACTATCCAAACATGTTACCCTGAGAATATATTACTAGGATTATTTGGCAAGGTGGTCATTAGTATTGTAATGCCCATTTATAATTACTAATTTCCTTTTCAGGCAAGTGTCCATTTAAAATATAATCTATAAAAATAGTATCAATACAATTTCTATTTCTTTGTTTAGATTAACTATCAGTAATGCAACAGATAAAATGCTTTGCTTGCAGAGCACCATGGATTGTGTGTTGATACAGAATATAGGTTTCCAATACTTGACTTCTATTTCATATTGAAAGGTGAACAAGAGGTAAGCAATGAATTCATCTAATTTTATTTCAAAGGCCAAAAACAATGAATTTACTCTTCTTATTTT
This sequence comes from Sequoia sempervirens, assembly GCA_007258455.2. Lineage (NCBI taxonomy): Eukaryota > Viridiplantae > Streptophyta > Pinopsida > Cupressales > Cupressaceae > Sequoia > Sequoia sempervirens. Next base: position 232,897,564 of record VDFB02086081.1, on the reverse strand, counting down.
TATTAATGCATGCTGAAAGCTCCTTGACTGAAAATTCTATAGAAGTTAAAATACTCTAGAGTAAAAGGGATAATATAGTTCTTCCTCCACTGGTTACACAGAAACAAAAAAGAAAAGAAAAGAAGAAACAAAGGAAGAGAGTTGCGCCATGGCATGCAACAGTGGAGATAAACGAATATAGATGGAAGGAAAAATTTGAAGATGGTAGGAAATCTGTTATCTTTGGTTGAAATTCTATACAATAAATGAACACAGCCACAGATAAAAGAAGACCAATGCTTTCATTTTCATAAAACAAAATTATTTTATGACATAAAACTCAACACAATATAATCTACCTACGTACAGATTCAAAGTAACAAATAAAAATGATTGAAGTTAAATACATGTTATGGATTTAAAACATACAGTCCAAAGCCATCCATAAACATAATATGTATTTATTTTAAAGATACAATGGACGTGAAGCCCTACTTGATAAAGTTAAGCTGGATGAAGAACTGTGAGATCACAAAGTAAAAGAAATAAGTGTCTGACTCACCACGCCAACCTTTTATCTTTGGTGTTTGATCAGTAACAACTCTGAGATCTCCTTTTCTTGGCAACCACAGACTAAAATATTTCTCCCTCTCTTATCTAAATTTCCTTCCTATAACATTTTATAGAGGTATTTGTTCCTTCACTTCTTTATCACACCTAGAAGTAGATATGTTGGTTTGTCGGTTGTGAAACATGGTAGCCCTTCCCATGAACAACAGGAGTTGTTATGAAAATTCCCATCAAAGGTATTCACCCAACCATTTTAGCTTGTTCAAAATCCTCCCCAAAACTATTGCGGTGGCATGATATATAAAAAAAATCAAAATCAAAAGTACTATGATTACAAACAAGTAATAATAGACTGAATGCTAAATGAATTCAACCAAAACTAATTTTCTTTTGTCAAAGTATGCTGCCTCTCTCTCTCTCACTCTCTTTTTTTTTTTGGTGAGACTTGGCAAGCAAAATCCTCATATGCAGTCTTGTTGAAGTTGAAGAGTCCACTCTACTACATTGGGTCAAGTGCAACTCTCAAAGGCGATGGAATTCGTGGATTCACCAACAAATACCAGATTCATTAGTGCGGTGGTTGTTATGGAACAGTGGAGAAGGTACTTCAAGTAGCCCTCATGATAGGTCCAGATTTAAAATTCAGATGAATCCCAAACATGTTTTTTTTTTTTAATGGCAGCCTCTATCATTCTCTTACCCATCTAAGTCAATCTACCTATGACATTACACACATATTTCAGTTGTCCCCTGCTTGAACGAAGGGTTTTTATTTTGTTTTAGTAACTCCAAACCAGCGGTCTCCTCCCCAACATTTACCGCTCCCTTTCATTTATTCTGTCACCCCTGTATCATCAATGAAATCACGTACAAACATTAATTTCTCTGCAATGAGAATAATGTGGCCAACGTAAAATACGAAAAGTTTCCCCAAGTTTTAAGTTGTCCAACTCTACTCTTTCGGTCTGTCTTTAATTTCCCATAGAGAGAGAGACAAGCATATCTTTTGAGTGATCTCCCCCGAAGATATTATGGGCAACTAGTTCTGACATAACATGTCTCTAGGAATACACTAGTCTGGCAATAGGGAGGGGTTAGTGGATTCATTGAACCACATTCTTATGTTCATCTATATCATTTACTATATCGATACAATGTATCTACATCTGAGCATTTATTCCATATATCATATAATGTGGCTGGGTTAAAAAAATCCAAGCATACAAAAGCACCTATTGTTGAAATGAACAAAGAACTCTTATGTTAGGAATGCTATTTCTTTATTCTTTTCCAAGTTATTTTGGAGAAGTTATGTATTGTTTTCTTTTTGATATTAACTTCTAGAATAATACAGGGACAATGGTACTTTATTATTTTATAATATCCCTTGAAATTTTAACAATGCCAAAATCAATAATAATAATATCGCTCAACTAAATATATGTTATAAATGTCATCAATTATTTATTTATTGAATCTTGTAAATAAGAATATTATATTTTGATCAACTAGTAAACCTTAATGATATTGTTATTATTAAATCAACCCTTTTGGAATTTAATAATAATATTATCGTTTGATTAACAATTTAACTAAATAATATTGTTATTTACCCCACCAAAAGACTTACCAATAATAATGATGTTTTTATAAAATAAACTAATTGAATGCTAATAGTATTCTTATTTAACTTACACTTACACCTCTATATGTGTATATATATATGTATACATATATTCAACAAAATTACTTTTCTCCAAACATATATCCTACTTTTAACCCAATGGTGTTGACACCCTCCTTCGCTTCTCATTTAAAATTTCAATTCATTTTCCTCAATTTGCAACTGCATAACACCTCTAGGTTAATAGCAATAAAACATATAGTAAGAAATCATATAGAATATTGTTACCATGCACAATCACCTTATTTATCGCTTATAATACATCTATCTATTTAGGTAAAGTATGTAGCAATTTAGGGTTGTATTAATCACATGCAGGGCGGGGCCTTACATCCCCCTCCCCTTAGCTTAGACTTCCTCCTGGAAGTCATTAATGTCAGGAAATAAAGTCTCAATATAGCAACACTCCTTAATCTATCAAGCATACTAATTACTTTACTTTCGTGATGGAATAAACAAAACATTCAGCTATAAGTACACATTAGAGACAATCTCTTCCATGAATTAAGCATTCAAATACTTAGAACAAATTTTCTTATAATGGAACATTTATCTAATATATGCTCAACTTAACAAATTCTAATAACCCTACATGTATCTCTAATTTATTAACAATGTTACCAACTTCAATTAAATTATTCAAAAAATATCTAAATGGATTCTTAACCTTTGATATACCTCAAAATTTCTTTACACCATAAAAATCACTCACAATGTTAGAAATATATTTTTGGTTCAATGGCCAATCATGTCTCAAAATTATTAGCTTCACATTTTGTCCAAATATGTCCTTAAGAAGACATTTTACCTTATAATCATGGAACTCTTACCATGTCTCAAGGAATATTAACTTGCATCATTAGTTACTTTCAGACATTGTTCATAGGTATGCCACATCACATTTACTTACAGTTTCACATGTACACAAAATAATAGCAAGGATGCTCTTCCCAATGTGTGCACCTGTCCTTATACAAAAGATGCTCTTCCCAATGGGTGTGCCTGTCCTCATACAACCACATAATTTACAACATAAGGCTCACATAATGGGGTTTACAAGGATGGATATTCTTGGATACCATGGCAAATTAGGAAAGTTAGTCTCAAGGCACTTCTCTAAGGACTCCTCCATGCTGATAAGAACAATCATAAAATGATGAGAAGAATGGATTAATGACCGTCCCATACCGGTCTCATTACAACCCCTTTCAAAATAATTCCCCAGTGCATCTACTCCCCTATACGACTTGCCAAGGAACCCTCGAGGATATGGCAGTTTACAGATTTCACATTACACCACACATGCCAACAATTTGCAAACAAGGCAAAAGCCCCAAACTGAGTAACATAAGATCACAAATGAAAGTTTCAATAAAACTCCCCAAGAGGGTACTATAAAGTCAAGAGAAACAAAATAAATATTAATTGTAGCTACATTGGAACGTTTGATATAATTCAAAGGTGAAATTAAACAAGTCCTTGAGGAAAATCAAACTATAACAACTTTCAAATGGCTAAATAGCCTAATCAAATAAATAGAAAATTCCGCATTGTTGGCACACAATAAAATAAAACATCAATCAAGAATTACGAACAATTCATATTTCAACAATAAAATCTACACATTACAAGCACCACGTGATTTGATAAGCCAACTTGGGGGAGGAGGGGAATGGCGGTTCTCTAACCACATAAGCATAATAGCATGCAATAACTGGTGGTCCTTGACCACATAAATATGAATAATTGGTGGTCCCTAACCACATAAATCTACATCATTGGTGGTCCTTGACCACATAAATATGAATCATTGGTGGTCCCCGACCACATAAATATAAGTAATTGGTGGTCCATAAAATTCCATCATTTACCCATGGGATATAAACATCAAGGAATAGGTTTTCACTATGAACCAACAAGTCTGGTTCTCATATGTGGGGGAGTAGGCCATGGTCAATGTCCATGGGAGGATTACAATGACTCAACATAGATCCTTTTTCAGGATTAGGGACAACTCCCTAAGCTCATAATTTCCCAATGGGAGAACATGTGCCTCTCAACCCCTATTTACACTAGCTAGCATCGCACTCCCATAAGGAGGGAATCAAACAATAGAGGTACACATTTAACATACAAATAAGACTAACATAAGGGAATACATCATATTTCATTTAATAAATACACATCCACACATTTCATGCTTACTCCACTTCACAACAAATTAACCACTCAAGATAATCACAAAGGGTACACATAGGAGATCGCACTAGACATCCACCACCCTTATTCAAGGTCCAATACCTTGTATCACATACTTGAAGCACAACACATATACTGGTTTTCCACATGACAATTCACATTAACTATCAAGAATTTTATCATTCCATTTGGTACATGAGTCACAAATGCACAACACATACACTTACTTTTACAACTTGGTCTGTCCATAAAAATTCCCTTAGTACACAACAAAAGATCCATTATGAGGTATTCACATCCCAGGGAATACAAAATAACATCATTTCCAACCTTTTTTTTACCAAGCCATTTTCTTACACACACTTAACTACAAAATATTATATTCTATCATTGACATACACACCCATTATAAAACATCTTCTCAACAAGGCTACTCAATACTTGCACATGATGAGGAAAGCATAGTCCAATTTTCTAGCACCACAAGCACAACATTTCTTTTCACAAAATAATATTACTTAGCCATGCAGCTAGTATTTGCATCTCTAGAAAGGATATAATGAGTTAACATTTATATGAATTTTTATCAATACTAATGCAATTGGGAACCTAAGTGTTGCCAATCTAAGACTACTATGATGCACCTGACATTTTCCTTTTCAAGCATACCATGCAATGAAAGAAGGGCTTATATTTGAAATTTAACAATGCATGTTCAAATATTGCATTCTTTTCTTTACCATCATTATTAGTTGTTTACTATGCATATTATTTCACTATTCCCCTCTTCTTCTTTTTACCTCAATATTAATTGATTTCATTCACAATTTCATGCATACATCCTAAGGTAATAATGCAACTATTTGGGACAAGGGTTTTTTACCTAATCAAACATATTCCTTTGCTATCTTCAAAATAGCTTTACAAAAAACACGCATTCAATTGATTTGAAGGAAACATGCACTATTTGGAAACACTTCATTTCTCCACAAACAAGAAAAGAATTGCATTTTCAAATCACCGCAAGGCACATAGATTTAGATATAAGAAATACAATATTTTATACTATGTTTTTCACTTACATTATGAAGTTAATTGATGTTTACTTTAGTAAAGTTGTATTGTCTACATAATATTCATGTCTTAAGAATCATATTTCATATCCATAATGTTAAAGGTTATAGGATAACATGAAGGTGGATTTTATAACAATAATATCCATAGTTTCCTAGCCATTCACTTTGTTTTCCTATTTTCATTCTAGATTGACTCGATCTTCACAACAATAATTCCCCATAACATGCTAATCCACATGAATGAAACATACAATTCACACATTTAATTTTCCTAATCTTATTCATATTAAACACTTACAAGTCCTATGGGAGGGTACATAGGTGCATTGATGTTTAAATCTTGGCAAGTCAAAATCTATAAACTGGGCTATCTAAACTTCTTCACAATGAAATACATCATTCATATGAGGTTACATAATGTTCATTCAATTTAACAAAATAGTTATTCCCTTTTTAATTAATTCCTTCACAACCGTAATTTTCAAAGAAGGATGAAAGCAACTCAAAACCTCATAGGGTCTATTCAACAATCATTCACAACAAGAATATAAGCACAAGGGGGAAATTCACACAACTAACGTCACATGAGCAACCATACTAGCCAGAGATCCTAGTGTTACAACTAGGCTCTGATACCAAATGTAATGGCTTAAATTTAACACTCAAAAATACAATTAAGGACAAAACACAACTATCAAATTTCACTCAACAAAGCTTGCAAAACTTCCAAAAGGCTTCTACTCAAGAAGGCACTACAAGGAAGCATACAACATTTGAACAGTTAAAAACCAATATATTTAGTTGGATAACTAAATTGCTTATGCAATCCTAGGATGGTTTTCAAATGGGGACGTGGAAATTAAATCATCAAGATGGACTTAAATAATTCAACCAACATATTCATAAACTAAAGGCAAAATCAAGTTATAAGCTAAGAAGATACATCAAATCTATATCAACTCAAAGTAATGAAAACAACACACACCCTAGGGGCCAGACCTAACTCCTCGAGGGCTCATCTCTGATGGCCTTGCCTACATATATAATTCACAGAGGAACCGTAGTTCGACAACTGGACTTCAACCATCTCACACATGGTTGGATAGAAAGGGGTTATAATACACTAGGTTAAAAAGATGAGAGCATCAATGTCAATCATAACATCAACTCACACAACAATGATAGTGTTAATAATTTGAAGGAAGACTCTTAAACAAATAGACCTGAATTATAAATATTGGACTAATGTTAATAGAATACTTCCCAATTGTCACACAATAAAGGCCAATAATAGTGTATATCATCTAAGCTCAACCCTCACAATAAATAGACAACAATTCAATCATATCCTCAATATTGGAAGTCTATATTGCAATAGTGGGAATCAATAGTTCAAGGTCAATATTATGACTAGACACACACATATAGGATCTTCCAAGAGTTTAACTTAAAAAACAAGATGATGCACACAACCCTCATGTACAACTAGGTTGATTTTCCTTAATTTAACTTAATTATGAACATGTATGATAGAAGTAGAATAATCCAAAACATTCTATAGTGAATTATGACTTAATGGAAATAATAATCAATGGATACTCCTAGCGCATATTCCTTTGAAACAGTAAAATAAAACAAAATAAGATGATTATCTTAGAGATCATATAAATCAATTTATAATAATAAAAAAAAAACAAAATAAGATGATCATATAAATGAATTTATACAATTATTTGTAGATTGCAGCCAAAAGAGCAGTTTTGAAACAATCATAAATTTTATGTTTCTCATCCAAAATTAAAACTTCAATATGTTCTGGAAAGGGGAAATAATGAAGAGTAAAACCCAGAAATTGTTTTGTAGAAAACTCAAACACATGCGAGCAGTTTTTTTTTCTTTGCAACACAGCTCATCGAATAGTCTACTTAAATAATACAAAAATGTCTATTTTACTCCTTTTTCCAAATCACTAACATTTAATTAAATTTGTATTTAATAATTTTCTAAGCTTGATAGTTGATCAAATATAGCAACAAGAACAAGGAAGTTACCGTAAAAATCATATGAACATCACAAACAACAAACTACAACAATTACAAAAGGAGAGAAATAAAACAAAAATGCCTTATAAAATTTATCACAAACATTAAGTGCCTTTAAATTCATATATATTTTCTACTTTGATGGGTTCTCAAGATGAAACTACTATAAATTTTCAACACAAGTTTCTATCATATTCCAACATCAAACTATTATGAAATTAGGCAGAAAATTTCATTTGGGAACAATCTCCAAACAAACCTCTATGAATCAGACATAAGCTAGACCATTCAAAATGACCATCTTGTTTTCATCCACCAAAGTGAGATTGAAAAACAATCAGATTCCGATCATGACGAATATTGTCATGATGACATAAATTGTAACTTATTGGTAGATAGGGCACTTAAATAAATGAATGAAAGAAAGATGGTAATCAAACAAATTTTTATGACAGTAAAGTCTGAAATGAATTGGGAAAAGAAAGTTGTAAAAATTGTTTCATATCCATTGGATTATTAAAAATAAATAAAATAAAATAAAAGTCCTCTATACTAGCATCCCATAATACTTAGTGTGAAAAGTGATGCATCTAAAAACACCATGCAAGTAGCTTAATTCTTCACTTGCAATTATCGGATGGATGATTACTTTTCATACTAGAACATACATTATTTACATATTAACAACAATACCTAATGAGAAAAAAACCAAAAAAAAAAATCACTGCAATAAATTATCATAGAAATCTAATTAGTAGTTTTGTATACATAAGGAACCAATTTGGGATAGAAGTTTAAGGGCACAAATATACTCCAAACTGAAGTTGGTTGCTGGAAATTAAACTATCCAAACATGGTTCCCTGAGAATATATTACTAGGATTATTCGGCAAGGTGGTCATTAGTATTTTAATGCCCATTTATAATTACTAATTTCCTTTTCAGGCAAGCGTCCATTTAAAATATAATCTATAAAATAGTATCAATACAATTTCTTTCTTTTTTTTAGATTAACTACCATTAATGCAACAGATAAAATGCTTTGCTTGCGCAGCACCATGGATTGTGTGTTGATACAGAATACAGGTTTCCAATACTTGACTTCTATTTCATATTGAAAGGTGAACAAGAGGTAAGCAATAAATTCATCCAATTTCATTTCAAAGGCCAAAAACAATGAATTTACTCTTCTTATTTTTATTAATGCATGTTGAAAGCTCCTTGACTGAGAATTCTATAGAAGTTAAAATACTCTAGAGTAAAAGGGAGAATATAGTTCTTCCTCCACTGGTTACACAGAAACAAAAAGAAAAGAAAAGAAGAAACAAAGGAAGAGAGCTGCGCCCTGGCATGCAATAGTGGAGATAAAAGAATGTAGATGGAAAGAACAATTTGAAGATGGTAGGTAATCTGTTATCTTTGGTTGAAATTCTATACAATAAATGAACACAGCCATAGATAAAAGAAGACCAATGCTTTCATTTGCATAAAACAGAATTATTTTATGACATAAAACTCAACACAATATGATCTACCTAAGTATAGATTCAAAGTAACAAATAAAATTATTGAAGTTAAATACAAGTTATGGATTTAAAACATACAGTCCAAAGCCATCCATAAACATAATATGTATTTATTTTAAAGATACAATGGATGTGAAGCCCTACCTGATAAAGTTAAGCTGGATGAAGGATTGTGAGATCACAAAGTAAAAGAAATAAGTGTCTGACTCACCACGCCAACCTTTTATCTTTGGTGTTTGATTAGTAACTACTCTGAGATCTCCTTTTCTTGGCAACCACAGACTAAAATAATTCTCCCTCTCTTATCTAAATTTCCTCCCTGTAACATTTCATAGAGATATTTCTTCCTTCACTTCTTTATCACACCTAGAAGCAGGTATGTTGGTTAGTCAGCTATGAAACATGGCAGCTCTCCCCATGAACAACAGGAGTTGTTATGAAAATTCCCATCAAAGGTATTCACCCAACCTTTTTAGCTTGTTCAAAATCTTCCCCAAAACTATTGTGATGGCTTGATATATAAAAAAAATCAAAATCCAAAGTCCTATGATTACAGACAAGTAATAATAGACTGAATGCTAAACGAATTCAACCAAAACTAATTTTCTTTTGTCAAAGTATATTGCCTCTCTCTCTCTCACTCTCTGTTTTTTTTTTTGGTGAGACTTGGCGAGCAAAATCCTCATATGCAGTCTTGTTGAAGTTGAAGAGTCCACTCTACTACATTGGGTCAAGTGCAACTCTTAAAGGTGATGGAATTCGTGGATTCATTATCAAATACCAGATTCATTAGTGTGGTGGCTTTTATGGAACAGTGGAGAAGCTACTTCAAGTAACCCTCAGGAAAGGTTCAGATTTAAAATTCAGATGACTCCCAAACATGTTTTTTTTTTTTATTGGCAGCCTCTATCATTCTCTTACGCATCTAAGTCACTCTACCTACTACATTACACAGATTTCAGTTGTCCCCTCCTTGAACGAAGGGTTTTTTTTTTGTTTTAGTAACTCCAAACCAGTGGTCTCCTCCCCCACATTTACCGCTCCTTTTCATTTATTCAGTCACCCCTATATCATCAATGAAATCACGTACAAACATTAATTTCTATGCGATGAGAATAATGTGGCCAGCGTAAAATATGAAAAGTTTCCCCAAGTTTTAAGTTGTCCAACTCTGCTCTTTAAGTCTGTCTTTAATTTCCCATAGAGAGAGAGACAAGCATATCTTTTGAGTGATCTCCCCTGAAGATATTATGGGCAACTAGTTCTGACATAACGTGTCTCTAGGAATACGCTAGTCTGGCAATAGGGAGGGGTTAGTGGATTCATTGGACCACATTCATATGTTCATCTCTATCATTTACTATATCGATACAATATATCTACATCTAAGCATTTATTCCATATATCATATAATGTGGCTGGGTTAAAAAAATCCAAGCATACAAACACACCTACTGTTGAAATGAACAAAGGACTCTTATGTTAGGAATGCTATTTCTTTATTCTTTTCCAAGTTATTTTGGAGAAGTTATGTATTGTTTTCTTTTAGATATTAACTTCTAGAATAATGCAGGGACAATGGTACTTTATTATTTTATAATATCTCTTGAAATTTTAATAATGTCAAAATCAATAATAATAATAATATCGCTCAACTAAATATACGTTATAAATGTCATCAATTATTTATTTATTGAATCTTTTAAATAAGAATATTATATTTTGATGAACTAGTAAGCCTTAATGATATTGTTATTATTAAATCAACCCTTTTGGAATTTAATAATAATATTATTGTTTGATTAACAATTTAAGTAAATAATATTGTTATTTACCCCACCAAAAGACTTACCAATAATAATGATGTTTTTATAAAATAAACTAATTGAATGCTAATAGTATTCTTATTTAACCAACACTTGCACCTCTAGATGTGTAAATATATATGTATACATATATTCAACAAAATTACTTTTCTCCAAACACATATCCTACTTTTAACCCAATGGGGTTGACACCCTCCTTCACTTCTCATTTAAAATTTCAATTCATTTTCCTTAATTTGCAACTACATAACACCTCTAGGTTAATGGCAATAAAACATACAGTAAGAAATCATATAGAATATTGTTGCCATGCACAATCACCTTATTTATCACTTGTAATACATCTAACTATCTATTTAGGTAAAGTATGTAACAATTTGGGGTTGTATTAATCACATGTAGGGTGGGGCCTCACAATGTACTTATATATATATATATATATATATATATATATATATATATATATATATATATATATATATGCAAACCCAAATAAAATGATTTAAAAGAATTAGATACCCAAATAAAAACCATTATTCATATGCATTAATCAGATCCCAAATGAAGTCTAATTGGGGTGTAATGTGTTTGTTGTCTGTTGGTAGTGTTAGGAGATCAATATGTAGGAGTGATTTTTACTGGGCACCAGAATGTTTATAAGGTACTAATGTGAGTTAGACCCATTGACTTTTGAGGGGATTTGGATGATAAAATAAATATAATTGCATGTTAACAGTGACACAATTAGAACTGTTTTGTGTTGTTTCTAGCTTGATTTCAACTTCTTTTTATCACTTTCAACATTGTTTTTCTAACACTTTATGGCTTACAATGTATAGGATGATTGATAATCATGGCACCAGGTCAGAAGAGGAAAAGATCGAGTGGGAGGTGCTCGATTAGAGTACCTCGTGAAGTGACATTCAATGTTCCAGATGTTGTTGATGAACTTCCAGCAGTTAACATCAATGAAGATGTTATTTTTGAAAATGTAGAATAGACCAATCAAAATGATGGTTTTCAACTTGTTGTTAATAATACTGATGTAGAAATGGAACCACCACCTGCTGACCATGTGTCCACCATAGTTATGTGCATGAAAAGTTGTTCTATGCATGACATGGAAAAAGCCATTGCACATGTTGAGGACAATCCAATGTCAATTAAAGGTTCAGTAATCAAATGGGGGATCCCACCTAGCAGTTTGTGGGCATGGCTAAATGATGTGACATCCACAAAAAGGAAGGGGCCACCAACAGTCCTATCTGATGAAGAAGCTGAAATTGTGCATTGGTATAAAGATATGGCTAATATTGGCCATGGCCTTCAAGTGTCACAACTTAAGTCAACAGTGGCCCAAATGGTTGGAGTGAGGCCTAACCCATTCACAATTGGGATACTAGGGAGGTCATGGTGGGTTGGATTTTGTCAAAGGCATCCTGATCTTACAATTTGAACACCCAAAGGAGTGGACATAGATCGAGCTATAATGCTACACCTTGAAATAGTTTCTTCATTCTATGATAACTTGGAGGAGTTGTACAACAAACACAATTATGGACCCAAAAAAATATGGAACTACGATGAAATAGGTGGGTATGTGCAGGATCATCATGGAAAAAATAGGCCCTTAAGTGGCAAAAAATTCAAAAAAATCAGTGTTAGGCAACTTGATGTAAAAATTTGAATAAGTTATCTATATTGTTTCAAAAATATGTAAGAATAGAATCTATAGAAAATTGAATGTAGTTTCTAAACTACTAGGTTTATTTAAAAATAAATAAAATCTATTTGGTGAAAATTTGAAATTTCAATGCAGTAGTAATTAAATTTCAAGGAACAAATAAGAAGTAGGTGTCTGTCTAACCACCCTAACCATAATAAAATGATAATATTTTTTTATAAGATTTTATATATAAGTAGAGGACTTATGTCCGGATGTGATGCATTATTTTTTGTAATTTTTTTTCTAAGTAAATAATTAATTATTAATTTTTTGTTACAACTTTTAAAAAATATAAAAACTCGTGTGTCTGACCACCTTAACTTGGTCAAAACTTCATGAAATTTATTTTTTCTTTTTTTAATCCTATAGTATGTGAAGCATAGAATGTGACACATGTTTCAAACTCAAAAAATGTGATACCGTTTGAAAGTTATAGATGTTTTTCAATCAGCCTATTGATCAAGGCTTTAGTTGTAATTCTAATAGAAAATGAATAATAATTATTTATTAAATTATTCAAATTAAAGCATAATTTATATTCATGGAAAGCTAAGAATATCCTCTAAAAACCATTTTTGTTTCATCAATTTTGGGTAAAAAAATAGTCGTCAACCACATAACCTACAAATACCCATAATATTGCCAGTTTTTCACCCATCATGATCCTGCACATACCCAAGTGTGTAGGCTAGCATAAATTATGCAATGAGAGTTATTGCAAAAATAGGGACAAAATGTGTTCCATAATTAATTTCTAAAAGTAGAGAATAGATCACTGTTCTAGCTTGTGTTAGTGTAGTAGTTCAAGCCATACCTGGTTACTATTTTTTCAAGTCCAAAACAAACATTAGAAACTATATTGTTAACTGGTAGCCAAGGGCATGCATGGCAATCCAAGAGCATGCTTAGATGACCAAAGAATTATTTGTGGAATGGTTAAAACACTTTGCAAGAAAAGTCCCAGGAGGGGTGTCACCAACCAATAGACAACTTCTCATCTTTGATGGTCATGGCAGCCATGTGGCATTCAAAACAATCGAAGAAGCAAAGATTATGGGAATATATTTGCTCACACTTCTAGCACATTGCAGCCACAAATTGCAACCCCTTAATATTAGTGTGTTCTCACCATTCAAGAACTACTTCAAACAACATAGGAGTAATAACTCTCTACAAATCCTCAACTTTAAATTGGAAGGGTAGAGTTGGCAACACTTGTGAGCAAAGCTTTTGCACAAGCTTTGACTGCTAATAACATTGTTAGTGGTTTTAGAAGAACAAGAATTTGGCCATTAGATTAACATGCACTTGACTTCGATATGGGGCCAAGCCAAGCTTTTGTGGTTGAAGAGGAAGGAACCACATTGGGAGTAGAAAGAGAGGGTGATATTACTAATGATGACACATAGTTCATGGCAACAGAGACTTGTTTGAGGATAGTAGGTTGGAATGAGGAACAAATTGGACACTTTGTGGAAACCTTTTCTATAAGAAATCACTCAAATTTGACAAACGAAGAAGGATATTTCCCAAAAAACATTGAGGCAACATAAATTCAACAAGAACTGGTAGCTCAATCATGTAATCAGGCAGCTGAAAATGAAGATAGTCTCAATCTGCCATCTGAATTTCAAGATGCAACTTTGAACCTAGGGGTGTATTTTAATTTTAGTCAAGTGGATGAAGGTTTTTCCATGTCATCTCCTCTAGGTGTTGATCTTGAAGATGTTATCCATTACTTCACAATTGGGAGAAATTGGGAGGCTGAAAATGATGAAGAGGATAGAGTTGAAGGTAATGACTCAAGCAATGGAGAAGCTGACTACGTGCCATGTACACAAGTCAATTATTAGCAACCAACATGCAGGAGAAGAATTCTTTTGCAACTCCCAATGCAAAAGGTGCACCAATCATCTAATAGAGGTCACAATGGGTTCCTACGCTTAAGTAGGAAATCTCAAATTTTGACATTGAATGTTTTTTTCAATTTGTTGAATGAAAAAGAGGCACAAAAACTAAGAAACCAAGAATTGTAGCAAAAGAGAAGGGAGCAAATGGCTGAAAAGAAGATAGAAAGAGAAGCAATCCTCACAGAGGAGGCAAAGAGATTGGAGCGTGTTGCAAAAAAATAGAAAATTGCAGAGAAGTTGAGGCAGCGATATCAAAAGGAGCTTGAAAGGGAGCAAGAAAATATTGTTCAACAGTTGAAGGAAAACCAAAAGCAGGCGGAAACAGCAGAAAGAAACATAAGTAAGAGTACTCCTACAACTCCTCTTCTAGGTCAACATCCAATTTTAAGGGATATGATTAACATTTTGCCTCTAGCCTTTGCTTCTCTTAGCAGCCTACAAAATGGGTCTTCTGAAAGCTACTCTCCATAGTTACAACTAACTCCAGATGCAAATTACACATTGCTTGCTTGTATAGCAAGTTCCATACAGAACAATTTGTAGTCCTTAACATCTTCTCCAGTTGATGCGAAGTCGGTTGACCCCCAAGGTCACACCACTTCTTCATTAGATCTGTGGATGCCTGATTACAATTTTTTGTTGTAAATTTTTTGACCTCGAAGTGTGCTAGAGTGTTTATTGTAAAACTAAATGTTAGTCTATTGTATTGGACAACCAAAGGATACTAGTCTATTGTATTGGATAGCCAAAGGATACTATTGTCTATTTTTGTAAAACTGAATGGTAGTATGTTCTAAACTTATCTATTTTTATGTGTGCTAGTGCGGTTTTTGTAAGACTGAAGACTCCTTGTCTTCTTTCCAACTTTTTCTTAATCATGTTTATGCTATAATAAATTTGATTTCCAAGTTAATGGTCTATGTTTTTTGTGATTCAAAATCAGTTTTGTGTTGGTTGTATTCATCTATCATTTTCTTGGTTATGTGTTTGTTGTATTGATCTAATGAATATTGTTGAAAATTTAAATGCACATTAAGAAATGTATGTAATTGAAATTCAATAAATTATGTAATATATATATATACACACAGATACAACTATGTATATGCATACATGCATATACATAGTTGTGTTTGTGTGTATACATATATGTATACAAATCTATATGTAGCATATCCATAAATTGTAAGTGTAAGCGTAAGTGGAAATCAATCTAATTGTAAATTATAAATTGTAAGTGTAAGTTTATAATAAATATGAAAAATGAACATCATAAATGAACACAATGTCTACCAGGTCATAGCCAAACAAAATCTTGAAAGACTTGACCTGAAATGTCATCTTGCAATTTGACATGCTCTTCAGAACCTCCCTATATATATATTGATATATATAGATACACAACTAAGTATATGCATACATATATCTATACATCTATATGCAACATAACCATAAATTAATCTATTTAAAATTATAAATTTTTCAAACACCTACACTTGGAAATCAATCTAATTGTAAATTGTAAATGTAAGTTTACAATGAACAAGAAAAAAGAACATTATAAATGAATACAATGTATATCGGGTCACATCCAAAGTAAAGTATTGAACGACTTTACCTAAAATGTAATCTTGCCATTTGACATGCCTATCACAAAAAATAAATATAATAGAACAAACAAACATGGACAATAGTTATTGAAATAAATAAAAAACACATACTAGATAAAGAACAATATAGAACAATAATTGAAACTTAGAGCCACTTGAGCAAAAAATTCCTTAATTATTTGGTGTGTTGAAAAACACATTTACTAAATTGCCCACCATGAACATTGTTGCACCACCACTCCTTGTTCTCTCGTGCCTGCAATAAAATATTTACAACCATGGGTAGTCACAACCGCGACTAGTAACATACAAACATCATATGACCTTTAAAATAATGCATGTACAACAACACATAATTAATCAAGTTCAAAATATTAAAAGTTCCATATGGAATACATAAATATATGTAAAAACATATAAATGTTGATAAAATCGTATACTAAGATTTATTCAACTTATATTCATTGTTTCTCATCACCCTTGGATATATGAGGAATGTGCAAAGGATGTCATTCAATGGTCTGTAGTATGGAGATGATATTACTAGAGGAGAATAATTGTGAATGTTGTTGGTTGTTGTCCCTCTTATTTAGAAATTTGAATCTGACAATTGAATGCATTCAATTTGATTATTTTGTTTCAAATTTTAATTTCTTATAGCATTTGAATTTGTAGCTACCACTTACGTAGGATTTTAGAGATGATATGACTGAATTTTGCATTATATTTGGATTCAATGTTTATTTGGGGAGCCTTATATATCTGTGATTTTTTGCATGTTTGTATGCATGCATACAATCATAGAAATATAAGCATACATTCAAACATTCATATAAACATAAGCATACATGCATGTATTCATATAAACATATGCATACTAATGCATTGCAGAAAATAACTGATATACATTGCAAAGAAAAAAAACACCTAAATGTGTCACTATTAACATTTAATTAAAACTATTTTATCATTCAAATCTGCTCAGAAGTCAATGGGTCTAATTCACATTAGCACCTTATAAAATCATTTTGGCGCCCATTAAAAATCACTCCTACATATTAATCTCCTAACATTAGCACTGCACACCAAACACATTACACCCGAATTAAACTTCATTTCGGTTTCTATTAATGCATATGACTAATGTTTTTTTTTTGGATATCCCATTCTTTTCCATCATTTTACCGTGTGCTCTCTCTCGAAAGAGCTGCTACCATCATATTTAAATCTCTAAGATTTACATATAATTAGTTCATTATAATAATGAATGAATAATTAGGGCATTACATATTTGCCATGAGATATTTCATTTTGGCAAGTGGAGGAGATGGAATGATGTGATAATACGTTTATTTTATATCTCTCAATAGAAAGAAGTTTTGTTTTTTAGTCTTGAAGATAGGTAGACTTTCCCACGTGAAACGGTCAGTCATGGGAGTTATATTTAAGTATATCTATATTTTCATATATATTATGTTGTAAGTCTTATTGTGGAGACACTCCTAATGCAGAATATTTAATTAAATGCAGTTACTTCCATGCCCTCTAATTGTCGAGAATTGAACCGAAGATAGAGATATTGGTTGGGAGGGTCGGTAATAAAAGAGAACATTTTTACTGATTAGGGAATTAAATATTTAATGATTAGACTTCCTTACTTTCCCACGTGAAACAACCACCTTACCACATGAAACGGCTAGCCATCCAAGTTATATTGTATGTGTTTTAGTATTATTAGTACCTAGCATGGCAGCTATCGCATCCAAAATCTCCTCTACGATCTGGATGATAACCATGGCAATGTCTACCATGGCTGCATAGACAACACAATATCGATGTGGGAATTGACGTCAACAAATGAAAGAAAATTGTTTCAGTAAGTAAATAAGTAAATGGTCTCTACAAGAGCGAAAAATGGGAGGTATGGGGGATTGCAATCATATTTTAGCGTAGATATAATATAATTAAATAATTGTTGAGTGTTTATGTTGGGAATGAGGTATTCTTTTTGTGATCTGATCTGTCCATAACTCCAGATCAAAAGTGCTTACCCTTTATAAAAAAAAATGAAAAAATAATAATATAACAAAATAATATTAGTTATATATTATTTAGATTGTATAAATAAAATAGGAGCCAACTAAATCCTAGACAAAACACACCTATGTACATACAAAAATGAATAAAAACATACATAGAAACATGCATAACATGATGGCGTGGTGTAGTGTGGGGCCCAACGCAAAAGTCACCAGAGGCTAAAAGGAGATAAATGACATTATAGAGGAAGATAAACAATTTAAAAAAAAATGATAGATGTTATTTTTGTTGCAACTTGCATGGACAATTTTTTAAAATAAGCAGGAGTTTTTAAATTCCACTTTATAAGATGAGTAGCCATGTCCATTGTGGACTGTTTGGCTTCACAAAACAACTAAAAAACTAGATTGAACCTTTGAAGAAGATGCTAGGTGATATGTTTGGTTTGAACTGTCACCCGGAGGAGGAAAAAAAATGCCCAATTCTATTTGAGTTTGGAAGTGAGAACTTGGATGAACTCATTTATTGTTCCTCATCAATTCATAGTTTTTTTTAAAGCTAATCTATTGATGTTTCCTTCATCATGTAATGTTGTTGGCTATCGATGGCACATGTGAAGTTGTATGTTTGAACCTGTGCAGGGAAAACTATTGGGAAATGTACGTCCCTGTTTAATAGTGGAGGATCGACTTTTGTTTGAACTGATGCTAATATTTGTTTTCCCATGAATTGGAATTGAATGTTGGAGTTATTGGCGAACTTTGCTTAAACTGTGATCTAGTTGTGTTTGTCATTGTGTTTTCCACTAAATAAAGTGCTACCTATAGTTAACTGATGAAATTGCTTTCCATTGAGATTGGTTTTTCATCAATTTTGCATCTATTGTAAAATGTTCACATTTGACTTTTTTTATTCATATTAGTGTTTGTTCTTTCAACTTTATTTGTTGTTTAATATTATGATTTCTCTTCAAATTTATAGAGCTCTCAGTAATATTAATTTAATTGAAACAAAAGTCAAGTAGCATATCGCTAGAGGTATTATCATCATTGTCTGGATCCCCATGTAGAAATGATAGCTCCATCCATAGTCATGAAAAAATTCCTCTCTCATATCTATTATGTCCAAAAGTCTAATCTACAATCTCTAAAAAAAAAATTGTGTATTTTTATGTATTATTTGTTCATTTCTATATCTTAGTTGTTCATTTGATCGTCACTGAAGCAATTTGGATATTTGTAGTCTTAGAACCTATTGACACAACCCATCCTCAACTCTATAATTATCAAGACTAACATATTGTAATAATCTACACCCAAAAATGGCCATAATGAGTAATTTTGAGGAATCCTTAATTAGAAATTCCCTAGAAAAATGCATCTCAATCATCAAATTTAAATCAACAATGGAAAAATGTATTCCATTTAAAAATACCAAATCCCAAAAATATTGAGCGACAATGTTGATAGTGTAAGGGTGACTTAATGCATAGAACTCAAGAAGAGGTAACCACTCAACCCATTATCCCTATTTTTCAAACACAAAACAATGCAAGTAAGTCTAAAGACATGTATTAATAATCTGATTTTGATCATCAATTTGAGGATAATAAGATAAAATGAAATTCAATTTTGTTCCCTACAACTTAAATAAATCCTTCCAAATTTTCCAAACCCATTATCAATAATATAGAAAGGTATTCCATTTAAACATACCAAATCCAAGAAATTTAGAGCAACAATGTTCATAGTGTTAGGGTGATTTAATGCATAGAAATGAGAAAATTTAGTCTAACAATCAATAACAATCAAAACTAATTTTACAAATCCTTAGAGTGTTATCCCTATAATTGAATCCATAGAAATATCACTCCAAGTCATATCTAGATTAGGAAGTGGTTACAAAATTTTTATGGCTTTGAGAGTTTCCCCTTCATTCCTTTGAAACATATTAAATTTAGCTACAAATATCTTAACATCATGCTTAATTTCATCCTAGAAGAAATCTCACTTAATTCACTTGTATTTTTTCAAAAACTTGAGTGAACTATCGTAGGGCAGGAGTGAAATAACACTAGTAACTTAGGCTTGACTAGAGAGTTAAGCTATAAATAAATCATGTATAGATAGGTAGGGACTTGGCATGTCAATGGTGGAGAGCATGAGGAGGAGTTTCATGGGAAGTTTTACGTGGGAGATACCTAAAACTAATCAAATTAACTTGAGGGGTGACTAACCAATTGGGTTGTTGCGTGTTTAGGATTTTAAATTTGTATGTGGATTCTAAGGTTTCATAACACCCAATGTTTTCCAACCTAAAATTTTACAAAAAAATATGAATGCAATTAAAACATTTTTTATTTAGATAATAGGAATGTAATGTAAGGCATCTTCCAAATTCATATGTTAGTTATAGCAAAATTTTGTTTCAATTTATTCATATAATTGAAAAATAAATGCACAACATAATTGCATGTCAAAAAACACAATGTGGGTTGTCTGCAACTTCATTCCTCATATTCAAAGCTAAATGATGGAGAGCACGAGGAGATTCATTTTGGGGATACATAAAATTAACCAAATTGAGCTGAGTCGTGACTAACCAATTGGGTTGTTATGTGTTTACACTTTTAAAACAGTATGTGGGTTGCAAATTTCATAACACCCAATGTTTTCCAACCTGTAGTTTTACATAACATTATAAATGTAATCAAAACCCTTTTTATTTACATAGTAATAATGCAATGAAATTTATCTTCAAAATGTGTCACAACTGTTAGTTAGAGTAAAAATTGCATTTCAATTTTTTCATATGATTGAAAAATAGATGCACAAAATAATATCGGGTTGGAAAACACAATGGGTTGTGATTTATTTTATTGTTCTTTTTTAAGATCAAGGGTGGAGAGCTCGAGGAGGAGTTGTAGGTGGGGGATACATAAAACTAACCAAATTGACCTGAGGGGTGACTAAACAATTGGGTTGTTACATGTAGAGGATTTTTCAACAATATGTGGGTTTTAGGTTTCATAACACCCAATGTTTTCCAACCTGTAATTTTAAAAAAGGAGGAGTTGTAGGTGGGGGATACATAAAACTAACCAAATTGACCTGAGGGGTGACTAAACAATTGGGTTGTTACATGTAGAGGATTTTTCAACAATATGTGGGTTTTAGGTTTCATAACACCCAATGTTTTCCAACCTGTAATTTTAAAAAATAGTATTAATGTAATTAAAAAAAATTTCTATTTACACAACATGAGTGTAATGAAAGGAACCTTCAAATTTTACCATTAATGTAGTTTAAACTTTTATGAGTTGTGTAACAACACCTTTTTCCTTTCGATCTATCAAAATGCTTCATAGGATCATTATAGGTGAATTGAACATTTCCTACTTGAGTCTCGAGGTGCTTGATATTAGCCTTTAACTTTGAACTACCTCAAATTCTTGTAAACACTCTTTTTCTAATGTCTCCATGTGCCCTTCTTCATAATCATAATCTTCAATTGTTATCTTTATTTTCTCAACTTCATGTGTTTTAGATTGCAACTATCTTTGAATGGCCTTAAGCTCCTTTTCTTTTATGATAAAATATTCTTCTTATCTTTTACTTCCTTTTCTAAGTGGTTAAGTTTAGTCTTCTATTGTTTTTCTACAATTTCAGCACTTCCAACTATTTGTTTTGCATCTACTGCACACACACCTTTCTCAACTTCTCAAGAATGGGAAGAATATCTTCATTCAATACATTATCTTTCTCATTCACTTTGGTCTACTTCTTTTCATGTGTTTATAGAGCATATTCCTTTTTCATTTCATACATTCTAGTACCTACTACCTATAATTCTACATTTCCATTTTCCCATTGTATATAGTGCACAAGCTCCTTCCTCAACTTCTCAAGAGAAGGAAGAATCTCATAAGTCAATATATTATGTATTATCATTGTTCCAAACCATTTTTCACCATCCCCCTCCATCATACCAGCCCAAAAACATTATCCCTATCCCCCCTCCATCTTATAAATCCATTTTCGGTGCCTATGTCCCACAATCCACCATCACATCTCCCCCTCCTACTAAGTCCATTTTGGTTCCTCCTATCCCTCCTACCCTACCACTCCCTATCCCCCCCTTCCCTCTCTCTCCCTCCTTCCCTCTCTCCCTACATAGACACATAACCTCTGTCCACCTAACCCTCTCTCTCTGCCTAACTCTCTATATCTACCTCTCCTACCTTACCTCTCTCTATCACCCTCATTCCCTCTTTCTCTCCCCCCTCTATCACTCTCACCCTACCACTCCTTATCTCCCTCCATCCATCTCTATCCTTGCCTCCCTCTCTCGCTCACACACACACAACCTCTCTCCACCTACCCCTTCCTTCATCCCTCCTTAACTCTCTTTGTACCTATCCCTCCCAACCTAACACTCCCCATCTCCCTTCTTATATCCCTCCCACCCTACCACTCCTTATTTCCTTCCTTCCCTCTTTCTCTCCTCCCTTTATCCCTCCCACCCTAACACTTCCTATCTCGCTCCTCCCCCCTCTCTCTCCTTCCCTCTATTATGATTTAAGTGATAACTAATTTTAAAATCTATCTTGGTAAAAAAACTTATGCCACTCAAATAGTTTATCAAATCATACATCCCTAGAAATGGTAATATAATTAATTATGATCTTAGTTATTTATTTATAGTATATACTCATTCTCCATTCACCTCTTTTCTTTGGTGTTAGTACTACACATATTACACATAGAATTAAATGCTTTCTAATTAATCTCATCTTCAAAAGTTTATGTTCTAAGTTTTTCAAGAAAAAAAAAATTGATTATAGATTTTTAATAAAAAGGATTTACATAATATTTTCATACACTATTGGTTTTTCAACTCTCCATGATCCACAAGCATCATTATATGTACAAATTTATTTGGTAAAATTTATCCTTGGATCAAATATATATTTTGTCTTATACTTCTTATTGATGGCAATCCCTTTGGCATGTTTAAAATTATGTCACTAAATTTTTTTAACAACTCTAAAATTTCTTTGTATACTACCTCTCCCTCACCTATACTACCATTTACTCTAGGAATCAATATAAAACATAGCCTCTCATTTAATATAATTTCTTACCATCTACTAGATAAATCCTATCATTACCACATACTTGTTTACCTTTTTACTTTAATGCAGTTAGAGTATGCTTATTTTATGAATTTATTCTCATACTACCATGGCCAAGATTTCCAAAAATAAATGACATATTTAACCTTTAACATGATGCAATACTTCCTCATGATATGTTTCTATTTAAAATTTTAACAAACATCACTCACTTACTAGTACCTTATATTATTTCTATGATTGTGAATTTTTACATGGATTTGGATATTCTAGTGTTTTCAATTTTGACTTATCAACCATCGCTCACTCACTACCACTGTTCATGATGAATTTTGGGTCCTTCTATCCCTCTCACCCTATCACTCCCTATCTCCCCCTTCGCTCACTCTCTCTCTCTCTCTCTCTCTCTCTCTCTCTCTCTCTCTCTCTCTCCCTAGAGTACGTTTCTTTTTGTCCTTCATCATAGTGTAAGTATTATCCCTATGTACAAATGTATGGATTTATTTATTTGGATACTATAAAGATACTTATATAATTTAGTCTTGTATATATTTCTAAAGATACTTATTTGTACTATTTCTTTATCGATACCATCATTGTTTAAGAAAACTCTTTTCATGATCAATGAAACACACCACCTCTCTCTTCCTCCCCCACCTTACATAGATCTCTCTCTACCTATTTCTCTCTATTATGTTCACCTTACCTCTCTCTACCTACCTCTCCCTATCTCCCTCCTTCCCTCTCTCTCTCCCTCCTTCCCACACAACCTCTCTCCACCTACCCCTCCCTTCTTTGCCCCCTACTTCCCACCCTCTCTCTCCACCTATAATAATTGCAAGTTGGAAAATATTGGTTGTTATGAACTTGCAATTTACATACTATTGTAAAACCCTCTACATGTAACAACCCAATTGGTTAGTCATCACTCATGTTAATTTGATTAGTTTAATTTGATTTTTCAATGTCTTGAATACTTTTAAGTAGCTTTGTAGCCCATTTTTCTCATTTGAGAGTCTCTATGATTAGAGAATGTAGATTTTTCTTTTAACAAGTTCTTTACAAGAATTTTCTACCTTTTCAAATAAGAATTTCATGTCTCCACCCAACTAATTCTCTTTTCTTGCACTTAGATATGATTTTTCCTTTTCCTTATCATCAATTGTCAATTGCATTTGTTCCATGGAATTCTTAATTTCATAAATCTTTGACTTAATTTATTCAATTCCACTTATAGAATCATCTCTCACTTTCTTTGCTTGCACAAATTCATATGCAATACAAAACCTCTTGAGTTTATCCACTTATGCATTACCATTTCCCATTGCATATAATCCACATTCAGCTTCCACAACTTCTTAAGAACATGAAGAATCTCTTCAATCAATACATTATCTATCTCATTCACTTTGGTCTAATTATTTTCATGTGTTTTTAGAGAAAATTCATATTTCATTTCATATATTTTGGTACCAGATGCCTCCAATTTTGCATTTCCATTTTCTCATTGCACATAGTGCACGTACTCCTTCCTCAACTTATCAAGAGTAAGAAGAATGATATCTTAAGTCAATACATTATCTATTATCATTCTTCTAAAGAATTTTTCAGCATCCCCTTGTTGGAAAAACTAGGACAAACAACTAAGAGGGGGGGTTCAATCAGTTGTCATACAAACTTAAGAATTTTCTAACTTAACTTATCCTTAATCTCATATATGATGAATGAACAATTAACCATAAGAAATTATCACATCAAAGAGACAAATAACTCCAATATTTTTTACGTGGAAACCCTATTAAGGGAAAAACCACAATGGATGTTAGTACACAAGATTATACCCTTCTAAAAGTATAATGAAAAACAATAAGGGGAATGCACATGCATTCAGGCACACTGCCTAGAGCTCACTGCTCAATTAGAAAGGGGCTCACTACCCAACAAGGTTGGATTAAAAATCCAGAGGGTATGAACTGAGAAAATAGCTTCTGCTCAAGCCCGATTATAGTTCCAATTAAGCTCAACACTTCTTCACACTTCACACAATCTTCTTCACACTCTACTCAATAATGATATTCACATGTATATGAACGTAGGAGCAAACAAAGCATACTTTCCACTAATCACATAATCGCTCTTATATATCTGCTACAGGAGATTTCATTACAATATGGTCAACCCAGAAAAATGAATTATATTTGCAATGTTCACCTAGATTAACAACTAAATTTTAATGTGAACCCGCCAAGGTCGGCCACCATATAGTGGATACCCAAATTAATATCTCCAACAAAAAAATGCGTTAATTTATTTTTCCTTGAACATCTACAGCATGCTATCATCAACATGTCGGTGAGGAACATGAAAACCCGAACATGCGCGAGAAAATATCTTCAATCATGAGCTCACCAGATCAAGTGGACATACCACAAGGATAGATAATGAACTAGAGACATCTGAGAACACCATGAAACAATAGAGAAGCATCCACAACAACTAAGATAACTAGAATCACATAATCTTCATTCAGGAACATTAACAAAGACCAACAAAACAATAATAGACCATAACTCGCATAGAACTTCACACAGACCTCTGAAACTTTCACTAGATAATCTAGAAATACTCAACAATAAATACTTTAATCCACATAAGCTAATCGTTTACATACAGAAAAAAATGCCTTCATGACCCGGACAGTTCCACTAGGAACCTAAAACACTTTTTCTTATAATTTTCTCAATATCCTCGACATATACAATAGTAGATACAACAAATGCTAATAGTGTTGACATCAATGACAACCACATATCAACAACACATCCACAACATCCAACAATCTCCCCCTTTGGCATTGATGGCAACACATGATGTGAAAAATACCATCAACCCAACACATTGACTTCTTCTACACTTCATTTCTGAAAAGGTTTGTCATGTTTCTCTTCTCCCCCTAAGATATTTTTCACATTACTCTTCTCCCCCTTTTACATCAATGGAAAAGGTAACCATGACCTTTCCATACACATGCTTTGAACCACATATTTGCACATCTGACTACTCCCCCTAAGTAGTAGGCATGGAGACATCAATCCAAATCATAATATAGCAATAAGGCTCACGGATTGATGCAAGTAAATGCATCATTTAGTTCTTATCAAGAGGGATAGTTACCCCTAGAATTCCTCTCAGATACTCAAAATTATCCTTTGGCAATGGATTAGTAAATATATATGCAATTTGTTCTTTGGTAGGCACATACTCTAGTCTGACTTCTTTCTCATCCACTTTCCCTCAGAAAGTGAACCATTCAGAAATGCAGACTTTACATCCATTTGATAGAATTTATAGTTCTTATAAGCAAAATAAACAAGAAATAATCTTACCACTTCAATTCTAGCAATAGGGGAAAAGGTTTCTTCGAAATCAATATCTTCCATTTGAGAGTACCCTTTACATACCAGTCTTGCCTTATTCTGGACCACTTCACCTTCCTCATTCAGTTTTTTTCTGAATACCCACTTGGTACCAATGACATTCTTGTCTTTGGGCCTACGAACTAGTGTCCATATGTCATTCTTTTTAATCTATGTCAGTTCTTCTTTCATGGCTTCTAGCTAGTGTTCATCTTGGCAGGATTCAGTAACACTCTTAGGTTCAATCTTGGAAATTTCAAACAATATTCTTCTACAATTATTATTCTAGTTTGTGCTCCTTTGATCTTATCTCCTATGATTGGAATTTCAGAGTGATTTAGCTTTACATACCTTGGAGTCTTGGGACTTTCTCAGACTTTCGTGTCTACTAAACTTTCTTCTACACTTGCACTTGTCTATGCTTCTTGACTGACTTGATTTTTTGGAACAACTTGTGATTGCTTCACTAGAACATATGGAATAATATAAAGTAGATTTGGTGTTTGAGTGTTCTTCCCTTTATTTGTGTTGTATTCATCTAAATTGTAGTTGCATCATCCAGATGATTTGACAGAGTCCTCATCAACTCTGACATTTGCACTCTCAACAATCTTTCTCAGTATTTTGTTATAGCATCGATATTCCTTTCTCTTTGTGTAGTAACCTAGGAAGATCCCTTCATTGCTTCTAGCATCAAACTTTCCTATATCATCATCTATCCTGATATAACATTTTCTTCAAAAGATCTTGAAATACTTAATAGTAGGCTTGTAACCCAACCATAATTCATAAGGGGTCTTACTAGAATTACCATTCACATTTACCCAATTAAAAGTATATATAGAAGTGCTTACCACTTCACTCAGTACATCTGAGACACATTCCCTTCCATCATCATTGTTCTAGCAGCATCTAGAATTGTTCTATTCTTTCTTTCTGCAACTCCATTCTATTGAGGGGTCCTAGGAGTAGATAACTATCTTTTAATTCCATATTCTTCACAATAAGAATTGAACTCTTTTGAAATGAATTCACCACCTCTGTCAAATCTCAAGAATTTTATTTTCAAACCTTTTTCATTATCTACCATGGCCTTGAAACTTTTGAGCTTGTCCAATGCTTCATACTTTTCTCTTAAAAAAGAAACCCAAATCATTCTAGAGTAATCATCAATGACCAACATAAAATACCTTTCTCCATGAATACTTCTAACTCTAGAGCGACCACAAAAATTAGTATGTAGCAATTCCAACACATTATTTGAATGAAATTTTTTTCTCTAGAAAGAGACTCTAGTTTGTTTACCCATCTGACATTCTTGGTAGATTACATTAGCAAGCTTCAGTAACCTAGGCAGATCTCTTACTACTTTAGTACTTATCTTGATAATGTTGTCAAAGTTTACATGACACAACCTCTTATGCCACAACCAGCTTTCATCTACTTGAGCAATTAAACAACTTCCACTAGCAGTATTCAAGTGAAAAAAATTACCTTTAGTTTGCACACCAGTAGTAATCATGTTTCCGAAACTCCCACGAATCTTGCATTTTCCATTCTTGAACTATAGATCATATCCCTTGTGTACCATCTATCCAATAGTTAACAATTTATGCTTTACGCCTTCAACATAGAGAACATCATCAAGGTTTTCCTTACCACCAAGGCTAATAGAACCTCTTCCACGAATCACACAAGCATTGCTATCTCCAAATCTTACAACCCCACCATCATACTTCTCTAGAATCAAAAACTTGCTTTTATCACCGGTCATATGATGTGAGCATCCACTATCAATGACCCACTCATATTTCTCCTCAACTTGGACTGTAAGATATTTCTTATCTTTAGTAGATTTAGTAGGCACGAGTTTATTTTCAATGGTAGCTATGAAATCCCATTCATCTTCATTTCCATCATCTTTATCAGACTCATCATCAGTTACTGCTTCTTTAACAAAGTAGGATCTCTTTTGGAATCTAGGTTTTCTAGGCTTAGACCTAGGAACTCTTTCAGGACATCTTGATGAAAAATGACCTATCTTACTGCATGAAAAGCATTTAATAGGAAATACATCTTCATACTTACCTTTTCCTCTTCCTTCTTGCTTTGTCATCAGTACTTTTGTTCTTGTACTTCTCTTTCTTTGTCTTTGAGTTGTTTTAGTTCTTCATCATATTTAGATATCTTTCTGGAGCTCTCTCCTAGACTGTATCTTTTCCTGTAACTTCCAAATACAATAGCTTTGAATGTAGATTCATTTTTTGGTGTAGATTCACCAAATTCCCTTATTTCAAAAGCAACAAGCTTCCCTATCCGTGTATCTCTTGTCATCTTGTTTACAGACATAAATTCCTCAATAGCATGAACCTTCATTTTGTAAGAATGAGGCAATGATCTGAGTATCTTAGAAAGAAGTAATATTTTCATCTTCACCCATCTTCAGAATCTCATAGTTTCCTTTTAAGCTCTAAAGTTTAGCCATCTTCACCTGTGTATATCCTTCATACAAAGTTTCCAGCTTCGTCCAGATCTCATGAATTGTCTGCAGACCTATCACATTAGCTATCTTTGAATCTATTAGACCACTCACCAATGCTTCCATAGCTCTG
Source organism: Sequoia sempervirens (assembly GCA_007258455.2). Taxonomy (NCBI): domain Eukaryota; kingdom Viridiplantae; phylum Streptophyta; class Pinopsida; order Cupressales; family Cupressaceae; genus Sequoia; species Sequoia sempervirens. Next base: position 232,868,215 of record VDFB02086081.1, on the reverse strand, counting down.
GTATTACTTCTAGCATATTTGATCTCATCAGCAGAGGAGGGACCATTATGAGGAATAGTATATTGATCTCTTGTAATCTTCCAATAAGCATCACCAATGCACTATAGATGAAATTGCATCAACACATCACATTGGTGGAAATTCAGAATGAAGATGAAGTCCTTGCTCAAATAATACAAAACATTTATGACAAGGGCCCACAACAATACAACTGCCTCACATGCTTACACTGCCCTTTACATAATGTCATTCCACAAATAATTCAAAGGCCACTTGTCAACTTTTTCACACATTAATTTCTCATAATTTCAATCTCAATTTGTCAGGAATAGATGTTTCTTTTATTATGATTTCTACCTCAACTATGGAAATTACACTAGGTAGAATATTAAATGTCAACAATGAATTGACAAAATCTTAACAATCCTCATTACTTAAAATGTTACAAGTTCATACAACAACATTTTCTTGGGAATACCATGACATGAAGGGCATTGATCCTAGCCTATGTATGCATATAATTTATATTAATGAGGGTTGTATTCCATTTAGGAAATCACAAAGGAGAATGAGCCCAACTATGTGTGGCATAGTCAAGATAGAATTGCAAAAAAAATTGGATGCATGTTTCATTTATCCCAATCTGATAGTCAATGGGTTTCACCATTGGTGATTGTGCCAAAGAAGGGAGGAAAATGGAGAGTATGTGTGGATTATAGAGAACTAAATGCAACCACAAGGAAGGATCATTTTCCACTTCCTTTCATTGATTGGGTGTTGGATTCACTCACAGGAAAGAAATATTTCTCCTTCTTATATGGATTCACTAGGTATAACCAGATAAAGATAGCTCTAAAAGATGAAGATACAACAAATTTTACTTGTCCATGGGGTATGTATGCTTACTCATTTTTTCCATTTCGATTATGTAATGCACTTACAATATTTCAAAGAGTAGTCTTGAGCATATTCTCATATTCTGCACATGATTCCATGGAGATTTAGATGGATGAATTCATCGCCTATGGGAATTATTATGAGGAAGCATTAGCTAATTTAGAAAATGTTCTTCAACGGTGTCAAGATCATAACCTTTCCCTAAGTCATGAATTTTTTTTCATGATGATGACTGAAGGAGTGGACTTGGGACACTTTGTGTCCAGTAGAGGAATATAAGTGGATCCTAATAAGATAGAGGTAATTTATACTCTTCCTATTCCTCAGAAGAAGAAATATGATAGAAGCTTTCTTGACCATGTAGGTTACTATAGAAGGTTTATCAAATACTTTAGTAAAATAGCTAGTCCATTGTTTGTTCTTTTATCTAAAGATATTAAATTTGATTGGACCCCTTCTTACCAAGAAGCCTTTGAAGCACTCAAGATAGCCCTTACAAAATCCCTATTTTGAGAGGCCCTAACTGGACAATTCCTTTCCATATACATAGTTATGCTTCTAATCTTTCCTTTAGGTGTTGTTCTCAGACAAAAAGAAGGGAATTTGGAATATGAAATTTATTATATTAGTAAAAATATTCAGGTTGTTGAGCTTAACTACACAGTTACTAAGAAATAAATGTTGGTAGTAGTGCATGCCATTAACAAGTTCAAACATTACATCACTAGATACTCTACTTTTGTTCACACAAACCATGCAACAATAAGATATTTAATAAACAACCAATAATTGGTGGAGGGATTGTTAGATGGTTATTGTTAATGTAGGAATTTGATATCACCATTGTGGATAAACTTGGAAAAGAAAATGTAGTAGTTGATTTCCTTTCAATATTGAAAATCAAAAAAACAAAATAAGTAGTAGACGATTCTTTTCCAAATGAGCATTGTTTCCTCTCTGTGCAAACATCTTGGTAAGAAGATATATCTAACTATTTGGTTGTAGAAAGAACACCCCCACATCTCTCACCTAGGGAGAAGCACCACCTCGTAGAATGTAGCTTTCCTTATTCATGGGTGGTTGGTTATCTCTTTTATACAAGATTAGATAACATAATGAGAAGATGTATTAGGGAGGATGAATTCTATGATATTCTTAAATATTTTCATGATGAGTCTTGTGGAGGACACTTTGCAGCGAAGAAAACAACTTTAAAGATCTTAATTCTAAGGCATTGAATTGATGAGACTTGTAGCAACAACCCCAAGGCATATAAATAAAAAGGGACCTATTTTTCAGCTACCCATAGCACCTATCTTCACTCAACTTTCATCACACCCAAAACACTTTACTACAGTCAACTTTCCTTTTAATCATATCAATTAATGCTTACTACATTCTCATTTCCATAATATCAACATGTAGCAACTACACTCCACTCTAGTATGATCATGCACCATCACGTCACATCATCGCGCACTTCACACAACTTTTCATTTTAACTTGCCACTTTCTTTGACATGTTCCATAATTACACAATTCTCTTGCTTTGACACTTCTACTACAATACTATCAATTCCATTCCATCATTTGAAATATAATTCACCATAGTTGCATGCCGATGCTCAAATCTATTCCAATGCATCACCTTTCAATCACATCACATTTGCAAGTACTTTTCTTGTTATTTATTATAATTAACATTAAGTTCTACTAATTTATTTAGCATTTTGATATCCTACATACATTTCAAATTTATTCCATGCATTATCTGCAATTTCTTTGAGATATTTTCTCCCCATCCTTTTAGTACCATGCTATTTATAGATAAATAGCCAAAATAAGTTGGGGGATAAAAGGTTTAGAGTATCATTCTTTTCGCCAATTTCTATTTCCAAAATTCCTTTGTCAAGAACCCAAAGAGTTGCATAAGCCATCAGTTATAACTAGTTATAAAATACAAAGGAATATAGAAGAAGTAACATCTAAAATCTTAGAATTTAGAGAGATTAAAAGATACAAAATTTAGCTAGCAGAAAAATGGGAGGTTATATTGTAAGAAGAGATCTAGTAGCACATAATCTACTATTGAAAGATCATCAATGTCTTCTAATTTTTCAACAAGCTGCGTGGATAGAAAACTTTCTCTAGTTAACTAAATATAATGAAGAGATGACTTAGTAATTTTCTAGCACATTGCAAAATGAAAAATATACATTCAAATGGATAGGGATGGATGCATTAGAAGTAGTGGTAAAAAAAGTTTTAGAACTACTTAGAACATGAGAATAATTTTCAGTCAAAGTAGATGTAATTGTAGCAAGAAACAAGTTCATATTGCTCCTAGGAGAAAATCTAGAGTCTTCAAATCAAGGTACTAAATGAATTTATTTACCTTGGTTGTGGATCTTTGTAGCCTCTTATATAGTTAAATATTTAACTTGCAATTGCAAGAAGTCTCTCTTACATACCATGCACTTTAAACTCCTTAGTTTCCTAAGCCACTAACAATTGGTGAATGTTCCCAATTTTCTATATAATCTATTAACAAGAATGTTTATGGAGCACAAGAGGAAATAAAACCACTCTGTATTATCTCACTTTTGTTTGGTCACAATATTATTTAAGAGGAGTCTTAGAATTCAATTTCTCAATGTATCTTGGGAGGAATTTTTAGTTTATGATAATATTAATGATGCGATTATAAGGCCATAGATAGAATAATTAAATAGGAAAAATGAAGAAAATGAGCCTTCTATGGTTGTATCAGAAGGATTTGTATCCTCTACCTCACCCATCACTTCACTTGCCCGCAACACTGGTGGGTAGGTAGAAGCAGAAGCATAAGAAGCATGACCTGCAACTTCTAAGGAGCAGGTCATAGTGGAAGAGGAACTTGAAAACCCTAATTCTACCAAGAGCCCCTCTAAGCCTAAGTAGTGAAAAAGAAAAAGTCCAGCCTCCACTTTTGCATCCAAGAAAACATAGAAGAAGCTAGCACAACCAGAAAGACGAACAAAATACCTTAGAAAGAAGGGCTCTGAAAAGGGGAAGAGTAGGGCTAAAAAAGATAAAACCAGGTTGAGATTGAAATTGAGACAAAACCTGAAGGGGAGAAGGTGCTTAGTGATGAGGAGCAACCTAAGATATTACAACCCATGCATTTAAGAATCAGTATAGATTTTGACTTTGAGGATTTGCTTATAGCTAGAAAGAAGAACAAACCTTAAAATAGTCCTATATCTAAGGAAGGGTTTGTTTCACCTGATGAGGTTCACGAGGATTTTTTTTGGAAAAGGAAGAAGAGTTATTTTTAGAAGGGAAAGAAGAGAACAAGGAGCTATAGGAAACCCTGCAAAGAATAAAGGACTTAGAAGAACAACTTAGAGCATACCGACAGAGGGAAAATGGAATGGATAACATAATTTGGGAATTAGAGAAGAAGATACATAAATTTGAACATCAAGGGCTAGGATTAGAAACATTAGCATAATTGGATATTATTGAAATTAACAAAAGGACTCAAAAACCTATGGACCCAATTGAACACCCAAAGGTGCCTAATAACCCTAATGTGGTGACACTTGGTATTGAGTTATGGAATAGGACTAGAGAATTCTCCCAAAAATAAAAAAGATTGGGAGAAGGAAAAAAATTGAGTTAATGTTAACTCATACAAGAATAATTGGTAAACAAAAGGCAAAGATTAAGAAATTGAAGGTAAAAATAGATGAAATGGAAAACAAGATAGTCCAATTATTGAGGTGTAGACCTCTGGCTAAGGTATATACCCTATTTCTACAAGAACAACATATTAGTTTTTAGTTCATCCAACTAATTAGTGATCTACCTATCTCATTAAATACACCCACACTATTTTAAAAAGTATTCAAATAGTCTACATTGAAAATGTAGGATCATTTGTGTGAATTCTATTTACACAACTCGAACCTTATGAAACTACATGGAACCCACTCATTTTTTTGGGAGATGTTCACATTAGAGCATTAGCTTCTTACATACAAAATGAAAATATAAGGGGACAATGGTAACAAGAATATCAAAAAAAGTAGAAATTATTCCCCCTTCAGTTGAGGGAAGAATTAAGAGATCCTCAAACAATGGTGGAATAATGGATATACCTTATAGATAGAGAGTGGATGGAAATAAAAATATTGGATTGTAGGGAGTGGGATTACAAGATGTTTTAGGAACTTGTAGTAAGAAAAACTCAGGAGGTGTTCAAATTTTCTTAGGATAGATGGAGGAAGCTTACACCAAAAATTAAAAAGAGAAAACCCCATTCTATCTTCAATTATATAGTAGCAGGAAAAAGGGCACATAAGTACATAACAATCACCCTAAAAAATGGAGTCACTTGGCTTCCCCTCACTTTCCATCATCCTTTTCTTTTGTTTCCTATTCCATATTGGACTAGAATAAGACATGAGATAGATGTCATAGAAAAACTAGGTGGGAAAAGATATTAGATTGAAAATGCTTTTATCAAAAGCAGGGAGAAGGGGTAACCAAAATAGTGAACTATAGAGAAATTGTATTACAATACAACCTAAGACTCTAAACTTTCTTGAGGAAAAACAAGAAGTTAAGTTTGGGGGGATGACGAGCCTTAGAATTGACTAGATCTCCTACTGTAGTTTCATGTATTTTTATCTTATTTTTGCTAAGCTTTGAAGATATTACCAAAACCTTTTTATATACCTTAAAGTATTTCAAAGCATTTAAAGGTGATATATGTTGTGTTAATGAATGTATGTATGAATTTTAGATGTCTATAAGTTTAGTAGGATTTCTTGATTAATTATATAATTATTAATTATGAAATGTGCCTTAAAGAATAAGACTAACCCTTGCAACAAAAGAGCTTTCAACCTACAACAGAAGGATTTCTAGTCCACAACAAAGGGGTGACAGTTTAATACAATAGAATCCATTGACTACAACATCAACATGTTTACAAAATGAGATGAAGATGATAGTTGGAGGATGTGGACATGAGTATCCATGTGGCACTCCATCCTCTCAATAAATGTGAAGTAGTAAGAAATATTTTCTAACAAGGGATGGTAATTATGATAAAGGAAATCTTGTCTAGCACGTTCCTGTGTTATAACATTCTTCTTGAAATATGTAGATTCCTTATTTGATTTCTACACTCTCATTTTCGATAGTTGGTTGTTTTTTGTTAAGATTTAAGACTTAGTCCTCTTCCTATCCTCTTGGAAGAGTTGATATGTGTTTGTTAGTTTGTTTACAATCTTATAATAATCAGACTCTAACATACCCTATTTAGGAAGGTGTTTTGTTAAGAGACTGGAGATGTTATGTTACATGCTAGATCTTTGCATAAGATTAGATTGAATATCAATTTTCTATATTTTTTTTGATGTCTAATATATTAAAATAAAGAGGATTTTTTTTGTCATGTGATTTATTGAGTTAATTGAAGAGATACTGTGGAACAAAACAACTCAAGCAATGGCCAATTGAGGTACTATAGATTCCACATAGTAGTTCATTATTTAGATTATGCATTGTAACTTCTAAATTTCAATTTTTAGTTTACATTTTAATTGATTGTTACCTTGATATTTCCAATTTAAGATCTTATTTTATATTTTGTTCAATGATCCAGTTAAGATAAGTACATGCTGCAACATAGGAATTAATTAGTTACAATTTGTAGAGTAATAGGTACCTATAGCAACTAGTAGTAACCAAATTGTTTACTCGGTTTCTTTGATAAAAGTTATTTTAAATTGTTATTGTTATTCATATGTACTCAATCAATTAAATTTAGAATTCTTGAAATCACATACAATGCCAATATCATCTAAAGTCTATGACTCCCTAGTTGACAATTGAATGAAGCCCTCTTTTTGAACAATGAACTACTTAATATCAGGGATCTTTAGGTTTGTTAAGCCATGTGTACAACTATCTACACTAGTTAATTGAACATTAGAGAAACTCCACAGATTGCATATCAATTCAATTTTAATTTCTTAACATATAATGATATCTAACACACTACTCATAGATTTAACCTTAATCAATTCCAACTCAAATCAATTTAAGTTAATTAGATAATTATGCTATGCCTTCATTGCTTAAGAATCAAAATACACTTATCTATCAACTAATTAGATCATTAAACACAAGCAAATAAAAATTAAACTATTTTACACGAGGGTACATGTCTAACATAGTCTATCATTAGGATCATATGTCCAAAACACCATAATATGCAAGTAATCACGGGTTCTCAAAACAATACTAAGTCTATCGATGCAATTGGGTTCACAACTAAATAGTGGGTCTCACACAAGGCTAAACAAATTATTCAAGTCGATGGTAAAATATAGGCCCATCAATAAGAAAAGTGTCACAATAGACACACGTAAGGTTGGACTTTACATAATACAATTACATATTGCATTTAAATTCATTTAATTTCTACAATTAATCCATATTAATTATTTCAAGTTGCAAATCAATTATTTATTTAATTAACATATATGTCTCATGTAAAGAACATATTTTTCTTTACAAATCTATAATTACATTTTTCAATTTCATCAAGATAAAATAAAAATAGGAGTCCAAGCCCCTTCTATAAGACCATCTTGAAAGAGTCAATGGACTTATGTATTGGTTTCCATATTGTAGGTAGCAAAGAAATTAAACAATTTGAATAGTAAAACAAATATCCTAAGAACATATTGTTTTCATTTGTTTTAATAGCATGGATTCAAAATTAGCACTAATGTCTAAGGATTCTTAGTTTGTTAGTAAAGTTGAATAGTTTTCAATGAGCTAACTAAAAATCAAAATTTGCTCAGTCCATTTCAACCTAACATTTGACTAATATATTGATAAAACATAAAGTAAAAAACATCTTGATTTAAAAATAAATTAATTTTAAAAAATAAATAATATATTTTATTTAGAAAATTGTAAAATATAAATAAATTTATAATTATATTTTTAAAAACAAAATCATAATGTTGTTATTTTTTTTATGTTCTTAAAATTATTATAAATTAATATATTTTTAAATCTATAATTTACTCTTTATTTTATCATATTTTTTAGTGAACTCTTTTTTCCCATATTTTAAATCTCCCCCGTATCTCAGTGGGCTTCACACTGGCGGTTGGTCTGAACTGAAAAAAGTGGGCGGCGCATGTTCAGCCCCCCAATTCCACTGTAATATTTAATTAAGCAGATAAATTAGTGGAAGGCAAGCCTGTAATAATAAAAGGCAAAGCATTTCCTGGCCCTTAAAGCGCAGGGTCTGTTTCTTGTCGCCTGATGTCATGTGTTCGAATCTGCACAGTGCACGCCTATTCAATAAGACAAATTTAAATGATGGGTTTTAAAGATTGGAGTGAATAGTGTTGAGGTTGAAGACCATGCGTGTCTGCCTCAGTGAGCACAGGGGGTATCCTGAATTGCACAGGCAAGCAAAAGGAAAAAGCTGTCATTTTTTAAAATGGGTATTATATTTCATTGTTCATTGTATGTGACCTGAAGATTTGGGGGAAATCCAAGTTGGGTGCATGATATACCACAAGAAGGTAATATCCTCAATTATCTACGTTCTATTGTAAAGAGCCTTGATTGTAAATATTGTACGTTACAGTTAATAAAAGAAGAAGAAATATTCATTTTAATGTTGGTCACTGCTATGCCTATGTCGTGTCATTTAGGATTCAATTTTGGTTAAATATTTGTTTATTTGTTTGTGTTGGTGGGTGGTTTCATTTTTGGTGTGTTGCGGTAAGTGTGAATGAGTCGTATTGTGTTTCAAGGAGTCATATATACATGTATAGATGTGTATGCATGTGTTGATTTTATATATTTCTTGAGCAATTCAAGTTGATAGATACCGTGTGTATTATTGTAACTTGGAGTCATAAGGATTATCCTAAATTTGATGAAAACTACTTGTAGCAATTGCTAAGGTAGTATAGACCTCAAAAAATTACTTGTACCAACATCCAAGTGTTTGATAGTGGAGACATTGCAACATTTATTGCTTCTAATGACTACATATAGAGAGGTTGATGTGATCCTATTATTGTAGGCAATTTGTGGTGTCATTAGCTTGGTATTTGAGTGGGCTATAGCTTTAAAAAGATGTATGTTGTTTGTGGTCTAGAGTTGGTTGAAGTTCAACATGGTAGAGGCTATGTGTGAGTGTGTCCCTACAACAAAAAAATTTGTAGCTAGGACAAGGTGTTGATGAGAGGATGGTAGAGATTACAACACTAGAAGTTGTAGGTAGAATGGTAGAAGTATTGGGAGTTGTAAGAGGAATGCAAGCTAGAGTGGATACCCTATAATGTGACAAGAAAAGGGGCAGAGTTTGGGAAAGAGGTGAAGATATGGAAAGAGTTGAGGCAACAACACAAGAACATGAAGGTCCATGGGATGAAAGAAATGCAAAGGAAAAGAGACTCATTTAGGCTTATTTCAAAAATTGGAAGAGGTGCAAAGGTGGAATTGGTGCATTTCTCAAGAAGCCTAGAACTAAACGAATTAGTTGTAGATAACCAAAATAAAATAATATTTTGATTATGACAAGGTAGAGGAGTCAAGCATGGTGAAGGTTGCACAAACCTTGTTAAAAGGGCATGTTGTAATTTGGTGGAAAGAGGTGTAAGTTGAGCAAAGGAGAAATGGAAAAGAGAAGATCACTTGATGGGATAGAATGATGAGCAAGATGAAAGATAAATCTCTACCAAGTGACTATTATCTTGAGTTGTTCAAGAAATTATATAATTTGCAACAAAGGGAATTAAGTGTGAATGTTGGCATTAAAGAGTTTTATAAAATTTATATTAGTTCACTACTTAATCAATTGAATTACAAGAAAGTAACTTGATTTATTAATGGATTGACGATGGATATTCAAGATAAATTGAGCATGATTAGGCTACAAACTATTGAAGAAGCATGCCAATATTCTTTGAAAGATGAAGAGAAACTATTGATGCGACAATGAGGAATAGCAAAGGGTAGAATTGGGTTTAGTAGATGATAAAAGCAAATAGTTTACAATCAAGAGGAAGGGAAAGCATGGCCTACAATCAAAAACTTAATCATGAGAAAAGAGAATGAACTATTCAACAAAAGAAAGGAAATTTGGTCAAAGGAGAGGTAAAGGTTTCATGGGAGGATGCTTCAATCATGGAGTAGTGGGCCATAAGGTGGTTGAATGTCCACAAGTGCAACAACACAATAATGGGAGATGTGGAGCTCAAAGTTATGCTACTTGGGTGAATGAAAGGAGCAATATTTTAGCTAAGTGCACAAAGAAGTCAAATCATGGAGATGCCCTTATGATGAAGAGGAACTACTCAAACTAGCAAGAAAGGAGAATGAACCTATGTAGCAAGAAGCATTTTTAGGACCACATGCAAAGAAAGAGGTAAGTGTGACAAGGTCATAATTTGTAGTTGGAGTATCAACAAGTTAGTCTCTTTTGATATGGTAGAGAAGCTAGGGTTGAGTAGAGTATCTCACCCTAATTCATACAAAGAATCTTGGTTGCAAAAATGACAAGTTTTGGTTGATCAATAATTCCTAGTAATTTTTTTAGTATGCACCTAGAAAGACCAAGGGTGGTGTGATTGGAAGTATGATAGGGGATTTGTCCATAATGGTATGGTAAATATTTATACTCTAGGAAATAATAGGAGAAATCACACTCCTACTTGATTGACAACAATAAAAGGAGAGATAGAAAGTAGCCTAAGAACATTGTTATTGGCATGTAAGAAATTTTTGAGAGAAGTTGAATATGAAGTTGATCATATTGTTGATTTAATGCCTAAAGAGTTACTAATAGATGTACAAAAGAGCCTAAATGTGAGGCTACACGCGGCAATTTAATGTAATTTCTAAGATTCTACAAGTAAAGAAATTAGATTTCCACATTCCATATCAATTAAAGTATGCTTTATTTATGGATTAAATTACATTAGATTAGTTTGCATCAATATTTCAGATCACACTATGTGGTCCATCATCAAGATGAAAAATTTAGAGTTGTAGGAGAAAAATGATCAACTTCACATTTTTCTTCTACAACTCTTTTTTACATATTGATAATGCATCATAGAGTGTGATCCGAAATGTCGATGAGAACTATTCACACATAGTTTAATTCAGAAATAAAGCATACTTTCATTCTACAAGTACCTGAAAGTGAAGTCTTTGCAATACTACAAGTGAATAAAAAATGTGGATAGGTTGTTGCAAGTAGTGACAACATATGATCAAAAATTGATGCTACAAGTTGAAACAAGGAGTGACAACATGGAACTTGTTGTAAGTGGACATGACATACAATAATAGCAATGGGAATTTTGATGTGAAGAATTTACTAGAGAGAGAGAATAATGAGGAGAATCATGAAGTAAAAAATGAGGAGGCAGAAATTGGTCAATCGATGCTCAATTTAGAGGACACTAATGGGTGTAACACTATAGTAGAATTTGGTGATAAGGAAGTACAAATTTTAGTTGAGATAGATGAATATAAATATAAATGGAAATTAATGGAAGGGTTGTACAAAATACCAAATGAGGATGTGGAGGATTCTAAGAAAAAAGAAATGGAGGATGGGTTGAGAAGAGAAATGGATCCCTAAAAATATATCACAAGTAGATATTTATGCTTGCAATACTATTATGAGTTGTTCAATGTTCTCGAGAAATATTAGCATAAATATATCAAATATGAATATGTTTACACAATTGCAACAAAATGAAGAATATCTCACATGGTTGTTGCAAGATAATCATACATTCAATAATATTCTCACAATCATTCTTTATGTTATGCCAAATGAAATTCTACTCATACGTATTCCACCTTGGAAAGCTAATTTTATAAGGATAAATAAGAGATTCAAGGAAATGGAGGCAAATAAGTATGATGGATACATGGAGAAGGTTCAAATACATATTAGGAAAAAGGACGAAGAAAAATAATGGATTTTATTAAGGGTGCATAAATTAAGAAAAGATATGAAATTTAAGCTACAAATTTACTTGTAGTCGAACAATCCATAAGTTGCAAAGGCATAGTTTTGCTCAAGTCCAAGAAAGAACTCACATTTTGTCAACCTTAGGAGTATGATGCAAGGGTGTTATCCAAAACTACAAGAGCTATGGACATTTTATTGCCCCTATCTTTGAAATTTTACAATTATATTTCCTATAGGGTTAAAGAGTTGCTTATCCCTCAAATGACCACATTCTAATGCCCAACCTACATGTGCATGAATTTAGTGATTTCAAATCTATCTTGGTTAGTTCCTACATTTATAGAAATCAATTTAGATAGTCAAATGAAAAGGATTTTGGAATCAAAGTTCATGGTTGGTTTGATGAGAATTTAATATGCCCATGTATGCACTAATGGAAGATTTAGGTGGGAATTTCATGATTTAAAGATTTGATAGGGCCAATTCTATCATAAATGCATTCTATTCCAACACCCATATAGATTTAAACAAGATTTTTGGAATTTGAGAGCAATGTGTGTGAGCAGAGAAAAGAAAGAAAAAAAGACATATTAGAATTTACATAGTAGTGAAAAAAATTTATAAGTCACATGGGAAAGAAGGAAGATTGAGAATGATTCAATAATAGAGTCTAATCAACTTGGAAATTTATGCACATGTGTGCTTGAGTGAAAGAATTAAAAATAAAGGTAAATAGATGCAATAGGGAAGATGTGTGTAGAATAAAGAAGAAATAATTGGGAAAAAATAAAATTGAGAGAGAAGAATTTGTCTTCATGAAACATAGAAAAAGAGCATAGGTTCACCAAAACATAGAAAAATTGGGGTTTCTTACCAATTTTCCATAAATAGAAAGGGGACAAGTGGGGTGTGATGAACCTACCTTTTTCTGTTTCATTCAAAGAATGAGATCCTCCAAGATAGAATTAACTTTCAACCCTTAGGTGAGTCAATTCCACGAAAGATCTAAGCAATTTTCTTTCTGTGTGTGGATGGGGGTAAAGTTCAAACAACACTTTTGGGAGATGAAAATAGAATAGTAAACGACCTCAAATCTATAACTTAAGACCTAATTCATGTAAATGAAGCATAGATCTAACATAAACAGTTAATTTTGTGCAAATTGGATGAGTGGAAGACACTTAAAACTTGCCTAAAAAATAGTTGTAGAGTTTCCAGAAATGGTGAATGGGTCCTAAGGAAATTTTTTGAACTGATTTTTTGGGAGCCTTTGAAGACAAATCTGAGATGCAATTTCCCACTAGTTTCATTCAAAAATGACAGAAAATAAATCTGATCTAAGTTTCCATGATCTTGAAAATTTTCTTGCAACTTTGACAACTTTTGCAATTTTGTACTTTAGAGATCTCCAATCTTCAAATTTCCTTCAACCTAAAATTGCAATACAAAAAAAGAGGGAAAACTTGTTTGTTTTGGTGAATGGGGGTTTGCCTTGGTCAAACCCCATTTTTGGTAAAACCCTCAAATTGAAATAAAACATGAAAGGAATGATCAATGGGCATTTCTATGTTGCAACTCACCAAACCCTTGAAGGACTGAAATATTGATCTTGATCTTGCATGAATGGCTTCAATGTATGTGGATCTTGATACTTGAATCTTGACTTGAGTGTTAACTTGGATGTTAAAACCTACATCACCATATTAACTCCAAAAACATGCATGATGCTCGATAACTTTGACATGATGCTTGGGATCTTGAATGCTGTAACAAATGCTTGATAATTCTGCTCTTCAATGCTCTTGACAATAATATTTTCTCTTAGGATTGATCTGTCAAAATCCATCTAGTTGATTTGATAAAATAACCTTGTATTTATAGGTATGTATCATTAATTTCTCAAAAATTAAACATTACAAGTTGACATTGAAATTTGAATTTAGGGACATTAAAATACCACCAAAAACATAATTTAAATTTAGGTTCAAAGATCTAGGGTGGACCCATTTGCCCATGGGAAAATGGGTCCTAGGTCCCTATTCCTAGAACACACATTTTTCAAGGTAAAGTGTTATGTATTGGCATTAATTATTGTCGGGTTTCCCCTTTGGAAAATGTAATTTATTAGGATTGTAGATGTAAAATAGGGCTTATTAAGGCACAATTAAGTTCAATTTAATTAAGAGGTTAAAAGACTACATTTTTCTAGATTACACTTCATATGAATAAAGAAAGGATGTTGTCAAACCTTGGTAGTTAGTGTTGGGATTCAAATAGTCAAAAGAAACATAGGTTGTGTGAGGATTCTTGAGTCCACATGGGGATTCTCTTTAATTTCCATGTAACCACTCACTTTCATGAATTAAATACATGTAGAAATCTATATAAACCATGGTGTAAGGAAAGCTTAGGTGCGGAACAAACTCTCCTAACGCCAAAACCTCAGGGAAGAATGCAGATATGACTTTAAATTTCTCAATTACAGTTCAATAAGATACACTTGAAAATAATAACATAAATGAGAAATGAACACATACACAATTGGACACCAGATTTATGTGTGAAAACCCTTATGGGAGAAAAACCCACCACACCAAGAAAAGCCTCTTTGTATTACAATAAAGAAAATTACATACAAAGATCAGACTTAACTTTCTAATGTCAATTTTACAGCAACAACATTCACTGATCAATCTTGTATAGAATATTCATCTCACAATGCTCTTAGACACATACAATGAACCCACTTAGTTCAATATGTGTTTAGTCGAGCAACCCTTTCGTTATCTCACACTTCTCTCATCATCAACTATTGCAGAGTGTAATCCATTCTACTCACGACCTATTTGTTTTCCACAACAGAATAGTCACAACTGTTCAACTTCCAATGGTTCACATTTCGCTTCTCTCATTGGCTCAGTACACACCACATAGGACAAACATTTGGTCAAAAAATTCAACTGTATCGCATGTCGGTGAGACACTAGACCTTGTCTCCCTGATTCCAAAATACCCGATCACATAACTATCAGCAAGACCAAAGGTATTGACAACACCCTAAGAAGTAAAATCGATAGCATATCAAGTCTCCCCAATATCACAAGAAAACCAACTATCCATCGGCAAGAGATCATACCAAATGCAAAACCATGGGCTAGACCAACTCTATCGGCAGGACTTCTCACCGATGTCCATTGTAGAACTATCAGAAAGACCATCGTTGTCACTAGGACTTCCAAGAAGCTCAACCATCAACAATATCCCACATTAACGTGAAATATTAGTAGTCATTAGTTTATAAATAAAATCGCAAATACTTTAGGTATCCATGAGTTAGTCCTTTTAATACCAACTTACTCGTACACCGCATTTGACCATCGCACCGAATTGTTGGTCATTCCTTGTGGTCTCCACCATGACACATGTTCACTGCTTGTGCATTTCTAGAGAATCAAGCTAGGAATCTACAATATTCTCAACAAGTGTCCCAGAATTCCAAGTGGTCCCCACATCCATCGGCTTGTCGCTTAATCAGAGAAAACAAAAACTTACAACTTCCATAGTAGGTTAGGAAAATCCCGAACACCGTGACATTGAAGGAGATTGACTAGTCGGGAAGTTAAGAAACTTCCAAACTCCGCGACAAGATTACAAACTTAGGAACTCCAGCAATTGGCCAACAATGAAGACTTGAATAGAGATACAAGCCAACAAGTTGAGGCACAATTTCCAACAATCTCCCACTTGACAAAGACTTACTGGCTTCCTTCAAACTCAAAGTTAATGAAGGTCATGGGTTCCAAGGCCCATCGAACTGGCACACCACTTATACTTTTCTGTGCTCACTAGTTTCGTCAATGCATCTGCAACATTTTCTAGAGTATCCACTTTTTCTAAAGAGACCTTTCCATCCCCACCATATCTCATACAAAATGATATTGTACATCAATATGTTTCATCCTAGCATGGAAAGTAGGATTTTTTGCCAAGAAAATAGCACTCTGATTGTCACAGTAAATTGTAATTTTCCCTTGCATCAAACCCAATGTTAGAACACAAACGTTTTAACCAGATTGCTTCTTTACAGGCATGTGTTGCTGCCATGTATTCTGCCTCTATAGTGGAAAAAGTGACTACAACCTGCCACTTACTCATCCAACTAACTGCACCACCATTCATCATGAAAATATATCCGCTGGTGGATCTTCTAGTGTCAATGTCCCCTGCCCAATCAGAATCCACATAGCCTCGAATGCTGAGATTCCTCTATGATTCAACCAAATTTCCATGGTAACACTAACATATTGAAGTTCCCTTCAGATATCTGAATACTCTCTTCACATCATCCCAATGTGTCCTTCCGGGATTTTCTATAAAATGACTAAGTACTCCCACTGCTTGGGCAATGTCTGGCCTTGTACAGACCATTGCATACATTAAACTGCCAACTGCACTAGCATAAGGCACTCTGTCATGTCCTCCATCTCAGTAGGAGATTTTGGATAGTCTTCAATAGATAGCTTTGTTCCTTGCAAAACTAGAAAAAATAGCTGCTTGCACTCAGTCATACAGAATCTCTCAAGAACAATATTAATATACTTACTCTGACTGAGCCAAAGTTTTCTACTCTTCCTATCCCTAGTTATTTCCATTCCCAGAATATACCTGCTGCACCAAGATCTTTCATTTCGAACTTTGCAGACAATTGAGATTTTAGATCATAAATCATTAACTTACTATTGACTATGAACAACATATCATCAACATAGAGAGCAATAATAAGAATACGACCATTTTCAGCTTTGTAGTACACACAATGATCATATTTCAATCTTACAAATCCCAATGACAAAACAAACATGTCAAACTTATGGTACCACATTCTAGGAGATTGTTTTAATCCATACAAGATATTTTTTCAACTTCAAACTAGTTTTCTTTACCTTTTTCCACAAAGTTCTCAAGTTGGGACATATAAATCTCTTTCTTCAAGGTCACCATGAAGAAATGTTGTCTTCACATCCATCTGCTCAACCTCTAAGTCATACATCACAAGGACAAAGAAATCGATAGATGTCGACTTAGCTACTGGAGAAAATTTTTCCCCATAATCAATTCCCTCACTGGGAATACCCTTTGCAACCAACCTCACCTTGTATTTCCACACCACCATCGACAATCTTCTTTTTTAAATACCCATTTGCAACCAACAACTTTTGTGGTCAAAAGGGCACCAAAATCAAGTATCATTCTTTTCTAATGATGCTAGTTCTTCATTCATGGCTTCCAACCAAGATTTGAATAAGACATTCTAAATGCCTCTTTCACAGTCCTAGGCTCATCAGTGCTAGAAATTAAAGCATAGGCACAAGTAGAATCTAACAAAGAAAAACCATACCTATCAGGTTGCTTTCTTTCACGTGTTGACCTCCTCACGGGCTGAGGTTGAGGTTGTTGTTCTTCTTTAGAACTCTCAGAACTACTTGAGCTTTCCTTAGTTTTAGGTACATTTTGAATTTTGAATTCCTCTTTATCTGGTGTCGGAGGAATTTCAACATCCTTTTTATTTTCTGATTTTGTCTCTGACTGTAGATCCAAAGTAGAAGGCTTCAACTCACGAAAAATAACACTTCTTGTATAGAACCTTCTCCGTATTAGGATTCCAAAGGTTGTATCCTTTTATGCCACCACTATAACCAATAAAAATGCATTTAACAGCCTTTTTTCCAACTTAGACCTTTTTTCATTTGGCACATATGCATATGCCTCACAAAAAAAGACACGAATGTGTCTTAGAGAGGGCTTCTTTCAAGACCATGCTTCCAAAGGTGTTTTCTCAACAAGAGTAGAATTAGGAGAATAGTTTATAAAGTAACATGTTGTTGCAACTGCCTTCAACCCAAAACTTCTCCTCCAAGCCAACACTGCTTAGCATACTTCGTCTTTTCCATCATTGTCTTGTTGAACCTTTTAGCAACTCCATTTTGTTATGGAGTGTAAGGTGTAGTTTTATGTCTTTTAATCCCATGATCTTTACAATACCTTTCAAACTCATCAGAACAAAACTCACCGCCATTATCAGTCCTTAAACATTTTATTTTTCTTCCAGTCTGATTTTCCACAAGGTTTTTGAATTCCTTAAAATGACTGAACACTTTTGATTTACTTTTCAAAAAATAAAAAAATGCCCTTCTTGAATAATCATCAATGAACGATACATAATATCTTGATTTAGACAAAGAAGGAACATTTACTAGACCAAAAACATCAAATGTATGTAATCAAGTAAACCAGAAGATTTATGAGGACTGGAGTAGAATGAAACACGGTGTTGTTTACCATATATACAATGTTCACAAAACTAAAATTCGAGGTTACAATCATCAAGCCCTTCAACCAGGTTTTTATTTTTCAAGGTTTTTAAACCCTTTTCTCCAATGTGGCCTAGCCTATGATGCTAGAGCATAGTATTTTCTACTAGAAGTTTAACTTCCATAGAGTTTACACTATTAGGAAATTTTCCTCCTTTTCTCCATGAGTAGCCTTCTGTGACTTTACAGAGACACTATTACATTGCACAACAAATGCATCCAGCTTATACAAGGTACCAATAAGAGCACCTCTAGCTAGCACCATTGAGCCTCTAGTCATTTTGTAGCCATTTCTAGAGAACGTGACTTGCACTCCAACATCATCGATTACTAACAGTATAGTAAATTTTGAGCTAGACCTGTATATGCATTACATCATTGATTCCCTTCACTCTTCCATTAGGGAATTTAATTCTGACTCTTCCACGACCAAATATTTTTAGAGATGAATCGCTTGCCAAATAAACCCTTCCACCATCGTATTTTTCATACTTAGTGAACCAGTCTCTATGAGATGTCATGTGGAAAGATACTCTAGAATCAATTAACCAGACATCATCTGATGCCTGTGTAGCCAAGGCTGCAATGAAAGCGTCTACATCACTCTAAGAAGAATCCTTGTCGGAAGAATACTTCTTCTTCTTATTTTTATCATCTTTGCAATCCTTTTGGACATGACCAGGTTTCCCACAATTCCAAAACTTTACCTTGGACTTTTAGGACTTTGATCTCCCCTCTGATTTGGATTTGGACTTCTTGTCCTTCTTCTTGCCTTTTTCTTTTGATCTTCCTTTAACAGCAAGAGCCTCCATCACCATCTCAAAATATTTTCTTCTCATCTCTTCTGATAACAAAGAAGCAACAACATCTTCCATCTTAAAAGTGGATTTCGTACTCCCAATAGCCATCACCAAGTGATCCCAAGAATATGGCAAAGAACATAAAAATAGCATACAACAATCTTCTTCATCAATCTTCACACCCATAGATGCTAACTAAGCAATCATCATGTTGAAAGCATTCAAATGATCAGCAACAGACACTCCTTCCTTCATTTTCAAAGAGTACAACTTCTTTCTCAAGAACAACTTATTAACCAAGGACTTGCCCTGATAAATAGCTCCCAATCCTTTCCACAAAGAAGATGCAAGATTTTCTTCATGAACATTTAGAAGAACAGAGTCTACTAAATAGAGCCTTATCAACCCCTTTGATTTTTGATCTGTGAGGTCCCAATCCTCTTGCTTCATGCTTGTAGGTTTTGTTCTAGACACAACAAGCCAAAGATCATGGTCAACTAACAAATCTTCCATTTTAAGTTTCCACAACTCAAAATTGCTGCCATTGAATTTCTCAATTTCAATATTTCCTAATGTGCTTGCCATCTTTAATCTATAATTCAAATTACCAGACTTCTACAAGACTCCCACTGAATAGAATTGACACAAAAAACCCAACATACCCACAAGGATAACACAACTGGCTAGACTTTGATACCACTTGTAAGGAAATCTTAGGTGCAAAACAAACTCTCTTAACGCCAAAACCTCAGGGAAGAATGCAGATATGACCTTAAATTTTGCAATTACAATTCAATAAGATACACTTGAAAAGAATAATAGAAAAGAGAAATGAACACATACACAATTGGACACTATATTTACATGGGAAAACCCTTACGAGAAAAGCCTCTTTGTATTATAGTAAAGAAAATTACATATAGAGATCAAACTTAACTTTTTGATGTCAATTTTATAGCAACAACATTCACTAATCAATCTTGTATAGAATATTAATCTCACAATGCTCTTAGACGCATACAATGAACCCACTTAGATCAATCCATGTTTAGTCAAGCAACCCTTTTGTTATCTCACACTTCTCTCATCATCAACCATTGTAGAGTGTAATCCATTCTACTCACGGCCTACTCATTTTCCATAATAGAATAGTCGCAACTGTTCAACTTCCAACGGTTCACATTTTGCTTCTCTCATTGGCTCAGTATACACCACATAGGATAGATGTTTGGTGAAAAATTTCAACTGTATCGCATGTCAGTGAGACACTAGACCTTGTCTTCCCGATGCCAAAATACCCGATCACATAGCTATCGACAAGACCAAAGGTATCAGCAATACCCTAAGAATTTAGATCTATAGCATATCAATTCTCCCCGATATCATAAGAAAATCAACTGTCCATCGGCAAGAGATCATACTGAATGCAAAACAATCGGCCAGCCCAACTCTATCAGCAAGACTTCTCACCGATGTCCATTGTAGAACTATCGGCAAGACCATCGTTGTCGCTAGGACTTCCAAGAAGATCAACCATCGAAAATATCCCACATTGACACATAATATTAGTAGTCATTAGTTTATAAATAAAATCCTGAAGAATTTAGTTAGCCACGAGTTAGTCCTTTTAATACCAACTTACTCGTACACCACATTTGACCATCACACTGAACTGTTGGTCATTCCTTGTGGTCTCCACCATGAAACGCATTCACTGCTTGTACATTTCTGGAGAATCAAGCTGGGAATCTAAAATATTCTCAACAAGTCTCCCAAAATTCCAAGTGGTCCCCACATCTGTCGTCTTGTCGCTTAATCAAAGAAAACACAAACTTACAACTTTCAAGGTTAGGAAAATCCTGAACACTACGACATTGAAGGAGATCGACTAGTCGGGAAGTTAAGAAACTTCCAAACTCTGCAACAAGGTTACAAACTTAGGAACTCCAACGATCGACCAACAATAAAGACTTGAACAAAGATACAAGCCAACAAGTTGAGGCACAATTTCCAACACATGGAGGATAATATTTTTAGTATAAAAGTTAACCTTAGAAAACTAGAGGGCATAAATATTAGAGAACTTATAGTAGAGATTTCCCATATATATACAACCTAAACTGTTGAACACTCGAAATACTAAGAGGGGGGGTGAATCAATATTCTTTGAAACCACTTAAACATTTAAACATCCATTCCACATAGCATGTTCAATTTTTAGTAAGAAAGGAAAGCATGAAATCAACCATCAACATCACATAACACATGGACACCAAATTTTTACATGGAAAAACCAAAATGAGAAAAACCATAGTGATGATTAGCTCACAATATATTATAACTAGTTATAATATATCACAAAAGTGCTCACTATAGGTGGAATCACTATCCTAGTGGACCCACTACCATTGAAAGAAGAAAAGATAGAAGAGAGGGTTGGAACATAGCCAAAATGAATTGTTACAAATGCTTCTACAACATGTTGGAATACAATTTCATTGAAGCTCAATACATAGATTCAACACACTTCATCACTCTGCTCTGCACTTGCATCACTTTCACACAATTCACATCCACTACACTTGCATATTCGCTAACACCTCTCTAACACTGAAATGATCTTATACTTATATCTATTTCACCCCAACATCAATTAAGTTGGCTTAATTAGATATATCATACAAAATATAACTTGTTAGCCCAAAACATACTTCACACCACAAAAAAAGCTTTTAACAAACTCAAATAGGTCAACATGGACCCATATTAGCTCCCACATAACACATCATCACCTTGACTTCCAAGAAGCCAGTTCCCAAGCTACCCAAGAAGCAAACTGTTATGCCCTAGGGTGTTTATTTGGGTGATTGTGTGATGGATGATGATGTTGATGTTCAATATTTTCCTCATCCTGAAGATGCAGATTTTGTTGGTGGCTTGGAAATGAATGTGGATGTGATTTCTTCTTAGCCTACTACTAAGGACAAAGGTAAGGATAAATTTTTTGTTCTAGATAAAGGAATGAAGTAAGATATTTTGAAGGGTTCTAGGAGGTTTGACCCCTTATTTGTTGATTTTTATTGGATGAGGAGAACCCTGATATGATGACCCTTTTGTCCATGGCCAGAAATGAAGCTACTTGTAATTTTAGGGTGGAAAAACAGGTCCTTACTGAATTTAATAAGGTCAATATTAAAATCAAAATCCTCAAGGAAAAATTTCAAAATATTCCCAAGGGATCTATTTTTGATCTTCTTATTGAAAGAATTGTGGATTTGGGAAGTTTTGTTTCAAAATTTTAGTTTGAGTGTGTTAATCGACTGCAAGGATTGGAGAAAAAAGTGGCTATACTGGACAAGGACATTTAGAAGCTTTTTGAGTTCAGCCACATGTCTATCAAAAATAGTGTAGATTATCCAAAGATTTTAATGGAAAAGATGAGAATCCTTAGGGAGCACTAGGTGGTGGAGTACCAGATGAGAGTGTTTTCCACTAAGGAAAAAGGAAAGAACCAAAGGAATGAGGGTTTGAGCACTAGAACAAGGGCTAGACTCAAGAAATCCTTTAAAGATGAAAATTAGGATCTATTGTCCATGGTCAACCTTCACTACAACTAAGAGTTGGAGGTTGCTAAAACTTTAAAAGAAATGAGATAGTCTTGTTATTCCTCACTATGCAGTCTTCTAGTTCGCTATTGTGTGGCTATTTTTTGGCTCCAAGGTTCTTTATGTTATCTTTTTTCTCAGCATAATTTCTTTTGGCATACTTTTGTTTATGGTTTCAAGTCCCTTCAAAACCTATTTTTTCCTCTTAATCAAAACACTTATTTAAACTTCACAATACTCATATCATATTAGGTTGGAATCAATAGTGACCTAACATCAAATTTTACCAATTAATCAACCAAAAATGAACATGCAGACCTCTAAAATTCATGCCACTTGGAATTAAGATACATATGACACTTGTCAAAAATCATAAATTTGCAAGACCAGATACCAATTTGTGGTGAAGTGTGGACTTACCAAAACATACACCATGTATTGGTAATCACTGTCATTGGTAGACTCGATATTTTGTTATTCGTAACTTCTTCACTAGAAAAAAAAAACAATGTGAAAACTTAAATTTAGAATCCTCTAACATCCAACAAAATTTCCTTAGAACCACAAAGCAATATTCCTCAAGGTAGACCAATACAAACCAAGATATCAAATCTCTTGTACATTGAAAACACTATTTTGACACAACCAATTTTCCGCTTCAACCATCTGCACTAGATCAAACCTTCTTGCAAATATGCATTAGATTATCATCTATATACACACTCATGCTTCACCAAATGATTTGCATACCAATCTCCATACAATGTTGACATTAATGACAACATTGCATATAAATCATGCTCATACTCATGTTTCTAGTAGACATATCAATGAAAAACTCCACAAAGGTGCAACAATCTCCCCCTTTATCATTGATGGAAACATCCATCAACTACCTCCAAAATGTACCTTCAAAACTCCAAACTACTCTCCCCCTTTGAGATTAAGGGAAAGGGTGGATATATGTTATGTGCTTTGTTCCCTCTTTGACATCATTTACAAGCTCTTTACCAAATTACTTGTATAATTACATATGCTCTCCCTAATAGATATATACGTGTATACAATAGAGTGATAACCTAAGAAAATTGACTGACTCCCCCATAAAGGTGCTATCCAAAAATATAAGATCAAAACTTGTACTAGAAAATTGTTTATAACATCTGCATATATACACTAAAATCTAATCAACAAATTAAAATGCATAAAAATACATACAATCACCTAGAGGAAGTATTTGACACTTAAAGCTCCTCAAGGTGTGTTTTCCATTCCTTCTTCCATTCTTCCCAACCTTTCTTGGATAGGCCAAGTATTTGAATTTGAGTCTCAAACTCCATCAAAATTTCTTCACCATCATCTAGAGAATAGGGTACCAAATTTAACTTTATTGTTATTTTTACACTCATCAAGGCACTGAAGATAGGTAAGAATTTTGCATTTACTAGATCCTAATATTTCCAAACTATATGATTATCTTCTCCTTTTGAACTTGCAATTGGAAAAAATGCTTGTGTAGATTCTCTTTCATAGTGCTAGTGCTCTCATCAATGTCTTGTGTTAGATCATAGGCACTTGATGTTTTATCAATTTGTGACTCAATAGAGTCCATCTCATCTTTTATGCTCTTGGTGGAGCTAGGCCATTTCATACAAAATTCAAATAACATTTTGGCTTCCACCAAAAAATCTTGTACACCTTTGACATTATCCTTAAAGTTGTTGTGTGTGGTGGCACACTTCTATGTTATGTCCACAAATTTCTTCTCATTTACCTTTTTATCTATTTATTTCTCCAATTTTCCCTTCAATCGACTAGAGTACTCCTTAAAGCTTGTTTAGTGGAGAGATTTTTTCCAAGGCATGAAATGTGTTACCCAATTGAAGCTTGTTTAGTGGAGATATTTTTTCCATGTCTACTTGCCCCTATTGCATCAGAAGTTGAAGTAATTGGGAAGACACTATGGGTTGAAATTGTAGTTGTATATCTAAAAAATTCTTCAAAGAATCTTTAGAGGTACTAGAAGATTCTCCATCTGTCTTTATATCATCTTCTACAACCTTCTTCTCTAAAACCTTTTCCTCATCACCAATGCCAATTTTTATATTTTCTTCATTAACCTCAACATTGAATGATGTCTCCTCATCCTTCTTTTCTTCAATACCAGATGCATTCAAATCCTTTTTCTCATCATCCTAAAAAAAATTAGTGCTTTCTGAAGGCATATTCATCTCTAGGTTTCTTTGTGTATCCTCTGAATTAAATTCTAGTTCTAGAGTAGAGTAGTTATGAAATGTAGATGCATCCTCCTTCTGCTCCTCTTTAACATTAACTTCTACAATGGTATTATCTCTTACTAAAGGAGCATCATTTGTAGTACCTTTTCTTGTAGTGTTCTCTTCACTAATAACATTTTCTTCCTGTAGACATGTAAAATTGACCTAACACTTATCGCACATCCTAAATGAAATTTTCTCATCATTGGCATCATTATCACTAAATATCATTACATTTCACATCAATTGCATGAAAAACCCTAATTTCCTCTATTAATTGAATAATAATACATTGTTTAATTAATTCACTTTTTCATCATTTTTGACTCATTAAATAAATTTTATTTATTTAATAAAGTCTTGTGATTGGACGGATTAGTATGGGCCAATTACGCTTGATCCATGAAGAATCGAAGCCACTAATGTCAAATCTCAACAAGATCATTCAAATGAAGATTAACTAAACATTTATCAAAACTCAACATTCTAAATTATGAAAGCATTAAAATGTCTACTCTAACCCATCTGAAACTTATCATGTTGTGAGATTGGTGTCGTGTTGATATGGAACAATGACCCTTTCCCAATCCTGTGGATAAATGAGCTTGTTCCAGTTAGTTTTATTGAAGAAAATTGATGGAACAGTTGTGAGATGTGTATGAAAACATGTTTTTAATCTAAATGAGGATGATGCAAGTTAATTAAACATGATTTTATGCTAAATGATAAAGATATAAAAATGCTAAGCTAATTCTAAATGGATTCTAACCTAAGAGACCCAAATCCTAATTAATTAAACAAGCTAAATGGATGCATTATGTGATCATGGAAGCTTAAAGATAATTAATGTAATTAAAATGAACTAAAAGATGTTAAATGTGTGCTAAATATGAGTGTGAGTGGTTTCGACAACATAAGTTTTCTCTGAAAGATGGATGATGGATCAATTTGTCTCCAAAGAGTGAACTATTTATAGGAAAGTAAATGAGAAATGGAGGGTTGAGATTGAAAAAGCTAAACAATAGTCAAGGATGGAGGAAATAGGAGGCATGGATCATGGATTCTTATCAACAAGTGAGAATGAAATATGGTATTTAATCAAGGGTTCTCATTCCTTCAAACAAGCACACTTTTGACCTGTACAAGAGGTCAAAAGTTAACTTGTACAAGAAGTCATAGGTTAGCTTGCATATGAAGTTTTGTGAGAATATTCCCTTTTTTAAATGATTGGAGAGTGAATATTCTTTGGAATATTCTCATGGGTGAGGAAAAATGATATTTTGAAAATTAAAAAAAAAATTAATTGTACAAAAGGGGAGGGGATATTCCCATTTTGGAGGAATGTGCAAAGGATGAATATTCCCTTGCAAGCGAGAGGGAAATTAGATTAATTAGATAATTTCTAATTAAACAAAGGTTTAATCATGTAATTAGGGGAATTAGAAGAATTAGATGATATTCATTAAATTAAATGATTTAATGAATAGGGAAAGGTGAAATGACATTTAATTAGGGATTTAAATTAAATAGTTTGATTTATTTAATTTAATGAGACAAAATGTTAGCATGGAAGGGGGTGAATTAACTTGATTAAGTTAATTAGGTTAATAGATGCAAATGATGCAATTAATTAAATAGATAGGCTAATTTAATCAATTAAGCAAAAAGAGGATGGGTTATGGGAGGAAATGATGTTAGTTATCCAATGTGATCCATCAAGACATTTTTAAGTGTCTACATTTTTCCCCTCGTTGAAGCAATGTACTCATTGTATTGGTTCAAAGATTGATGTTGATTTCAATGCTGATGATGATGAGAAAATAAATATTGATGATCTCTTTGAGATTTTGATAGCGAAGCTAAAGTTGATTGATATGATTGATAACATTGTTGAGGATTCACAACAATGCAAGGATTGTGTTGAATAACATAAGGATTGGTAGGGAAAGATATATCCCGATGATGATTGATTTGATAATTTGATCCAGATTTTCTAGTGAGGCTAGGAACAAAATTCGTCAGATGATTTGATATTGATATGATCAAAAGATGGTTGGTTTCCCCCTTGAGAGATCAATCAAGGAATAAAGTGTTCTGATTAGGCTCATGATAGGTGAAAATTAGACTTATGCTTGAAATGCTTGAGAT
>VDFB02086081.1:232825726-232840998 GCA_007258455.2 Sequoia sempervirens | reverse complement strand
TTGTTTGAACTGATGCTAATATTTGTTTTCCCATGAATTGGAATTGAATGTTGGAGTTATTGGCGAACTTTGCTTAAACTGTGATCTAGTTGTGTTTGTCATTGTGTTTTCCACTAAATAAAGTGCTACCTATAGTTAACTGATGAAATTGCTTTCCATTGAGATTGGTTTTTCATCAATTTTGCATCTATTGTAAAATGTTCACATTTGACTTTTTTTATTCATATTAGTGTTTGTTCTTTCAACTTTATTTGTTGTTTAATATTATGATTTCTCTTCAAATTTATAGAGCTCTCAGTAATATTAATTTAATTGAAACAAAAGTCAAGTAGCATATCGCTAGAGGTATTATCATCATTGTCTGGATCCCCATGTAGAAATGATAGCTCCATCCATAGTCATGAAAAAATTCCTCTCTCATATCTATTATGTCCAAAAGTCTAATCTACAATCTCTAAAAAAAAAATTGTGTATTTTTATGTATTATTTGTTCATTTCTATATCTTAGTTGTTCATTTGATCGTCACTGAAGCAATTTGGATATTTGTAGTCTTAGAACCTATTGACACAACCCATCCTCAACTCTATAATTATCAAGACTAACATATTGTAATAATCTACACCCAAAAATGGCCATAATGAGTAATTTTGAGGAATCCTTAATTAGAAATTCCCTAGAAAAATGCATCTCAATCATCAAATTTAAATCAACAATGGAAAAATGTATTCCATTTAAAAATACCAAATCCCAAAAATATTGAGCGACAATGTTGATAGTGTAAGGGTGACTTAATGCATAGAACTCAAGAAGAGGTAACCACTCAACCCATTATCCCTATTTTTCAAACACAAAACAATGCAAGTAAGTCTAAAGACATGTATTAATAATCTGATTTTGATCATCAATTTGAGGATAATAAGATAAAATGAAATTCAATTTTGTTCCCTACAACTTAAATAAATCCTTCCAAATTTTCCAAACCCATTATCAATAATATAGAAAGGTATTCCATTTAAACATACCAAATCCAAGAAATTTAGAGCAACAATGTTCATAGTGTTAGGGTGATTTAATGCATAGAAATGAGAAAATTTAGTCTAACAATCAATAACAATCAAAACTAATTTTACAAATCCTTAGAGTGTTATCCCTATAATTGAATCCATAGAAATATCACTCCAAGTCATATCTAGATTAGGAAGTGGTTACAAAATTTTTATGGCTTTGAGAGTTTCCCCTTCATTCCTTTGAAACATATTAAATTTAGCTACAAATATCTTAACATCATGCTTAATTTCATCCTAGAAGAAATCTCACTTAATTCACTTGTATTTTTTCAAAAACTTGAGTGAACTATCGTAGGGCAGGAGTGAAATAACACTAGTAACTTAGGCTTGACTAGAGAGTTAAGCTATAAATAAATCATGTATAGATAGGTAGGGACTTGGCATGTCAATGGTGGAGAGCATGAGGAGGAGTTTCATGGGAAGTTTTACGTGGGAGATACCTAAAACTAATCAAATTAACTTGAGGGGTGACTAACCAATTGGGTTGTTGCGTGTTTAGGATTTTAAATTTGTATGTGGATTCTAAGGTTTCATAACACCCAATGTTTTCCAACCTAAAATTTTACAAAAAAATATGAATGCAATTAAAACATTTTTTATTTAGATAATAGGAATGTAATGTAAGGCATCTTCCAAATTCATATGTTAGTTATAGCAAAATTTTGTTTCAATTTATTCATATAATTGAAAAATAAATGCACAACATAATTGCATGTCAAAAAACACAATGTGGGTTGTCTGCAACTTCATTCCTCATATTCAAAGCTAAATGATGGAGAGCACGAGGAGATTCATTTTGGGGATACATAAAATTAACCAAATTGAGCTGAGTCGTGACTAACCAATTGGGTTGTTATGTGTTTACACTTTTAAAACAGTATGTGGGTTGCAAATTTCATAACACCCAATGTTTTCCAACCTGTAGTTTTACATAACATTATAAATGTAATCAAAACCCTTTTTATTTACATAGTAATAATGCAATGAAATTTATCTTCAAAATGTGTCACAACTGTTAGTTAGAGTAAAAATTGCATTTCAATTTTTTCATATGATTGAAAAATAGATGCACAAAATAATATCGGGTTGGAAAACACAATGGGTTGTGATTTATTTTATTGTTCTTTTTTAAGATCAAGGGTGGAGAGCTCGAGGAGGAGTTGTAGGTGGGGGATACATAAAACTAACCAAATTGACCTGAGGGGTGACTAAACAATTGGGTTGTTACATGTAGAGGATTTTTCAACAATATGTGGGTTTTAGGTTTCATAACACCCAATGTTTTCCAACCTGTAATTTTAAAAAATAGTATTAATGTAATTAAAAAAAATTTCTATTTACACAACATGAGTGTAATGAAAGGAACCTTCAAATTTTACCATTAATGTAGTTTAAACTTTTATGAGTTGTGTAACAACACCTTTTTCCTTTCGATCTATCAAAATGCTTCATAGGATCATTATAGGTGAATTGAACATTTCCTACTTGAGTCTCGAGGTGCTTGATATTAGCCTTTAACTTTGAACTACCTCAAATTCTTGTAAACACTCTTTTTCTAATGTCTCCATGTGCCCTTCTTCATAATCATAATCTTCAATTGTTATCTTTATTTTCTCAACTTCATGTGTTTTAGATTGCAACTATCTTTGAATGGCCTTAAGCTCCTTTTCTTTTATGATAAAATATTCTTCTTATCTTTTACTTCCTTTTCTAAGTGGTTAAGTTTAGTCTTCTATTGTTTTTCTACAATTTCAGCACTTCCAACTATTTGTTTTGCATCTACTGCACACACACCTTTCTCAACTTCTCAAGAATGGGAAGAATATCTTCATTCAATACATTATCTTTCTCATTCACTTTGGTCTACTTCTTTTCATGTGTTTATAGAGCATATTCCTTTTTCATTTCATACATTCTAGTACCTACTACCTATAATTCTACATTTCCATTTTCCCATTGTATATAGTGCACAAGCTCCTTCCTCAACTTCTCAAGAGAAGGAAGAATCTCATAAGTCAATATATTATGTATTATCATTGTTCCAAACCATTTTTCACCATCCCCCTCCATCATACCAGCCCAAAAACATTATCCCTATCCCCCCTCCATCTTATAAATCCATTTTCGGTGCCTATGTCCCACAATCCACCATCACATCTCCCCCTCCTACTAAGTCCATTTTGGTTCCTCCTATCCCTCCTACCCTACCACTCCCTATCCCCCCCTTCCCTCTCTCTCCCTCCTTCCCTCTCTCCCTACATAGACACATAACCTCTGTCCACCTAACCCTCTCTCTCTGCCTAACTCTCTATATCTACCTCTCCTACCTTACCTCTCTCTATCACCCTCATTCCCTCTTTCTCTCCCCCCTCTATCACTCTCACCCTACCACTCCTTATCTCCCTCCATCCATCTCTATCCTTGCCTCCCTCTCTCGCTCACACACACACAACCTCTCTCCACCTACCCCTTCCTTCATCCCTCCTTAACTCTCTTTGTACCTATCCCTCCCAACCTAACACTCCCCATCTCCCTTCTTATATCCCTCCCACCCTACCACTCCTTATTTCCTTCCTTCCCTCTTTCTCTCCTCCCTTTATCCCTCCCACCCTAACACTTCCTATCTCGCTCCTCCCCCCTCTCTCTCCTTCCCTCTATTATGATTTAAGTGATAACTAATTTTAAAATCTATCTTGGTAAAAAAACTTATGCCACTCAAATAGTTTATCAAATCATACATCCCTAGAAATGGTAATATAATTAATTATGATCTTAGTTATTTATTTATAGTATATACTCATTCTCCATTCACCTCTTTTCTTTGGTGTTAGTACTACACATATTACACATAGAATTAAATGCTTTCTAATTAATCTCATCTTCAAAAGTTTATGTTCTAAGTTTTTCAAGAAAAAAAAAATTGATTATAGATTTTTAATAAAAAGGATTTACATAATATTTTCATACACTATTGGTTTTTCAACTCTCCATGATCCACAAGCATCATTATATGTACAAATTTATTTGGTAAAATTTATCCTTGGATCAAATATATATTTTGTCTTATACTTCTTATTGATGGCAATCCCTTTGGCATGTTTAAAATTATGTCACTAAATTTTTTTAACAACTCTAAAATTTCTTTGTATACTACCTCTCCCTCACCTATACTACCATTTACTCTAGGAATCAATATAAAACATAGCCTCTCATTTAATATAATTTCTTACCATCTACTAGATAAATCCTATCATTACCACATACTTGTTTACCTTTTTACTTTAATGCAGTTAGAGTATGCTTATTTTATGAATTTATTCTCATACTACCATGGCCAAGATTTCCAAAAATAAATGACATATTTAACCTTTAACATGATGCAATACTTCCTCATGATATGTTTCTATTTAAAATTTTAACAAACATCACTCACTTACTAGTACCTTATATTATTTCTATGATTGTGAATTTTTACATGGATTTGGATATTCTAGTGTTTTCAATTTTGACTTATCAACCATCGCTCACTCACTACCACTGTTCATGATGAATTTTGGGTCCTTCTATCCCTCTCACCCTATCACTCCCTATCTCCCCCTTCGCTCACTCTCTCTCTCTCTCTCTCTCTCTCTCTCTCTCTCTCTCTCTCTCTCCCTAGAGTACGTTTCTTTTTGTCCTTCATCATAGTGTAAGTATTATCCCTATGTACAAATGTATGGATTTATTTATTTGGATACTATAAAGATACTTATATAATTTAGTCTTGTATATATTTCTAAAGATACTTATTTGTACTATTTCTTTATCGATACCATCATTGTTTAAGAAAACTCTTTTCATGATCAATGAAACACACCACCTCTCTCTTCCTCCCCCACCTTACATAGATCTCTCTCTACCTATTTCTCTCTATTATGTTCACCTTACCTCTCTCTACCTACCTCTCCCTATCTCCCTCCTTCCCTCTCTCTCTCCCTCCTTCCCACACAACCTCTCTCCACCTACCCCTCCCTTCTTTGCCCCCTACTTCCCACCCTCTCTCTCCACCTATAATAATTGCAAGTTGGAAAATATTGGTTGTTATGAACTTGCAATTTACATACTATTGTAAAACCCTCTACATGTAACAACCCAATTGGTTAGTCATCACTCATGTTAATTTGATTAGTTTAATTTGATTTTTCAATGTCTTGAATACTTTTAAGTAGCTTTGTAGCCCATTTTTCTCATTTGAGAGTCTCTATGATTAGAGAATGTAGATTTTTCTTTTAACAAGTTCTTTACAAGAATTTTCTACCTTTTCAAATAAGAATTTCATGTCTCCACCCAACTAATTCTCTTTTCTTGCACTTAGATATGATTTTTCCTTTTCCTTATCATCAATTGTCAATTGCATTTGTTCCATGGAATTCTTAATTTCATAAATCTTTGACTTAATTTATTCAATTCCACTTATAGAATCATCTCTCACTTTCTTTGCTTGCACAAATTCATATGCAATACAAAACCTCTTGAGTTTATCCACTTATGCATTACCATTTCCCATTGCATATAATCCACATTCAGCTTCCACAACTTCTTAAGAACATGAAGAATCTCTTCAATCAATACATTATCTATCTCATTCACTTTGGTCTAATTATTTTCATGTGTTTTTAGAGAAAATTCATATTTCATTTCATATATTTTGGTACCAGATGCCTCCAATTTTGCATTTCCATTTTCTCATTGCACATAGTGCACGTACTCCTTCCTCAACTTATCAAGAGTAAGAAGAATGATATCTTAAGTCAATACATTATCTATTATCATTCTTCTAAAGAATTTTTCAGCATCCCCTTGTTGGAAAAACTAGGACAAACAACTAAGAGGGGGGGTTCAATCAGTTGTCATACAAACTTAAGAATTTTCTAACTTAACTTATCCTTAATCTCATATATGATGAATGAACAATTAACCATAAGAAATTATCACATCAAAGAGACAAATAACTCCAATATTTTTTACGTGGAAACCCTATTAAGGGAAAAACCACAATGGATGTTAGTACACAAGATTATACCCTTCTAAAAGTATAATGAAAAACAATAAGGGGAATGCACATGCATTCAGGCACACTGCCTAGAGCTCACTGCTCAATTAGAAAGGGGCTCACTACCCAACAAGGTTGGATTAAAAATCCAGAGGGTATGAACTGAGAAAATAGCTTCTGCTCAAGCCCGATTATAGTTCCAATTAAGCTCAACACTTCTTCACACTTCACACAATCTTCTTCACACTCTACTCAATAATGATATTCACATGTATATGAACGTAGGAGCAAACAAAGCATACTTTCCACTAATCACATAATCGCTCTTATATATCTGCTACAGGAGATTTCATTACAATATGGTCAACCCAGAAAAATGAATTATATTTGCAATGTTCACCTAGATTAACAACTAAATTTTAATGTGAACCCGCCAAGGTCGGCCACCATATAGTGGATACCCAAATTAATATCTCCAACAAAAAAATGCGTTAATTTATTTTTCCTTGAACATCTACAGCATGCTATCATCAACATGTCGGTGAGGAACATGAAAACCCGAACATGCGCGAGAAAATATCTTCAATCATGAGCTCACCAGATCAAGTGGACATACCACAAGGATAGATAATGAACTAGAGACATCTGAGAACACCATGAAACAATAGAGAAGCATCCACAACAACTAAGATAACTAGAATCACATAATCTTCATTCAGGAACATTAACAAAGACCAACAAAACAATAATAGACCATAACTCGCATAGAACTTCACACAGACCTCTGAAACTTTCACTAGATAATCTAGAAATACTCAACAATAAATACTTTAATCCACATAAGCTAATCGTTTACATACAGAAAAAAATGCCTTCATGACCCGGACAGTTCCACTAGGAACCTAAAACACTTTTTCTTATAATTTTCTCAATATCCTCGACATATACAATAGTAGATACAACAAATGCTAATAGTGTTGACATCAATGACAACCACATATCAACAACACATCCACAACATCCAACAATCTCCCCCTTTGGCATTGATGGCAACACATGATGTGAAAAATACCATCAACCCAACACATTGACTTCTTCTACACTTCATTTCTGAAAAGGTTTGTCATGTTTCTCTTCTCCCCCTAAGATATTTTTCACATTACTCTTCTCCCCCTTTTACATCAATGGAAAAGGTAACCATGACCTTTCCATACACATGCTTTGAACCACATATTTGCACATCTGACTACTCCCCCTAAGTAGTAGGCATGGAGACATCAATCCAAATCATAATATAGCAATAAGGCTCACGGATTGATGCAAGTAAATGCATCATTTAGTTCTTATCAAGAGGGATAGTTACCCCTAGAATTCCTCTCAGATACTCAAAATTATCCTTTGGCAATGGATTAGTAAATATATATGCAATTTGTTCTTTGGTAGGCACATACTCTAGTCTGACTTCTTTCTCATCCACTTTCCCTCAGAAAGTGAACCATTCAGAAATGCAGACTTTACATCCATTTGATAGAATTTATAGTTCTTATAAGCAAAATAAACAAGAAATAATCTTACCACTTCAATTCTAGCAATAGGGGAAAAGGTTTCTTCGAAATCAATATCTTCCATTTGAGAGTACCCTTTACATACCAGTCTTGCCTTATTCTGGACCACTTCACCTTCCTCATTCAGTTTTTTTCTGAATACCCACTTGGTACCAATGACATTCTTGTCTTTGGGCCTACGAACTAGTGTCCATATGTCATTCTTTTTAATCTATGTCAGTTCTTCTTTCATGGCTTCTAGCTAGTGTTCATCTTGGCAGGATTCAGTAACACTCTTAGGTTCAATCTTGGAAATTTCAAACAATATTCTTCTACAATTATTATTCTAGTTTGTGCTCCTTTGATCTTATCTCCTATGATTGGAATTTCAGAGTGATTTAGCTTTACATACCTTGGAGTCTTGGGACTTTCTCAGACTTTCGTGTCTACTAAACTTTCTTCTACACTTGCACTTGTCTATGCTTCTTGACTGACTTGATTTTTTGGAACAACTTGTGATTGCTTCACTAGAACATATGGAATAATATAAAGTAGATTTGGTGTTTGAGTGTTCTTCCCTTTATTTGTGTTGTATTCATCTAAATTGTAGTTGCATCATCCAGATGATTTGACAGAGTCCTCATCAACTCTGACATTTGCACTCTCAACAATCTTTCTCAGTATTTTGTTATAGCATCGATATTCCTTTCTCTTTGTGTAGTAACCTAGGAAGATCCCTTCATTGCTTCTAGCATCAAACTTTCCTATATCATCATCTATCCTGATATAACATTTTCTTCAAAAGATCTTGAAATACTTAATAGTAGGCTTGTAACCCAACCATAATTCATAAGGGGTCTTACTAGAATTACCATTCACATTTACCCAATTAAAAGTATATATAGAAGTGCTTACCACTTCACTCAGTACATCTGAGACACATTCCCTTCCATCATCATTGTTCTAGCAGCATCTAGAATTGTTCTATTCTTTCTTTCTGCAACTCCATTCTATTGAGGGGTCCTAGGAGTAGATAACTATCTTTTAATTCCATATTCTTCACAATAAGAATTGAACTCTTTTGAAATGAATTCACCACCTCTGTCAAATCTCAAGAATTTTATTTTCAAACCTTTTTCATTATCTACCATGGCCTTGAAACTTTTGAGCTTGTCCAATGCTTCATACTTTTCTCTTAAAAAAGAAACCCAAATCATTCTAGAGTAATCATCAATGACCAACATAAAATACCTTTCTCCATGAATACTTCTAACTCTAGAGCGACCACAAAAATTAGTATGTAGCAATTCCAACACATTATTTGAATGAAATTTTTTTCTCTAGAAAGAGACTCTAGTTTGTTTACCCATCTGACATTCTTGGTAGATTACATTAGCAAGCTTCAGTAACCTAGGCAGATCTCTTACTACTTTAGTACTTATCTTGATAATGTTGTCAAAGTTTACATGACACAACCTCTTATGCCACAACCAGCTTTCATCTACTTGAGCAATTAAACAACTTCCACTAGCAGTATTCAAGTGAAAAAAATTACCTTTAGTTTGCACACCAGTAGTAATCATGTTTCCGAAACTCCCACGAATCTTGCATTTTCCATTCTTGAACTATAGATCATATCCCTTGTGTACCATCTATCCAATAGTTAACAATTTATGCTTTACGCCTTCAACATAGAGAACATCATCAAGGTTTTCCTTACCACCAAGGCTAATAGAACCTCTTCCACGAATCACACAAGCATTGCTATCTCCAAATCTTACAACCCCACCATCATACTTCTCTAGAATCAAAAACTTGCTTTTATCACCGGTCATATGATGTGAGCATCCACTATCAATGACCCACTCATATTTCTCCTCAACTTGGACTGTAAGATATTTCTTATCTTTAGTAGATTTAGTAGGCACGAGTTTATTTTCAATGGTAGCTATGAAATCCCATTCATCTTCATTTCCATCATCTTTATCAGACTCATCATCAGTTACTGCTTCTTTAACAAAGTAGGATCTCTTTTGGAATCTAGGTTTTCTAGGCTTAGACCTAGGAACTCTTTCAGGACATCTTGATGAAAAATGACCTATCTTACTGCATGAAAAGCATTTAATAGGAAATACATCTTCATACTTACCTTTTCCTCTTCCTTCTTGCTTTGTCATCAGTACTTTTGTTCTTGTACTTCTCTTTCTTTGTCTTTGAGTTGTTTTAGTTCTTCATCATATTTAGATATCTTTCTGGAGCTCTCTCCTAGACTGTATCTTTTCCTGTAACTTCCAAATACAATAGCTTTGAATGTAGATTCATTTTTTGGTGTAGATTCACCAAATTCCCTTATTTCAAAAGCAACAAGCTTCCCTATCCGTGTATCTCTTGTCATCTTGTTTACAGACATAAATTCCTCAATAGCATGAACCTTCATTTTGTAAGAATGAGGCAATGATCTGAGTATCTTAGAAAGAAGTAATATTTTCATCTTCACCCATCTTCAGAATCTCATAGTTTCCTTTTAAGCTCTAAAGTTTAGCCATCTTCACCTGTGTATATCCTTCATACAAAGTTTCCAGCTTCGTCCAGATCTCATGAATTGTCTGCAGACCTATCACATTAGCTATCTTTGAATCTATTAGACCACTCACCAATGCTTCCATAGCTCTGGTATTACTTCTAGCATATTTGATCTCATCAGCAGAGGAGGGACCATTATGAGGAATAGTATATTGATCTCTTGTAATCTTCCAATAAGCATCACCAATGCACTATAGATGAAATTGCATCCTCACTTTCCATAGTGAGTAGTTGGTGTAATCAAATCTAGAACTGCCCTTCTTGAATGCTGCCATTCTGGATCACCTTAAGCTATTAAACTTATTCTGGATACCAATTTTTTTCAAAACAAGGAAAAACAACTGAGTGGGGGGGTGAATTAGTTGTTACAGAAACTTGAACTTTTTCTAACTTAAATTATCCTTAATCTCATATCTGATGAATCAACAATTAACCATAAGCAATTAACACATTAGAGAGACAAAGAACACCAATATTTTTTATGTGGCAACCCTATTAGGGGAAATGCCATGGTGGATGCTAGTCCACAATATTATACCCTACTAAAAGTATAATGAAAAACAATAAGTGGAATGCACATGCATTCAGGAACATTGCCTAGAGCTCACCACTCAATTTCAAAGGAGCTCACTTCCCAACAAAGTTAGATTAAAAATTTGGAGGGTATGAACTAAGAAAATAGCTTCTACTCAAGCTTGATTATAGTTCCAATTAAGCTCAACACTTCTTCACACTTCTCACAATCTTCTTCACATTCTACTTAGTAATAATATTCGCACATACACACAAAGGAGCACACGAAGCATACTTTCCACTGATCACACAATCGCTCTTATATATCCACTACAACAGATTTCATCACAACATGGTCACCTAAGAAAAATAAATAATATTTGCAATGTTGGCCCAAATTAATAGCTAAATTTTAATGCGAACCCACCAAGGTTGACCAAACATAGTGGAGACCCAAATTAATATCTCCAACACATAAAACTTTAATTTATTTTTCCCTGAACATCTGCAACATGCTATCATCAACATGTTAGGTAGGAACATGAAAAACTGAACATGCACAAGAAAATATCTTCAATCATGAGCTCACCAGATCAAGTGGACGTACCAAAAAGATAGAGAATGAACTAGAGACATCTAAGAACACCAAGAGACAAAAGAGAAGAATCCACAACAACTGAGATAACCAAAATCACACAATCTTCATTTAGGAACATTGACAAAGACCAACAAAACACTTTCAGACCATAACTCAAATAGAACTCCACACAAACCTCTAAAACTTCTAGTAGATGATCAAGAAATACTCACCAATAAACCCTTTAATCCACATCAGCTAATCTTTTACGTACAGAACAAAATTCCTTCATGACCTGCACAGCTCCACTAGGAACTTGGAATACCTTTTCTTATAATTTTCTCAATATCCTCGACATATACAACACTAGGGTATGTGCAGGATCATGATGGGCCAAAAAGTTCCAATATGATGGGTATTTGTAGGGTATGTGGCTAACGACTTCTTTTTACCCAAAATTGATGAAATGAAAAGGGTTTTTAAAGGAGATTCTCAGCTCTCCACCAATATAAATTATGCTTTACATTGAAATTATTATATAATTATTATTCATTTCCTATTTGAATTACAACTAAAGTCCTGATTGACAAGTTGATTGAAAAACATCTATAGCTTTAAAATGGTATCACATTTTTTGAATCCAAAACATGCATCACATTCTATGCTTCGTATAATATAGGATTAAAAAAAGAAAAATTAAATTTCTATGAATTTTACCAAGTTAAGGTGAGTCGAGACATCTGAGTTTTTATATTTTTTAAAATTTATAATAAAAAATCATAATTAATTATTTACTTGAAAAAATTACAAAAAAATATGCATCACATCTGGAGATGAGTCCTCTACTTATTTCTAAAATATTATAAAAAATAGTTATCATTTTATTGTGGTTAATGTGGTCAAACAAACACCTACTTCTTATTTTTTCCCTAAAATTTAAGTACTACTGCTTTGAAATTTCAAATTTTCACCAAATATATTTAAAAAATAAATAAATAAACGTAGTAGTTTAGAAACTACATTAAATTTTTCTATAGATTCTATTCTTACATATTTTTGAAATAATATAGATAACTTATTCAAATTTTTACATCAAGTTGCCTAACTCTAATTTTTTTAAATTTTTTGCCACTTAAGGGCCTATTTATTTCATGATGATCCTGCACATACCCAGTAGATACACCAAATTCTAATAGTGTTGACATCAATGAAAACCACATCTCAGCAACACATCCACAACATCCAACAGTCTCCAACATCCCCTCCATCATAACAACCCAAAAACATTATCCATATCTCTCCTCCATTCTATAAAGCTATTTTTAGTGCCTATGTCCCATAATCTACCATCACATCTCCCCCTCCTACTAAGTCTAATTTGGGTCCTTCTATCCCTTCCACCCTACCAATCTATATCTCCCTCCTTCCCTCTCTCCCTCACACACACACACAACCTCTCTCTATCTCGACCTCCCTCAATCCCTAACTCTCTCTATACCTACCTCTCCTATTCTACCTCTCTCTCTCTCTCTCCCTCCTTCCCTCTTTCTATCCTTGCTTCTATCACTCCCACCCTACCACTCCCTCTATCCCTCCCAACCTACCACTTCCTATCTCCCTCCTTCCCCCTCCTTCTCTCCCTCCCACTCTCCTTTCCTCTAAATTATGATCTAGTGATCTAACTAATTTTCAAACCTATCTTGGTAAAATAGTTTATCCCTCTAGTTCTGCATTTCTATTTTCCCATCACATATAGTGCACATGCTCCTTCCTCAACTTCTCAAGAGCAAGAAGAATTTTTTCGGTCAATACATTATCTATATGATTTACTCTAGTATATTTTTTATAAATTTTTTTTGAAGAAGCACAATCGTACAACCCATTGAGCTTTCCACCATTGAGTTTTGAACAAGAAAAATGAAAAAATTACAACCCGTTGTGTTTTCTAATATGCCATTAATTTATTTTTCTATCATATGAGAAAATTGAAACATAATTTTTACTCTAAGTAATAGTTGTAAATTTTTAAGGTTCTTTTCATTACATTCATACTCTCTAAATAAGAAAAATGTTTTCGTTACAATAATTGTAGGTTGGAAAATGCTAGGTGTTATGAAACCTGCAACCCACATAGTGTTATAAAACTCTTTGCACATAACAACCCAATTACTTAGTCACCCCTTTGCTTGATTTGATTAGTTTATGTATCCCCCACCTGCAAATCCTCTCCAAGCTCTTCACCCTTGAGCAAGTAGAATAACCATAATCATATCACTCACAACCCACTATGGGTAAAAGCACAAAGATGTGTCACACTTTATAAAGGAAACAACCAACCTTGATCCAACTTATAAACTTGAATCACTAAAAAGTGGCATACATGTTTTGAATTTTTAAATGATGTAAACTAGTAAAATATTTATTTTTAGTATAATTTATGTTTGTATTTAAAATATATATATATATATATATATATATATATATATATTTTTTATACTAGTTTTTAATAAATTAACACTATAATTTAGTTGCATGAGACATCAAAATTTTTATAGTAATTTTTTTTTCTTTCAAAATTTTTGTGTGTATTTATAATTTGAAACTTTAGTGCATGTATATATTTTTTTTCAATTTTAATAAATATGTATTTTTAAATAAATATTAAAATGTGTTTGAATGAAAAAATAGTTTTTTCCATCGGACATAAGGACAGGTGCATAAAGATGGGTAGCCAATTTGTGGCCAATTTATTTTTTCATCTCGAAATAGCAAAAATGTGAACGAATTATAGTAAAATGCACTCGTGTTATGGCTTGGTAATGAATGAGCCTAGGATCGGTCCCAAGCCATAACACGCTCATGTTATGGTTTAAATTTCAAAAAATGTGCACGTTTTGAGTTTAAAAAATGCACACATTTTGAATTAAAAAAATGGGCATTTTTTGAAATCAAATTTTTTTTCCAAAATGCAAGCGAGTTATAACACACTGACATTTTGGTCTACATTAAAAATTTTCTCTTCT
The DNA here is from genome assembly GCA_007258455.2 of Sequoia sempervirens. Lineage (NCBI taxonomy): Eukaryota > Viridiplantae > Streptophyta > Pinopsida > Cupressales > Cupressaceae > Sequoia > Sequoia sempervirens. The sequence goes on along the minus strand of VDFB02086081.1, from coordinate 232,826,658 downwards.
CTTTTTCATGTCTCTTTCTTCTTGTTATCCTTAAGGGAAAGTATAAGTTGAAATTTACATATGGAAATTTCATTTCTTATAGTCCAAGTTTTATTTCATGTATATAGTTTCAAGATGTTTGAGAGTGGTTTCAGATCTCTACGAGTTATAATGCAAATTCTAGTTTTTGGAAAATCTAAAAAAAAAAAGACTTAGTCAAATTTCAGTAATCAACATGTCAAATTTTAGTAATCAGGAGGTCAAATTTCAGTAATCAACAAGTTGTATCATCTTCTCTCTATCTCACTCATTTTTTATCCCTTATTCTCTAGACCTCTCTCTCACACTCTCTCCTTCCCTCTATACTTATATATATCTAACCTCTCTCCCCCCTACATCGCTTTGTCCTTTCCTCCTTCCGTCTCTAATTTTCTTTATCTCCCCCTCTCTCTCTCTCTCTTTAGCCTTCACTCCACCACCTTCCCTCTCTACTTCACTCTATCTAACCTATCCCTCTCTAACTCTCTCTCCCTCCTCTCTCTCTCTTCATCCCAACCACCTTCCCTCTCTAATTCTCTCTATCTAATCTATCTATCTCTGCCTATCTCTCACCCTCCCTCCTCTCTCTCTCAATCTCTCCACCTTCCTCCTCCCCTCCTCTCTTCCATTCTCCTTATCAGACTTCTCTCTCCCTCTCTCCCTCCCTCCTCCCCTCTCTACTTCTCTCTACTCTCTATCTCTCTCCCTCCCTCATGCCCCCTCTTCATCTCTCCTTCCCTATATAGTTTATGCTCTACCTCTCTCCATCTCTACCTCTCCCTTCCTCATTCCCTCTCACTCTCCCTCCCTCCCTCCCTCTCTCTTAATCTCCCAACCTTCCTCCTTCCCTTTGTGTTTCTCTCTCTCACAAACTCTCTCCATCCACCATCTCTCTCTTTGGTTTAGGCTTTATG
>VDFB02086081.1:232715577-232825626 GCA_007258455.2 Sequoia sempervirens | reverse complement strand
ACCCCATTTCTTGGACCCATTTTTTTAAACAGGCAAGTTTGGTTGTCAGTTTAACTGAATTGCCAAGCTAGTGGGTCCACTGGCTTGCCAATTCGGTGAAATTGGAAATGTAGTGGCCTATTTGAAAAAATGGGTCTAAGAAAATGCGTCTCTTGGTTATTTACATCACTGGGAGACCCCATTTCTTGAACCTATTTTTCAAACAAGACAAGTTAGGTTGCCAGTTACACTGAATTGGAAAGCTAGTGTTCCCACTAGCTTGCCAATTCAGTGAAATTGGCAATGTAGTGGCCTATTTGAAAAAATGGGTCAAAGAAATGGGGTCTCCCAGTGATGTAAATCACTAGGAGACCCCATTTCTTTGACACTTTTTTTTCAAATAGGCCAAGTGATGGAGAGGGAGGGAGATAGAGAGAGATAGATAGAGGGAGAGAGAGAGAGTGGTAGGGATTAATTAAGAAAGTGGTAAATAGAAAGAGGGAGAGGGTAGATAGAGAAAATTAGGGAGGGTAGGAGAGAGGGAGGGAGAGTTAGGTAAGATGTATATATAGAGAGAAAGGGATAGGGTTTGAAGGTATAGGGTTGAGGACCTATGGGGTTGATGATTTAGGGTATTGGGTTGAGGGTATAGGGTATTGGATCTCTACCCTCAACCCAATACCCTCTACTCTCAACCCTAATCCCTCAACCATTAAAACCTTAAACCAAAGAAAAATATCTACCCTAATCCATAAACCCTACGAGTTAGTGGGAGAGTGAGGGAGTGATAGAGAGGCAGTGGGAGGGAGATAGAGAGATATAGATAGAGCGAGCGAGAGACATTGGTAGGGATTGATTGAGAAAGAGGTACATAGAAAAAGGGAGAGGGTAGATAGATACAATTAGAGAGGGTAGGAGAGAGGGAGGGAGAGAGAGGTGATATGCATAGATAGAGAGAAAAGGATAGGGATTGAGGGTATGTATAGGGTTGAGGGATTAGGTTCAAGGACCTATAGGGTTGATGATTTAGGGAATTGGGTTGAAGGTATATGGTTGAGGCATTAGGGTTGAGGGTAGAGGGTATTGGGTTAACCCAATACCCTCTACCCTCAACCCTTAAACCCTTAAACCTAATAAAACTCTCTACCCTAATCCCTAAACCCTAAGAGGGAGTGGGAGAGGGAGGGAGTGATGGAGAGGCAGTGGGAGGGAGATAGAGAGAGATAGATAGAGGGAGTGAGAGAGAGTGGTATGGATTGATTGAGAAAGAGGTACATAGAAAGAGGGAGAGGGTATATAGAGACAATTAGAGAGGGTAGGAGAGAGGGAGGGAGAGAGAGGTGAGATGTATAGATCTATGAGAGGAAGGTATAGGGGTTGAGGGTATATAGTTGAGGGATTAGGGTGTATGGCCTATAGGGTTGATGATTTAGGGTATTAGGTTGAGGGTAGAGGGTGTTCGGTCTCTACCCTCAATCCAATACCCTCTACCCTCAACCCTAATCCCTCAATCCTTAAACCCTTAAACCCAAGAAAACTCTCTACCCTAAGAGTGAGTGGGAGAGAGAGGGAGTGATAGAGAGGTAATGGGAGGTAGATAGAGGGAGAGTGGTAGGGATTGATTGAGCAAGAGGTAAAAAGAAAGAGGGAGAGGGTAGATAGAGACAATTAGAGAGTGTAGGAGAGAGGGAGACAGACAGAGGTGAGATGTATAGATAGAGAGAAAGGGATAGGGGTTGAGAGTATAGGGTTGAGGGATTAGGGTGGAGGACCTAAAGGGGATATTTAGGGTATTGGGTTGAGGGTATAGGGTTGAGGGATTAGGGTTGAGGGTAGAGGGTATTTGGGTTGAGGGTAGAGGGTATAAGGTTTAAGGGTTTACGGTTAAAGGGTTTAGGGTTGAGGGTTTAGGGTTGAGGGTATACATTTTAGGGTATAGGTTTGAGGGTATATGGTTGAATGTTTAGGTTAAGGGTCCAATGTATAGGCTAGAGGGTATAGGGGTTCAGGGTTAAGGGTTTAAGGGTTGAAGGTTGAGGATTTAATGTATAAGGTAGATGGTAGTGGGTAGAGGGTAGAGGGTTTAAGGGATTAGGGTTTACACATTGAGGGTTGAGGGTTTAAGATTGAGGGTAGAGGATTGAGGGTATAGGGTTGAGGGATTAGGGTGTAAGGGTTGAGGGTTGAGGATATAGGGTAAAGGATTGATGGATTAAGGGTTGAGGGTTGAGGGTAGAGGGTTTAGGGTATAGGGTATAGGTTTGAAGGTATATGGTTGAAGGATTAGGGTTGAGGGTCCAATGTATAGGGTAGGGTATAGGGGTTGAGGGTTAAGTGTTTAAAGGTTGAGGGTTGAGGGATTAAGGGATGAGGGTTTAGAATTGAGGGTTGAGGTTTTAATGTATAAGGAAGAAGTTTGAATGGTTTAGAGCTTAATGGGTGAGGGTTGAGGGTATAGGGTTGAGGGATTAGGGTTGAGCATCCATTGTATAGGGTTGAGGGTTGATAATTGAGCATTGAGGGTTTAATGTATAGGTTAGAGTGTAGAGGGTTTAAGGTTTGAGAGTTGAGGGTTTAAGGTTGAGTGTAGAGGATTGAGGGTATAGGGTTGAGCTATTATGGTTGAGGGTCCAATGTATAGGGTAGAGGGCATAGGGGTTGAGGGATTAGGGTTTAAGGGTTGAGGGTTGAGGGTAGAGGGTAGGGGGAAAAGGGTTTAAAGGTTGAGGGATTAAGGGTTGAGGGTTGAGGGTTGAGGGATTATGGTAGAGAGTTTACTTTTGTGGAGAGTTTAAATCACTAGGAGACCCCATTTCTTGAACCCTTTTTCTCAAACAGGCCAAGTTAGGATACCAATTTCACCGACTAGCTTTCCAATTTAGTGAAATTGGCAATGTAGTGGCCTGGATACCAATTTCACCCACTAGCTTTCCAATTCGATGAAATTGGCAATGTAGTGGCCTATTTAAAAAAATGGGTCTAAGAAATGGGGTCTCTGGTGATTTAAATCATCGGGATACCCCATTTCTTGGACCTACTTTTTTAAATGGACCAAGTTAGGATGCCAATTTCACCCACTCGCTTGGAAATTCAATGAAATTGGCCATGTAAATCACCAAGGGAACCCATTTCTTGGACCCACTTTTTCAAACAGGTCACTGCATTGCCAATTTCATTGAATTGGAAAGCTACTAGGCCCACTAGCTTACCAATTCAGTGAAATTAGTAACCTAAATTGGCATATTTGAAAAAATAGTGAACCATAGATTTAATGGTTTAGGATGTTATGTCTCTTTTGCTCAATTAGGGTCTTTCACCTAATGAAAAGAGATAGATCCCACACCCAAAATCTAGGTGGTTAACTCAAACTAAGGAATGTATGATGAAATTAACACTCAATGAAATGATATAGATATAGCTAATTAATAAAATTGATTGATTAAGAATGTAAAACTATTGAAATTCAACTTGTTTGAAAACACATTGTGTAATGCAAAAACACCTAGAAATGTTAACATAATTGAACAAAACTGGATGGAACTGAAAGTGTGCACCTAAGATATTCAAGGAGGCTGGAAATGACATTTGAAATGTTGTTGCTCCTAATTTTTAGGCCTAGTGGGACTTATTCGCCATTCTGGGTGAATCAATCTTAGTTCTGCAAAACTGTTCTAGAACCCATTTTAGACAAAAGGGTATCTAAAAATACAGAAATCCAAAATCTGGCGTAGAAGTGGGACTCATTTGGCACCCACAGAGAATGAGTCCACTTTATAATTTTTAAATATTCAAAGGTGGAATCTAAGGCTTTCAGTCTGCGCTTTGGCTTTCTATAAGTGTTTGCTTCCTAGAGTTTGATTTTTGAACCTAAAAGTGAGTTTTTGTTGATATTTTTCATTGTAAAATGAAGGGAAGACCTAAATGAATTTGCAACTTGATATTCAATGATTTCAAAGCTTCTAAGAGGCCAAAATATGCAAACACACAAGACAAGAGCAAAAAAATTTGAATGTTAGGGAATGAAGGTTTGCCTTAGTCAAACCCATTTTTAGGTAATTAAACCAAAATAAAGAAGCACTGTAATGAAACATGCAATAATTGAGTTAATACCTTACCATGAAGATTGATCTTGAATGTCTACAATAAAACATGAAGAATCTTCCCTTGAATGTATTAGGAAGCTAACTGAATTACTTGCAATGATGAAACTCTAACTTGCTTGGATTGAGATGGAAGAATGAAGGATGGATAATGGAGAATGGTTATGAGATTGAATTGTTTTTAAAATGGATGTAAAAACACTTATTTATACACACTTATTCCATAATAACCCAATAATACAACATCATAGGCCAACATAAGGTATTTTTAAATAAAAAACCAAAAGAAAATTTGAATTATTTTGAATTTGGAGCCAAGAGGGACTCATTCGCCACCCATGGCGAATGGGTCCCACCTTGGGCTTTTCAGTGGGTGTCATGAATTAAGTTGAATTTAATGTTTTTTGTTGGGTTTACATTTAAAAATACACTTAATTAAGTCTTATGAGTGCATAAAGGGGTCAAACAAAGCATAAGAAAGGTGTAAATAGTGGAAACAAGCCTAGAAAAGAGTGAAATCTTGTTACAAGACTTTACAACACTTTAGAATAGGACTTGATAAGTGATAAAAGGATGCTATTTAGATGAATTATAATAAGAAGAGTCTAGAAAAGTGTAGAAATGTGTTACAACACTTCACAACACCTTAACAATACATTAATAAATGCATTTGAAAGGGTCCAAGACCTATTGTGGATGTGAAAAACACTTCAAAACACTAAATCAAGGCCTCATTAAGTCCAATTTATCATCAATTATTCCCCAAATCAAGCAATTTTCCTTTTTTCTGTAGTACATTTAGCCCCCACTTTAGTGAGAGGATGAACTTGCTTCAAACTGACACTAAAGTAGACATTCAAGAGAGATCCAAGTGTACAAATGCAAATGACAAAGAATGAGAAAAATCAAGAAGGAAGTCAAGCTCCCAAGATCCAAGATCCTAATTCAAACCATTAGGATACATAATCATGCAATGGAAAGAGAGGAAAACGAGGTGGAAAATATGTGCTCACTCTAGGTCAGAGAACATTAGGTCATCCACGGGGTGAGTAATCCCCGAGAAGTGGTTTAGTGAGAAAGTCATGCTAGTGTGTCAGTTTTCCAATGTATAATGAGAAATTCATGCCAGTGTATCGGCTTTCCATCATGCTCACCATACCAAAGTTATGCTCCTGATAGCATTGATAAGGCGCCATAATGAAAATGTTTTTGTAAATGTTATTGAATATGTAAAGAATTTTGCTAAAGGGTATTTTTTTTTATTCAAGGACGGTCATCTTCTTAGGTAGCATTATGACTAATGTTTCCAAGAGAGGACAATTCAGGGTGTCAAATCATTATCCATGGGATGCCTTGTTCGCATCAGGCCACTTCAGTTGATTGTACACTCTTGAAAGGAATCAAGCCCAATGACACCACCAAGGAGAGGACACATCACAAGAAAAAGTAAATCACTCCATGAAATTTTCCCAAAGATGTTACCTGTGTATGCACCCCACTTTAAAGTGGTTGCTAACACCATTACTGTGAAAATTTGCTTTAAAGTAGAAGGAGAGAATGGTAGCTTACTCGGAAAGCCCTATGTGAGGTCATATGTTTTAAAGAAGCTATGTCATCAAGAAAGGGAGTATGTCACATGCAAGTCAATCTTAAGACATGTCGTCCACATCCCAAGCTTGCTCTTATTCATTCATGAAAGGTTAACGATTAGTGAAAAGAGACAACAACAAGTGGTATACATGGATAAGGTTGTTGAACCCTTTTGCCCCACTTAGTGTAGGACAAGGGTCAACTTATAATGGATTATGGTATGTTGGCCCTTGCAAAGGATGCAAAACATGCAATAGTGAGAATGCTATGATCCTACAATGATTGCATGGCAAGGAGCAACAACTAATGTTATTTATTTTGATAAGTAAACAAAGTTTTGGCTTGATTGGCTTTGATTGTATAGACTTTGTTACATATGTGAGCAATGTCATTATCACCTAGTTGGTATGAAACATTATGCTTAGGTGGGTTAAGGATGAGTTCAGGTTGGTGTTGAGTTTGTTTCTTGTGTGATGGTGGGTAAAGAATTAGAGGATTATTTTAATTTCCCATAGGGTATGTAGGTGGTTCATTGATCAAGGGAGATCTAATGGACACTTGTGCATGCATAACCTCAACAGTCTTGGTTTGATGTATCCCTAAGGGAGACATATAGTTTTCTTGCACCATAATAGTCTCCCTAGGAGGAAGATTGTTAGGAGAACAACAATCCAAATGTTCTTGAAATTCAAGGATTTTTTCTTCCAAAATGTCATCATTATAAGTAAGGGAGCTATCCATGGTTGAATTTTCTTGTTCTATGATGTTTTTCCACATAAGATTATCATGATTTTCATTGATTGGATCATGTAACACCATAATATTGTCTTCACTAATAGGAGAGATATTAGGAGGGGAAAATTTGAGTGTTGTCCATAATATCATTTTATTGTGCCATAGCATCTACCCTAGTAGGAGAGATTTTAGGAAAGTTACAATAAAGAGGTGCATCACATGTCATGTTTAGATGTTGTAAAGAAGCTTCATCAAAAATAGGGGAGAGAGTCAATTATTGGTTCTTCTTATTTGAATATACGCTTCCAATTGTTAGGAACATTAGGAAGGAGAGAAATAATGCTATAACTCTCAATCATTGGGTTTCTTGATACCAACATATCATCCTCACAAATGTGTTTGTTATAATCATTCATGAAAGCATTGTCATAAATTTGGGAGGTGTTGGGAGATGAATGAAGACTAGGTAAAGTGGCGACAATTCATTCATATTGTATTGTTATACTATTTGCCCAATGGGAATGAGGAGAAAAAACAAGACCTTCATGATGCTCAACAATTGTACCTTCTTTCGCTAAGATACCTTCATCACTAAAAGGAGAGGTATCGAGAGAACTACAAATATGACCATCATGGTTATCTATGTTTTGATTTCCTTCTAACACATCATCCACACAAATAGGAGAGATAGGAGGGAGTGTAAGTTTAAGACAAGCATTAACATTTTCATTATCTTACACTAAGAGACTATCATAACCAAGGAATGCATTGAATGAATGATTAGAATGCTTGTTATCTAGCTTTTTCTTTGCAAATTTGGAGAATATTGAAACTAAAATTTTGAAATAACAATCTATGCTAACTCAAAATTCAATGTAAAAGGATGAAATGAAATGCAACTTTTGGATGATAATTGACTGATTATGATATGTGAAATTTAAACCATGGATGAAATGAGTTAATTTAAGCTAGTTCTAATGAAATACAAATTATAGAAATGCAACCAACTGATACAGCTAGGAAATGGCACCAAACAAAAGCCTAAAAATAGGGTTTTTAGCTCTGTAAAAGGTAGTTTTAGGGGTGAAAAGGGACTGATTTTCCCAAGGTGGTGAATGAGTCCTAGTATCAAATTTTTTTAGAATTTTCAGAAATTTTTGAGTGAGTTTGATCTTTTCTGAGTGATATGATGTAGAACTAAGTGATAAATGCATAATTTCAAAAAAATTAAATGAATTTGGATTCCAACAAAGCAACCTAAATGCACTTTTTATGAATGCAAAATTTCAAACCTAGCATGTCAATTAACTAATGCAAACCCTAATGAAAATTCAATACAAGGATAGATATATGATGAAGGACTACAAATTAGAAAAAAAAGTATTTGAAAATAAGATTCACCAAAATGAACCATAGATTCAATGGTTTAGGATGCTATGTTTCTTTTTCTCAATTAGGGTCTTTCACCTAATGGAAATAGATAGATATCACACCCAAAATCTAGGTGGTTCACTCAAACTAAGGGATGTATGATGAAATTAAGCCTAAATGAAATGATCTAGATGTGGCTAATTAATAAAATTGATTGATTAAGAATGTAAAACTATTGAAATGAAACTTGTTTGAACACACATTATGTAATGCTAAAAACACCTAGAAATGTGAAAAAAACTAAACAAAAATGGATTGAACTAAAAGTGTGCACCTAAGATATTGAAGGAGGTTGGAAATGACATTTGAAATGTTACCAATCCTAATTTTTAGGCCTAGTTGGACTCATTCACCATTCTGGGAAAATTAATCCTAGTTCTGCAAATTTGTTCCAGAACATGTTTTAGAAAAAAGGGTATCTAAAAATATAGAAAACCAAAATTTGACCTGAAAGTGGGACTCATTCGCCACCCATGGTGAATGAGTCCACTTTTGAATATTCAAAGGTGGAATCTAAAGCTTTCAATTTTCACTTTGGCTTTCTACAAGTGTCGGCTTTCAAAAGTATGATTTTTGAACCTAAAAGTGAGTTTTTGTTGATATTTTTCCTTGGAAATTGAAGGGAAGACATAAAAAACTTTGCAACCTAATATTCAATGATTTCCATGCTTTGAAGAGGCCAAAATTTGTAAATACACAAGACAAGAGGGAGAAATGTTGAATGTTAGGGCATGGGGGTTTGCCTTGGTCAAACACCTTTTTAAGTAATTAAACCAAAATAGAGAGAATGTAATGAAACATGCACTAATGGAGTTATTACCTTACTGTGAAGATTAATTTGCAATAAATGGGGTCTTTTAGTGATTTACATCACCAGGATACCCCATTTCTTGGACCCATTTTTTTAAATAGGCATGTTGGGTTGCCAATTTCACCAAATTACCAAGCCAATGCACCCACTGGCTTGCCAATTTAGTGAAATTGGCAATGTATTGGCCTATTTAAAAAAATGGGTCAAGAAAAGGGATCTCCCGGTGATGATGTAAATCACTGGGAGACTCCACTTCTTGGACCATTTTTTTCAAATATGCCACTACATTGCCAACTTCATCGAATTGGAAAGCTAGTCGGTGAAATTGGCATAGTAACTTGGCCTATTTGAAGAAATGGGTCTAAGAAACTGGGTCTTCCATTGATTTACATCACTAGGAGACCCCATTTCTTGGACCCATTTTTTTTAAAAAGAAAGTTAGGTTTCCAATTTCATCGAATTTCCAAGCTAGTGGGCCCACTGGCTTGCTAATTCGGTGAAATTGGAAATGTAGTGGCCTATTTGAAAAAATGGGTCCAAAAAATAGGGTCTCCTGGTGATGTAAATCAAAGGGAGACCCTTTTTGTTGGACCCATTTTTTGAAACAAGCCAAGTTAGGATGCCAATTTCACCCACTAGCTTGCCAATTTAGTGAAATTGGCAATGTAGTGGCTTGTTTGAAAAAATGGGTCCAATAAATGGGGTCTTCCAATGATTTACATCACTGGGAGACTGCATTTCTTGGACCCATTTTTTCAAACATGCAAGTTAGGTTGCCAATTTCATTGAATTTCCAAGCTAGTAGGCCCACAAGCTTGCCAATTTGGTGAAATTGGAAATGTAGTGGCCTATTTGAAAAAATGGGTCCAAGAAATGGGGTCTCTTAGTGATTTACATGATTGGGAGACCCTTTTTACAAAAAATCCAAGTTTGGATGCCAATTTCACCCACTAGCTTTTCAATTCGGTGAAATTGGCAATGTAGTGGCATGTTTGAAAAAATGGGTCTAAGAAATGGGAGCCATCTCTCTCTCTCTCTTAGGTCTCTCCCTCCCACCCACTCCCCCTCTCTCAATTATTTCCCTCCCACCCTAACTAGAGAATACTCTCTCTCTCTCTCACATGTCTCTCCCTCACACCCCCTCACCCTCTCTCTCTCTCTCTCTCTCTCTCTCTCTCTCTCTTTGAAACCATAATCCCTATGCCCTATAAACTTAACCTTAAACCTTAAACCCAATACCCTCAACCCTTTATCTAATATCCTAAACCCTAATTCATATGCCATATAAACTTAAACTTATACCTTAAACCATAAACCTTATACCCTTAACCCTCATCCCTATAGCCTATACCCTAAACTCTAAACATTATCCCTGAACCCTTAACCCTTTAATTAAATGCCAAAACCTACATGAAACCTTGTACCCTAAACCCAATACCCTCAACCCTATACCCAATATCTTAAACCATAATCCCTATACCCTATACACTTAACCCTACACCCTCAACCTTGAACACTATAACTCAACTCTTAACCCTATACCTTAAACCATAAACCCTACACCTTAAACCGTCATCACTATACCCTATACCCTCAACTTTATAACCTAAGCCCTAAACATCATCCCTCAACCCTATACTTAAACCCTAAACCCTAATCCCTAAACCTTAATCACAAACCCAATATCTTCAACCTTGAACACTATCCCTCAACCCTCAACCCTATACCTTAAACCCTACACCCTACACCCTCAACCCTCATCCCTATACCGTATACCCTCAAACTTATACCCTAAACACTAAACATTATCTGTCAACTCTATACTTAAATGAAAAACCCTACACTCTTAATCCTTAACCCTATACCTTATACCCTTAACCCTACACCCTAAACCCTAATCTCTATACCCTATACACTTAACCTCATACCCTCAACCCTCAAACTTATACATAAATCTTAAACCCTAAATCCTCAACCCAATACCCTTAACTATATACCCAATATCCTAAACCATAATCCATATGCATCCTATGCACTTAACCTTATACCCTCAACCCTAAACACTAACCCTCAACCCTATACCTTAAAACCTAAACCCTAAAGGTCCTCATCTGACATCGCTATACCCTATACCATCAACTTTATACCTAATATCTAAAACCCTAATCCCTATACCCTATACACTTAACCCTATAACCTCAAACCTATTCCTTAAACACTAAACCTCAAACCCTCAACTCTCATAGGGGGAGAGAGAAAGAGGGGGCGGGATGGATTATGGAGAGAGAGAGAGGTTGGGAGGGAAAGGGGAGATAAAGATAAGTAGAAAGGGAAGGAGAGGTAGAGAGACATGAGAGATAAAGAGTAGATAACGAAGGACATATAGAGGGAGGGCATAGAGGGAGAGAGAGGGAGGTGCGAGAGAGGTGAGATAAAGAGCAATAAATAGAGTGTGGTAGATAAAGAGCAATAAATAGAGTGTGGTAGGGAGTGATAGAGGGATATGCAGGAAATGAGGGATAGGTGAGATAGAGAGAAGTAGAGAGTGATACAGATAGAGGGAAGGATGCAGGGTGAGTGAGAGAGGGGAGGAATAGAGAGGTAAGGAGGGATAGGTGAGATTAAGATAAGTAGAGAGAATGGTGACATATAGAGAAGGAGAGAGTTACAAAGAGGGAAATAGAGAATGATGAGATAGAGAGAGATAGAGAGAAAGAGGGTGAAGGAGGAGTGAGAGAGAGAGTGAGAGGGAGAGAGAGAGAGGTAGAGGGAGGAATAGGAGAGATAGAGAGTAGATAGGGGAAAAGGTAGGGAGGGAGCCATCTAGTGAGAGAGAGAGGGCTAGGGTAGATAAAGATAATTCAAGAAAGGAGAGGTAGAGAGAGAGAAGTAGAGAGATAATGAGGGAGGGAGAGAAGCAAGATAGAGAGGTGTAGATAGAGTGTTAGGGAGTGATGGATGGAGAGGTAGGTAGAGAGGGATTAGGGAGATAGAGAGTAGAGAGGGAAGGAGAGGGAGAGGTATGGAGGGAGATGAAGGGAGGTGAGAGAGAGGTGAGATAGAAAGCAATAGAGAGAGTGTGGTAGGGAGTGATGGAGGGATATGTGGGTAGAGAGGGATACGTGAGATAGAGAGAAGTAGAGAGAGATGGAGATAGAGGGAAGGAGGGAGGGTGGGTGAGAGAGGGGAGAAAGGGAGAGGTAAATATGGATAGGTGAGATAAAAATAAGTAGAGAGAATGGTGAAATATAGAGAAGGAGAGAGTTATAGAGAGGAAAAGAGAGAATGGTGAGATAGAGAAGAGAGAGAGAGAGGGTGAGAGAGGAGTGAGAGAGAATGAGAGAGAGAGGTAGAGGGAGGGAGCTGAGAGATAGAGAGTAGATAGCAGAAAAGGTAGGGAGGGAGAAATCTAGTGAGAGAGAGAGAGGGCTAGGGGTGATAAAGATAATAACAAATGGGAGGAGAGGTAGAGAGAAGTAGGGAGGGAATGAAGGAGGGATGGAGAGAAGAAATATAGAGAGGTGTAGAGAGAGTGTTATGGAATGATGGATGGAGAGCCAGGTAGAGAGGGAAGGAGAGGGAGAGGTATGGATGGAGAGAGTGGGAGGTGAGATAGAGAGTAATAGAGAGAGAGTGGAAGGATGTGATGGATGGAGGGATAGGTAGAGTGGAAGAGGGGAGATATAGATAAGTAGAGAGGGAAGGAGATAGGGAGGGATATGTAGTGAGGGAGAGAGAGGTGAGATAGAGAAAAATATAGATTGGTGGAAGCAGAGGTAGGTAGAGAGAGGGAAGGAGAGGTAGAGAGAGAGGTTAGATAGAGAGAAGTAGAGGATGAGGAGGTGGGGAGGGAGACAAATGTGAGATAGAGAGGTGTAGAGAGTGGTAAGGTTTGATCGATGTAGAGGTAGGTAGAGAGAGGGATTGGGAGATAAAGAGTAGATAGGGAAGAAGAGAGGGAGAGAGAAGTATGGAGGGAGAGAGAGGGATGTGAGAGAGAGGTGAGGTAGAGAGAAATAGAGAGAGTGGTAGGGAGTGGAGGGAGAGGTAGGTAGGTAGAGAGAGAGAGAGAGGGGGGGGAGGAGAGAGGGAGTGAGAGAGAAGTGAGATAGAGAGAATTATAGGGAAAAGGAGAGAGATTGATAGAGAGAGAGGGGGGATGGAGATAGTGAGAGATAGGTCTAGAGTGTAAGGGATAAAAAATGAGTGAGATAGAGGGAGAAATAATACAAATTGTTGATTACTAAAATTTGATCTCGTGATTATTGAAATTTGACAAGTCTAAAATTTGTAAGATCTTCCAAAAACTAGAATTTGCATTATAACTCCTAGAGATCCGAAACCACTCTCACTCAAACATCTTGAAACTATATACATGAAATAAAAATTAAAGTATAAGAAAGTAAATGTACATATGTAAATTTAAACTTAAATGTTTATTTCATGTATTTAGTTTCCCTCAAAGATAACGAGAAGAAAGAAAAAAAAAAGAAGAAAAATAAATTCAATGTAGATCAAAACATGAGTGCATTATAACACACCTACATTTTGTCAATGCATTCAAGAAACACAAAATCCATGTCAAAACTAAGATATAATACAAGCACATTATAATGCGTGCACGTTATATCTTGCTTTGGGAATCCCCAATCTTTGGGATTGGTATTTTCCTTGGAATACTAACCCAAAGGCTTGGATGGCATTCCCAATGACTAGAGACATGTTTTTGAAAATTCTACAATATTACACATAATCAAATTTGTGCTCACTGTTAGGATTACACGTGGTTGAATATCAAACAAATCGAACATCTGATTAATGTTAGGTTCTCTCTTAGCTATCCAACAATGTAATTTTTTTCACTTTCTGACAATGTTAAGCCTTTCGTCAATAGTTTCTTTTATTTGTGTTTCTGTTTTTTGGGAAAAAGCAGTGTTCAGTGCTTTTTTTGTTATAAATTAATCGTTAAACAAAATTTCAAATAAATTACATTTTTAGAAACTAGATTCCATTCTACAATTTTTTATTTTCTTTATAAATTCGATTAGTTTCCAAAATTTGTAGGGGTAGTATGCCCCTTTTTTTCTTCACGAAGTGTCCACTTAGAAAATTAGTAAAAAATCAAATATTCATTAAAAAATTATCAAAAAAATCATGCATGAACTACATACTATTAGCTAACTTATGATTGTAAGAAAAGTTCATGGTGCTAGGGTCATTCAAGAGTTGCTATGTTATGTTTTTTTGACAAAAAACAACACCAATTTGTGTACGTACCTCTTTTAAACCCCTTAATCTCAAAATTTTTAAAAATAAATTAGTATTTTAGAAAGTAGAATTAGAGCACTTCAATCCCTTTTTTTTTCCATCTCAAAATTTTTAGTGTAACTATCTTCAATTTCATGTCCAAGGTCATTATGTCCTGATTTTAGAAAAAAAGTAGCCACTTAAGCCCCCTTTTTGGAAACCATCTTTTTTCACTTACCCATCAATTTTCATATTAAATATTTATCTAAAATGAAAAAAAACTATACCATCTTGAAATATATTCTTTTATCTAGTGCATCATATTTTTTTCAAATTTTTTTTATAAATTTTAGTATTTTTCCTTAGCCTGGTAATCAACCTAGTAGTTTTTGCTAGTAACCTACTTTTAGTAAAAATAAAATATAAAATATAAATAATAATTAAACTATTAAAATAAATATTATTTTTGAAAACTACAGTTATGGATCTACAAAAGGGTATTTTTATATTTTTAAAAAATGTTATCTACATTAACAGGAGTTATTGAAACTTCAAGTTTTTGAAATAATTTTAGTTTTTTTTGAATTGGACTTAAAGTGGTGCTCCATATTTTTTTAGTCAACTATTTTAGTTGAAAAAGTTATGGAAGTATCTAACCTTTCTAGAATGAATCTTACTAGATCATATGTTTGACCAAAATTGATTTTTAGTTAGAAATACTTAAATTTAGTTGTATTGATAAGTTGGCTAAAAGTGTAACACAACTTTGTGCTTTTACCCCTATGTTTTACATCCTACAATTATTTTTTTCATTTATTTTCCATCATATGAGGAAATTAAAATTAAAATTTTACTCTAAGTAATATTTGTGGTAAATTTTTATGGTTCCTTTTATTTAATTCATACTCTTTAAATAAAAAAGGTTTTCAATAAAACAATTGCAAGTAGGAAAAAATTGGGTGTTATGAAACCTACAACCCACATATTGACGTAAAACCCTCTACACATTACAACCCAATTGATTAGTCACCCCTCAAGTCAATTTTCTTATTTTTAAGAAATCCTCCCCAAGCTCTCTACCCTTGAGCTTAAAACAAGAAGAATACAATCACTTACAACCCATTATGTTTTCCAACCTACAATTATTTTTTGTGTTTATTTATGAGGAAATTGAGACACAATTTTTACTCTTTAGTAATAGTTGTGGTAAATTTTGAGATTTCCTTTCATTACATCCGTACTCTCTAATTAAGAAATTTTTTTCATTACAACAATTGTAAGTTGGAAGATGTTGGGTGTTACGAAACCTACAAGCCACATACTATTATAATTTTGATGGGATATGATAACTCAAAGGATAAATTTAGGATCTAACTTACTTTAGTTCATGTTCATGTCCCATCCCATCCCTATGAAAGGTTGTTATTAATTTAATTTTCACCTACTTTTCAAGAGATAATAATACAACCATGCCCATTACATATACTGCACATGTACCTTTCTCAAATTCTCAAGAGTGGGAAGAATCTCTACAAGAAATACATTATCTATCTCATTCACTTTGGTCTACTTGTTTCCAAGTGTCTTTAGGTCCCTATGTCCCACAATCCATTTTTTTGTCCCTATGTCTCACAATCGGCCAACACATCTTCCCCTCCTACTAAGTCCATTTTGGGTCCTTCTATCTCTCTACCTACTTCTCCCTCTATTCCTTCAACCTTACCTCTCTCTACCTACCTCTCCATGTCTCCCTCATTCCTTCTCTCTCCCGTTATCCCTCCCATTCTACCTTGCTAGACCTCTCTCACCCACCATCCCTCTATACTTCTCTCTATCTCACATCTCTCACCATCCCTCCTAACCTTCCTCTTCCTCCCTTTGTCCCTCTTTCCCTCCTCCCTCTCCTTCCACCTAGCCCTCTCTTTATCACTCCATTTATCCATTTTTCAAGAGGTTTTGTATTGCGTCTGAATTTGTCCAAGAAAAGAAAGTTAGAGATGATGCTATAAGTGGAGTTGAATAAATAAATTCAAAGATTCTTGAACTTAAGAATTCCATGGAACAAATACAATTGGAAATATATGATAAGGAAAAAGGAAAAATCAACCCTTATCTAAAATGGTAGACAAGTCTTGTAAAAATCAAAAATTTATTATTCCTCTCTCTCTCTCTCTCTCTCTCTCTCTCTCTCTCTCTCTCTCTCTCACAACCTCTCTCAACCTACACAAAATGATAGTATAGATATTTTAGTGGGTATGTGTAGGATCATTATGGAAAATGAAATGGCAAAATTTTTAGAAAAAATCGAGTTAGGAAACTTGACTTAAAAATTTGAATGTTATCTATATTATTTCAAAAATATGTAAGAATAGAATCTATAGAAAATTGAATGTGTTTCCATTCTGGTTTAAAAAAAATCTATTTAGGCAATTTGAAATTTCAATGCAGTAGTACTTAAATTTCAGGAAAAAATAAGTAGGTATTTTATTAAATAGCCTAACCACAATGAATGAGATTGGTGGATATGATGTATGGATGGAATGATCTTTTAATTTTTGATAAATAAATTAATTATGAATTTTTTTATTACAATTTTTAAAACATATAAAAAACTTGTATCTGACTGCATAGCAGTACCAAAGCATCCTTGAAATTATTTTTCTTTTTTAATCTATGGTATGTGAGCATAGAATATGACATGTTTTGGATTAAATATAGTTCCATTTTGTTATAGATTTTTTCAATCAACCTATTAATGAGGGACTGTGGTTATAGACGATAGAAAATGAATAATAATTATGGCAAATTCAAAAGTAGCTCATAATTATATTAGTTAGAATCTTTAAAATCCTTTGTTTATGATTTGGGTTAAAAAAAATTCATCTGCCACATACCCATCATATTGCCACTTTTTGGCCCATCATGATCCTACACATACCCTAGTGCCAAAAGATATGGTTGATAAGTTATGTAGACATGCAAAATTAACATTCTGCATTTGATTAGGTTCATTCATCAACTGAACTAGATTTTGCATTAGGTCCATTCATCGATTGATTAGATTCACCTTCATTCATTTAGCAGGTAATTTCATTAATCTCCATTTCCTAAGGTCATTTAAAATCAAATAAACATTATCATCAACCTTTTAATAAATCAAACATCCATTTAAATCAAAATCCTAAATCATATTCCATCATTTTCTGATTTAAATAAATCAAATATCAAAGTCTTAAAAGTCAACTCACCTAATCATCATTTATTTAATCTAACCATGACTAAATACTAATCTCGCCCACTTGCATTCTCTAGATATCTCCACTTGCACAGATAAATCAATTTTATTGATTTATTAAAACCCTCATTTTCCCTCAACATGACAAGTTGATTTGTCCCTCCAACATGGCATTTATTGCTGTTTTTCTTGTCCCCCTCTCAAAATTTATTGCAAAATTTGAAATCAAATTCTCCCTCTCATGGGAACTTTTCCCAAATCTTGCACAACCATTGGCCTATCACCACTTGACAAGTGTCCTCTTCTCATTGAAGGATCTTTAGTCCCACATTCACCATCT
The DNA here is from genome assembly GCA_007258455.2 of Sequoia sempervirens. Classification (NCBI taxonomy): domain Eukaryota; kingdom Viridiplantae; phylum Streptophyta; class Pinopsida; order Cupressales; family Cupressaceae; genus Sequoia; species Sequoia sempervirens. Next base: position 232,808,158 of record VDFB02086081.1, on the reverse strand, counting down.
TGGCCAATATCTCATCAAGAAAATCTATAAAAGAAGGCCTTCATTCTCATTCATGGATACACAAATTTTATGCAAGGTTACTCTCTTAATTTGAGAACCCATCTTGCTCATCATTTCCATTGCATTTACATCATTTTGAGCTTTGATAAAGGATTGGGAAAGGGTCACTAGCACATGTGACACCAATCCACTATGGAATAGGTAACTTGTTGTTGCTTTCATAATGCTTTTTTACTTTTCTTTCATTTCTTTGTTGCATTCTTGAAGCACTTGCAAGGTATTTCATAGGGTCATTATTGGGAAATTTGTAGGCTACTAACCTTGTATGAAGCTTAGTTTTTTGCAGATTTCAAAAGTATCCACCACATTTGGTGCTAGAAGGAGGGAAAATTCTGGCTCATGACCATTTTAACATTGTTCTGTCTCTCATGGATCTCAATGTGTCTTGTGTTTGCTTGTGTTTAAGATCTGCTCACATACGTCAATGATGGTCTATTTGCAAAAGTAATAAACAAGGCTTGTTCTGAACTTTTTTATCTGCACTAACAGTCTATGCTATATTGTCAAAAATTCAAAAAGTAGATATTGAAAATCTTCGTGGCACCAATAGTAGCATTTTATTAGTAGGCGATGTATAAAAATTAGAAAAATTTTGCTTGTTAAAAAAAAATAGATTGAAAAAAGTTTCTAAGGCCTTTTTATTTTGCACTTTATGCACATGTTAGTCACATTTGCGGGAAAGTTTCTTAAAAGTCTTTTTTAAGTATATGTTGCACAGATATGGCAATAAGAACTCTATCTAAATTTTGAGTCAAATATTTTAAAATAGCGGTGAAAGACATCTGCCTGAATATCTTAATCTGGAAGCTCTTTTTAAATTATCATAGAGGCGTTGCTTTGCACCTAACAGAGGTACGTGTCTGCAGATTACTAAATGATTTGGTTCACTATGTTGTTACAAGCAGTAGCTCAAAAACTTTTCTTTTTTAGATACCTTCATTTTTTCATAGAAACTAGAATAGTCCAGCTGTTAGCACCACTCTCCAAAATTGGTTCGATGTTTACTTCACACATTTAGTGTGCCTTGGATGAATGTGTCAAGTCTAGCACTTTTTTTTTAGGCATCCTATTTAATCATTTCAGTTGACCATAGTTAGTTGCTATTTCTTAATGGGCCATTTAAATCCTCGCCATCCTCTATGTCTGCTTAAAGTGCTTAAGGTGGTTGTTGGCGCCTCTAAAAACCACTTAAATATCTGTCCTTCAGCTGCAAGTTGCTCCCTGTAAGGTTGGTTAGACTTTATTATGTGCAGATCTAAAAATAAAAATTCTTGAAAATCTCCTTTACGCGCAGACCTATACCTTCTAAAATCTGCCAAGTCTTTTAAATCTGAAGGCTGCCAAATGTCAAGGATTACAATAAATGCATTTTGTTCTAGATTTCCATTCTTTGAAGCAGTAGTATAGCCTTTGAAATTTTTAAAGCTTTTCTTTTTGAAATCAGTCTTAGACCTACCAAATGCATTATTTTCACTGACTTTCTCTATCAATCTTCTTTGAATAATCTGTAGGTAATGATGAATGACAGTCAGAACTGGTGGAAGTCGCTTGTGGAAATCTCTCACACCTACTTATTGCATTAATATTTGATGTTGTTTTCAGATTTACACCTGACAATTGCATAGAGGTTCTATTATTAGGCATGGATTTGAAGGCCATGCCATAAAGGAATTTTACTCAAGTCTCCCTTAGCATTTATGTCTGCCACTTGTAGTTCCTTCGTGAGCCTTATCATAAAGGCGTTTTGTTTTAAGTCACTGGTTAACCTTTCCAGCTACCACTCGCAGCTTCTTCCAAACAAAAAAAAACTTACCAGACCAGCTAGTGCTGCTGCGTGACTTCTTACTTGGTGACTTGTCTTCACTGGAAATTTCATCATATCTTTTTTATCAATCATAAGACACTTTGAAATAGTCAAACAACCTGTAGGATGGATTTTCTTTGAGTAATCTTTGTGAATGGTAGAGATAAATAGTCAAACACACACACATAATCTAGCTGGTAGAGACAATAAGTAACAGCCTACACCAACACCTTTTCATGATAAGTTACATAGCATTGATACCCTTGAAATATGAGGCGTGAGGTAACAGAATTTTTTTAGTTCTTAGCTTTCTTTTATTCCTAATAAAATATAATATTACCTAGACTCCTTAGTATGATGATTTGTCATAATTGCGAAAAGGAGGAGGTGATTTTCTTTTGTCAAAGTCAGAAGCTTGTAAAATAATTGTCATTTTTTTTTAATTTGACAAAGGGAGGCTTTTCTTGTTTTAAAGTAACTTACAAAGAAAGTGGTTCTTTTGAATAATCCAAACATGCCTAATCTATTTCCTTACTTCAAATGTTGTAGATCTTCCCCAATGTGCAATATCAAGACTTTAATCAATGTTTCTCATCTTGCTTAATTTTGAAACCATTGGTATTGGTAGGAATTAGTGATTATAATGAAGTTACTTAAGTGATTAAACCCTCATATGATTATCCTTTTTTATCTAATAGGTACAAGGAAAGTGAAAAGTCAACAAAGGTACAACATGAAAATGAAGGAAAGTAAGGAGAAGGCTACCAAAGGAAAACGAAAAGAGGAGGATTTTTTTTTTAAAACTCAAAGTGTTTTTAAACGCTTTAAGTGTTTTTTCAACACTTCTTTATGAAATTGTTACCTTTTCGCTCCTAGGACACTAATTTTCATTTGGGTCTAAAAAGAACAATTTGATTTCTTTTTCCATTTGCAAAAGGTTAAAATTCAAGCTTAGACACTTACTAGATTTCGTTTTGGGATAGAAATTGGACAAGCAATCTTCATATTTGTTGGTGCTTCGGCAGATCAAACAGTCCTTTGGAAGGATAAATAGATGTGTTTACCTTGTTTTGTTAAGTTCTTGCTGGACTAAATTCATTGAAAAGGGCGTGTCTTCTCTACGTGCTTCGGCGATCTTGAAATCGAGCATTTTGATGATTCAGAATAGTGATCCCTCACACTTTTGATTTGGGCTTACAATTGGAAAATATCTTGTCAAAGCGGTATGAGTAGGAGGCATTTTTGTTATATTCTCTTTCTTTGTGCTTTGTCAAGATTGATTTGATTTATAAGTTGTGTTTTACTTGCTTTTGTTTGTCTTGGAAGGGAGTGCCTTGGGGAAAATTATTCACCCCAAGGGGAGCGACTCAAGCTGATAACCTCAAGCCTAGTATTTCCGGCTAGGACCATAATGGATATTGGAAAGAAAACAATATCACTTGGTTGACTCGACAGATGAATCCGAAAGGGGACTCTTGCGTTGGGTCAACTCTATGAAACGAAAGTCCTTACTAGAACCCATGTGCTAAATTTTTCAAAATCCCTTAATCTATTTGGTGCAAAGAAGCGGTGGATTACCCGGAAGCCGCCCCACACTTTTACGGTCTTTAGTAGAAATGGAAAACATGCCATGGGAGTTTCATGGGTGTTGATGCTTGGTTTCCATGTATAAGTGAGTGTCGTGGAGGGGAGCCAGTGGGGTCAAGCATCTAACCATTCGCTAAAGATAAGTATAGCTGGACTTGTCCAAGTGGGGATTCAACAAATATTGTCTTACACATCCATAGGGCTTGTACTTGTCTTGGTTTGAAAACATAGTGTTGTATTTGAAAACATTTGCAAAACAAACATTCAACATGATTTTTAAAATTTCAAACCCTTTAGGAGGCAAATATCATTGACCAAATTCTTTTGTTGTTGCTTGCCCTTGGGATTACATCCTTAGAGGTTCCTAAGCACTTGAATTTACATCTCAATTTTCCCCCTAAAGTTAAACAATAGGTAATCTTTGCCTTAAATTCATCAAAGTTTCACATAATATACTTTGTGAAATGAGACGAAGTTGAGACATTGAACATTTAGTTTGAAATATAATCAAAGAAAGTGTTTTTGGTAAAATAAAGTCATTAAGCAAAGCTAAGCAAAATAAATTTTCATGTGTGATTGGAGACTCACAAATCCCAAAGAAACAATCATTGAAAATATGAAAATGAAAGTTCAAATGAAATCAATCCTTGGTTACAAAGGTCTTTAAGAAGTATTTGCATGCTCTTCAATACCTAGATCTAGGCAAACGAAGTGGTCTTTTTAGGTTTATCTAGGGATCAAAACATATCAAAACTTTTCATCCATCCTCCAAAACAATATCATCTCATAAATCATATTTTGAAAAACCTTGAAATCATCCTTGAAGTGCTAAGCTTTATGAAAAAATCAAGTAAACACCAAAATCATTGAGACCAAGTCCTTGAAACATTTATCAAAACACCTTTTGGCTAGGCATGTGTAGACGCATCCTTTTGCATATACTTAGTCAAAATTATCAAAAATCATCTTGTCTAACTTAGTGTGTGTAGATGAATCCTTCTTCATATACTTAGTGAAAAAATCATCTTGTTTGGGTAGGTGTGGGTAGATACATCCTTCTCTTCACACACATTCAAAATCATCATCCTTTGAACAAACCTATCCTTTACATTATTATCAAACATCTTAGGGTCTTTTTTCTCAAAATCAAAATCCAAATCAAGATCAAGGACAAAATCTCAAAATCCAAAAAATCAAACCAATCAAAAATCCAAAGTTCTAGCATTTCATTCAAGATTTATCAAAAGCCAAAAATATCCATAACATCCATCTTTAAACATCACCATCATATTATCATCACCTTTGATCCTACAAAAAAAAAAGAGCATCCTAAAAACTTTCACTTTGGGACATAAAATAGAGATTAATCCAAAGAATCAAGAGATTCATCTCCCATATTCTTGAAGATTGATCCTCGTTTTATGGTTCTAACTAGATCTCAATACAAGAAGAGTATGGAAGCCAACAAAGAAACACCTGCTTCAAGTGATCTTAGCCAAACCACTCGTGAAATGAATCCCATTGGGGATGGAAATCTCACATAGCCTTCCAACATCATCGCAAAACCCACAAGAGGAAACCCAAGGGGAGGATCTTACCTTTGGAATGTCTCACAAAGAAGTAGCTGAAATGCTCCAAAATCCACACAACCATAGAATCATTAACATCATGATGACACTTAACCCTTCGTTATACATGCTTGAACTAGCAAAACAAGGGGCCAAGTTGCCTTCGGATTTTGATGTGAGCACTATAGTAGAGACATATTTTCCACCAATATCATCCACCATCCCCATTTCATTTACACCCCCATCTCAAAACATCACAGAAAATATCCCACAAATCACAACATCATTTGCTCCAACTCAACCCAATGTTAACAAGGGAAACACATTTCTCAATGCTCTTCAATCACATCCCCTTGTTAATAATCAAAGCTTGGATGTAAACACCACATTGGAACAAAACATTCCCCATAATCCATTACAAAAAAATGTTCCTCTCACTTTACATTATGACCCATCATCAACATCTTTTCACAGAGCACCTCAAATCCCCCTCCTCACAAATTCACAAGAGGAGGGAGATATGTTCGGACCAGGGGGCATTTTTAACACCACAACACTCTCGCAAGGATTCACACCCCTTACATTTCCACCTCTCCCGCCATCACCATTGTCATCTACACCACTCCTTGGTTTAGGGCTTCCCCCTCTATCGAGTATCAATCAAAACAACATCCCAACCATCAATCAAAACATTTTTCCAAATGCTCAAAACTTATTGTTGACATCATAACAAAAAATGACAAACACACAAGCAATGGAAACATCATCAAACACCCCCATAACATTGCAAAGAATGGTCTCTCAAGGGCCAATCACATCAACAATGCCACTTACCACATCAACAACACCATCCACCAATCAAGTAATCAACACAACAACACCATCCACCAACCAAATAATCAACACAACATCATCATCTACCACCATACCAAACCCACCACCACCCCCACCACCACCAATGTTCACCACATCAAACCAATTCGACGCAGCATTACAAGCCACTTTTAAAAGAGGATACCAACAAGTGCAAAAACAAAAAGCCATGCAACAAGCCGCTCAAGCTGGGCAAGCTGCCAAAGCTACACAAGCCGCATTACAAGCATAACAAGCACAAAAAGCCCAAGCTTTATTGCAATAGCAACAACAACAAGCCGCCCAAGCCACACAAGCATTACAAACAAAAAGGGTCACTCAAGCACAACTTTTATTACAACAACAAGCAGTGCAAGCGCAAGCGCAAGCTCAAGCACAACAAGTGCAAGCTCAAGCACAAATTCTTGCACAAGTAGTGCAAAAGCAAGCATATCAACAAACACTAAAGCAATACCAAGAGCAGTAAGAAGCAGCAGAATTGGTAGCCCAACAACAAGCATTGTGGGAACAAGAACAAGCAGAACAATAAGCATTGTTAGAACAACAACAAGTGCAGCAGCAAGCACAACAACAAGCATTGTTGGAACAATAGCAAGCACAACACCAAGCACAAATCCTAGTGCAATAACAACAAGAGAAACAAAAAGCATTGTTCATCCAAAAGCAAGTAGAAGCTTACTTCGCCTGCCACAACATATCGATACCATCAAACAATGCACCAACCAATCCATCCATCCAAACCATGATTGCAACACCTCAAAAAATAGACATCCCAACCCCTGATCCGCAAAGCGATGTAACAACATAACTCAGGTTGCTCTCGCAACAAGTACATGACCTTCAATTGGGGCGGATAACCAAAACAGAAAGAATCTTGTGTCCCTATCCATTTGATAGGAGCCTAGACATGAAACCATTCCCTAAGGGATTTGAGATCACTAAATTTGACAAATATCGAGGGACGAGAAACCCTGAAGATCACATCAGGGAATTCTAGGTTCATTATATGGAGGTTGCATATGACGATACTTATCTAATGTGGCTATTCCCTAGGAGCTTGGCAGGTAACGCTATAGAACGGTTCTCTCACTTACCCTCAGGCATCAGAACATTCCAGGAAATCAAAGATGAATTCATTAGAAACTACGCATGTAACATTACAATGGATGTTAGTCTCAAAGAACTATACGCTCTAAAACAAGGAAAAAATGAATATTTTGCTTCATTTCTTCAATGATGGTGATCCAAGGCCAATCGGAGCAAGTGGACCATGCCAAAAGAACAAGTGTGCACCATCATCACCAACCTTGAAAGCCACTTGTCATTCCACCTCAAGGTTCAAGGAATCACCACCTATGATCAACCAATCTCCAAGGCACTTAGCATCGAAAGAGCCCTTGCAACCCAACCCGCCGAATCAACGCCATGTCATGAATAGCAAAACAATCACCCACCATCAAATTACAATGATAAACCTCATACATGAGCGAGAAACAAAAACATCACTAATGATGGCATCGTTGATGCCAAGGTGGTCATTAGTGGTCCACGCCAAAATACACCTACACCGCAAATCCAACCACAATGCCAAAACACTCATCACACAACATACCAACCCAATAATCCCACCATCAATAATGTCAATGACCAAAGAGGACCACCTCAATGCAAAACATACCCCAAATGAAAATACACTACTTTAGGGGAACCACTTGAGGACATCATGAAAAAGCTATCGACGAAAAAACTCATCCAAGCTCCTACATTTGATAATTATCAAGAACCTAATGTCAAACCTCCTTGGTACAATGAAAATAAACTATGTGAGTTCCACAAAATCAAAGGCCACATGAAAAACAATTGTATGAGACTCAAGAACATCATCCAAGATCTCATTGACAAAAGAATCATAAATGTGGAAGCACCTACTGGGAATCAGGATCTTAAAATCTACACGAATCTGATGCCGAATCATGGCAACAAAGGGAATAACAAGGATAAAGGAAAAGTAGTGTAAATCATGTATATGAAATAGTCGTTGCCTCCCTAAATGAAGACTGCATGGTCATCACCATCAAGGGCGCTCATGCTGAAGATTGTGGAGTCACCAGAAGAGGCAAAAAAGTCACCATTGCAAGATCATCCCAACCAAATAGAGTCCCTACATCAAGAGTCATTCCATATAGCTACAATGTTGTACACCAACTCAAAAGAATTCCAGCACACATCTCCATCATGGAGTTGTTAAAAATCTCATCAACGCATAAAAAGATCCTTGAGGAAGCATTAGCCTCATCTACCATCCCCGCAGACCTCGATGCAGAACAATTCCAAGCTATGGTCGGAAACATCATAACACCTAATCTCCTTATGTTTTCTGACCAAGATTTTCCTGCCCAACCATCTCACAATCACGCACTTCACTTGGAGGACATTGTGAACAAGAGCAAAATCAAAAGGGTCTTGGTGGATGGAGGTGCAGGTTTGAACATCTGTTCTCTTAGCCTCATCAAGCAGTTGAAAATATCAAAAGATTCCATCGACAAAGGCAAGGGCATCACAATAAGAGCATATGATGGCCAAGAAAGAGTGTCTCAGGGCACAATTAAGCTCCCTATCCAAGTAGGGCCAACACTCATGGAAACCACATGTCAGGTCTTGGACCTCGAATTGCCATACAATATCCTCTTGGGACGCCCATGGATTCATGTGATGAAAGCCGTAGCATCAACCTTCCACCAATGTGTGAAATTCACACATAATGGACAAGAGGTTACCGTCCATGGAGATCCTGAGCCGTTTTCATACTGTAAGAACCTTGAAGCCAAATATTACAAAATCCCCCAAGTGCTGAAAACTGATGAGGGCCCATCCACATCATACATCGATCCCGCCACTCTCACATCCACTTTTGCAATATAGACACCCGCCATTCCCACCATATCCGATATCAAGCTCATCATCCAAGAGGACGGTTGTGGAAGTTATAGGCTCCCTAACAATGCTTTTGTGATAGGAGAGTTACCACAATCTCCAAGATCACGAGGACGCCCACAAGAAAAACAATCTCCCACATCACGAACCTATCCTCAAAATTATCCTGAATTCACAAGATGGGGAGACCTTGCCCATGAGGTAATTGAAGCAGATCCATCAAACATGTTGTATCAAGATGAAAGACCGATAGCTAATCTACCAATGGATGAAAGAAGCAGAGGCCTACACATGATGCTTGTGATGGGCTATGACCGAAATCAAAGACTAGGACAAAATGACAATGGGCTCTTAATACCAATCATGCCTAATATGTGACCTATAAAAAATCTTGGTCTTGGATGTACCCCTCTAAGAATAACCATACATGGCCAAAGTCCTCTAGTTAGAGCTGCTAATGTTTCTCCTCAGCCAATCCTAGTACAAGTGCACTCCCCAATACCCATAGGGACAAACATGCATAATTTTATAACTGAGCCCTACATTAGTAGCAATAATGAAGATACCTTATCCAACCTACCTAGGTTATTCGAAGATACCACCCTGTGTATGATTAGTACCATATCCTTTGAACTAGATAGTCAAAATCATGAGATCCGCTTAGTCTACCCCCAACTGATCGACTATGACCAACGAGGACCACCAGTTCAAGATACATTTGAAAACGATGAAGTACTCTCAGAATTCATGGGGTTGAGGGATAACATTCCAAATGGAGTTGGACACACACACCTATTATGGGGAAACAATTGAATCCTTCAGTCACAAAAGTGAGAAACTAAGAATCATATCCATGTCCTTGAGTGAAAACCACACCATGGCACTCTCTAATAAGAAAACAGTAAAAAGAAAGGATGTATCCAATGGTGAAAACCTCTTTGAGGAACCTAAGGATGAAGGATTCAATCTTCCCCTAAGAGCTATTCATCAAGAGAAGTCAGCAATCTTGGCCGAAAAATGCAACCCAGTCAACCTAGGAATATAGGAGACCCCGCATATCACATTCTATGTGGAATCACTATTATCAGAAGAGCAAGAACTCCTAGCAGCATTCCTAAAGGAAAGACAAATAAACTTTGCATGGAGTTATGGTGATATGCCAATACTTTATCCAAATACTATGGTCCACCACCTAGTAGTGTATCCAGATGCAAAACCTGTTAGACAAAAGCTTCAAAAAATGCATCCTCAAATTGCTTTGTTAGTCAAAATGGAGCTCAAAAAGCTATTAGATGCTGGATTCATCTGACCAATTGATTATCCAAAATGGGTATCAAACTTGGTACCTATTTCAAAACTTGATGGAGCTATCAGAATCTGTACAAACTTTAGAGATTTGAACAAAGCATGTCCCAAGGATGATTTTCCACTTCCCAATATCGATATGATAGTGGACATGATAGTAGGGCATGAGATGCTATCACTAATGGATGGATTTTCAGGATACAACCAGATTATGATAGCAAAAGAAGATCAACACAAGAGAACTTTTACTTGTCCGTGGGGGGCCTATTGTTGGAACATGATGCCATTCGGCCTAAAGAATGCAGGAGCAACCTATCAAATGGCCATGACATTGATATTCCATGACATGATTCACATGACAGTTGAAGATTATGTTGATGAAATCCTAGAAAAATCAAGAAAAAGAAAAGATCATATAGCAACCTTAAGTGTTATCTTTGAGAGATTGGAGGAATACAAGGTCAAACTAAATCCCAAGAAGTGTGTCTTTGGCGTACAATTAGAAAAATTGCTAGGATACATAGTGTCCGTGAGGGGTATCGAAGTGGATCCGACAAAAGTGAAAGCAATCCTTGAGATGGAAGCACCAAGGAATTTAAAACAACTGAGAGGCCTCCAGGGCTGACTTCAATCCATCCAACGGTTCATAGCACAACTAGCAGACAAGCAAAACCCATATTCACACGTTCTCCACAAGGGGGTATCATACAAATGGGATACAAAATGCAAAGAGGCATTCAACAAAATAAAGAAATATCTACTGACATCTCCAGTGTTAATGCCACATATCCCGAGAAAGCCATTGATCTTGTATGTGTCAGCAATAGCAACAGCACTAGGAGCTCTCTTGGCTCAGCATGATGAAAATGGAACAGAGAGGGCTATCTACTATATCAGCAGGACAATGGTTGGCCACGAGCTAAATTACTCCTTCATCAAGAATGCTTGCCTCATAGTAGTATTTGCATCCCAAAAATTCAAACACTACATGTTGGCACACAAGATAAAGCTTATTGCCAAAATTGACCCCCTTAAATATCTCTTATCAAAGGCAATGTTAACTGGTAGAATGACAAAATGGGTCATGATATTATCAGAATATGACATTGAGTATGTTGAAAGAAAAGCCATCAAGGGTCAAGTTATTGCAGACCAATTAGCAGAAGCACCTATGTATTATGAGAATCCCCTTGTCTCAAAGTTTCCAGATGAGTCTGTTTTTAACCTCAACATTGCTAATCACTGGAAACTATACTTCGACAAGTCATATGCACAACATGGATCCGGAGTTGGTGTCTTCTTCATCACCCCACAGGGGGACTACATACCAAGATCATACAAACTGGCATTCCCTTGCACTAACAACATAGCAGAATATGAGGCTTTGAATATAGGTCTCAGGATAGCAGTGCAGTGGAATATCATAGCTCTCAAGGTCTACGATGACTCACAGTTAATCATAAATCAAGTCAATAATGAATATCAGACAACGGATGACAAGCTAACCCCATACAAAAAATTGATAGAGACTCTAAAGGAATCCTTCATCGACATAACATTTGAGTAGATTTCAAGAACCAACAACAGAGCCGCTGATGACAAGGCTACAATTGGGTCTCTAGTAGATATCCCTCACAATGTGCCGAAATATGAATTTCTGATCGGGTAGCTTCTCGTTCCCACATTCGAGGTACTGGAATCAGAATATGTGTGTCAAATCGTTGGTCCTAGCGATCCTTGGTATCATGACATCTACACATATCTTCACATAGGAGTCATACTCGCTGACCTACCATCGAGCCTAAAATGAACCTTTATCAAAAAGGTATCTAGATTTGTCATCCTAGGTGATACCTTATACCGTAGAAGCATAGAGGGTACTTTACTGTACTGTCTAAATGTTGAGGACGCATTAACCGCTCTAACCAAGGTTCATAATGGTATATGTGGCTCACACTCAAGCGGAATAACCATAGCTAAGAAACTGTTGAGGCTGGGGTACTATTGGCCCACAATGGAGCAAGAAGCACATGATCACGCTAAAAGGTGTTTACAATGTTAGCGGCATGGGGACCTCATCCATACTCCAGCTCAAGAGCTTCACCCAATTATCACACCATGGCCCTTTTCGCAGTGGGGACTTGATCTCATTGGGAAAATATCACCCACCTCATCCAATGGCCACAAATTCATTTTAACTGCAACTGAGTACTTCAAAAATTAGGTTGAAGCCATACCCATGACCTATATCATTGGAAATCAAATCTCAAAACTCATCTTGAACTATCTCATCTTTCATTACGGTGTCCCACAATCCATTATCTCAGATAATGGGACACCATTCAAGAATCAAGATGTCCATGACTTGTGCGAGAAATTCAAAATCCAGCATCACTTCTCCACCCCATACTATCCCTAAGGCAATGGCCAAGCAGAAGCTACAAACAAAACCATCCTCAAAATCCTCAAGAAAATAGTCAATGACCCAGGTCATGACTGGCACTTGCAGCTTAATCCTACCCTCTGGGCTTATTGAACAAGCATCCACACACCCACTGGCACCATCCCATTCTCCCTGATCTACGGATTAGAAGCTGTACTACCTATTGAGATCGAGCTCCCATCCCTCAGAATATCACTACAAAATCTCATCACTGATGAAGAATATCGGGTTTCAAGACTAAACGAGCTTGAGCTATTGGATGAGAGAAGGATTGATGCTTTGAATCATCTGCAAGTCTATCATAATAGACTCAAATGAAGCTACAATAAGAAGATCAGAAGTAGGACTTTCCAAGTCAAAGAACTGGTCTTAAAGTAAAATCAGAAGAATGTCCCAAACCCAAGTATCAAAGGAAAGTTCAAACCCAATTGGTTAGGGCCTTTCATCATCACAACAAGCTATAAATCAAGGGCATATTAGCTATCAACACTCGAAGGGGAACCTCTGTAGGAGCCCATGAATAGCTCCCATCTCAAAAAGTTTTATGCCTAATTCTTTCAAGGTATAGAACCAAAAAATCCAAAAAATTAGAAAATGTCCTAAAAAATGGTTACTTCAGTGAAAACCTGGCAAACAGGCATCTTGGTAACAAAATAAAATAAAATTAAAAAAGAAAAAAATCCAAAAAAAATCAGAAATGGATCAAAAAAATCATCCTCTAGTGAAAATCACTTCAGTGGCACTTTGGGCAAGTACCTTGGTGAAAACCTGGCAAACAGGTGCCATGTGTAAATAAGCACTTTCCATCCACCAGGATCTCTATGGCTTGATCTGCATCATCCATCCATTTCGCTTCCATCATCCATCACATTCAGGTATCCATCCATCACTCATCCATTCGCATCTGCACCATAGCTTAGTCTTGTGTTCGTATCATGATCCCTCCTAGTACTACTCAGCCCATCCTCAAGGTTATTTTGTCCTGCCTTTATCAGAGTAGTCTATTACAGCATGTTGGGGGCACATTCTCATCGGATTGGATTCGTGTATGGTCTTAAAGTCCTCAAAATCAGAAAATCCAAAAACATTAGAAAATCAAAAAATCCAAAAACATCAAAACATTAGAAAATCCAAAAACAGGTCAAAAAGTTATTCAAAAATCCAAAATCAAGGTCATCTAGTCAAACTACGTCATCTTTGAGCTTGAAAATAGGCAAGGTTGATCTTTGATCATCCCCCAAGACATTTAGGTTAGTCCTATAGGAGTCCATCATAATAAACTGACATCTCAGCATGTATATCTTCATTTGTAAATTGGTCAAGTCGTCAGTCGAACTACGTGGTCTCTGTGTGTATAACGTAGGCAAGGATAATCTATTGATTAGCCCCAAAGGCACCTAGGATAGGTCTTTAGGTTAGTCTCTCAGTCAAAATCTCAAAAAATTCCAAAAACATTTGAAAAATCAAAAATCAAAACATTTGTAAAACTTCAAAAAATACCAAAAACAGCCTCAAAACATTGCAAAGCATCAAAAACATCCAAATATTTGAAAAAATCCATCCACCTCATCTTGCTTGCACCCACAATAAACACCATTCATAATAATGTGATCATCATCCTCAACCTTTGGTGAAATAGTTAGAAACAAGTCTAGCAGGTTAAAAGTAAATCTCAAAAGAGTCAAGTCTCAAGTCTCAATCAGTACGTAAACAAGTTGGTCAAGTCTTTGTGTCGATAGTCTATCATCCAAACAGTCTCATATCAATCATCTGATAACATCATGTCCTAGGATGAATCCTTCCTACAAGGGGCATTATTTATCAGAAAGAGCATTTTGGATAAACAAAATGATGTGTCGCCATCCACTAACATGTCCTAGGGTGTATCCTTCCTACAATGGGCATTATCTTTTGGCAATAAGTTTCAGTTCTTATCCTTAGAAACACATTCCCTTTTAATTAGCGGTATTGAAGAACATTGACTTGTTTGCGTACTTGGTCTTTTTCTTTTGACTTATCTTATTGCGCTCAGTCCAAGGACCTCTCGATGATATCCGAATGAAGGATTTAGAGAGATAGGAATGGGGCAACGATCATTATTCTTTTGTTTGCTATGCTTGTTGGATGTTCTTGTAAAATAACTTGGTGAATACTTTCTTTGTTAGTTATGTATAGAGGATTTTTTGGATAGCTTGTTGACTATTGCATTGATTGGTTATACCTTTCCATGTTTTGGTCTGAGATGTTTGAAACTTCTAAAGTGCATCCTAGCAAGGTTTCCATATGTTAGTTGTGAACAAGAATACTCCTATCTATTTGTTGAGTCAAAGTCCATCACACTAAGTACAACACCATCCTGGTCCTTCATACCTTGATGCATCATACTTAGGCGTGTTATCAAACATAAAGTAAGTGACCCTTTGAAAATACCAATCCTTGATAAAGCAAAATCATCCATCTATCATCATCATTTCTCATCATCATCTCTCATAATGTTGGCTTGTTGGATCCTCTTGTCATCATCTCATTTCCATACTAACACCAATTCATCATCATTTCATCCATCATGTATCCTTCGTGCATGCATATCATCATCATAATATAGATCTGTTAGTCTAAGCATTTCATAAATCATCCATTGCATAATCACAACATATCCCATCACCCATCTCATCCATCTCGCATCATATAATCATTTAAGTTATTTAAGATAATATAGATTTGTTAGTCTAATCATCTTGAAATCATCTCATTTGCATCATCATCCATAACCATCCATTTTGAACCTCTTTATCACGAGATCGACCCTCAAATCAAATCTTTTCACTCGATCTCTTGAGGGGGCAATGTACCAGTGTACATTCTGCTGGGGCATCCGAAAAATCAGAATTTTTTTGAATTTTGATTGCGACAAGTTATTCTTTGAACCAACGCAACAAGTACATTGCTTCAAAGATGGGCAAAATGTAGACATGCAAAATTAACATTCTACATTTGATCAGGTTCATTCATCAACTGAACTAGATTTCACATTAGGTCCATTCATCAATTGATCAGATTCACCTTCATTCATTTAGCAGGTAATTTCATTAATCTCCATTTCCTAATGTCATTTAAAATAAAATAAACATTATCATCAACCTTTTAATAAATCAAACATCCATTTAAATCAAATCCTAAATCATATTCCATCATTTTCTGATTTAAATAAATCAAATATCAAAGTCTTAAAAGTCAACTCACCTAATCATCATTAAACTAACATCCTAATCATCATTTATTTAATCTAACCATGATTAAATACTAATCTCACCCACTTGCATTCTCTAGATATCTCCACTTGCACAAATAAATAAATTATATTGATTTATTAAAACCCTCATTTTCCCTCAACATGACAAGTTGATTTGTCCCTCCAACATGGCATTTATTGTTGTTTTTCTTGTCCCCCTCTCAAAATTTATTGCAAAATTTGAATTCAAATTCTCCCTCTCATGGGCACTCTTCCCAAATCTTTCACAACCATTGGCCTATCACCACTTGACAAATGTCCTCTTCTCATTGAAGGATATTTAGTCCCACATTCACCATCTTGGCCAATCTCTCATCAAGACAATCTATAAAAGAAGGCCTTCATTCTCATTCATGGATACACAAATTTTATGCAAGGTTACTCTCTTAATTTGAGAACTCATCTTGCTCATCATTTCCATTGCATTTACATCATCTTGAGCTTTGATCAAGGATTGGGAAAGGGTCACTAGCACATGTGACACCAATCCAGTATGGAATAGGTAACTTGTTGCTTTCATAATGATTTTTTACTTTTCTTTCATTTCTTTGTTGCATTCTTGAAGCACTTGCAATGTATTTCATAGGGTCATTCTTGGGAAATTTGTAGGCTACTAACCTTGTATGAAGCTTAGTTTTTTGTAGATTTCAAATGTATGCACCACAAGTTAAAATTGAAAAGGTTAAAATACCCAAACCCATATTAAATTTCACAATTATAGAAAGAACATAAGTTACTAGTAAGTGGGAAATTTTTCCTCTCTCTCTCTCTCACAAACACCACCTCTCTTTACCTCTCACACTCTACCTAGATCACTCTGTTTATACATACACACACAACCTCTCTCCACCTACCCCTCCCATTATCCATTTTTCCTTCCCTCCCTCCCTCCCTCCCTCTCTCTCACTCTGTCTATAAATAACTCTCCCACCCTCTCTCTATATGTGTTGATTTGAAACTTTGGAATCCTCTAGTGATGTGATGTAGCTTCTCTCCTCTCCGATCTCTGAATCTAAAACTCTAAATTAGGGCCTATAGGTGACTTTCTGTGAAGATTTCAACTTTATGACAACTTTGGTAGGAAATTCAAACAATGGTATTAAACATATTTTAGTGCCAAAATAGATGGTTGATAAGTTAAAATTGAAAAGGTTATAATATCCAAGTCCATATAAAATTTCACAATTGTAGAAATAAAATAAGGTACTAGTTAGTGAGCGAGGGAGGGAGAGATAGATTTGAAAAGTGAGGGACAGAGGGAGGTTGTCTCCACCCAACTAATTCTCTCATTGGTCCTTATGCCTTACCTATCTACATGTGCTCCCTGGGTTGCCAAATATGAAATATATTTTCAATTTTCTGATTCAATTGATTTTATTTCGTGTCAAAGAAAGATATGAAGATCCCTACCACTCCATCCAAACTCATGGGATAAACCTATAACTCTATGTAAATTTAAAATATTGAATATATAAGTAGATCTTTTAGTTTTGATAAATTACCACAAATATGTTACAACCAATAGGGTAGAATTATAATTTTAATCCTACAAAAAATATTAAGAATATTTCACATAAACATGATGAAAACCCAGACAATAACAATTATGATATATGCATGGGTTGTATTCAATAAGAATCCATCTCTCTACCTACCCCTCTCTACCTCTCCCCCCCCCCCTCTCTCTCACAAAAACTAGATATCTCTCTTTCTACCTCTCCCACCCTACCTTTGTATCTAGCTTTACCTACATTTCTCTTTATCCTTGCACCTTACCTCTCTCTATCTATAGCTCTCTCCATCCCTATTCATCATTGAGTAGAGTGAGAAATTTAGTATTTACTTAGGGAGTTGATACTATAGCACCATTTGATTGAGACCTTTATTATGTTACACAAGAATTTAAATTTTCCTTCAACCACTTATCTTTGGTCATGGTATGGATTTTAGAGAACATAAAACTATACTAGTAAGTGATACCTCTAGCAAATCGTACACTTCTTAGGGCCATGAGGTGGCATAAAATTCATCACTTTGTTATGGACACATGAGAACTTGTGAATTTAATTAAATGAGGGAAAGAGGGAGGTGTAGGTAGAGAGGTAAGGGAGTGTGTGAGTAAGAGAGGGAAGGATGGAGATAGGGATTGGTAGGGTGGGAGAGATAGAAGGAACCAACATAGACTTAGTAGGAGGGGGAGATGTGATGATGGATTATGGGACAAAGAAAATCAAATTGGATTTATAGTGTCGAGGAGGGATAGGGATAATGTTTTTGGTTTAGCATGATGGATGGGGATGGTGAAAATTACTTTGGGAGAATGATAATATATAATGTATTGCCTCAAGAAATTATTCCTTCTCTTGAGAATTTGAGGAAGGAGTATGTGCACTATTCGCAATGGGAAAATGGAAATGTAGAATTGGTGGCAACATGTACTATAATGTATAAAATAAAAAAGAAATATTCTCTAAAAACACATGAAAAGAAATAGAACAAAGTGAATGAGATATATAATGTATTGAATGAGGAGATTCTTCTCATTCTCGAGAAGTTGAGGAAGGTGTGTGTGCAATATATGCAATGGGAAAATGGAAATGCAAAAGTGGATAAACTCAAGAGGTTTTGTATTGCGTATGAATTTGTGTAAGCAAAGAAAGTGAGAGATGATTGTATAAGTGGAGTTGAACAAATGAAGTCAAATATTCTTGAAAATAATAATTTCATGGAAAAATACAGTTGGAAATAAATGATAAGGAAAAGAAAAAATTATATCTAAGCATAGAAAAAGAAATAGTTGGAAGTGTTGAAACTATAGCAAAAAAATAGAAGACTAAAATTAACCACTTAGGAAGTGTGTAGTATGTGCAATAGGAAACTAGAATTAAAAAGTGGATAAAGTCAACATACTATTCTTCCTTGTTGATTTAGTAATGCTCCTCCCACCCTACTAGTACATATCTCCCTCCTTCGCTCCCTCTCTTCCTCACACGTACACACAACCCCTCTCCACTTAGCCATCCCTCTCTCCCTAACTCTCTCTATACCTATCTCTCTTAAATGTGATGATGATGTTGACTAATGGAATAAAAGAAAAGTTTCACTTTTATGATGATGTCTAGAGATAAGGTGGATGTGCCTCCCTTTGTCCCTTTCTCTATGTACCTACACCTCTCTCCCTCCCTCTCTCCCTCTCTCTCTACCTCCCTCCCTCTCTCTCTCTCTCCCCCTCCCTCTCTCTATCTCTCTCTCCCTCTCTCTTTACCTCCCTCCCTCTCTCTCTCTCTACCTCCCTCCCTCCCTCTCTCCACTTCTATCTCCTCTTCCTTCTCTAATTTTTCTATCTCCCATCACTCTCTCTACCTACCTATCCCTCTATTCCTTCAACCTTACCTCTCTTTGCCTATCTCTCCATGTCTCTCCCCCCCCTATTCCTCTATCCCTCTATACCTCTCTCCACCTATGGGAAGAGGAAGGCTAGGAGGGATGGTGAGAGATGAGTGATAGATTGAAGTATAGAGGAATGTACTTATTCTATGAGATTCTTAAGTTCAATATGGATTTTTAGTTAATACATTTTTTTTACCAATCATGTCCATATTTTCATTTTAAATGATTAATTGAATAAATTGAATAATGAATTGATGAAACTATAAATTGTAGATAGGGAAAAATCAATAGGTTTAACGTTGAAAACAATAAACTAATTAAATCCTACTAAGCATCATGAAGCACAAACTAGTATGGAAATGCAAGTCGATTCTAAAACTGGACTTGATTGACCTCCATGACTCTTCTCCACCTGCATGAGGATGCAAGATTTTGAAGGATTGATAATGGAGGAATGTTGGGTGCTCATTGCTGCAACATAACGACTTGACGATGAAAATGACAAATGGAGAATGATAGGTAGAGATGGAAGATTCTAGAATGACTTTGATAGAGTGAGGATACGTAAGAATCACCCCCCTAAATGGATTGTGAGAGGCTGCATTTATCAAGCCCTGATGTGGACGAAGATAAGATTTGACAAGATTTGATAAGGATTTGATTTTTGACAAAAAAGGAAATACAACGAGATGAGATAAGATGTCAAAAAGATAGAAAGATTTTGATTTTCTCTTTTAAAGGAAATATATCTTGAAAAAGATGAGAAGGATAATTGATGAATTATCTGATTAAATAAATTAATTAGATACACGACTTCAGAAATTGGGAAGAAATCGAGAATATCCTTTTTAGATTTTATTAATTAAATAAATATTTGATTTATTTAAATAATTAGTGTTAAATTTATGATTTCATTAATTAAATAATATAAATTATTATTTAATTAACATTAGAAGAATGAATAGAAATGATTTAATTAATTAAATAATATAAATTATTTAATTAATTTTAGAGGAATGGATGTATTACGCATAGGAAGGGAATGAATGAACTTAGTCAAATAAATAAGATTTATTTAACTAATTAGATTATGACATAGGTACCTAGGGAAAAACATGCTACAAGATGTCTAAATGATGCAATGTTGAGACAAGGTGTTGTAAGAGGACATTTTTGGGTGTCTACATTTTTCCCCTCTTTGAGATGATGTTTGAAATGATGATATTTATATCGAGTAACATCATTTCAAAGAAACTAAGGTATGGATAGAGATAAATGGATAATGATAGAAAGATATGATGATGGAATGAGGATACCCCCTCGAGAGGATAGCCGGGTTGGACAAACACGGGTAGGCTCTCGAAATGAAAGGGATGGGTCAAGAACTAAAGATGAAGGAATGGATATAGGAACTGAAGGATGCCTTATGCTGCAATGAAAGTGAGCAACCATGATGTTTGATTTAGTACTAGACATTATGCACCAAGGTATAACGACCAAGGTGACGATGTGTCTCGTGACCCAGCGTAATACAACCTTGTCTAGATACAAGATATGAATATTAGATAGAATAAATCAGATTTGATGAAAATGCAAGAAAAAAATCATAACACACACAAGCAATCAAGCAAGCATGCACAAATGATACAAAAAAAACAAGGTATTGCTATTGTCAAGCTGTAAATCAATGAGTAATTAATTGATTGATTGATGATGATAGTGTTGTCATTGTGGGGAACAACATATCCCTAGATCAACACAAGGATGACTGATAATTGACTGGTTGACTTTGATTGATTGGGTTTACAACAAGATTAGGATAAAAAACAAAGGATGTGATTGGATAATTTGACAATATTGATCGGCTTAATTGGTATGGATTAAGGACTGACTTGCATTTGGATTATTCTTTGGATTGATTCGATTGAGTTGATTGGATGAAATAATTTGATTTTATTTTATTGCTTGGATTTTTGTTGGCTATTTGATTTTTTTATCTATTTTTAGGGCCTTTTTCCATTTTATTTTTTTGAATTTTTGGGAATATTTTGATTTATTTTTTTTTTTTTGAAATGTTTTGATTTTTTTGGACTTTTGAAATTTTTTAATTTTTTTTGGGCTTTTTTGAAATGTTTTGAGGTGTGAAAGGATGAAAATTTGAGTAGCCTTTGTGCTAGATACCAATGACAAGGGGAAAACCAAGTCTAGGTGCAAGGTTGGGTCATGGGATAAGGGATAAAAGGATCATGATAGATAAATGGATGTTATGGTTGTATGCGTCATAATAGAGCAAGGATGTGATATCCAAAGACTATGTCGGATGGGAATAACATGCCCCATTATAGGTACAACACTTAGGATTTTTCTAGACAAAATTTATGACAATAGGATAATGAAATGATTGGTTTAGATAGGATGAGGTATGTCAAGAGATACCCAAAACATGTTTCAACCTTTTCCCCTATATCTTCATCAAGATCAAAAGAAGAAGGGTGGATTAATGGATTCAATATGATAGGTATGTATGATGGCTAAGATCGTAGGTAGGATGGAAATGATAAGACATGAAAATGATAGGTTGGATAGATAGAGTCCATTGTGCCCCCAAGTGTAAGTGACATAGAAGATCAACCTACACATGATGCATGTTTGCCAGGTTTTCATCATGGTACTTATCTGGGGCATCTGTTTACTAGGTTTTCACTATTGGACAAAGGGATTTATCTTTACTATTTTTTTTATTCTTTTAATTTTTATTTTTTTTTAATTTTTGACTTTTTGAATTATGTCAAATGTGACTATGCTCATAGATGTCGGTAAGGGATGACATGAGAGGGAGATGGAGAAGGTAGATGAAAGATTATGATGTGGATTATGGAGGAAAATAATGGATTATGATGCATATTATGTAGGTAAGATGATAGGGATTATATGGGACTTATGAAAAATGATGAATGGGGAGGCTTAGCCAAAAGCACGGACCATAGGAAGATGGTGCGGAAGATATGTGGGATAATCAGTGAAGGATGAGGAGATGGAGGTATGTGGATTTGTTGTGAAATGGAAGGGAACCATGACCAATGGTTACACACACTATGATAAATGTTGAGGATTTTGATGTGGACGGGGTGTACAAAGCAATGGAGTTATTTTCTTAGGAGATGGTGGACGAAGTGCTCTAGGTACCCACATAGACTTGATGTTTTTTATGATTTTTGTTTGGCTTGTGGGATGGAATATGAGATTATTTAATATCATGTGTATTTTGGATGGGAGGGGAAGGTTGGGATTTTTTTGATGTGGATGCCTCATTTGACTTGATTTATTATTTCTTAGGGACCGAAACCATTTTAGTTTTGGCCTTTACTTTTGCAGGTATGGGCTTATATAGCTTTTTTATATGTACCTGGCTTTTACATTTTGCAATTGTATGGTAAGGCATTAGGACTTTTAGAATTTTGAACTTTATGTGCATTTATAGGTCATGATTAAGATGTTTAGAGGATTTATGGGTTCATGGATAAGAGGATTGGATGGTAGGAATATTTAGTGTTGGGAGTAATGGTGATAAAATGGATGGAGGGATATTAGGAGTTGGAAGCAATGGTAGTAGAGTGGATGGAAGGAAGTGTATGGTCACATGATTTTGACAATTTTCGGATGATGGTGGTGGAATTGCAATATAAGTTTTAGGGATATGATAGGCTTCCTGATGGAAAGCGGACTTAGGAGGCATGGAGGAAGCACCAACATCTTGAGATTGGTGTCCTTGGGGTGTATTTCCAAGGAAATAAGTGTGTGAAGGGACTTTGACATGGATGGGATCAAAAATATCTTGTTCATGAAGGTCTAAACCTTTACCTTGGTGGTTCATGTTTTGGAGTATGTAATGGACAACATGACTAGGTGTAGGTGTAACACTAGACATGAGTTCCTTATTAGATGGAGAAAAAGAAGCAAGGGAAGATAATGGTTTTTGTTCTAAGGAGGAAAATTCATGAATGAGGGTAGAAAGACCAATAGGATATGATGGAGGACTTGCAACATGGTCGATAGTCGGTGATGGAGGATCATTAGGATCTTGATTAGCATTTTTTTCACTTAGATTCATGGTATTTGTTTGATCTTCTATGTGTGCTTGGGAGGAACTTCTCTCATCAAGGGAAGTGAATGTTGATAGATCGTGGATAGGACTAGGTGGAGGTGAATTTGGAATATCTTTCTCATGGATGGGTATAGGATCAAGTTTCTCATATAAAAACAATATAGATTATGGATAGGTTGGATGAAGATGATTTGATCTTGATTAGGACTAGGGCTTGATGTTTCCACATGCTTGGGAGTAGACTCTTGATATAACTCTTGGGTTGTTTGAATGGAAGTGCAAGGTGATGACTTTTGAATAGGTTGGACATGTTCTAGATGGTCAACAACATAGGAGCATGAAAGAGGGTGACTTGGACTTACAAGGGGAGACTCTTGAATTGGCTGAAGGGGTTGTGGATGAAATGGTTCACTTGAAGGACTTGGCATGTTTTTTAAGGACTCTTTTGTATGTTCAAGTATATGTGTTAAATGAAATGGTGATAATTGATTCCTTGTTTGTTGCCCTTGGGTGACATCCTTTGGAGGTGTATGGGTGGATTTAGGTAATGTCATCCATTTATTTTTTAAATATCTAAATGTAGGGCATTGATTTGATGGAGGATTGGATGATGGTGGGGGTAATGAATATTTTGATTGGTTAGACAGTAAAGAGGCCAATGAATTGGGACTCGGACATGGTGGCTTATGGATAGACATTTGATTGGATGGTGGTAAGGGTGCATGAACTAGATGGGTGTTACCCTTGTCAAATGTGGCATTTAGACTTAAAGGCTCTTGATTTTGTTGCCAATTTGGACTTGGGATCCTATGTTATTGTTGTGATAGGGGTGGACTTGTTGATGTGGCATTGTCATGATAGGTAGATGTGTTAGGTTGTCATGATAATGAAGGTGACACATAGGATTGTGGTTGGATGTGTTGAGGTTGAAATGGTATTTGGACTTGTTGTGATATGATTTGTTGTTGTAATGATGATTGAGGGGTTGAATAGGATAATGGTTGTTGAGAGTTAGATTGATATGGATAAGGGTTGACATTAGAAGATGTGTGATAGGTTGATGAAGGGGTAACATGATATGTGGATGAATGAGGTTGATATGATGATATAGGTGACACATAGGATTGATGTGAAATTTGTTGATGTGGTGATTGGACTTGATGATGTGCTTGTTGGATTTTACAAGTGGCCATGAGGTATTGGATTTGAGCTATGATTTGTTGCATTTGAGGTGACTATCTAGTTTGGAGTTCTTAGATCATGTCATGGAATCTATGAATGAGTTGTTGGGATAAAGGTGCTTGACTTGTTTTAGCCATGTGAAGCATGTGAACAAGATCTTTTGCTATGTCTTCCAATGTTTTCATTGTGTAAAATGATGTTGATTGGATTAAAGAGATGATGATCATTAGGATATGATATAGAATGACAAGAATGTATGATTTGGATGATGTGGAAAGTTTTTATTGGAAGTTTGACTTGGGAACTATCAAACACAATATTTCACATTTAAATGCATTAACACACACACCAAACACAATGATAAAATTTTCTTTGAAAATTAAATGTTATGATTAAGCAAATAATTGAATACATAACAACAAGCCCTGTGACTAGTTAAGTGGGGTATGGCCAATTAGGTCTCAAGCTAGTTTACACAATGTTGACTAAGGAATGATTTGAAAGAAAAATATTGCCAATAAGCTGGGAGAAAGGGGTAACCCAACCTTCAGCTTCACTTCCCAAAGGTATAAAGTTCTTTGGGGTTTAGCCTAGAGTGACAAGATTTCAACTCCCAAAGGAGTGTGTCTTTGGATTCACACTTGATTGAGGTCATCACTTGGAGGGGTGTCTACTCCAAGCAGGCCTCCTAATAAGGGTATGACAAAAGAAAACCAAGTGAGGTATTTTGGAGGACACACACACTTGATTCAAACTCAGAGTGATTAATTTCTCTTTAGAAAATTAAAATGTGTGTAAAACAATTCAAGCACTTGTTCTTTTTAACCCAAAATCAAGATGTGTGATTGAAGACAAAATTTGTTTTAAGCTCAATTTCAAATATGTGATCAAACAAGATTTATTTTATGCCCCAAATTGAAATGTGTTGACAAGCAATGATCAATGAGAAATGAAACATTAGAATGTATGCATCTAGTTATTCACTTTCCAATTTTATGCGTATGACTGATGCCAATGTTGTTCCAACTCCTTAGATCCCCCCTACAAGCCACAAAATCGAGAAAGACCAAGTAACTTGCATAAAAGAAAGCTATGTGAAAAAAATAATTATGATAAAAATATAATTAAAATCTAATTAAAAATCTACAAAATCTACTTAAAGAAAAATCTAATAAATAAAATCTACTTAAAAATATAAAAAATATACTTAAAAAATCTAATTAAAAAATCTACTTAAAAATCTAAAAATCTAGTTATCTTCTAATTAAAAATTCTAATTAAAATTCAATTAAAAAAATCTACTTAAAAATGTAATTATCTTCTAATTAAATTTTTTAATTAAAATATAATTTAAAAAATTAATAAAAATTTAATTTAAAAATATAATAAAAATCTAAGTTAAAAAATAAAAGCTAAAAGAAAACTAAACTAAATCAACATTTAAATTAAAACTAAATCAAAACCTTAATCTAAACTAAAGTGCAAATTAAAAACTAAGCTAAATAGAAATTCAAAAAGAAACTAAAGTAGAAATACTAACACTAAATTAAAAAAAATTAAAAAATTAAACTAAAATGACAATCAAATGAGAAGCACTCATATGCATGGATGTGATAAGAGGATAGAGTCTTCCCTTAAAAAAAACCTATCACTGCATGGATGCAACAAATCCACAGATGCCTAGCCAATAAAACCCTTGGTGAGCTCCAATGGTAAGACATGAAACCGATGGGAGGAAAAGATGTCTAGCGATAAAGACTACAAGTGGCAATAAATAAAGAGCCCAACAAGAGAAGAACAATCAGAAATAACTGCTTGCAAAGGATGACTTGACAGAGAAATAGCCCATCAATTTGGAGCCTTGACTGGTACTATAGCCAAAGGAAGTCGATAACAGAAAAGCACCGACGAGAGGTGAGGATCAACAAATGAGATGGAAAGAAATGCTGGGAAAACTGAAACAGACTGGTGAGAGATGAAAAGGCCGGCAATGGAGATGTGTTTGACTTTCAATAGACGATGGTTTTCTAATGGTCCATACGTACAATTCACAAAGATCTCACAGTTTGATACCTGAGAGGAGTATGCGGCCAATGATGCCAAAGTCTGTAACAATTTAGTCTCAAAACTTGACAAAACTAGGGTTAGAAAATGAAAACTTTTAAAAGAAAAAAATTGTACAAAACATATGATTAAATCAGAAGACGTTAGGTTCACCAATGTAGATAGGGAAAAATCAACAGGTTTAATGTTGAAAACAGTAAACTAATTAAATCCTACCAAGCACCATGAAGCACAAACTAGTATGGAAATGCAAATAAACAAAGGAAATGCAAACCGATTCTCAAACTAGACTTGATTGACCTCCATGGCTCTTCTCCACTTGCATGAGGATGCGAGATTTTGAAGGATTGATAATGGAGAAATGTTGGGTGCTCATTCCTGTAGCATAACAACCTGACAATGAAAATGAAAAATGGAGAATGATAGGTAGAGATGGATGATTCCAGAATGAATTTGACAAAGTGAGGATACTTAAGAATCAACCCCCTAAATGGATTGTGAGAGGCTGTATTTATAGAGCCATGATGTGGACGAAGATAAGATTTGACAAGATTTGATAAGGATTTGATTTTTGACAAAAAGAGGAAATACAATGAGATGAGATAAGATGTCAAAAAGATAGAAAGATTTTGATTTTCTCTTTTAAAGGAGATAAATCCTGAAAAAGATGATAAGGATAATTGATGAATTATCTAATTAAATAAATTAATTAGATACACATGAGTTCAAATTTTGCAAAGAAAGTGAGAATATGCTTTTTAGATTTTATTAATTAAATAAATATTTGATTTATTTAATTAATGTTAAATTTATGATTTCATTAATTAAATAATATAAATTATTTAATTAACATTAAAAGAATGAATATAAATGATTTAATTAATTAAATAATATAAATTATTTAATTAACATTAGAGGAATGGATGGATTACGCATAGGAAGGGAATAAATTAAATTAGTCAAATAAATAAGATTTATTTAACTAATTAGATGATGACATGGGTACCTAGGGAAAAACATGCTACAAGATGTCTAAATGATGTAATGTTGTGACAAGGTATTGTAAGAGGACATTTTTGGGTGTCTACATAAATGATTAATGTTATCCATATCTACACTATAATTGATTAATTAAACAATTCATCAAGGCTTTTTTTACCATGTGATTGATGCAATCATTGTAATTAATCATTCACAATTTTCCTCAAATGTGTTTATAAGGCATGTGGATGAGATTTTGAAATATTCAAATTCCTTACAGAAGCTATGAATTACTAAAGAAGAAAGTGATAGATCAACTAGAGTTTTTCAAAACAATGATGGCATTGATAAAGATCTAGTACAAAAGAGAAGTCTCTTTAGAAATATATACAAGAATAAATATAAGTGCTATAAATTCATCATAAACAATGGTAGAAAAGAGTAGATAAAGATTGGAAAATTAGACAGGGAAGGGGAGAGAGAAGTAGATAGAGGGGGAGAGTTGAAAAGGAGGGAGATGTAGGTAGAGAGAGAGGTGGGATGGGATGGATTAAGGAAAAGGTAGGTAGAGAGGGAGAAGTTGAGTGGAGATAGAGATAGGGAGGGAGGGAGAGAGAGGGAAAGGGGGAGGTGTAGGAGGAGAGGTAAGGGTGTGTGTGAGGGAAAGAGGGAAGGAGGGAGATAGGGGGTGGTAGGGTGGGAGGGATAGGAGGACCCAAAATAGACTTAGTAGGAGGGGGAGATGTGATAGTGGATTATGGGACATAGGCACCCAAATTGGATTTATAGCTTCAAGGAGGGATAGGGATAATGTTTTTGGGTAGGGATAGAGATAATGTTTTTGAGCTAGTACAATGGAGGGGGATGGTGAAAAATGGTTAGGAATAATGATAACATATAATGTATTCACTTAAGAGATTCTTCCTTCTCTTGAGAAGTTGAAATGGAAAAGGAATTTGAAGAACTAGACCAAAGTGAATGAGATAGATAGTGTATTGAATGAAGAGATTATTCCCACTCTTGAGAAGTTGAGGAAGGTGCATGTGCAGTATGTGCAATGGGAAAATGACAATGTAGAAGTCGATAAAGTCAAGAGGTTTTTTATTGCATATGAATTTTTGCAAGTAAAGAATGTGAGAGATTTTGCTATAAGTGGATTTGAAGAAGTGAACTCAAAGATTCCTGAACTTAAGAATTCCATGGAACAAATATAATTGTAAATAGATGACAAGGAAAAGTAAAAAGCATATCTAAGTGTAAGAAAAGAGAATCAATTGGGTGGAGACATGAAAGGCTTATCTAAAAAGGTATACAAGTCTTGTAATGATCTTGTTAAAAGAAACATCTACATTCTCTAATCATAAAGACACTCTCAAAGCTCAGAAAAAAGTGGCTACAAAGTAACATAAAAGTATTCAAGATTATATCATTGAAAAATATATCCAAGAAAGGAATGTTTCTATCCTAAGGGTTGATGAGGGAGTAGCTGATCTAAAGATTCTAGTAAAAGATATGAACAAATGTTAGAAGATCATGACAATGAATAGTAGGGGGTGTTAATAGGTAAGACCAATCGAGATGAGGAAATTTTTTTGTTGCATCTTTTCCTCACTCTCTCTACCTACCTCTCACTCTATTCCTTCAACCTTACCTCACTCTACCTACCTCTCCATTTCTCCCTTATTTTAGGGTAATATGCATCTAAGAATGAAGATAATGTTATATTAAATGCCAAATACAACAATCTCTTATTACATAAGTGTATCATAGAAAAATGGATCATTGACATTTTCATGGCTATTTAGGTCTTTCTCCTGTGATGTTTGACCTATATTGCTTTGATTTAATGTTGTAATGTAACATAAACATTCACATTAAGTCCTAAATATTCAAATTATGACATCCTGTGAAGGTGTTGTGAAGTGTTGTAACATATTTCTGCAGTTTTCTAGACTCTTGTTATTATAATTCACCTAAAAATCACCTTTTTATCCCTAGTCAAGTCCTATTCTAAAGTGTTGTAAAGCCTTCTAACAAGATTTCACACTTTTCTAGGCTTGTTATCACTATTGACACCTTTCTTATGATTTATATGACCCCTTTATGCACTCATAAGACTTAATTAAGTGTATCTTTGAATGTAAACCCAACAAACAACATTAAATGAAAGTTAATTCTTGACACCCACTTACAAGCCCAAGGTGGGACCCATTTTCCATGGGTGGCGAATGAGTCCTTGGCTTCAAATTCAAAATAATTCAAAATTCCTTTCAGGTCTTTATTCAAAAAGACCTTATGTCAGCCCATGGTGATGTATTATTGGATTATTAGGGCATAATTATGTATAAATAAGTGTTTTTATTCTCATTTCAACCCCCATTCATTCAAGCATTCATCAAGTTCACTCATTCACTAGTTCATTCAATTACATTCAAGAATCATTTAATCAAGCAAACATCAAGCATCTTGGACCAACCATTGACATATCTCTAGACTTCTTCAACAAGGTATTTTTGGTGAGTTTAGGAAATTTTCATGTTTTTTATTCATCATACCTTGCTTATTTCATTTCATTTCTTTATTAAGGATTTGATTACCAAAGTGGGATTTGACCAAGGAAAATACCTATACTCTAACCCTTAATCATTTTACCCCTTTTGCATGTGTGTTTGTAGACTTTTGTGTGTATATTTTTCAAGAAATTAGGTGTTGAATAGTGGACAAGAAGTCAAGAAAGTTTTTCAATTCAACTAAATCCCATTTCAAGCTTGGAGATAACCTATAGTCAATTTTCTGCAAATTTGATTCCATCAACCCAACAAGAAGACAAGTGCAGATCTAGAGCTACACAATTGACCTTTGATTTTGTATATTTTCAGAGGAGGACTGATTCACCATCAATGTAAAATGGGTCCCACCTAAGTGTTGAAATTTTTTATTTTGTTAGAATCCAGTTCTCGACTATTGAAAAGTGGTTTCAGGTGTTTTTTTCAATAGTGGGATTGATTCACCATTAGTGGTGAATGAGTCACATTGGTGATTTACAATGATTTCTTCTAGTTTTTCAAAGCCTTCTAGATTCAACATCCAATTCTTATGTGCACTCTATTCAACCTCTTTCAATTCTGTTTGTGTTCATTTTTTAGTTCATTCTTGCATACCTCACTGTGTTTTCAAACATTGCATATTTCATTAGTTTTTCAATCATAATCAATTTCATAGCTTAGTTGTACTTAGATCATTACATTCAGTCATAATTCCATCTTTTATTCCTTAATTTGAGTGAACTACCTCAATTTTTGGGATCTATCTCTCTCCTTTTAAGTGAAGGATCCTAAGATTTCAAGAGAAGTCCATAGACACCCTCAAAATTGATGGTTCGTTTTGGTGAACCTACATCTTCAACACATTATCTTTCTTATTTCAATTGCATCTAACATCCTAGGTTTCCTTTGGATCAACATTCTCTTATGGAGTCCTCCATCTTTCATCACTTAGTTTTCATTCTATTTTTTGGGAGGAGTTTTGTTCCCATGTGGTTTACTCCTTTACCCTGTTTGATTTAGTTTTCATTGTATTTGGAAATGAGTACTTGATCAGGCCTTGTTGTCAAGACTCATCTTTGCATAGTAATTTGCTTCTCCCTAAGTTGCACTTATGGGGGAGTGTTGGTGTAATTAATTATTTAATTACACTTTAGCATAAGTTTACTTAGGCATTTTTTAATTCCTAGGATAATTGCAATCCTTATATTGTTGAGCCATCTTTTTGCTCAAGATAAGATTAGGGTTGTGCATGTATTTTCATTTTTTTAATTTTTTTTAATTATTTAATTTCTTTTTTTGATTTATTTTTGTTGATTTATTTTTTTTTGAAAAAAAAATACTAAAGAATTTTATTTTCTGTTTATGGATATTTAGCATTCTCTCCTTTTACAATCATTGGTTTATTGTAATAAATGAACTAAGATAAAGTTCCATCTGGCGGGGTCCTTTCATGTATCTTTGTGATGGATGGTGTCCTTGGGGGGTCTTATGGAGTCCTCCATCTTTCATCACTTAGTTAGTTTGCATTCTATTTTGGGGAGGAGTTTTGTTTCCATGTGGTTTTCTCCTTTACCCCATTTGATTTAGTTTGCATTGCATTTGTAAATGAGTACCTGATCACGCCTTGTCTCTGGGACTCATCTTTGCATAATAATTTTCTTCTCCCTAAGTTGCACTTATGGGGGTGTGTTGGTATGATTAATTATTTAATTACACTTTAGCATAAGTTTACTTAGACAATTTTTAATTCCTAGGATAATTGTAATCCTTATCTTGTTGAGCTATCTTTTTGCTCAAGATAAGATTAGGGTTATGCATGCCATTTTTTTTTTGCAATAGCTCTTTTTGCTTCTAATTTTCTCTTTTGTGGAAGGTTTTTTGGTTTGCATGTATGATCTTGGTTTCTAACCCATTCAATTAGGTTTTTTTATTTTTATTTTTCATCCTAAGGTTTCTCAATTTGCATTAGTGAAAGAATCATATAGATTTCATTTTTACATATAAAATCATTAAAATATTGAAAAATTTGCATTAGCATCCTCATCCTGCATCTAAAAAGCATTGACATCATTTTAAATTTTCTAAAAAACAAAAAAAATCTCATACTTGGACGCATTCACCACCCTGGGTGAATCAGTCTAGCTACACATTTTAAACTACAATTCTAGGCATTTTGTGGGTATTTTTTGCATCATAGTTTGTTGTTGTTACTTTCTATTATATTTTCTAGATTTTTTTTTAATACACTTTCTTACATATTAGTTTACTTTTATTTTCATCATGGATTTTTTCTTTAATAAGTTTTGGAAGTCATTGAAATCCCTAGTAGACATGTCCAATTGTGCTTTTGGCTATGATCCTAATGACCTTGAGCTTCCTCATGCTCCTTCAACTCCAAATGAATTTCCTCCTCATGCTATGGATATCATTGGAGAAGATGATGATAGGATGAACAACTTCTTAAATTCATGCCTTGAAAACCTTGAAGCTAATGCAGCCTTCTACCCATCCATGAAGTCACAAGATCTTCCTACTATTCCACCTCCTGACATGTTTGGTTATTTACATCCTGAAATGACTAAAGGGCCTAAGTTCCTTCCCATAGGTGGACCTAGTTCCTCTACCCAACCACATCCTCAACAATTTTATAATAACAAACTTACAAACACACCAATAAACCTTGAAGAAATATATGGAAAAGTTTTTACTATCTTCAGCAAACAAAGTTGTGATACAACAACTGAACATAAAATTCACCAACTTTTGGAAGAAAGAACATATGAAAACACAACAAGATTATGATATAAAGATCCCCCTCATGACAACAAGCCTCCTTTTGAATATTAGAGGCCTCAAGATGATGGTACACTGATCTTTGATTCTCCTCCTGACTTGAATTTCCTCCTTCCACATGAACAACCATTACTTGATTCTACAAACAAGGATGCTAGGATCCCCATGATTCCTCTTCCTCCTTCCCTCCATGAAAAAGAATAAAGTAGTAAATGAAAACAACCTTACAAATTGAAGAAACTAAACTTTCCTCTCCATCCACCACTTACGAGTGAAAGGAGACTCCAGATACTCTTAAATAGAGGGGCCCTTATACTATTACCACTTTCAAACAGGTTGGTCATCCATCTAAAGATTATAGCATACAATATTGCAAATATCATTGTATTCTTGGACACTGAACTTATGAATGTCGGACATTGAAGGACATATTGAACAAGTATCACTTCATTGACACTGACTGCTATCCTATCATCCCAAAGTACATTTTATAACATTCCTTTTTCTTTTCCTTTTTATTTTTATTTTCTTTAGTGTCCTTATATGTGCAAATCATGTTCCCCCATAATGTGCATTTGATGTTCTCTCTCTCTCTTTGTGCACTTCCTCTACTTGTACCTCTATTCTTCTATATGTCATACATTTTTCATTTTCTTTTCTTTTTTGTTTTGTATTTTCCTTTTGGGGATGATGAAAAGCATTGAGACACCCTATGTCTCTTCCATGTTGACCCAAAAGGCCCCTTTTCCTTTTCCTTTTTTATCTTTTCTCATGCTTTTCCTTTTGACCCAAAATGTCTTCTTCATTGTGACCCAAAATCTTTTCCTTTTATTTTTCCTTTTGTTTGCTTTTTGCTTGTGTTTTCCTTTTGGGGATGATGCAAAGCATTGATATTGCAATGTATCTTCCATTTTGACCCAAAATGGACTTTGTTTTTCTCTATTTTTCACTCTCTTTGTGTCATTCTTCTAGTTCTATGTGCTTTGGAGAATGATGTCAATTTTGAGCTCTTTCATAAAAACATTGCAGCAATGAACATACTGACCCCAAATCCATAAGTCCCTTATGTGTTTGGTGTGTTCCTTCCTAGGGGGAAACCTCCCTTTCTTTCGCTTTCTTTTTTCATTTACATGAAGTAGCCTAACTTAGAAACATGTGACTTGGCATAGGGTCTTTCAAAATTGGCTTCCATGTCTTGTTTTATTTTTGCATCTTTCCTTTGCTACTTTAAAGTCATTGTTCATACAACAGTGTGTATTATTTCTTTTAAAGTGGGGGTCATACATTGGCATCATTTCATTCGCATTCGTGGTTCTCAGTGTAGCCTTTTCACTTCATATGATGTGTTTATTACTTTGTGGATGAAATTGGTAATGATGTCCTCCATAAGTGTAACCTATCTTAGCATATTACATTCCTCTTAGTGACCTGATGCGACGCACCACATCCCCTATGTTGTGAATATACTATTATTTGATTGGTCCTCTCTTGGAGATGTTAGACATAATGTTCCCTAAGTGACAAACCTTGCATGAACTTAACAAGAATCCTTTGAACATCTTTTACATTTTACATTTTACATCTTTTCCACCTTGCATAACACAACTTGCATGCCTGTGGTACCTTTGAATTTGTTCATGAGTTCTAAGCATACAAAGCTTTTCTTGTCTCATGAAGCACAAATTGATCTTTTCCTTTGTGGTGCCTTGTTAAAGTTATCAAGAGGTATAACTTTGATATTGTTGAGCAGAAAGCCCATTCCATGACACAACTTTCCCCATAGCCACCTATGTGTTTGTGAGTGCATACAAACTAGCATATGTTTCTCACCTTTTGGATCTTCTCACTTGGTAGACTGCCATGAGCTCTATCACCCTAGAGTGAGTATTCATTTTATTTTTCAAAAACAACCTAGATCTGA
The DNA here is from genome assembly GCA_007258455.2 of Sequoia sempervirens. Taxonomy (NCBI): domain Eukaryota; kingdom Viridiplantae; phylum Streptophyta; class Pinopsida; order Cupressales; family Cupressaceae; genus Sequoia; species Sequoia sempervirens. The sequence goes on along the minus strand of VDFB02086081.1, from coordinate 232,773,310 downwards.
TTCACAACTAGCTAAACAAATAATCAAAGCTTGATCTGACTTTTCCTTTTTCTCTTTCATGTGTGTTCCTTTATTCTTGTTTAGTGTGCCATGGGATCTTCATCCTGGGGGCTTGATCATCCCTCTTGATCATTTTCATTCCATCTTGCTAACATAAGTGCATTTGGATCCTTCTCAATATGCATGGCTACTTTAGTGTGAGTTTGAAGCAAGTTCGTCCTCTCACTAAAGTATGGAATAAATGTACCATAGAAAAATCGATCATTGATATTTTCATGGTTATTTAGGTCTTTATCCTATGATGTTTGACCTATCTTGCTTTGATTTAATGTTGTAATGTAATTTAAACATTCACATTAGGTCCTAAATATTCAAATTTTGATGCCTTGTGAAGGTGTTGTAACACATTTCTACACTTTTCTAGACTCTTCTTATTATAATTCACCTAAAAACCACCTTTTTATCACTTTTCAAGTCCTATTCTAAAGTTTTGTAAAGTCTTGTAACCAGATTTCATGCTTTTCTAGGCTTGTTATCACTATTTACACCTTTCTTATGCTTTATATGACCCATTTATGCACTGATAAGACTTAATTAAGTGTATTTTTGAATGTAAATATGAAAAAAAACATTAAATTCAAGTTAATTCTTGACACCCACTTACAAGCCCAAGGTGGGACCCATTCACCATGGGTGGCGAATGAGTCCCTCTTGGCTAAAAAATGAAAATAATTCAAAATTCCTTTCAGGCTTTTATTCAAAAATACCTTATGTCAGCCTATGATGATGTATTATAAATAAGTGTTTTTCTTCTCATTTCAACCCCCATTCATTCAAGAATTCATCAAGTTTCACTCATTCACTAGTTCATTCAATTAAATTCAAGCATCATTCAATCAAGCAAACATCAAGCATCTTTGACCAACCATTGACATATCTCTAGACTTCTTCAACAAGGTTTTTCTGGTGAGTTTAGGACATTTCCATATTGTTTATTCATCATACCTTTCTTATTTCATTTCATTTATTTATTAAGGGTTTGATTACCAAATTGGAATTTGACCAAGGAAAATCCCAATACTCTAATCCTTAACCATTTTTTTCCCTTTGCATGTGTGTTTGTATACTTTTGTGTGTAGATTTGTCAAGAAATTATGTGTTGAAAAATGGAAAAGAAGTCAACAAAGTGTTTCAAGTCAACTAAACCCTATTTCAAGCTTGGATATAACCTACAGTTAGTTTTCTGTAGATTTGACTCTGTCAACCTAACAAGAAGACAAGTGTGGATTTGGAGCTATAAAATTGACCTTTTATTATTTATATTTTTGGAGGAGGACTAATTCTCCATCAATGGTGAATGAGTTCCACCTGAGGGAAGAAAAATGTTGATTTTCTCATAATCCAGTTCCTGACTATTGGAAAGCAGTTTCAACTATTTTTGTCAGTAGTAGGATTGATTCACCATCAGTGGTGAATGATTCCCACTAGTGATTTACGGTGATTTTTTCCAATTTTTAGAGCCTTCCAGATGGGTATGTGTAGGATCATGATGGGCCAAAAAGTGGCAATATGATGGGTATGTGGCTGACAACTTTCTTTTACCCAAAATTGATGAAACAAAAAGGGTTTTTAAAGGAGATTCTTAGATTTCCACCAATATAAATTATGCTTCACTTTGAATTTAATAAGTAATTATTATTCATTTTCTATTCAAATTACAACTAAAGTCTTGATTGATAAGCTGATTGAAAAACATCTATAGCTTTCAAACAGTATCACATTTTTTGAATCCAAAACATGTGTTACATTATTCTTTGCATAATACTGGATTAAAAAAAAAGAAAATTTGAATTTCATGAAGTTTTGACCAAGTTAGGGTGGTCAGACATACAATTTTTTATATTTTTTAAAAGTTCTAATGAAAAATTCATAATTAATTATTTACTTGAAAAAAATTAGAAAAAATATGCATCACATCAGGACATGAATCCTCTACTTGTATCTAAAATATTATAATTTTATTGTGGTTAGGGTGGTCAGACAGACACTCACTTCTTATTTTTTCCCTGAAATTTAAGTACTACTACATTGAAATTTCAAATTTTCATCAAATAGATTTTTTTTTCAAAAAAAACATAGTAGTTTAGAAACTGCATTCAATTTTCTATAGATTATATTCTTACATGTTTTCGAAATAATATAGATAACTTATTCAAATTTTTACATCAAGTTTCCTCACTCTAATTTTTTTAAATTTTTTGCCACTTAAGGGCCTATTTTTTCCATGATGATCCTGCACATACCCAAATTCAACATCCAATTCCTAGGTGCACTTTGTTTATCCTTTTTCAGTTTTTTTTGTGTTTGTTCATGTTTTAGTTCATTCTTGTATACCTCACTATGTTTTCAAACATTACATATTTCGCTAATTTTTCATTCATAATCAATCAATTTCATAACTTATTTGCATTTAAATGATTGCATTCAGTCATAATTCCATCATGCATTCCTTATTTTAAGTGAACCACCTCAATTTTAGGGTTCTATCTCTCTCCTTTTAGGTGAAAGTTCCTAAGAGTGAAAGAGAAGTCCATAGACACCCCCAAAATTGATGGTTCAATAAGCCACAATATCTCCTTCCCTCTTTCTCTCCCTCCTTCTATCCCTCCCACTCTACCATTTCCTATCTCCCTTCTTCCCTCTCTCTCCCTCCCTCTCAAGTCTCTCTCTCTCACTCTCCATCTCCCTCTAAGGTCTTTCTCTCTCTCTCCCTCTCTCCCTCTTGGGTCTCTCTATCTCCCACTCTCCATCTTCATCTTAGGTCTCTCTGTCTCTCACTCTCCATCTTCCTCTCAGGTCTCTCCCACTCCCTCTCTCTTAGGTCCTTTGGGATTTAAAAGCACTACTTCGATACCATGTGATAAAATTGTGACTAGAGAATCTATTTAAGTATTATCCAACCATACAACCAATTACACAAATGCCCACAATAGAATTCAATGACATAATAAATTAATAAAAATATGAACTATTAATTCATATAATTGCATTTACCATATTGTCTTAAGGGCTTACAACTTGAGACCTCAACCTTTAATCAGTCACATACAAAACCACCATATATAATATAATCTTTTGATTTGATATGTGATATAATACTCTTCACAATGTGCAACTAAACTTCACCAATATTAACAAAAAAATATCTATTGGAGCTATTAAAAAATTACCTTTCAGAGATGACGAATGATATTTATATAGAGAGTGAATCCATTTCTTATTTATATTGTAAATAACTTATGAGGGTGATTCATGAGACCTTAATACATAACAAAAAATAGAATAATAATTTCACTACCATACCTTAATGGTAATCAAGAATAATAATATTTTCTAAATAGGGTGTATCATACCGTTCCCTGTCAATTCTATCCTTGTAAAAAGTTTTTTGTTGTGTACACACCAAGAATACAATGAACTCCACCTTCAAATTTATAACAAATCTTTCGTATAGTAAAATGGCATTTCACTTCTTCATCTGATTGAAACAAAAAAATGCTCAGATTATTTGTACTATTGGAAAACACACTATCCCTTATCAATTATTTCCTTATGAAAAATGCTCACATTATTTTGAGTGTTGGAAAACACATTGTCTCCTATCAATTATTTCCTTATGAAAGATGCTCACATTATTGGAGTGTTGGAAAACACACTGTCGCTTTTCAGATATTTCCTTATGATTTTTTTTTTATTTGTACACACCAACAATGTAATGAAATCCACCTTAAAATTTTAGAACAAATATTTGGTACAGTAAATTGGCATTTCACTTTCTTAATTTGATTGAAACATAAAAAATCTCACCTCATTTAGACTATTGGAAAACAAACTATCCCTTATCAATTATTTCCTTATGAAAAATTTTCATGTTATTTCCAATGTTGGAAAACATGTTGTCCCCAAACATTTATTTCCTTATGAAAATATTTTTGTTTTTTACGCAACAAGAATATAATGAGGTCCACCTTCAAATTTTAGAACAACTCTTTGGTGCAGTAAAAATGGCATTTCACTTCTTCATCTAATTGGAACAAAAAGATGCTCACATTATTGCAGTGTTGGAAAACACACTATCCCTTGTTAGATTTTCTTGTGAAATTTTTTTGATTCATACACACCAAAAATGTAATGAAGTCCACCTTAAAATTTTAGAACAACTATTTGGTACAATAAAAATGGCATTTCACTTTCTTCATTTGATTGGAACACAAAAATGCTCACATTATTTGCACAGTTGGAAAACACACTGTCCCTTGTCAATTATTTCCTTATGAAAAATGCTCACATTATTTCTAGTGTTGGAAAACACACTGCCTCCTATCAATCATTTCCTTATGAAAGATGCTCACATTATTTGAGTGTTGGAAAATGTAGTGTCCCTTTTCAGATATTTCCTTATGAAAAGTTTTTGATTTGTATACACCAACAATGTAATGAAATCCACCTTAAAATTTTAGAACAACTATTTGGTACTATAAAACTGTTCACTTTATTCATTTGATCAGAACAAAAAAATGCTCACATTATTTGCAGTGTTGGAAAACACACTATCCCTTGTCAATTAATTCCTTTTGAATTTATAGTGTTGGAAAACACACTGTCCCTTGTCAGTTATGTAATAAACACCTTCAAATTTTAGAACAACTCTTTGGTTACATTAAAAATAACATTTCCAATTGCCCCTTCATACGGGACAGTGTATTTTTCACTTTCTTGATCTGATTGGAACAAAAAAAATTCTCACATTATTTGTAGTGTTGGAAAACACATTGTCCCTTGTCAATTATTTCCTTATGAATTTGTAGTGTTGGAAAGAACATTGTCCCTTGTCAATTATGTAATGAATTCCACCTTCAAATTTTAGAACAACATTGTGTACCATAGTAAAATGGATCATTGAAATTTTCATGGTTATTTAGGTCTTTTCCCTATGATTCTTGACCTATTTTGATTTGATTTAAAATGTTTCAATGTAGCTTATACATTCACATTAGGTTCTGAATATTCAAATTATGAAGACTTATGATGTATTGTGAAGGTGTTGTGAAGTGTTGTAACACATTTCTACATTTTTCTAGACTCGTCTTATAATTCATCTAAATATTCCCATTTTATCCTTTATCAAGTCCTATTTTAAAGTTTTGTAAAGTCTTGTAACAAGATTTTATGTTTTTCTAGGCTTTTCATCACTAATTACACCATTCTCATGCTTTATTTGGCCCCTTTATGCACTTATAGGCCTTATTTAAGTGTATTTTTGGATACAAACCCAACAAACAACATTAAATGTAACTTAATTCCCAACACCCTCTTGCAAGTCCAAAGTGGGACTCATTCACCATGGGTGTCGAACGAGTCCCTCTTAGCACAAAATTCAAAATAAATTCAAAATTATTTTGGGTTTTTATTCATTAAGACCTTATGTTGGCATGTGATGTTGTATTCTTGGGTTGTTAGGGCATAATTGTGTATAAATAAGTGTTTTTCCATCCATCTTAACCCCCATTCATCTCATTCACCCATTCAACATCAATTAGCACTCTTGCATTCAAAGCATCATTACATCATTTGATCAAGCAATTATCAAGCATCTTAGAGCAGCCATTGACATATCTTCATACTTCAACAATAAGGTTTTGGTGATTTTAGGACATTGCATGTTGTTTATTCATCATTCCTTGTTTTCATTTCATTTCATTATCAAGGGTTTGATTACCAAAGTGGGGTTTGACCAAGGAAAATCCCTATACCCTAACCCTTAACCATTCTTCCCCTCTTTACATGTGTGTCTGTAGGTCTTGTAGGAAGACTTGTCAAAGAAATAAATGTTGGAAAGTGGTCAGCAAGTCATCAAAGTTATTTAAGTCAACTAAACCCTAATTCAAGCTTGGAGATAACATTCAACTCATTTTTTGTAGATTTGACTCCGTCAACCTTAAAAGAAGACAAATGTAGAACTAGACCTATAGAATTGACCTTTGAATTTGAAATTTTTTGGAGGGATACTGCTTCACCAGTAGTGGTGAATGAGTCCCACCTTTAGGATAGGAAATTTTATTTCATCATAATTTAGTTCCTGACAACCAAAAACCAGTTTGAAGTCATTTTAGTAGTAGCATGACTGATTCGCCATCAGTGGTGAATGAGTCCGACTAGTCATCAACATTAATTTTTGTTAGATTCCAAAATCTTCGAGTATCATCTTTTTATCTCCAGGTGCACTTTGTTCAATTTCATTCAACTTTGTTTGCATTTGTTTATGTTTCTAGTTCATTTCTACATATCACACTATGTTTTCAAACATTGCATATTTCATTAGTTTTTCATCCATAATCAAACAATTTTATCAATTAGTTGCATCTAGATCATTTTATTTATTCACAATTACATCTTACATACCTTAGTTTGAGTGAACCACCATAGTTTTTGGGGTCTATCTCTCTCCTTTTAGGTGAAAAACCCTAAGAGTGCGAGAGAGTACATAGAACAACAAAAAAATTTGGTTTATTTTGGAAAACCTGCATATTGAACACATTATCTTTATGATTTTCTTTGCATCCTAGCACTCATAGCATTAGTCTTTGCATTAGCTTTTTGCATTGTTTTTGCATCCTAGGAATTACAAATTTGCATTAGTGAATATCTCATATAGATTTCATTTGTGCACATTAAAACATTCCAAAAACTCAAATTATGCATATGCATCTGAAAATCATAAAAATAACTTTAAAATTTCTTAAAAAGAAAAAAAATATCAATCACTGGACTTATTCGCCACCCTAGGTGAATTTGTCTAGTTGCACCTTTTGCATAACAATTTGTGTCATTTTTATAGTAATTTCTACATTTTTGTCTTTTGTTGTTGCTTCTCTGTTTCAATTTACAAAATTCATGTTATTTGCATTTTATTATTCTTGTGGCATTTTTATGAGTGTTTGGTTTCCTATTAATAATACTTTAGTGAGAAGAAGTTCCCTGACTCATGGCATCCTGTGATAACACACTCGTAGTGGACCTTGGGTTGTCTCGAGCTCCTACTCTTGGTATGGAAAATGGTGCATTAGGCATGAATAATACCACTTGTACACCTTTACCTTCACATACAATGCATGTTGACACACAAAATGATCCTATTCCACAAGATAAAGTCATTAACATTCATGAGGATTTAGCACATTTGCAACAAAACTTGTGTCTTGAAACATTTCCACCACTACAATTCCTACTATAGACAACACACATCAAATGCTTGAAAGTGATGATGATTTAGATGTCATGAAACAAATTGATGAGATATACCGAAAACATGCTTCTTCCACCTCTAACACATCTCAACTAGCAAACACAGAGGTTATCCAAGGAGGATCTCACATTCCTCCTCCAACCGTAGCATCATGTGGCATAGAAAATTAGACACCCTTGAGAAAAGAGACAATTTCACACTTAATTTGGACCTACTTTTGAGTTCCCCTGCATTAATCATTCTTCAAAACAACATTTATAGGCCCCTAAGACCCATTATTTTTTATCTAGAGGCTCGTTTAACTTAAAAATCATCTAAATCCTAACAAACAACACTTAATTTACTCATATTATGAAAACCCCTATCCAAAAACCACTAGTAGGACCCATTCAACACCTTAGGCTAATAAGTCCCCTCTAGTGGTACCCATTCACCAAGGGTGGTGAATGAGTCCCCTCTAGTGGGACCTGTTGTGCAGTTTTGCACACACGCCCCACTCAAAACGAGGACCCTCTTTTTGCTCTGGCTTTTGGCCTCTTAATTTTATTGATTTCATTGTCTTTGGAGGTCCTTAGATGTTCATCTTGCTTGCCCAAGTGATTTCCCCAGGTTGCACTTTGAAAAAACTAAGTTCTAAACAAAATCCAGGATTTTCCAGTCTGTCTGGAATTTCCCATAATCCTGTCTACCTGGAATTTCCCAGATTCCTGTCCGCTTGGAATTTCCTGGATTCCTGTCCACCTGGAATTTCTCGGATTCCTGTCTGGAGTCCGCATGGCATGGATTTTTCTAGATTTTCCCCTTGGTCTGATTTCCTTGGAAGGGCCCAAATCCTGAAATTTCCCAGAATGGAATTTTTTTCAAAAGTAATTATTTATTTATTTATTTTTTCCAAAAATGGATTTTTTTAAAAAAATGTTCCTGAAAATGAAAATTTCTTGAAAAGATTTTGAAAATAAAATTTCCAAAAGTGGAAAAAATTATGAACTAAACAAATATTAAAAGGAGGACTTGCATATGGATTTGTGCCAAAAGAGGGAAATGTAGAAGTGTTCAATTTAAATTTTCAAAATAGGACCTGCCTAAGAATTCGTGCCAAAACTGTCTATAGCTGGAGGACTTTCTAGAAGACACGTGAATCTGATCTTACTGGAGATCGTGGGCCGACATGGATAATATTTGTGCATTTAATGCAAATCCTATCCTATTTTGAAATTCTCCTGGCCGACCTGTTTTGGGGCCCTTTGTTATTGTAAAATCTAATTGGGCTGACATGTTTGGGGTTTTCTATAAATGGTGTTTGTGCCTCATTTTTAAGGGAGAGAGAGATTAGAAGAAGATTTGATAGAGCGAATTTAGCAGTAAAGTAGAGGTAGAAGCTAGTCAATTTCTGAGCAAGTGATGTAACAGAACATTGGAATTGTTGCTAGAGTTTGGTGATTCAATACAATTGAAGGCATTGTGATTTTCTGGTGATCTCTTTTGTGTTGACTTATCATGCATGGTTCTTATGATTCTATTTTTAAAATTGCTCATGGTTATTAGATTTAGATTTAGATCTGATTCAATGATGTTCATGATTTGATGTTTGAAGTGTTTGCAGCAATCCCTAGTCTATGCTTTTTGTAGCTAGCTGATTGTTAGTTGCTTTGTAAAGTTAGCCTGGACCTTTATATTCATTGTGCTTGGTTCTATTATGGAGATTTATTCATTTCAACTGCAATTGGGTTGTCTTGGGTGAATGTTCATGATCTGAAAATCTTTAAAACCTTAGAAGATTGCACTGTTTCTGTAAGATTGGAGGTTAATCTTGGTTAAGCAGAGATTGGTTTCGTTGGGATTGGTCCATTTCAAGTGTTTATCATTTGCATTGTTGGTCTTAGAAATAGTTTAAATTTAGAAATCTCTCTAAACCCTTATCTCTTTTGCTATTTATTTTGAATCTGGGTTAGTTTTAGGATTGAAAGCATCACCATATTGTTGCATCTGATAAAAATTCACTTCCAGCATTGTTCATTTGTAAGGCCCCTTGTGATTACCAACATTTTCACATATTATCTAAGTTGTTTATGCATTGTCAAGACCTGACACCCGAGAGACCTTGGGGTGATTTTCAGCAATTTATTGTTGAAGATTATCTTTCAAGAGAGATAGAATATCATTTTATGTCTGAGTTGTTGCTGTGCAGAAAACACCATCAACAGGACCCATTCACCAAGGGTGGCGAATGAGTCCCTTTTCAGGAAAAATTCAATTTTGAGCAGGAATTTAATCAATTCAATTCAATTTTTCGGTGGATGTCAGCCTCTTAGGTCTAGATAATGGGAAAATTAGGTGTTGTTGCCTATAAATACACATTTTTTGTCATTTTTCACATCTCTTAGCCATTTTTACAAAGTGAAATCAAAATTCAAGTATCAAGAGTCTTTCACAATAAGTTCCATTATCATTTTCTATAGCAAAGTTGAAGCTTTAGGGCAGCAAACTAGGGATTTTGTAGGTCTTCAATCTCACTTCTTGTTCAGGATTGAACATTTTAAAGAGTTGATGATAGATGCCTATGGTGAATCATGGAGAAATCTAGGTTGAGGAGATGTAACTAGCCATCAAATCACACCTTAAGACTTGTTTTCAAAGTGATTCCATCTTCCATTCTCTCTCTATCTTCATATTAAGGTTTTCATTACATTTGCATGTCATTTAGATTCATTTGATATGTTGTAGGGTTTCTAGGATTGAAATCTTGCATCATCCAAATCACATTTGCACATCTTATTCTAACACAATAGAATAGGGTTTTGTCATACTTCTGATTTTCCTAGTCTTTTACACACTTAACGCTAGGGTTTTATGCATATTTTATCCATTCAAGGTTTGATTACCCAATTATGGGTTGGACCAAGGAGAACCACCCATTAGACAACAAATTTTAAGATCCAAATTTAGGTTTCCATCAAGAAATTTTGTGAAGGTGATAAGGTACAAATATGATATTTGAATTTACAAAAATCTAGAAAAGGACTAATTCGCCATGGATGGCGAATGAGTCCCACTAGAGGTGTCTATCAAAGTTAAGTTCAGATTCCAATACCCATTTAGTAGAAATCAGTTTCTGGGCAGAAAACCTTGACCTGGGACTTATTCATCTAGGGTGGCGAATGAGTCCCAGTTAGTCAAAAAATCATCTTTTCCATATTTTTAGAGTGGTTTCCAGTCTTCAACAGTCTTACAGGGTACACATTCTAAATTACAACCTTCTGTTTAGTTCCATTTGCATTTTTGTCCATCTTTTTTTAGGTCTTTTGCAAGCATCACTATTTTTTCAAACATTGCACATTTCATTAGTTTTTCATTCATAATCAATCAATTTTATCAATTAGCTTCATTTAGGTCATTGTAGTTAGTCATAATTTCATCATACACACCTTAGTTTGAGTGAACCATCACAATTTTTGGGTTCTATCTCTCTCCTTTTAGGTGAAAACACTAAGAGTGCAATAGAAGTACATAGAGACACTAATTTTTTTTGTTCCCATCCATACCTACCTATACCACTCCTCAAGTTACAACAACCATACAACAAGTTAGTCATGTGACTCCTTCTTTCGCTATTCAGACTAGCATTCCTAGTTATTTTGTGGCATCGAATGTTCCATCCTCCACTACCTTCACCTCCTTTAGTGTCCCCTTCACTTCTCCTAACATCACATATACTCCATTTCCATTCTCTCTTCCACCTCATACCACTTACACTGACCCTCTCATTACACAACTCTACCAAACTGTTTCTTCCATGCAATAAAAATTATCCACCATTAACCAAAATCAAACCACACCACCCACATACTATGTCTTTAGTAGCCCATTATCTTTAGAGATCTTAAGAACCTCGATGCCACAAGAAATTGATATTCCTAGGTTTGAGAAATACAAAGGAAAAGGAGACCCTACTAATCATGTCAATGCTTATATAGCCTTGTGCAGTGATTTTTTCCTTGATGATAAACTATTAGCCAAATTATTTCCTAGGACCTTAAAGAACATTGCCTTGGAGTGGTTTTCAAACTTACCCAATCATTCAATTTGATCATTTAATGAGCTTGTTGATGCCTTTATAATTCATTTCCAAATCCATATGACTCCCAAAAATACAATGGTTGATTTAATGAGGTGTAAACAAAATGTGAATGAAATAGTCACTAATTTCATTTCACACTATCAGTCATTGTATGCTCAAGTAGATGTCAAGGTTCCTAATTCACATCTCCAAAAGATTATTGAAAACTTGCAAACTCAAATTTATGATAAGTTGAACAAGATGAAATTTCCTTCTTTCATACATTTGTGCACATCCCTTTGTGAATACCACAATTTGATTACTAGTCGTGATTCAAAACCCACTTCTACCCGAGCTAAGAAGTTTGAACAAAGCAACCAAAACAATGCACAAAACTTTAGAAAACCAAATAGAGCATTTTTACAGTTCAATCCCCCTCCTGTGCAACCAACTCAACCCATTCCTAATGAAGTGGTCATTGTTAAAGCAATTGTTCCCTTTACCTATGGGGACTAGAAGAGACAATCTACCCCCTTACCTGATACCCTCCATAACACAATGAATCAACTACTACAACAATAGATGATCACTTTTCCTATAGTCAATCCCCTTGACCCAACCAAACCTTTACCCCCTACCTTTAAACTAGATTCTTATTGTCATTTTTATCACTAAAATGGACATGACATAGAACAATAGAAACCTCTCAAACATGTAGTACAAGACCTCATCGATTCTGGTTGTCTAACCATTGTGGGTGTCAATGATCAAGGCAATAAGTCAGTTGCTCCCCCCAATCAAAATTTGAAAATCTTTACCAATCCCATGCCTAAACACAATGTTTCATTTGTCAAAGCTAGTGAACCTTCAAAAAATGATGTGATGAATGCCGATACAACTAATGAACAACATGATATTATTCCAAATATTACATATAGTAATCCTATTAATGAAATGGTAGGAACAATATATGCTATCCCTTGTAAGGGCCACACAAAATAATCTCTTGATATTACTTTTCCTTCTCATGATATACTTTAGAACCTTCTTGATGGCCCTCTTTACATAGTCGACTACATCTATGATAAGCCCACCAATGGGATATTAAAATATCTCACTTGTGCTGAGAATGTGATCATGGAAGATTTTTTGGTATTACATGATCTTTATCTAGATGATTATGACAAACCAACATCATTGCTTAAAACACATAATGGTTTTGTGTGCCCTACAATCAGATCAATCATAATCCCATTACAGATAGGACCTAAAACATTACATGTAACATTCTCTATCATTCCATAATCGAATTAGTTTTGCTTGCAGCTAGGTCATTCTTGGCTTTGCTCAATGAAAGTTGTCCCTTCAATAATTCACAAATGTTTGAAGTTTCTGCTTTCCAATGACATATTTATTGTACACCATAGTGGCTTTAATCTATTGTCTTCTAAAGTTAATTTTTTCTTAGAAGCCTTCTGTGCTGAAGGTATGGAACCCATCACCCCTCACAAAGACTTCTTTTTCATTGCCTATCAAAAGTTCAAAGCTAAACGAATAGCTGAATTGTCTCTTTGCCACATATCCCCATCCACTTCTTCCATTCCTATCTTAGATAAGATAATGCTTCAGCTTGAATATGAGCTTGAACAAATAACACCACCCCATGAGAAACCAACAATAAACATTTCACCTTCATTGTATAAACACCCAAGAGATAATGAAACCAACTCTGTCATGCCTCCTCACATTAAACAAGTTTATAAATCCAAAGAGAAAGTGATTGACCCACCTCCTTTGGTTCCTTCCATTCCTCCTCCTCAGGAAGAAAAGGAGCCTATGGTGGATCAACCCACTCTTACACCTCATAAAATTCAAAATAGAATTAAAAGAAACCATGGTGCTAGAGAGCGTAGGTGTCCTTGTTGCATCCTTGCTCATTAGTTACAAATAGAAGAAAACAAATAAAATCAACCTCCACCTTTGACAGAATCAATACATAAACACCCTCCTCCTAACCCACCACAAGAAAGTACGTAACAGCAATCACAACAAAACAATCTGATACAACAACCACAACTCCTCATACATCCTTCATTGGAGATTACCATTCATCCTCCAGACGTGATTAATATGGATGATGATGATGAGGAGGAGGAGATCTCTAAAATAGATGAAGAGGTGTATAATGATTTGAATTCTTTATTTTCCTCTTCCATGAGCTTAAATGATAAATATCCTTCACCAAGTGAGGAACCTGGTACTTCCCCTAGTTTGCCACTTGCAATTCTTCCTTTGGCTAGTCAACCACCCTCTCAATACACTAAACATGATTGGGAGGTAGATGACCTATTAGATGGTTGACTTAAATTTTCCTTACTAGAATTTTTACATTTTCCTTTTTGTTTTATTGTATGAGTTTATCGTGTTCCCCCATAATGTGTCTTTTATGTTCTATCTCTTTGTGAACTTCATCTATTTGAACCTTCATTCTTCTATGTGTTGTCCATCTCTTTTTCCTTTCGTTTTTGTTTTGTGTTTTCCTTTTAGGGATGATGAAAAGCGTGGAGACACCCTATGTCTCTTCCATGTTGACCCAAATGGTCCCTTTTCCATTTTACTTTGTCTTATTCTTTTATTTTCCTTAATGGGATGATGCAAGGCATTGAGACCAAAATGTCTCCTTCATGTTGACTGAAAAGCTTTTCCTTTTCTTTTGCCTTTCATTTTCTTTTCACTTTTGTTTTTCCTTTCGAGGATGATGTAAAGCATTGAGACCACAATGTATCTTCCATGTTGACCCAAAATGAACTTTCTTTTTCTTTGTTTTCATTCTCATTGTGTCATTCTTCCAATTCTATATATTCGGGGAATAATGATAGTTTCGAGCTCTTTAATTAAACACATTTCAGAAATGAACATACTGACCCCAAATCCATGGATCCCTTATGTTTTTTGTGTTCTTTTTGGGGGAAACCCCTCTTTCTTTTGTTCCTTTTCTTTCACATGAAGCAACCTTACCTGAAAATGTATGACCAGCATAAGGGCTTTCCAAGTTGGCTCTCATGTCTTGTTTCTTTTTGCATTTTTCCTCGCTACTTTAAAGTAATTGATCACAGAACGGTGTGTACAAATTCCTTTAAAGTGGGGCCATATATTGGCATTATTCATTTGAATTTTTCTTTTTCCTGATTCTTAGTGTAGCCTTGTCATTTTATACGATGTGTTTGTCACTTTGCGGATGACATTGGGTATGATGTCCTTCATAAGCGTGATCTATCTTAGCATATTGCATTCCTCTTGGTAGCTTGATGTGATGCACTACATCCCCTAAGTTGTGAATATTCTATTCTTTGATTGGTCCTCTATTGAAGACATTAGACATAATGTTCCCTAAGTGATAGACTTCACATGAACTTAAAAAGACTCATTCAAACATTTCTTTTGCATTTTACATTTTTGTATTCACATGGCCACCTTGCATAGCACAACTTCCATGCCTATGGTGCATCCTATTTTTTCATGAGTTCTAAACATATGTAGCTTTTCCTATCTCATGAACCACAAACCAACATTTTTCTTTGTTGCACCTTATTAAAGTTATCAAGAGGTATAAATTTTGTATGATTGAGTAGGAATCCCATTCCGCAACATGAATTTCCCCATAGCTACCTATGTGTTTGTGAGTACATACCACCCAAGAGTATGTTTCTCACCTTCTAGGATTTCTCACCCAACAAATAACCATAAGTTTTGTTGCCCTAGAGTGATTATGTATTTTTATTTTTTGGACAAACACCCTATATTTAATTCACAACTAGCTAGACAAATGATCAAAGCTTGATCTTCCTTTTCCTTTTTCTCTTCTTCTCTTTCTCTTTCATATGTGTGTTACTTTGTTATTATGTTTAGTTTTCAATGGGATCTTCATCCTGGGGGCTTGATCATCCCTCTTGATCATTTTTATTCCATCTTTCTAGCATAAGTGCATTTGGATGCCTCTCAATATACATGATTAATTTAGTGTGAGTTTGAAGAATTTCATCCTCTCACTAAAGTGGGGGCTAAATGTACCATATAAAAATGGATCATTGACAATTTCATGGTTATTTCTTGTGATACTTGACCTATTTTTCTTTCATTTAATGTTGCAATGTAGCTTATACATTCACATTAGGTATTGAATATTCAAATTATTAAGAATTTATGATGTCTTGTGAAGGTGTTGTGAAGTGTTGTAACACATTTCTACATTTTTCTAGACTCTTGTTATTATAATTCATCTAAATATTCCCTTTTTATCCTTTATCAAGTCCTATTTTAAGTGTTGTAAAGTCTTGTAACAATATTTTACACTTTTCTAGGCTTATCATCACTATTTACACCTTTCTTATGCTTTATTTGGCCACTTTATGCACTTATAGGCCTTACTTAAGTTTATTTTTGGATACAAACCTGAAAAACAACATTAAATGTAACTTAATTCCCGACACCCACTTGCAAGCCTAGAGTGGGACACATTCGCCATGGGTGGTGAATGAGTCCCTCTTGGTACAAAATTCAAAATAAATTAAAAATTATTTTTGGTTTTTATTCATTAAGATCTTATGTCAGCCTATGATGTTGTATTCTTGGGTTGTTAGGGAATAATTATGTATAAATATGTGTTTTTCCATCCATTTTAACCACTATTCCTCTCATTTACTAATTCAACATCAATTATCACTCTTGCATTCAAAGCATCATTACATCATTTGATCAAGCAATTACCAAGCATCTTGGAGCAACCATTAAAATATCTTCAGAGTTCACCAATAAGGCTTTGGTGAGTTTAGGACACTTGCATGTTATTTATTAATCACTCCTTTCTTGTTTTCATTTCATTTCTTTAACAAGGGTTTGATTACCAAAGTGGGATTTGACCAAGGAAAATCCCTATACTCTAACCCTTAACCATTTTTTTGCTCTTTGCATGTGTGTTTGTAGGTCTTGTAGGAATATTTTTCAAAGAAATAAGTGTTGGAAAGTGGTCAAAAAGTCATCAAAGTGATTCAAATCAACTAAACCCTAATTTAAGCTTGGAGACAACATTTAACCCATTTTCTATAGATTTGTCTCTGTGAACTTGATAAGAAAGTAAATGCAGATTTGGACTACAAAGTTGACCCTTGAATTTGTAGAATTTTGGAGGAGTATTGATTTTCCATTAGTGGAAAATGAGTCCCATTTTTAGGCTGGAAAATTTGATTTCATCATAATTCAGTTCCCGACAACTGAAAACCAGTTTCAGGTCATCTCACTAGTAGCAGGACTAATTCGCCATCAATGGCGATTGAGTCTCACTGATCATCAACAATGATTTTTTCAGATTCTAGAATCTTACAATATCAAAATTTCATCTCCAAGTGCACTCTTTTCAATCTCATTCAACTCTTTTTGCATTTGTTAAGGTTTCTAATTCATTTCTGCATATCACATTGTGTTTTCAAACATTCCATACTTCATTGGTTTTGCATCCATAATTAGAAAATTTTATCAAGTAGCTACATCTAAATCATTGTATTTAGTCATAATTGCATCATACATACCTCAGTTTGAGTGAACCACCACATTTTTTGGGGTCTATCTCTTTCCCTTTAGGTGAAAAACCGTAAGAGTGCAAGACAGTACATAGAGCAAGAAAAATTGTTAGTTCACATTGGAAATAACTAATAGGGGATAGTTTGTTTTCCAACATGGGACAACATGTTTTCCAATAGTGAACAAAAAAATGCTCACATTATTTACAATGTTGGAAAACACACTCTCGACTATGTAGGAAGAATGCTCACATTGTTTTTAGTGTTGGAAAACACATTGTCCCCTATGTAGGAAAAGTGGACAGGGAAAATAATTAGAATGTAATCTATGTCTAGAAATAACTAACATGGGACAATGTGTTTTCCAACATTGGAAATAAATAACAAGGGACAATGTATTTTCCATGATTAGAAATATGATTGGAGCAAAAAAATGATCATTATTTATAGTGTTGGAAAACACATTGTCCCTTATGTAGGAAAAGTGGATAGGGGACATCATTAGAATGTAATATTTCTAGAAATAACTAACAAGGGATAGTGTGTTTTCCAACATTAGAAATAACTAATAGGGTATAGTGTGTTTTCCACTTTCCAACATTGGAAATAACTAACAGGGGACAATGTGTTTTCCAACATTGGAAATAACTAATAGGGGACATTGTGTTTTTTACTTTCTTGATATGATTGGATCAAAAAATGCTCACATTGTTTGTAGTGTTGGAAAACACACTGTCCCCTGTGTAGGAAAAGTGGATAGGGGACACCATTAGAATTTAATATGTCTAGAAATAACTAACAAGGGACAGTGTCTTTTCCAACATTGGAAAGATCTAACAGGACACAGTGTGTTTTCCAATAGGGAGCAGTGTGTTTTCCAGCATTGGAAAAATCTAACAGGGGACAATTTGTTTTCAAATAGTGGATAAAAAAATTCTCACATTATTTGCAGTGTTGGAAAACACACTATCCCTTGCCAATTATTTCCTTATGAATTTACTGTGTTGGAAAACACACTATCCCTTTTCAGTTATGTAATGAAGTCCACCCTCAAATTTTAGAACAACTCTTTGATATGATTGGAACAAAAAAATGCTCACGTTGTTTGTAGTGTTGGAAAACACAATGTCCCATGTGTAGGAAAAATGGACAAGAGACATCATTAGAATGTAAGATGTCTAGAAATAAGTAACATGGGACAATGTTTTTTCCAACATTGGAAATAACTAACAGGGGATAGTGTGTCATCAATATTCACTAATGATGTACCCCTTGTTCATATGATGATGACATTAATTTGGTAGATGAACCCAAAAAATTTGTGGCACATGTTTTGTCAATAATACAAATGTTATTGCCTACCTGTTACATAGACTTTGTGTTAAAGTGTACACATCTTATTAATACTTTAGGTGATTTATAACCATCTAGCTATGTTTTGAGTGCATATTTTTATATTTTGAGGATGATGCATAAAAGTAAAATTAACTCTATCTTGTGAATCAAACATTTTAGAATTTCAATTTCTTCGTAATACTTTGGATACTAGTGCATGGCATTGAGACTATCTCTATTTTTTCACCCATTGTTTCATATTATTTTAGATTCTGATATAGAACATAAAGTAGATTGGGAAAAAAACATTTGATCTATTGTTTAAGAGGATAAAATTTTGTACACAAAAAGTTTATCTATTGATAACATCAACTTTACATAGATTAGATGTAAAAATCTATGCTATATGGAAGGTTTGTCATCCCCAAAGATTTTATACAATTCAAGACCATAGAAATGAGGAAGATGATCCTCTAATAGGAAGACAAAAACCCTAAATGATAGTGATCCATTCTCTATAATGAGTTATTTTATGTATCTACAACAGTTTCAATAGCAACAACTGTTGAGTGCTCAACATTTTCAGAGTGCTCATTTTCCTCTCAAATCTTAGGCAAGGATTTCTTTTTATTGTGAATGTTTTCAAGTGAAGTATGCTCCCTCTATCCAAATTGGTGTGCCAACCTATTGATACATCCAAAATCCACATCAAATTTATAGAGATGAATAAAAGAAAACAATTATTATTTTTTAATAATTTATCAAGTTCTTGTCAAAGAATGTTACCAAAATAGTATGCAAGCCCACATGTTTTTTTGTTGTTATATTTCTAGGACTATCATCAAAGAAAATTTTTAATGTAAAACAAACTTAATAAAATTGGATCTTGTTTAAGGTTCTCATATGATAATCTTCCATGGAAAATATTGAAAAAATAATTAATTAAAATTAGTAGTTTAAAGAAAAAAAGAAACAAAAAGTTTGAGCTAAAATTGTACAAAATAAATTTGAAAATTCATCATCAAAAACAAGTAGATATAACATTTATATACTTGTGATAATCATCATAATCATAGTCATAGCCCATTGCCTGTATAGACCCACAAAAAAAATAAGTAAATAAGAAATCCCCACAAAATTTGAGTCATAAATTAATGTTCATTTCTACTCTTAAGAACTGAGAAAATCCATATTTTCCATTTCATAAAAAATTATAGCGTACTATGATCCAATTACACCCAATTAATTGGATCATCTGAGCTATTTTCTAAATTTACAACAAAAATTCACCACAATTTCCCCTCAACCAACTGTCAATTTAAGCACTAAGAAACTAATTTAAATTTTAAATTATCTAATTCATCTATGACCCCAATCTTAAAATTTCCTTATTCTTACATTCAAAAGAAACTCAAATGTATAGAAAAATTCCATAAAAAAGAGGGAAAATGCAAACTAACCTTGAGTCCAACCATGGCTGTCCCATAATTTTTATACAGTTCTCCACAAAAATCTATGAATTTCTTGACATCCACTCCAAATCTTTGAACCACATAATTTTTTATACCCACAATTTAGGCCTTAAAACACCACTGAAAACAAAAATGACATAAAATAGAAATGATAAAACCATCATAAAATCTAAACATAAAAATCATTGCACAAATCTCATACAAGCAGCTACCATTGAATTTTTCAGCCATAAAAGTACCTCAAATATTCTTGGTACATGCTAGTGTAAGCCTTGAGCTTAAGGGTTACAATATGTCATCAAGATCTGAAAAAAACACCAATCAAATTAGAAATTAGCTTGAAAAATAACATGGGTAAACAAGACACAATATCAAAGTGGGTATAAAATTTCCAAAACATAGATTGGATCTTAGTTATATCCATCCAAAATAAAGCATTTATAATGAGACCTCTATCACACATCTATCATCGAGCTCCATTGTTCAAATACAAAACAAAAAGTATAGATAATAAATCACTCATAAATCAAATAAAACCTATAACTACTAGACCAAATAAACCTATTTCACTTCCTCTGCAATATAAAAATTCAAATATAATCTTCTCTTAACATTATCATTGCTAGAGTGGTTACCATAACAACATTGGATCCACCTCCTCACGCCTACTATATTCAATTTTTTTGTGATGGGGAATACAAATGTGAGGGGATACAAGCTTGTCATTGGTAAAGCACATTCTCAAGAGCTCTGCTTGCATGACTGCCAACAGGGATTCCAGGTCTGCAATGTTCATCAAAACCCTTTACCCAATTCATTGCACGATGAAACTCATGAATCGACAGCTCCCATTTAGAGAATAATTTTTCTATGGCAGTGACCACAAAATCTACCCGTGAAACACAAAAACACAATAGAGAACAAGTTGCATTAAATGAAAAATTATCCTCTTCATTTTGATCTTATCCCAAATTGCTGAAAAAAAAATTAGTGCACCATGTGAGCTTAGTGTACATAAAGTCTACAATGATGTACAAAAAAAATAAGCTTTCTCCAAAATAGCTTTAAACAAGTTCAATCAATAATTGGAGAGAAATATACATATGAACAAAAATTCAAAGCACAAGTTTTTTCATGAAGATTCAAATCCACTTGAGAAGAGCCCTTTATTTTTTAGTGCAAGTGGAGACTCTTAGTTAAGTCCATGCAAAAGAGCAACAACTACCTTTCCATGGGTAGGACACCCTCTGTCTCTCCTTTGCCACCAAAAATTGAGTTTTTCCACCCTTAGTGAAGGGTATTTGAGCTTCCCCTCTTAGAATGGTTGCTAACATGTCACCCAACTCCTCTTCTTCCTACTTATACTCTTCAACATCTACTGACCCAAATAATGCATATAAATTCTTGACATCCATCCTCTTCACAACCTATGTAGAGTTAGACTGAGAAAATCACTCGCCTCTCAAATTTTATTTTCAATAACTTACAAGACTTCATATCATATTAGGAGTAACTCACATGCCTAATATATTATCACAGAAACTCACCTCTCAGTTATTGCAGTCACTATCTTCAAGTTACAATTTGCAACCACACTTGTGAAATGTAGAATATAATATAGCCACGGCATTGTGTTTGTCCCTATAATCCTTGATCATGACATTGTGATTCAATAAATATAGCATATTCCTAGCTGGTTGCATCAAAAATGTGTTTTTGGAATACATCCAGTGGATATAGAGGTTAATTCAAATTTCAAGTCTTTCAGTCAATGCATTTGTCCATCAGTCAAGTCTTTCCATCAATGCATTTGTCTTTCTATTTTTTCTTTCTAGCGGTGTTGTTTTGTCCAACACTAATATGAGGGATGGGATGTCATGTCATAATGTTGCATACATAGGTTCTCTTTTGTCTAGTAGCTAGTTTTCTCCAATAAAATAATATAAATATAAATATAGTAAATAATATAATATAATATAAATATATATTAATACTATTTGTATACACCTAAAATTGGTCAAGACATTTAATTAATTAAATACTACTTATTTAATTAATATTCCATCTACGTATAAATAAATTCTCAATTTATTTATATACTTCATATCCTTAAATTCTTCAAATCTAAAATCATATTCTTCTAATTTAATTAAATAAATGAATTTCTAAAGTTTTTTTATTTAATTAATTTTCACTAATCTCAAATTAGGAATTCAAGAAAATGTCTACAAATTTTCATGCCACGTCACCAAGGTCATGTGAAATTAAATAATTCTAATTTTTAATTAGAATTATCTTCAAACACATGGAATATTCCTCACACACTTCTTCAACAAACTTTCAAACACATGGTCTTTTTCTCACACACTTTATTCCTCCATCCACTTGGCATGTTGTCATTGGTCAAGAGATTCCTCCATCCATTTGGCATGTTTTCTTTGGTCAAGGGAACATTCTTCTTCATTTTCTCCATCTCCACCATTCATCTCTCTTGTTTGAATCTAGACTGTCAATCGCTGCCACATCACAAGATGCTTGGAAAAGCCTATAAATACAACCCTTTGCCATTGTATTTGACATCCACAGTTGAGTAGAGTTATCATGCAGAAATATCGTTTGAGAATTGGAGCATTTTGGAGTCTTATAGTTGCATTTCATATCATGTAGTTACATCTTAGAATCACACTTTGCTTTATAGTTGCATTTAATACCATACTTTGCTTTGTAGTTGTATTTTAGATTAGTATATTCATAGTTAGCATTTGAGCATAAGTAGAATCATCTTCGTAACATTTACATTGTATAATTTAACCACATTATCCATTCATCATAATATCCATTATCATAGCATTCATAAAATTAGTTTCATGTAGGAACTTAATTGGCTTGCATGTTGAATATTATCTCATTTCTCAAGTTTTCATTTTAACAACCATAGTGCACATTAAAATCTGAGAGCCAAATGGTTTAATAAATCCTTGGGAATAGAGGACAATGAAACATTCTTAAAGATTTGTTTGACTACAAAATATAGTAGTTTATTTGATTCAAATCTTTGATATAATCCATTTCATTGGTGCTTGTGTTGATTTACCAACTCTCCCACATTTCACACACACATAAAATGGCACCCACCATGGGGAAATACCCGATTTCTAAAAAATTTCTAGAAAATTTCTTGCAAATAGGCTAGATGTGACGTTTTAGCATAATCGTTAGTTCTTTCAGTGCATATGACAAATCTTTCAGTGCATACGACTTCTGTTTCAGTGCATGCGAGGAATCCTTTAGCTCATTTGGGGTTTGTTTCAATGCATACGACATTTCTTTCGACGCATCCAACAAATATTTTAGCTCATACAAGGAGTGTTTTAGTGCATTCTATCTTTTCTTTAGCTAATTTAGTATCTGTTTTAGAGCATTGGGTTGTTCTTTTAGCACATAAAGTAGTTTTTTTAGTGCATTGGGTAGTTCTTGTAGTACATTGATTTTTTAACGCATGTGATGACTATTTTAGCACATTTGGTTAAATTTAAAAAAATTTAAAATATGAGAACTAATTCGTGTTTTCTGCTTGTAGGTACTTTTATACTTTGGTCAAATACAAATTTATCAAACTACTGATTATTTATGGAAGGGATGGATTTATTTAAATGCTTTATTCTGCTTAAGATAGGTATGTAGCTTAATTAGAAAGGATAAAGAGCACCATGTCTTTCATGCTTGATGAATGGTAGGCATATGCTCTCCCCTTAACTAGGTGACCAAAAATCCAAACCCATTCACTTTTGTTTTATCCTTAGAGGCTCTGCCTGTGGGAAAAAGTAATCACCCAAGGGAATGACCCAATCAGTAACACGCTAAATCCAAGCGACTTCCAACCGGCATATAAATGTGGGTGCTTGGGGAAAGTTCAAGTATCACGAGGATTGTTCTGACAAGAAGGGAAACAATGGTCTCTTGTCACATGGATGATCCCCCATGAACAAAATACCTATACTAGAACCCTTTGTTATAGCAAGTCCAAAATCCTTATTCTATTTGTTGGTGCAAGAATGGTAATTCTAAAGCTCTCCCACATTCTTGCAGCTTTTAGTATAGATGAGAAATATGCCATGGGAGATTCATGGGTATTGATGCTTGGCTGCCCCGTAGAAGTGAGTGTTGTGGAGGGGAGCTAGTGGGTTCAAGCATCTAATAATCAGCTATAAGTAAGCACAGCTAGAGTAAAATCCAAGTGGGAATCCAATAAATATTGTCTTAAACAACCTTAAGTTGTACATGCTTGATGTGTCTTTACCAATGTGTTTTTAAACAAATTCCAAACAAAACATCATACATTGGAAGTGAAAACCTTCATTCATAAAAAAATCCTTTGGAACAACTTGGAAAATTAGAAAATTAAACACAAACTTACAAGAAACTGCATCATTTCTCAGTTTAGCACATCAGTTGCATTTTCCAGCGCATCTGTGCAATCATGTAGCACATACAACTTCAGTTATAATGCATCTATGTAATTTTCCAGCATATTCATCCTCTATTTCAATGCATCTAGCCAATCTTGTAGTGCATCTATGCATTTTTTCCAACGTATTTACCCTCTATTATAGCGCATTTGTGCATTTTTCTAGCGCATTTACCCTCTGTTCTAGCACATTAAGGAAATTTTATAGCACATCTATACAATTTTCTAGCATATCCGTCTTCTTTTTGAGTGCATATATCAAATATTTTAGTGCATATGAGCTATGTTTTAGTGCATCCATTAAATGCAAAACCTGAGATTTACACTTGTCCCTTGTTTCATAGTTTGAACAAAAATTTAGAATCTTCTTCAAATCTAGAATCATTCCTTAGGTACCATAGAGTCTAAAATTGTTAAAATTGACCTCTACAAGTGGAATTCTCCAACCTAAACCAAGATCTAACATCTCAAAGTTCCAAAATCATCAAACTTATCACACTTTTGATTATTAAGCCTAGTTTCATCATCTAGATTTACCATCTTTTCATCAGAAAATGAAGCTATATAGTCAAATCAAACTTAGTATTATTATAATTTTTCATTCTATTTGACTTAGTTTTAATCCTTGGTACTCTTCAAAACTTAGATCAAAGTTTAGTCAAAACTATAACACTTGTATGCTCGTTCAAACAAGGTTACAAAAAAAACACTCAAGGAAAAAGGACTTGAAAATCAAAAAATTAAAGATCCAAACCTTGGAACTCCAACCATTGAAATTCTAATCATTAAAACTCCAATCATTGATACTCAAAACATCAAAACTCAAAACAGTGAAATGCAAACACCATGGCGGAAGCTGAAGAGAATCCTTTCCATGGAATCCACAACAATGAACGGAAAGAAATAACTAAAGAAGAAATTCAACATGCTAAACAAGATCCCAACTTCCACAAATTCTTAGAAAATATTTTTGGAAGAAATGGGGAAAATTACCTCCTTATGCTAGCTAAACAAGGTATCAAATTACCCGAGGACTTTGATGTCAATCAATTAAGAGCACACAACCTGAAAAAGAAATAGAACAAGTCATTTCCCTAACTCATCAAATGAAGAACCTTCAACAACAACTTCTTGACATGCAAAGGGGACCATCAAAACGATATTTGATCAAAGATATTTGTCCATATCTTTTTAATCAAGATATCCATATAATCCCTTTTCCCAAACATTGTGAATTCCCGAAATATGACAAATACAATGGGAAAACAGATCCAATTGATCATGTGAGGGAATTTAGAACCATGAGTCTTGAATTTTCTCATGAAGAAACTTATTTGATGAGGTTATTCCCAAGAAGTCTAGGTGGACAATGCCTTGAATGGTTTTCAAAACTTGCACAACCCATCAAAACCTTTGAAGAATTGGTCAACAAATTCATCACCCAGTATTCTTATAGCATTCAACATGACATAAAAATGAAGGACCTTTGCAACTTGAAATAGAGAAAGGGTGAATCATTCCTTGTTTTTTTATAAAAATGGAGAAGGTTGTTCGCAAAATGTTCTTGTCATGTACCTGAAAAAGTGAAGATGGAAATATTTATCAATAACCTAAATGATGAGATGAGCTATAGGTTGGAATTGCAATGTCCACCCACATTCAAAAAATTTATTGAAATGGAATTAAAATCGAAGAAGCTTTGGTCAAAATAGGATTCATAAAACTATACAATGGCAACAACACATGAAACTCCTCAAACAATTACAGTAATAATGAAAAACCAAAGTTTTTGCAATGAAACAAGAACGTGGGTAACAATGATGGTACAACTAAAAACCAAAATACAAAACCCATATTCAAATTGATAGCAACAACCACCAAAACTAATTAGAACAATAATCCACCCAACAACCAAAACAACAACCAAAATGTCAACCAAAGAAACAATCAAGGTAATGCTAGATCAAAATACCATCATATCGAACATCCTCAAATCGAAAAAGGTTCACACCTTTAGGAAAATCATCATAATCAACATTGAAGGAACTTCTCAAAGCTAAAGTCATAACATTACCAGAGGCAAGAAATTGGGAACCATAAGTTAAGCCTCCATGGTGGAATGATGCTCATTTTTGTGACTTTCATCACAACAAAGGACATAAAACCAATGATTGCATGCAATTGAAGGACTTGATAAAAGACTTAATTGAAAACAAGACAATATTTGTAGAAGGAACCCAATAAACAATGATCATGGGGCATTCAAGAACCCTCTACGCAACTATGAAAAGGGAAGTCGTCTTCTTCAAATACCAAAGGAAAAAACATAAACTATGTCTATGACACCACCATTTCACATATTGAGGCAATTGATGATAAAAACCATGACAAATAAGATCTTATTGCAATTGATGACCCAACAAATAACACCCTTGAACATGAAAAAAACATCATTACAATTGAAAATTAGCATCACAAAATTGCCACTAACTCACATCAACTCAATGACCTTGTGCCCATAAATTTGTTCAACAACATCATTGTAGATGACAATCAAATCAATTTTATCAAAATTAGAGAAGGAAAAAAAATTCACCGATCAATGCAATCACATGAGGACAAGCCAAGGTAACATCGAAAGGAGCTACCCCTTCAACCTCCAAAGAAACTACTACTATCTCTACAACCCAATATAACATATTTGATCAGTTGTAAAAAATTACCACCCAATTATCCATATTAGAACTTCTCAAGATTTCACCCACTCACAAGGAAATCTTGGAATAAGCTCTAGTCATCACCATGGTACTAAACAATCTAGAGGTTTTCAAATTCTAGAATATGGTGGGACATTTGAATGCACCACACTGCTTATCATTTTCTGAACATGATGATGTATCTATCAACCATCCACATAATGTTTCCCTCCATATTGAGGTCTTAATCCACAAAAACTGCATTAAATGTGTTCTAATAGATGGAGGAGTTGGCCTGAATATTTGTACTTTGAAACTTGTTTGTGCACTAGGCTATTCATAAAATGCTATTGATCATAGATGGAAAATCAAAGTAAAAGCATATGATGACAAGGAGAGATCTTCACAAGGGTTGATAGTGCTACCTATTCAAGTGGGACCAGTTGTCAGAGATATAGTATACCAAGTGTTAGACAAAGAGTTAACATACAACATACTCTTGGGAAGACCTTGGATTTATGACATGCAAGTTGTGCCATCAACATATCACTAGTGTTTAAAGTTACCTTTTAATGAGAAGGAAATCACTATTGTAGCTGACTCAAACAACCCCAATATTGTAACACCCTTAAGACTACCCAAGATGCTTTTGTACCACACAATAGGGAAGATCCAACTTAGGGTTCATCCAATCATGGGAAACAACTAAATTCCTTGTCAAAGTGGATTGAGAGAAAGGACCAATCAAAGGATAAGGGTATCGATGATTCCACTCCTTGAAATATAGAAAGTACATCAAATTCTTCATCAAGCCAGCCCTAGATAAAGGATCAATCAAAAGAAAAATGTATGGGTAATTCTACTCCACAAGATTAGGAAATTCAACTTGAGTCCTTATCGAAACAAGTGGCGAAGATCCAATTGAAAGAAAAAGGCATGGGGGAATACTCGTTTGAGCAATCCTTATGTTTATCACAACTTTCCTCTTCTCCTAAATCACATGGGCAGCCATCAACATCAAGACAGTAATCATTACAACCCACCACACTATTTGATGGAACATTTGTAAGAGCAAGAATCTTAGTGGATAAGTTAGATGACAAAGATGTTTTAAACTGGTTAGACAAAGATGAAGAATCATCAAAAGCATCCACCTCAAGTGTCCAAACAGAGCAATATGACAAAGGAAAGACAATGCTAGAAAATATGGGATATGAGGGAAAAGGTTCTATCAGTAAAAGGAAAGAAGGCATCATAGAACCGATACAACCTATCATAATTCAAGCCAAGGATAAAATAGGATTGGGGTATAAAGAAGAATCAAGAGAAGAAACCAGACAAGTTGTTGAAAGAATCCTACAACTACAAGCTAGTGATGATCATGAAACTGATTCAAATGAATATGAGTGTGATTTACTATCTGAAGAGTCTTGTCATGATAAGGAAATTGATGTGGTACAAAATTATATGCCCATACATGAGGAGGGTCAAAGTTCAGGTTATAGACCGCTTGAAATAGGATCACAACATATTGATGACTCTAGCGAAGACGATCAAACTCGGAGTGAAATAGATAAATCAAAGAGTTACCTTATAGACATTGACAGTTGCTATTGGTCAATCCAAAGACATTACCATCGGGACCCTTATGACATCTGACCTTAACCAATCCAATGATCCCTTACCCCTAGTACATCTTGAACTCATAGATTGGGATCAAAATGAGCCATCTGATATCCCCATCTTTTTAAATGATGAGGCCATTGTCAACTTCCTTTGTTTCACCAATGCCGAAACATATTCCACCATTGAACATCATAAGGAAACTTCTAACCAAGAGAGCTTCAAATTCTCCAACTACAAAATGAATAATAAAGGGAATAGATATGATGGTGAAAACCATTCAGTGGCAGTATCAGATCTAGAAAAAGTAAAAATAAAGAGCATATCCAATGGAGAAAACCTCTCTGAGGCACTGAAGGATGGAAGATTTGACACACTCCCCGAACACTTTTAGGAACGATCTAAAGTATTCGTTGAACCCACTCAATCTATCAATATCGACAATGAAGAAACTGTAAAGACTGTCCATCTAGCAGAATCCTTAACAAATCAAGAAAAACCAAACTTAATCAAATTCTTCAAAGAAATACAAGTCAATTTTACTTGGTCATATGCCGACATGCTAGGGATTTATCTAGAACTCATCATGCACCACTTATCACTACTAGTAGGGGTCAAACCAATCAAGAAAAAGTTAAGGAAAATGCATCCGCATATTGCCATATTGGTAAAGGTAGAACTGAAGAAGTTATTGGATGTTAGATTCATTAGACCAATTGAATATGTTGAATGGATATCAAACATTGTGCCTTTTTCAAAACTAGACAAGAGCATTAGGATATGCACAAATTTCAGGGATCATAACAAGGCTTTCCAAAAAGATGACTTTCCCATACCCAACATTGACATCATTGTGGACTTAACAATAGGGCATGGCATGATGTCACTCATGGATGGTTTTTTCCAGCTATATCAAACCAAAATTTCTCTAAAGGATCAAGATAAGACAACCTTCACATGTCTGTGGGGAACCTTTTGTTGGAATGTTTTTCCATTTGTGTTGAAGAATGCACGAGCAACTTATCAATGTGTTATAATGATAATATTTCATGATATGATGCAAACCTTCATGGAAGACTATGTGGATGATCTGTTAGCCGAATCATACACCAGAGAAGGACACCTAGAGATCCTGGATAAAATCTTCACTAGAATGGAAAAGTTCAATGTACAACTGAACCCAAAGAAATGTGTGTTTGGGGTGACTTCAACCAAACACTTAGGATATATAGTTTCAGAAAATGGCATTGAGGTAGATCCTACCAAATTTAAATCCATCATGGAAATGTCACCACCCAAGAACATCAGTCAACTACCATCTCTATAAGGGAGATTCCAATCAATCCGAAGATTTATCTCACAATTGGCAGACAAGACCCATCCTTTCACTCACTTGCTACATAAGAATGTATCTTTTCAATGGGATGAGAAATGTAAAGAGGCTTCAACTAATTAAAACAATAGCTGATGATTCCACCTGTCTTAATACCACCAACAGAAGGAAAGCCACTTTTATTGTATATAGCAATGACTGAGATATCATTGGGAGCCTTGTTAGCATAGGAGGATTCAATAGAAAAAGAAAGGGAAATTTATTATATATCAACAGGGCCTTAAATGGCTATGAGATCAATTGCACCTTCATTGAAAAGGATTTTCTCGTAGTAGTGTTTGCTACCCAACAATTATGACAGTGCATGCTAACTCATACTATCAAGTTAATAGCCAAGATAGATCCACTAAAATACCTTCTTAGCAAAGCTAATCTAACTAGAAGACTAGCTAAGTGGGTCATGATGCTGAGTGAATTTGACATCCAATATGTTGACAGGAAGGAACTCAAAGGACAAGCAATTACAAACTAGTTATTTGAAGCACCATTATAGGACAATCATCCAATGAACATTGAATTTCTAGATGTTGATTTCCTAATGGTATCAACACAACATGCATCAGGTTCTAGAATATTGTTTATATCACCACAAGGACATACCATTCCCAAATCCTATAGACTGATGTTTCCTTGTACCAACAACATAGCCGAATATGAAGCATTGATCATTGGAATCAAAGTAGGAGTCGAGTGGAAGATCACATAGGTACATGTCTTTGGGGATTCACAATTGGTCATTAATCAGGTAAATGATGATTATCAAACAAAGGATGACAAACTAATTCCTTATAAAAGAATGCTTGATGACTTCACAAATTACTTTGTGGAAATTAGATTTGACAAAATTCCTAGAAGTGACAACAAAGTTGTTGATGCCATGGCGACCATTGCTTCTCTCTTACAGATTCCTGAGAAATGAGCCCATTATGAGTTCATGGTGGAACAACTATTCAACCCATCCTATGGCAACAGAGAATCCCAAGTCATCTACCATCTAGCCAAGGTTGACACTTCCATCTAAGAGAAAATTTATAATTACCTAAAAGACAATACCCTCCCACCTGACCTATCCCAAAAATAGAAACGAAACTTCATTCACCAAGCTGCTTGACATACCCTTATCATGGATTTTCTTTATTGATGAGGTCTTGACAAGACTCTCCTCTGATGTCTGGAATGTGACGAGTCTGAAACAACTTTATGGGTGGTTCATGAAGGTGTTTGTTTAACTCATTCAAGTGGTTTAACCTTAGCCAAGAAACTCCACTGTTTGGGATATTTCTGGTTGACTATGGAGAGGGATTCTTTTTCAGTTCATCAAGAAATGCCAAAAGTGTCAGATTCATGGCAATCTCATCCACACATTAGCACAAGAACTTCAACCTTTTTTATCAACATGGCCCTTTTGTCAGTGGGGACGAGATCTCATAGCGAAAATTCATCCATCTTCATCAAATGGACACAAGTTCATTATCATAGCCACAAAGTATTTTACGAAGTGGATTGAAGTTGTTCAACTAACCACCATCACAGGAAATTAAATCTAATCATTCATCTTGAATTATATCATTTGTCGATATGGCATCCCTTAATCTATTATCATAGACAATGACAAACCATTCAAAAATTAGGATGTCCAAGAACTCTATGAGAGGTTTCATATACAACATCAGTTTTCTACACCATCCTATCCCCAATGAAATGGCCAAATGGAGGCCTCAAACAAGACTATCTTGAAAATATTAAAAAAACTGTCAATGATTGTAGATGTGACTGGCATGTCCAACTGAACCTTACTTTATCCCCTTACAGAACTAGTATCTACACCCTGATAGGAGCAACACCATATGCTCTAGTCTATGGATCAACCATTCTACCTATTGAGGTTAAACTACCATCACTCTGGGCACTGTCACTAAAAGGGGATCATTTTGGATGAAGATTACAAAGTGTCTAGGTTATAGGAATTAGAACTATTGGATGAGTGTCATCAACATACAATGGATCATTTGAAAGCATACCAACAGAGGATAGCTAGAAGTTACAATCACATATTCAAGCCTAGAACATTTCAGGTGGGTGATTTAGTCCTGAAAGAGACCCCCCGTAACCAACAAGATCAAGAGAAGAAGGGGAAATTTGAACCAAACTAGTGAGGTCCCTTTGTCATTGTGTCAGTCTTCAGATTAGGAGCATATCGGTTGTCCACACTAGAAGGGGATTTGTTTGATGAACCCCTCAACAAATTTCATCTCAATAGATTCTACACCTAAATCATCCAGTGCATCAGGAAGAGTTTTGAGAAAATACAAAAACATTAGAAAATGTCTTAAAAAAATGGTTGCCTTGATGAAAACCTGGCAATCAGGCATCTTGGTAATAAACAAAAGATAAACAAAGATCAAAAATCCAAAAAGAAAAAAAGAGAAAAATACAAAAAAAACCAAAAAAGAGAAAAGTACAAAAATGTAAAATAAAATAAAAAGATCAAAAAACAAAAAAAATTAGAAAAATACAAAAATACAAAAAAAATAATTATAAAAAATCTAAAAAAGTGCAATAAAAACAAGTAGTGAAAACCTAGCAACATGCACTATTTGTGATAGGTTTAGCTTTTCCATCTATTTGAGCATGTCAACCATTCACTTTCATCATTCTCTTTCGCCATCAAATTTTCCTATCATCAGAAAGCTTCATGTACATATCCTAGCATCGCAGTCATGTCTCACCCTAGACTAGGGGCAATAAACTTTGAGCTAGAAACAATAGACAAACAATAGTAGTACAACACAGCCCAAAAAAAGTGATCATAGTGCAATTCAACATTGAACACCAATCACACAAGCATAAACACATCAACCATCCATATTGAACATCAAATCAATCAAACCAAGAGAACACTTAAAATGGATGATGTTCCTTTTCAATCATTGGTTTATCACAGCTAACATAAATGTTAAAATTTTCATACTTTGATTTTTGTTATCATATCTCTAGAGCACCTCAATGATGTATTGAACTAGAGGAGCTAGGAAGGAGTATGATTTTTCTTTGTCTATTGTTTGTGAGTTGATCATTATTATTGTGCAAATTGTCATGGGATGTACTCTACAATGTATCACTAATGATAGTCCAAATTTGCATAGGAAAATGGTTAACTCTTGTCTTTTTATGCAAGCAATACTTAGGTCATATCAGTTTAATTATACTTAGATGCTTGTGTTAACTTGCAATATAAAACATCATGAAAGTAGTACTCAAGTCATCATTTTCTAAATATACCATCGATGCTTGTAGTCACTTTCAACATTTTATAGGCTCAATAATGATAAAAAAGCACGGAAAATTGGCTATTATGAATGACAACTTTTGAATATGAGATCTACATGGTTAGAGTAGATTACATCCTTGTTAGCTTGCATTTGTATCTATAGGGCTTCCAAAGCTGCAACAATTTCACAACGATGTTATCTCTAAAACTAATGGATTGAGTACACTTGACATTACCAAAAACACATCACTCTCATATAGAAAACACATCAGTTGCATCATCAATTGCATACATTAGAAAACATTACCACATCATTCATCCACCGATACATAACAACATAATATTTGCATAAGAAAACAAAAAAAGATGTGCATTGCATCTCATTTATATAATCAAAATCATTTCATATAGTGGCATTAAGAAAGAGGTCCACTAAGTTTAAATGAGTGAGTCTCTTCAGATTTCCAAGAAAGTTGAGAAATATGTAAGGTTTTGTCAAGCTTAACTTAACAAATAATCAACTGATGACAACCTTCCCACAACTGTTGGAAGTTGGATAGATTCACTCATTTAATCTTAAGAACCTAGAGGTTTTGAAGTCTTACAAACTCATCAATTATCATATCATCATTGCATCACATAATCATAGTTCATCTTACACAACATCATATGCCATTCCATCATTACATCCATGCATAATCAATATACACATCACATATCATCACACATCATTTAATTAATCAAAATCCATCTAACATAGCATAGGCATCACCCATAAAGCATATAGAATCATCATTGCATACATCACATAATCATGCATTAGTCATAATCATCATTGCATACATTAAACATCATCATCACGATACCATCATACAATAATTTCATCAAACATTCACCCATTCAATGCATCATTTATTTCCATCAGAAAAGTACAAAAAATGAAATAAATCACATATCATTGTCATAATAAATCATAAAGAATCATATAGGCATCATTCATAAATCATCATAGGATCATAACACATCAATTGCATCATCAAATACATCCATAACATATCATATCATCACCATGATTAGCATCATAAAGCAGAAATAAAATGCATCCATCATAGGAATCCATCATGAAATCATATAGACACATAGATCATAATCATCACCACATACCATATAACCTCAAAAATCATAATGTCAAAAGGTACAAGGATGTCCAAATACATAAAGAGATACATCAATATCAAAAATGGCATTGTATCATAAAGTCTAAAAACAAAAGGAACATCATCAATGTCTCATGTACATCAGTGTATACATCATGCCCAAGATACATCAATAAATCATAAATTGGAGCTATGTAGTGCTCCCCCTAGATGGTACTAGAATCACAGGATCAATAACTCCCCCTACACCCAACAGAATCATACTAGGATCTCTCTAATTTCAAGGCAATGGTTGTGTAACACCCACACTAACAGTCTGAGATAGATACCTCCCTAACCGAGACTGGGCAAAGCTCTCTTGCCACTCTAGAGGAACCACATCATGATATCAACCTCTATAGAACTCGACATCCTGTGCGGTACAACAAAAATCTCTCAAATAATTTGAGGTATTGTAGCCTCTTAGTGATTTCCTCAGCTTGCTCCACCTGTCATCTTAGAGCATCTATCTCAGCAGTCAATATGGTCATCTTCCCCTGCATCTGTCCTTGCACCTATCCCTAGGCCTATACCTATGCAAGCTAGGCATGTACCTCATGTACCTACTACTTAGCTACATCTCTCACTACCATCTGCATCTGTATGTGCCCCTGTGCAAATGTAAGTAGAGCCTACACCTTCTCTAGCTGACCCTATAAAGTCTTGACCTATACCTGAAGTGCAGCAATCTATGTCTATTGTTGTGGTGAGGGTAGCCAAACCTCCACATGTCACCTCTTGTGAGGCACTCTCATCTCTCCAAAATTTGACCTTGGTCCTCCTCCACCCCCATCACTCTCATCATCATCATGATCATCACTACTATCCCCCTCCTCACTGCTCTCCTCCTCCTCCTCTTGCTCCTCCTCCTCCACTCTCTGTCAGCTCCGCCCATGACCTCATGCCTCCTCCTCTGCTAACAATGGTGTTGTCTCATCTGAAATCATAATCCATGGGAATTGATGCATAAACATATACTAGGCATACTCTACTAATATAAACACATCAATGATCTCTGGTTGCACCTCCCAAATGATGGCTTATAACCCCTAAAATTGCTGCACCACTGCATCATAAGACAACACTGGCCCCCACTCTGTAACATCCTTCCATCGTCGTGCATAATGGACCACTCCCTGGGGCATCCCCTGAACCCGGCCATACTATCTCAATACTCTCAGTAGCATGAATCTCTTGATGATAAAACAGGTCTGACCAATCAGATAAATTGACTGACACAAATATGGCATCTTAGTGTCATCCTCAGGCCACTGCTCACAATCAACATGTGGTCGCCATACCACCGACTCTAGATCATCCATCACTCTCCTCTAGTGCTCAATTTTTCCCAGCCTCGACTAAGCAACTTGACCTACATAGATGTGAACATAGGGCCTCATGGTTGGCCGCTATATATCTCCCACTTGCCAACTAATTGTTATATGCTCCCAGTCGTAGACCTAAAGCAACGTGACCCCTTCCAATAAACTTGCCCCACATAGATAAACCACCTAGAGAAAATCATGATAAAAGTGTGCACAAGCATACAACAACCCCATTCATATCAAGTGTCATGAACAATCATGCTCTCCAAGATCCTACCCCATCCAACTAAGAGTCCCTTTGATGTACGGTCAAGACAAATGAACCCTCCAATGAAACTAGCCAGAATAGAAGGAAAAGTGGATTATGCATCGACCATGTCCCTCCAGAGAATCTCATACTCGCATATATGGTCATCCTGAAATACTCTTCATCTAAACCCACGAGAATCCATAGAATCCGGTAGACATCCTCAGGTGTAACTATAATCTCAACAGTGGGAAAATGGAAGGTATTATGCTCATTGTGCCTCCTCTCAGCTAAGGTTGTCAACAACCCCTTTTTAATCTTGATCTGGGGTACATTGATAAGAGATGACAAACTACATCATGCAATAATAGTTGTCTTAGGCTGTGTCAAATGGCGAATCAACTCCCATGTCCTTGGGAACCTCTGTCTAATCTACAAACTATTCAATGGCTCCTATCATCACTAAATCAAAAATCAGTCAATCAATCAATCAGCATTAATCAGTCAATCAATCAATCCAAATCAATCAACCTCTCAATCTAATCAACTTTGGTGTGAATTTGATCAAATCTCATGAGCATCAATCTATCATTCAACCTTGCCTATCATGAGGTTTATCAGATCAATCAATTTTAGCCTCACCTATCATGAGGTTTATCAAATCAATCAATTCACCTAGCCTATCATGAGGTTTATCAAATCGATCAATGCACCTCACCTATCATGAGGTTCATCAAATCAATCAATGCACCTTGCCTATCATGAGGCTCATCAATCAACTCAACCTCGCCTATCATGAGGTTTATCAAATCAATCAACCTATAATTGATCCTTGCCTATCATGAGGTCAATTGTCATCATCCTATCATTGCATCTCACCTATCATGAGATCAATGGGAATCTAATCTATCAACATCATCAATCATCATCAACACAAAGGCTGATGTGATAAGACATCATCGACATCAAGGAATCTAATCAATAAAATCATCAATCTGGTTAAAACTTCACCAATACGCTAGAATATTCTTTATATGCGCTAAAAAACCCAATGTGCCAGAAAAATTCATCAATGCACCAAAATAGGGGTTCTATGCGTCGAAACACCAGATGCACCATTTCATTTGCTCAATGCACCGGAATAGGGTCTCAATGCACCACTTCATTCTATGCGCTAGTTCATCTCATCAATGCACTAATTTATCAGATGTGTCATTAAAGTTAACCAAAGCACTCCTTTGGGTACCCTAAGCAATAATATATCAATGCACTATTTCATTCACTCTATGCACTAAAAGTTTTATCCTATGTGCTATAAAAGTATCTCTATGCGCTACTTCAGTCTCTCTATGCGCTAAAGTAATTAAAATTTCTTTAAATAAAAAAAATGGAGGGCAAAAAATGCATGAAATACGAGGCATTTTTTGGGGTACTCACCAGAGGTCCATACGCTATTGGATGATTGTGCCGCCTAACCCACTCAAACCAGTGCATGTGGCAGGGGATCACCATTCTGCTCCAAGTTTGCACAAATAACTCACTCATAAGTTTTCAAATTGCAAAATGCTCAAATGAACTTTCTAATCAACTTTTTAACCTTTTAAGGATAATTAAGTGGAATTTTATGGGGATGTTTTATTTTTATTTTTCAAAGGGGCCTTAATTAATCAGATCACCACTTGTTGGCTTATATAGCATTTTTTGGGAGATAAATTGCTTTTGAGAAATAAAATTTTGAGATCATCATTAAATCATCGAAAAATCATCAAAATTTTCAAAAAATCCTAAAAATTCCAAAATTCATAGATTTATTTCCCGAGGGGGGCATATATCTATATCACTTGAAAATCAGCGTCTAGGGCATCAAAAAAAATATTTCTTGACATCGGTATCAAAATTTTCTTTGAAGCACTATGTAAACAGATTACTTCAAAGAAGGGAAAAATGTATACACCTAAAATTGGTCAAGACATTTAATTAATTTAATACTAGTTATTTAATTAATATTCCATCTATGTATAAATAAATTCTCAATTTATTTATATAGTTCATATCCTTTAATTCTCCAAAGCTAAAATCATATTCTTCTAATTTAATTAAATGAACGAATTTCTAAAGTTTGTTTTATTTAATTAATTTTAACTAATCTCAAATTAGGAATTCAAGCACATGTCTACAAATTTTCAAGCCACCTCACCAAGGTCACATGAAATTAAATAATTCTAATTTTTAATTAGAATTATCTTCAAACACATGACTTATTCCTCACACACTTCCTCAACAAACTTTCAAACACATGGCCTTTTTCTCACACACTTGATTCCTCCATCCATTTGGCATGTTGTCTTTGGTAAAGGAACATTCTTCTTCATTTTCTCCATCTCCACCATTCATCCCTCTTGTTTGAATTTGGACTATCGATCGCTGCCACATCACAAGATGCTTGGAAAAGCCTATAAATACAACCCTTTGCCATTGTATTTGACATCCACATTTGAGTAGAGTTACCATGCAGGAATATTGTTTGAGCATTGGGGAATTTTAGAGTCTTATAGTTGCATTTCATATCATGTTTTGTTTCGTAGTTACATCTTAGAATCATACTTTGTTTTATAGTTGCATTTTATACCATACTTTTTTTTATAGTTACATTTTAGATTAGTATATTCATAGTTAGCATTTGAGCATATGCAAAATCATCTTAGCTTCATATCATAGCATTTACATTGTGTAATTTAACCACATTATCCATTCATCATAATATCCATTATCATAGCATTCATCACATTTGTTTCATGTAAAAACTTAATTGGCTTGCATGTTGAATATTATCTCATTTCTCAAGTTGTAATTTTAACAACCATGGTGCACATAAAAATCTGAGAGCCAAATGGTTTAATAAATTCTTGAGAATATAGGACAATGAAACATTCTTAAAGATTTGTTTGACTGCAAAATAAAGTAGTTTATTTGATTCAAATCTTTGATATAATCCATTTCATTGGTGTTTGTTTTGATTTACTAACTTCCCACATTTCACACACATACTAATATAAAGGAAAGTATTTGTCACTATATGATTTTTATTGTTTTCATTTTATAGTAATAAATTGCTTACAAATAAAAATGTTCAATTTGAAAAGATAAAAAATTTAGTCAATAATATTTCGTTAAGTGGAATTTCTAGTCTTGTACTCTCTAGTCCACAATTCACTGGTTAACTTGTCTCACACATAAAAAATAAGTTTAGTAAAATATAACAAAATTTGAATCTTGAGGTAAGGGTGTGGTCCCATGGGGCCTTCAGGATCTATTTTGAAGGAGAAGGGGGTCCTATGAAGCAAAAAAAATGCTACAAGATTAATTAGAATCTTAGCATTAACAATAACAGCCCCTAATGTTTAGTTCAAAAAATTTAAGTGGGTGCAAATGGGGTGGGGATAGATATTGCCCTACCAACTTACATTTTTTTTGCCATTTGTCAATCATATAGACTTTTAAAATTTCCACCAATTAAATTTTATTTTATTTTATATTTTTTCACTCTATTGAATTGAATATGAAAAGTAATAAAATTCATGAGACCACTTGAACCATAGATTTAATGGTCTAGGATACTATGTCTCTTTTGCTCAATTAGGGTCTTTCACCTAATGGAAAGAGATAGATCCCACACCCAAAATCTAGGTGGTTCACTCAAACTATTGGATGTATGATGAAATTAATCCTAAATGAAATGATCTAGATGTAGATAATTAATAAAATTGACTGATTAAGAATGTAAAACTATTGAAATGCAACTTGTTTGAAAACACATTGTGTAATGTAAAAACATCTAGAAATGTGAACAAAACTTAATAGAAATGGATGGAACTGAAAGTGTGCACCTAAGATATTGAAGGAGGCTGGAAATGACATTTGAAATTCTTTTGATCCTAATTTTTAGACTTGGTGGGACTCATTTGCCATTCTAGGCGAATCAGTCATAGATCTGCAAAACTATTCTAGAACTCACTTCAAACAAAAGGGTATCTAAAAATACAAAAACCAAAAACTAAACTGGAAGTGGGACTCATTCACCACCCATGGAGAATGAGTCCAATTTTTAATTTATGAATAATCAAAGGTGGAGTCTAGAGCATCTGGTTTGCACTTTTGCTTTATACAGTTGTCTGCTTTTGAAAGTCTGATTTCTGAACCTAAAAGTGAGTTTTTGTTGAAATTTTCCCTTGGAAAATGAAGGGAGGACCTAAAAAACTTTTCAAATTGAGATTCAATGATTTCCAAGCTTCGAAGTGGAAAAAATCTACAAACATAGAAGACAAGAGGGAGAAATGTTTAATGTTATGGCATGGGGGTTTGCCTTGGTAAAACCTGTTTTTAGGTAATTAAACCAAAATAGAGAAAGAATGTAATGAAGCATGCAATAATGGAGTTATTACCTTACCATGAAGATTGATCTTGAAGTTCTACAACAAAACATGAAGAATCTACCCTTGAATGTCTTTGGAAGCTAACTTAATGACTTGCAATGATGAAACCCTAACTTAATTGGCTTGAGATGGAAGAATGATAGATGAATAATGGAGAATGGCTATGAGATTGAATTGGGTTTAAAATGGATGTAAAAATACTTATTTATACACACTTATTCCTTAGTAACCCAATGATACCTCATCATAGGCTGACATAAGATAATTTTGAATAAAAACTCGAAAGAAAATTTGAAATATTTTGAATTTGGAGCCAAGAGGGACTCATTCGCCACCCATGGTGAATGGGTCCCACCTTGGACTTGTAAGTGGGTGTCAGAAATTAAGTCACATTTAATGTGGTTTGTCAGGTTTACATTCAAAAACACACTTAATTAAGCCTTATGAGTGCATAAAGGGGTCAAATAAAGCATAAGAAAGGTGTAAATAGTGAAAACAAGCCTAGAAAAGCATGAAATATTGTTACAAGACTTTAAAACACTTCAAAATAGGGCGTCATAGGTGATGAAAAGGTTACTTTTAGGTGAATATTAATGAGAAGAGTCTAGAAAAGTGTAGAAATGTTTTACAACACTTCACAACACCTTCACAAGACATCAATAAATGCATTTGAAAGGGTCCAAGACCTAGTTTGGATTTGAAAAACAATGCACAACACTAAATAAAGGCCTTATTAAGTCCAATTTATCATCAATTATTCCCCAAATCAAGCAAGTTTCCTTTTTCTATGGTACACCGCCAACTTCCATAAATTTAGGAGCTTAAAATTTTAAGCTTAAACTACACTACAACATTTTAATGG
The DNA here is from genome assembly GCA_007258455.2 of Sequoia sempervirens. NCBI lineage: Eukaryota > Viridiplantae > Streptophyta > Pinopsida > Cupressales > Cupressaceae > Sequoia > Sequoia sempervirens. Next base: position 232,732,050 of record VDFB02086081.1, on the reverse strand, counting down.
GACCACTCACTTTAAAATAATCCTAAAAAATCCCAACAACACCCAATGAGATTCTATATGAAGCCCCTCTATATGGGACTACTTCTTAGGTCATTTTCCATGGTAATCATGAGTTTTATTTTTTGGAATGTATATGTGAGTAGATCAATTTTTGAGTGTTTTATTTCATTTAAAAAAGATCTATTTTTATCTACTCACATTAAGAACAACAACTTCCATGCAATTGAAACATTCCTTGCCCCACATTTAAAAACATACTTTAACTCAACCAATATTTGTCATTGAATAGTCATAGGCCTTCATTTCCAAATTACTTCAATTTTGGTCGAGGTGGACATTCTCAAAATGCTTGAGTTTTCAATTTTTCAATTCTAGGGCCTCAATTTTTTTAGGGTTTGAAATTTTGTAGCTTTAATTACTAAGGTTCAAAATTGTTGTAGGAATTAAAATTCTATGATTTGATTTTTTTTGTATTTTGATTATGGGGTTTAAACATTTTAGGATTTTCTTGTGCGGTAATTTTCTTCACACCCCACATTTCAGCTACTAGATCCTCTCATGAAATGCAAGTGTATTGCTTGAATTGAGAAGAATAATTTGAACGTCTTTTACATGAGCTACTTTCTTGTAGTTTAGTTTTGAGTTGAGGTCTATAAACGGTTTGGTTACATCATGTCATAGATACTTTCACAAAATAATCCATATAATTTATTTCTTTTACTTAAAATTTGTTAGATGATTGTGGCCTGCATTTCACAATACCAATTTTAGACTAAATTTGCATATTGCTTCCTTATATATGAGTCTTTTTGTTAGCTATTCATATATCATTCTAGAGAGGGTAGCACCCTTTTATTATTTCCAAAAACAACAAGATACATGAGATCACAATATTACATATGCCCATCAGGGCATGGTGGTATATAGAATTATCAACCCTGAACCAAGCTCAACCATCCTACTGATCTGTGCCTTAGTTAATACTTTTTTGTTCTCTATTACATGGTTGAGAAAACGTTGCAGCTTCTTAAAATAAAATGCCTCCCTAAATTTCTCAACAGCATCACCCACTTTCTTGTTCTTCTTTACTTGCTCTACATCGACTACATCACAAACAAAGCACCATTTGGGCCATTTATCAAAGAAGATATGGCTTTAACGGCCTCACCAAAATACTCATCCTTCAGGAACTGGGTGTTAAGTTTGGCCACCATCTTCCTTATGGTTGTGCGCACTATGTTAGAGAGGAAAGTCCCCATCAGCATGCCATCGTGAATATGTTATCCACTCACCCTATGCTCCCCATTGACCTGCTTAATTACAGCCTTCACTTCCTACGACTTGAACCTAAAGAGGCAATCAATCTGTGCATCAAATGACTCAGGCACTTAGGGCACTCTCTCACTTTCGGCCACGACCCAAGCGCACCTGCAAAAAACACCTTGGACCTCCATCATCCTTGATACACTACTCCTTATCACTTGTGCTTCAAACTTAGCCATGGCCCTTTTCTTCTTGCAAGCAACTTTTGTAGGGGTAAAACATATCCAAAGGCTTCTCTACCAAGTGCCAGAGACAAGATTTAACACGCTATAAATGGGCACTGTGACATCCAAGATGGGATACCTGTATGATTTCCTGGCAAGCTTCTTTCATTTCGGGCTCCTTTCTGTGGTAACAAAGGTCAGTCAATCCTCTATAATCTTCATTGAAGATTTATTTTCAGTTGTACCACCTTTAAAAATGAGCACCCTTATCTTCTTTCATGTGGTTGTCCATTGTACATCCTCCTCCACAATCTTGACTTGACCTTCCTAGGACGATGGGATGATCGAGGTCTTCGAAACAACATCCCCAGCCCCATTTGCATCCTTATAGACATGAGCAATGTTGTAATCCCTTAACTGCTTCAATAAATATTTTTTTCTAGTGACCCATACATTTAATTTCCATCTCGGAGCCAAATTTGAAGTTACTACGTTTATTACTATAAGCGAGCACTCCTCTGTATCTATCGAATCCAAATTTTTGTCTACACAAAATTTTAGACCTTCGTAAATTGCATTGCAATCAGCATCACTGATTGTTTCGAAGAGAAGCCTTTTAGATGCCACTCAGATTAATTTCCCAGTTTCATTCCTTATTATGAACCCCGCTCCTGATGACCCCAAGTTGCCTCTATCTTGCTAGTGTATCTAATAAGGTTTTAGATATATAAGAAGGTTCAACTACTTTGGTCTATGCTAATAAGCTTACAATGCAATTACCAAGTTTATAAGCCTTAATCCTATAGGATTTATAGAAATTCTTTAGGCATCTAAAAAATAATTGAAGAATCAAAAAGGATTGTTTATGGGCAAGTGAAGCACTCATATTGCTCTTGGAATGGCCGAGTTAGTGGCCTTATCTTTTTAGGAATTTTTTTATTAATTGATGTGCTAGAAAAGTTCATGAAATAGACTTTTTATTTAGGCCTCTTCCATAGTTATGACATTGTTGCATTTTATAATGATGTATTCGTAAAATTTACATTTCAAATAACATTCAAACCGTAGATAAAATTAAGAAAACAATAAATTCAAATTTCCTTTATGAAATGTTCTATCATTTGTATTATTTTTTTGTTATTTTTACTAATTTCATATTTGCTTCATTGTAATAAATTCAAAGATCAAATTTGTTTTATACACTTGTAAACTACCCTAGTTCTTTACAAGTGCCCAACACTGAGATCTTTCTCATTCAATAGCAATTTAGAAAACTAGAAATAGTAGCTTATTGATGGATCATTTATTCTTAAAGCATTGGGAATGTTTGTGATGAAAAAACTATACTTTCCAAGAATATTGTTATTCCTTCCCTATAAGTTAGGGTGTATCAATGAAACCTATATTTTGATTATGGGATTTAAACATTTTAGGATTTTCTTGTATGAAATTTTTCTTTGCACTCCACATTTTAGCTACTAGATCCTCTAATGAGTTGCAAGTGTATTATTTGAATTTTGAGAAAAATAATTTGAACATCATTTACATGAGCCACTTTATTACAGTTTAGTTTGGAGTTGGTGTGTATAAATCATTTTGTTATATCATCTCATAGATAATTTCACAAATAATGCATATAATTTATTTCATTTACTTAAAGTTCATGACATGATTACGGCTTGCATTTCACAATTCAATTTTCAAACTAAATATGCATGTTGCTTCCTTAGATATGGAGATTTTATTATGAGAAATTGATATGATAAAATATACAAACACCTTGAATATATAGGCATGAGTGAGATACAAGATGCATTATGATGTTTCCATGTGTCTTGATCTAACATGTGACAACATGTAAACCCTAACTAACTACCTAGGGAATGATGAAGTGATTGAGATAAGTACTAGATGATATTCTAGAAGGAATCTTATCTCCCAAATACATGGAAAGGGTAATGACCCCACTGTTAGTGATTTTCCTAATAATGCAACCTAGGAATTAATTAAATATAATGCCTAAGTAAACTTATGTAGTGTAATTAAATAATTAATTACACCAACACCCCCTAATAAGTGTAACTTAGGGAGGAAATGAAAATGCAATGATTATGCAATTATGATGGGTCCCAACTACATGATGACCATTTTAGTTACCCATTTACAAATGAGAATGAAATGCAACTAATCTCCCACAAACAAAGAAAAGGGGAAAACCCAGTGGGAAAAAAACCCTCTTCGAAGAGGAGATGAAATGTAGATAAGTGAGGAAGGATGGAGGAATCCGTAATACCCCCAAGTTCACCATCTGTCACATGGATAGAATACAATCAATAGCCCCCCCATAGGAGGGAAAGAGAGAGACTATGTAGCCTCACAGAACATGAGATCACCTACAAAAATGGTACGTTCCTATAGAAAAAACATGATCTAATGTCAACAAACAACTTGCCTCCCTTTCAGAAGAAACAAAACCAAGTAGAAATGTAGGGAAGCTTCCCATTCTAGATAGGAATTGAAGGAAGGTAGGATGAATGTGAATGATGATGCCTCTAAAAACTACTCATGCGTCTCCTTTATCATTTAATATGAAAATGCCACAATCAAAGAAGGTACATACCCAATCAATGAAGCAGGTGAAAAACTAGGACTATGCAGAAAATAATGTTGAACAAGATCTAAAGACTGCAATACAATGATCCTTCCATTGAAGGAATATATGGAGACTAGATTCCCCCCCAAAATGAAGTTTCCTCAATACCACAGAAAGAATTCTGAAGCAACAAAGGTGTCCAAACCACATGTCTCTTGCTAGGAAGAAGCAAATCCAATTATAGATACTGAAGAAACTCCAACTCCATAATGAAATGGGAGGGAAGAAGTCTGATATAGAAAATATCTGAAGAGGAATCAAGTTCCTCCAAAATAGTGTCTGGCTCCCCAATCAAGGTTGAGTCAAAGGAATGTGGAGACTCAAGAGAACCCTCCAAAGTAGGATCTCAATAGAGGAGAGATATCCCCTCAAGAATATCCTCCAAACCTATAGAAGTATCCAAGTTTGCAATCCCTAAAATAAAGCCATCATGTGATATCAAGTCTGGAAAATTGAATGTGTCCTAATGAATGGGAATGATTGAAGCCTCAATCAATGAATCTTCACAAGGAATCATTGAATGTGAAGGTATATCAATTATCTTTGATGGAGAAGAAGGAACATCTGAAGAAACCTTTTCAACATCTTTGAAAGATTCAAGCAGATCCACCTCTTGCACAATAATATCATTATGGGGTACTTGGTTTGAATAATGAAGAGGAAAATGACATTTTGAAAATGATCATTGAGGAATGGTAGAGTATCAGGATCTCCATATAGCTCCCAAATCTTAATCCAAAGAATGTGAGGATAGTACAATGATTAGTAGCTTTCAAAACATCATCAACAACATGCATTGCAATAAACCTTAGAACATCATACCTTCGATAATTCCAATCAAATTTTTGAATACAATTATCAAGAGGGGGAACCCAACCATACAAATGTGGTAACAATTGAAGTGATTGAATATGGTTCATGATGCAATCTCTTCATTGTTTATAGTTTCCCTTTCCCAATGGGTATGTGCAGGTTCATGATAGGCCAAAAAGTGGCGATATGATGGGTATGTGTAGGGTATGTGGCTGACTACTTTTTTTTACCCAAAATTGATGAAACAAAAAGGGTTTTTAAAGGATCTTCTTAGCTTTCCACCAATAAAAATTATGTTTTACTTTGAATTTAATAAATAATTATTATTCATTGTTCTATTTGAATTATGACTAAAGTCCTAATTGATAGTCTGATTGAAAAATATTTATAGCTTTCAAAAGGTATCACATCTTTTGAATCCAAAACGCGTGTTACATTATATACTTCATATACTATAGGATTAAAAGAAAAAAATGAATTTCATTAAGTGTTGACCAAGTTAAGGTAGTCAGACATACAAGTTTTTATATTTTTTAAAAGTTGTAATAAAAAATTCATAATTAACTATTTACTTGGAAAAAAATTACAAAAAAATATGCATCACATTGAGACATGTGTCCTCTACTTATACCTCAAATATTATAAAAAAATATTATCATTTTATTGTGGCTAGGGTGATCAAACAGACACCTACTTCTTATTTTTTCGTTGAAATTTAAGTACTACTACATTAAAATTTCAAATTTTCACCAAATAGATTTTTTCCTTTTTAAATAAACCTAGTATTTTAGAAAATACATTCAATTTGCTATAGATTCCATTCTTACATATTTTTGAAATAATATAGATAAATTATTCAATTTTTTATATCAAGTTGCCTAACTCTGATTTTTTGAATTTTTTGCTATTTAAGGGCCTATTTTTCCATGATGATCCTGCACATACCCCAACATGAAGTTAGTGAAGGATGACTTTAAAAACCCATAAAAAAATTATGAAAAATCTCCAATAATACAAATATATTGACCTTCAACAGTAAATAGAAACTTCTAAAGATGATATGCAACTAAAAAGATGCCTCCCAAATAAAAAAAATCTTCTTCAATCTTCAGGATGTCCAAGGAATCAAGAAAATGCACCAAATTGCAAAAATCCAATAAAAGATACTTGAAGTTGAAACTAAAAGAAGTGACTGAACTAATGAAAAAAGATCTAAAATATCTCTCAAATGTTGCTAGAATAATTGAATTTTGATAATCTGATGAGAATATATTAGGTTTTGAGTCCCAAATGGAGGGTTGCCTTTAGTTGACTATAGATTTTTATAGCAAAAAAATCCTACAAAATAAATGGCACCATTGGATAGTGCACTGAGTTACCTTTTTGATGGTATCTCATTTACTAAATTTTGATATCTTGGGGAGAAATTATGACCCTAGAAAAAAACTACCCTTATAGGGCCTAACAAACTAAATAGGGGCAAAAAAGGCACCCCTGGAAAAAAAATCAGCCCTTGCTTGTTGATATGACTAGGGGGAGGACTATGGCGAAAAGAAGAGGGCACTGCTAGGGCTAGCGGTGGCAAAGTGGTGGGTGGGTAGTGTTGGGGCGATGTCATTGGGAGATGGTAGAGCCGGTGGTCGCGAATGAAGCTCCTTCTGACCATGGCTTAAAGTGAGGGGGTCTCAACAGTAACTGATAGATAAATGATAAAGCACTAATTCGTGATGAAGATGCAAGAACCGACGGTGAACCAAGAATCTTGACAAGTCAAATGGGTCGACAATCCTGAATATGGCCTTTGCTAAAAAATTAATATGGGTACCAAAAGGAACACGATGCCCCTACAAATACAAACCCAATGATAATATTGAAGATCCATAGAAGAAAATGGTATTGACTGCCAAGATTTGACGCCAATGATGGTACAATGGAGACCCTCTACCAATGCACGATGATAGAAAAGAGCATCAGCAACGATCGAAGGAGGAGCCTGGTGAAGTGACCGATGGTGTGTACTTCAGCAGTGACAGGGATGAAATAGATCGACAAATAGGTCTGACTATACTTCCTTCTACAAAAAATAAATAAGGTTGAGAAAATATATGTCTATAGATTGTGGGGTTTATAATGTGGGCCGAAAAAAAGTTGATTATTTTGATTTTTTTAATATTTCCTAATGGCAATTAGAAAAAAAAGAAAAGTATAACATTCACAAACAAGAAAAACCTTGATAATGTTGAAAAAAGGGATCTCGAACACTATATTTTATGCCACAAATTTGATAAATCAAGCCTGAATTTTCAATAAAATGTCAACGATGAAAAAAACATAACGCTTATAATTATTTTCTGCAAACTATGGAAAATGATTGAGCACAAATATATATATTTTTTCCAAAAAATAATTAAAAAAACCTAATAATTTTTTTTGAAAGAGCTTGGGACTAAATTTTTTTTGCCTCAAATTCTTACTAATGGGATATTATGCACAGTTTGTATAGATCATATGGTGACCCGATCAGTGATGATAACCTTTGATGGCCTCTAGGTGAATGACTCTAATTTTGATAATTTGGCAGTCAATCCTTAGGTTTTCAAGTCTTTTGAAGACAATGGCAAGCTTAGATTAGGCTCAATCTACTCCAAAAATCAGTTGTTCCCTAAAAGTAGACAACTAACCTAGAATGAAAACTTGTCCTGCCTTGATGATGGTCTCCACAACCCAACTTTCTAAAGAGAGATGGATTCCCCTATTGCCTAGTGCTCTAATACCATGTTGAAAATATGGAGGCACATGAATTCTGATGAATTTGGCCAAACTTCACAAGATCTTAACTAAGAAGAGCTCCACCCACACAAACAAGAAAGTGTTGCAACTCAAGCTTGCAATGACATTCTATTATGAGAAATTGATATGATAGAATGTAAAAATGCCTTGAATATATAGGCATGAGTGAGATCTAAGATGCATTATGATTTTTCCATTTGTCTTTATCGAATAACATGTGACAACATGTAAACCCTAACTAACTACCCGGGGAATGATGAAGTGATTGAGATAATTTGTAGATGATATTATAGAAGGAATATTATTTTGTAAATACATGGAAAGGGTAATGACCCAATTGTTAATGATTCTCCTAATAATGCAACCTAAGAATTAATTAAATATAATGCCTAAGTAAACTTATGCTAGTGTAATTAAATAATTAATTATGTAACCAACACTTGTTTCTCACCCTAGCATGTCGAAATGTTCCAGGCTACATTGCACTGATGATTTCTCTTAAGAGACTATTTAGTACAAAAGGGAGAAAAACTTTGACGACCTGTTACTCAGAAACCGTGGATCTTACAAAAATTTTGTTTGAAGGTATAAGGTTACATAGGGTCTCTTTACAATAACCTCCCTCATTTTTTCATATATCCAATTTCTTCCATTGACGCAACAATATTTCAAATGTTCCAAAAAGTGTTAGTTACATTTAGTAAGAAGTTTTTGAGATGAATTGTATACATTCTCCATCTCTTAGGGTTAAATTGACAATTTGAGCACATTGGGGTGGCTATTGAATAAGTCCACTTTATGATTTTTGGTCAATATAGGTGTCTTTATAATCTTATGACTAAATAATCTACACCAAATAACTAATCTTCTTTGTTGCTTGAACTCAATGCAGTCATTAACATTTTGGTCAATACAAGAAAAAAAATTATATGAAGGAAATTGTGGGCATGAAGAATATGCCTCTATAGGTTCGGCCAACTAGAGGATGGGTACTTGAATGGGTGGGTACTTGCCTATACTTTAATAAAATTATTTGAAATGTAGTGTAATTTTTTTGTAATTTGTCTTGATTAAAACTTGATTCCTTAACTATATGCCAAAAATATGTCATTGAAGACCACAAACACATTCCAGTGTAGGAAAGCTAATAATTAACCAATGAATATAGGTGAAATTAATGTGAAATAAGTTATTAAGTTAATATGACATCAATGTACCACACATATCACTAATTATGATGTCTCTATGTGAATAATCACCCTAAATATGCAATTTATACCACATGCTATGAAGAAATAGTTATATCCTTAATATTTTGGTATACATACATGTTTCCAATATAGCCATCACTACTACCTCCTCATGGTAGCACACACAAACATAACTTTACTTATAAATACATGTGGTAACTTAATCTATAATTCATAAAATTATAATTCTTGTAGATTATGCCACATGAACTCTAGTTTTATTGCAAATTCTCCTAAATTGTTGTTCATTCTTTTAAGGTGCCGCATGAAAAATAGCTAGGTCAACTCTTTCCTTGATCAAGTAGCTCTTAGATTTTGTAATAAATTTTGTCCTTATCCAAATTAGGCCTATGATATGATGATCTATTTGGGAAAGGGAATTCAATGACCAATTGTTTTGATTTTGTCCCATAAATTATTTTTAGAATACATTTGCAATTTATAAAGACATCTTCATCCTATAATAGTACATTTTCAAGCATTTGTTGTTGTGATATAAATTATGCATAAGTGAGCAATGTTATTTCTTATGAGCTTGCCTATGCAACATCTCTAAGTAGACAATAAGAAGCAGGAATTTTCATATATTATCAATTTTATAACATTATTTAGTAGAGATCAAGCTATTTTTTGTCATAAGTTAGACTTGTTAAGGTCAAAATATTATCTTTTAATTCATAGAATCCAACTATTGGGGTTTGGAATGGTAGATTTATTCAAATAATTATATCACAAACTTCTATAGGTATGAGGTCACATGTAATAATGTCTTGCTATTTTTTAGTTTCTTACTTGAAAGTGAATTATATAATTACATTAATTTTCTTACCATACTACAATTATCCTAGAGAGTATGGGCTTAGATGTGTAGTGGTAGAGAGACCTAGGTGTTAGATTGCATCATGCATTATTATATTTATGTGATTGATGATGTCAATGATGACATGGCTAGGTTTTCAATTCACCCAATAGCTCATATTTACTTTATAATATTAAAAATTTAAATATTTGAAGTAAGCCATCTACATATATCCATTGAAGCATGGACTTATAATAAAAATATGGACACCATCAATAAAAAAGATGTTTATTAGCCAAATATCCATATAGGCTTACAAGAATGACATATATGCATACAATGTCATGTATATGCAATAAAAAATATATGTCCAAAAATGCCATTTAGGCATACAACAAAGGACCACAATAAAAAGTCATTCCCCTCTAGGTGAAGAAAATAGATCACTAGTGGCCTTTGATCGTCAAGGGATGGAGATGCATATGAAAATGGTCTAATTCTAACTCCAAGGCTGCTCCTCCTATTTAATTCTTTATGGAGCATTACCTATTACAATAAAAAGTATAAACATTAATATATATAAATTACATTATAAAAATGAAATATTTAACAAAAAAATCACTTATTGCCACCAAATTATCTCTCATTCACAACAATGGCATGCTAAGGCAATGGAATTCCAAAGTCCTATAGAAACCATCCAGATAGAAATTAAACTACAAACCAATAATCATTTTATTTTTCAATAATAAACAACTATAACAACGAATTCAATTTGAAATTTACTAATCCACCTCATACCCCATCAAATGCATCAGTTTGTCTATTGCAGTAGAGACACCATGCTCCATTTCCCTATCAACATTGGGAGGAGTCTCTATTTGCGCCATCTGAAAATAAAACAACATTATTCAATTACAAAAATTAGAAGAGTGATGCAGGTTATGGATTATAATGTATGAGATATTCATCAAAATTTTGAGTACTTATTGAACTTTATATTGCTTCAATGGTTTGCATGTTTCATTGGGAAAATTTCAAAGTAAATGATAGTCACAAGATGATAGTCCTAGGGTAGATCATATCATTCAAGCAAGGGATAATATTGTTATTACATAAAGAAGTCATGCAAACCTTTGTTGATGTGAAGTGTGAAGAATTTTTGAAGTGGGGATAAGATTTATGGAAATACATTTGTAAACCATGATAGTAAGATGAATGAAAAGAAGTAATAATGAGAACTCACAACTAAGAATAAAATTATGTAGTGCTATTGAGCAATGAGGGGACTACATGGTCCTAAGATCTTGATAACAATTCACACTTATAAAGACACTTCATGATTTTCATAAAACATGAACATTCTATTCATATTCATTGGTGAAACACAAAGAAGATATAGCTAAGAATTAGAGTGAGATATCTTCATTATAGTGGATAGTTTAATATTCACATAGGAAAATAAATGATCACAAGGATAAATGATGAATAAATGTGCTAGTAGAATTTGGCAAATAAATGACTACGTGACTAAAAATTTTAGTCACAACTAAAAATGACTAAATTCTACTCATTCTTTACAAATTAGCTATAAATGAGTAAGTAAATGACTAATTTGGTTGTTGACTAAAAATTATTTAGTCACTAAAATAAAAATGACTTAATAGTTACTCATCAAATCCAAAGTAGACAATTTTTAAAAAATAATTCAACCCAAATATTGGCGTGATGTATTCATGTGTGCAATGTATTCATGCGTGCAATATATTCATGTGCATGATGTATTCATGCACACAATGTATTCATGTGTGTGATGTATTCATGTATGTGATCTATTCATGTGCATGATGTATTGGTGTGATTATTCACATTCATTGTAGATTCATTCATCTCGCTTAACCTCGCTTCATTTGTTCATTGCATACCTCACTTCATTCGTTAGCCTAGCATGAGGAATTTTGATTAATTATAGTAGATATTTGCATTGGCGATGAGGATTCAGAGAGAACCTGGAGACCTCTGAAAATGTGTGAAATGGAAAGCAATTCAAAGTTTTCTGCAATGAATTTAAATTTACTAAGGCCCTCTATAGGAAAATCGGATTTTGGGATGCCCTTTGTAGCGAATTCAAAGGTAATTTGAAACCCTCATTACATTAAACACAAATTCAAAACACTCATTACAATCTACTACTCTTAATAGTGTTTTATTGCTCTTAATAATATTCTTTTAAAATCTTTCCACTATTTTGCTTCATAATGTGCTCAAGCTAAATATAATAAAATTTGGGTGTCAGGGCCAAATTATAATTTACTCAAATAATTTTGATACATTTTCACTGCAAGTGCAAACTATCCTTGTGCAAAGTAAACATGTGCTAGATTTACCCACACACTAGGCATTTGAACAAAGATGTTTCCTACTACAACTTCTTGTACCTATGTAAAAATTTCCTTTGCAATATCAAATTGACCACTTTCAACTAGGACAATTACTACCTCATTTGGAACATAAACATTTCTTGGTCTATGTGCCTACTATTTACAATAGAGTTGTCTAGCCTTTTAAAGATGTTTTTCCTCCATCTTTGGATCCCTCCTCTCATTGTGAAAAGCTACAAAATAATTACAATTTCTAAGTGAAATGTCAACATAAGAATTCATTGCATCTGATTCACTTTGTGCAACTTTAATTGTTTCTTTGCTCTAAGCCAAACATCTATTTTCAGTTCCACTTTTCCAATCATAGATAAATCATTTTATGAGTTTTTATCCACCTTAAGTGTATCCCCAATCAATTCTAGGCTTAGTTGGATCTCATTCTGAGCCTAAGCCATGGCTACAAGACATAGATATGCCTAAGCCATGGCTACAAGACATAGATATGCATCCAAATAATCAAGAAACTTGAACAATATTATTCTATATAAAATATGGATTGCTAATGCAGTCAAGGATGCAAAAGAAGAAGGTCAAGATATAACAATGGAAGAAAGTGAGCTTTCACAATCTCAACATTTATGGGCTACACATTTCAATGGAGTGTGGGCCTATGGTAGTCATTTAAGAGTGGAAGAAAAAGAAAAAGGAAAGATAAATTGTGATTGTGTTGTTAGTGTTGAATTTCTTCATGAAACTAAGAAGAAATTTTATTTTGGATTCATCCAAGAAATTATTCTAGTGTACTATGGTGAAAATAATCCTATATTATTAAGATGTAAGTGGATCTGGGACCATCTACAGTACAATTTGATAAGTATGGATTTGTATGTGCAAATAAAAGACAATTTTTATCAAAGATGGATGATCATATATTTCCCCACTTAAAATTAACCAATCATTTCTAATTGACAATGTAATAATATTGAGATGGTTATATGTCATTCAAAAAGAGTTAGTGTTCAAAATGAAAACACATTGAAGTTGTTCATATAATGCCTGATGGGAAATATGTTAATTTACAAGAAAAATTCAAAGAAGTGGATGAAGATGATGATGGAGTGTTTGAAGAAGAATTTTTTATTACCAATGAATAGATTGGGAGAGAGAATGCATTGCATGTCATAGGTGAAGATGAGGAATAAAATCAAGCAGATGTAGACATGAATGATTAGGATTCTAATCTTGTTGGTAATGCAGATGATTATGATGACTTTTTGTCACCTTGATAGGTTGGCTTGTCACCTAAAATTTAATTATATGTATGGGTGTAATTTATTATTGAATGTAATAAAGATCTAAGTATAGGTATGCTTATTCACAGTTGTTTTCCTAGTACATTTTTTAATGTAATAATCATTATTCTGTTGGTACATTGTATACAAAACAAAAGATGTTCACTACTAATTTGAAGTGCATTTAGAGTTATGTTCAATCATTCTTCTTAGTTTTCTTACTTTGGTAGAAAATCTGAAATTAATTTTGTTTAGTTAGAATATAATTTCGTGTATGTCCTATATGTTCTCTAGATGGAAACATATAATGAGTATATGTGATTTAATAATACATATAGATATCTTAACAATAGGTGAACTATGCCTCCCCATTAAAAACACAGAAATGATCTCTTAGGTCTAACTAAAACTAAAAATTAAAACTAAGAGACTACAAAATTAGAAAATTGTTCAATCTTTTCAATAAAATGATATCTAAAATTTTGCATTCATAATAAAATTCATTACTACATTACCATAATAGTCAATAGAGGTATGCACAGGATGGCAGAACATGTATTTCAATGTACAAATGCAAGTACCACAATATAGTGGAAACCAAATATGAATACTGCAAGGTGGCAGTGAGAATATGTTAAGAACTAAAGTAAACTGCAGCCCTGCAAGGGGTAAATAGTGACACTATGGTATGGCAGTGAACAATCAGTCAACAACTATAATTAACCTACTATCCCACGGGAGTCTAAAGGGGTGTGCATGGGGTGGAAGTACTACTATCGCTACCCTACAATGGTCTTGATATAATAGAGCAATATGACGGTGAATAGTCAATCAATCACTAGAATTAACCCGTCATCCCACAAGAGTCCAAAGCTCGAGTGTGTGTGGGGTGGTAGTATTGCTAGTGCTAACCTTTAGTGGCCTTGAACTGATAGAGAGGTATTGTGGTACAAGTTTTCAAAGCATTAAATGATTACACTGTTCGATTTCCCAAGATCAACATGTATTCAAATTCGAAATAAGGGCAGATTCTGTAATATTTTGCATGAATTCACATTAATAGTGAGGTGACCAAGCTCAATAGAAAATATTACTTGGGAATCAACAACATTTTGGCAATCATTCACAAAGCTCAGTGTACTAGAGGTGATGGAGTTCAAGCAAGAAAACTCTGTAGCTATTATTTAGCCGAGTAAGTTCATAAAAACCCTTTGTAGCAAGTGTATAAGAACCAATTTTTCTTCTAAAAGTAGACACTTAAAAAATCAAGTAAGAGTAAATTCTTCATCATGACACCTGAAAGAAGTCAACTTGTGAGTAAAAAGGAAGAGTCCACTATTTCTAAATCAAAGAAGAGGTCCTTGCAATAATCCATTTTAAATGTGTTACCTAATTTTGTAGAAAAAAGATCCAAAAAGGTGTTTAAAGATACAATCCATGGATGTAGAGACCCAATTATCCCTATCTCAAGTTGGAATCTGTTTTGGTACTTCTATGAAAAAAAGGGTTGAGAAGATTCCAATTTTGAATCCTTGGACCTTAGATTTGGCCAAATTTATAGTCCCAAATGTTTTCGTAGATGTTGGGTTTATTGAATTATTGGCACAATATTATCAGTCGGCTTCTAGGACTATAAGAATGGTAGATGGTTCACCATTAGTGGTGCTGACTAAAGAAATAATTATAGTGTTTTATGTTAAACAACCAAGATATCACTAAGGTTGACTTAGACAAAAGTGAGGAGGATTATAAGAGATTGAGAAAAACCTACAGGAGTGATGAACTTCCTTTACACATGAAAAAGTGTAATACCCCTCCTCTTACTGTTTGGATTTGTCATTTTCTATGCTTGGTGACTGTGATTTTCTGTATTGTTGTTGGTGTGTGTGGATGCGTAGTTTAGTTAATGGTTGTGTGTGACATTATTACTATGATTTATGATACTCTGTATGTAGGGTTTGCATTATTTTATTATGTGATGCTTTCTCTCTAAGGTTTTATATGCTCCATGTGATAATCCTATGGCATCATGCTTTATTTTAAATTTATTATTTTATAAATGGTTTAAATACTAGTAATGATGCAAAGAGTTAAGTATCATGTTATCTTATGATCAATTTGGTTAGAAATGCTAGTTTGTCATTGATATTGTAATTGTTAGAATAGATTAGGTGAGAGGACAGTGTAGCATCACTCGTTCACGAGTGCCCTGCTACACTACAATTCCTTCTCACGATAGAATGTTTGACTATATATATACATGTGCTACTTGACGTTTATTTGGATGCAGGATTGCAGGATTAAGTCTCGATTCCACCTGCTTCAGCAGGACAGGGCGAGCAATAAATTAACCCAACAGGTAAAAATGTTGAAAAAGGGAGTAGGTTTGGAAGTGTCCCCATCCCAAGTTCATCGTCCTGTTGTACGTTATTGTGTCATGCCTGAAGTGTTTGTTCTTGTTGATCGTGTAGATTGATTGTTGAAGTATTCATTTTATTTATGGTTCATGTTTATTTAATTAACCTTATTTTATAAGATAATTGATTAAAGTTGTCTAGTTGTTTTGATTTAATTGTGAGTTAGTAGAATGTTAAATATAAATATATAGTAAATTAAAAAAAAGTGATTTAATTTATTAAAAGAGTAAATAATTATTTTAAAATTAATATTGTTGATAATAATTAAATTAAATGAATACTGATAAGGATAATTAAATATTATCTTTTTATTAATATTAAATTAGAAAATCATGTGGAGATAATATCTTGATTAAATAAATTATTAAAATTGTAGATAAGTGTGCTTTTAAAAGTTGGAAAAAGGACCAATAAGAGAGAGGCTTTTTGAGAAAAGAAAGCAGAAAAGATTTATTGATCTTTATTTTTGATTTATTATTTTTATGAGGAGATCATTCACAGACAGAGTTCTGCTCTGTTGTTTTGGATCTAGAAAAGAAAAATAAAAAGAAAAAAAAATATTTTTTGTTGAAAACTTCGGGGAAAATAATT
>VDFB02086081.1:232662443-232713223 GCA_007258455.2 Sequoia sempervirens | reverse complement strand
AGTGTTCATTCATCATTCTTGCTTTTATCATTATTTCATTTCAAGGTTTAATTACCAAAAACAGGCTGGACTGCTGAAAACCCTCATTCACCAAAACAAACAATTTTTTCTTTCGTATGCAAAAATTTACAAGGAAAAAAGGATTGAAGATTGGATCAAAGTGAAATTTTGCAAGGCG
Organism: Sequoia sempervirens; assembly: GCA_007258455.2. Classification (NCBI taxonomy): domain Eukaryota; kingdom Viridiplantae; phylum Streptophyta; class Pinopsida; order Cupressales; family Cupressaceae; genus Sequoia; species Sequoia sempervirens. The sequence continues at coordinate 232,713,045 of VDFB02086081.1, read as the reverse complement.
CCATCAAAGTTGTCATCAAAGATGTCACACAAACCTTACTTGTAGAATTTATTTTGACTTTCCAATAATGAGATTTTGGAGAAATCATGAGTATAGATCAAGGAGGAGGAGGTGGAAAATATGATTTTGGACCCTTGTAGCAAGCCATCTGCTAAGGTGAATCTATTGGGGTTTGGAATGGTAGATTTATTCAAATAATTATATCACAAACTTCTATAGGTATGAGGTCACATGTAATAATGTCTTGCTATTTTTTAGTTTCTTACTTGAAAGTGAATTATATAATTACATTAATTTTCTTACCATACTACAATTATCCTAGAGAGTATGGGCTTAGATGTGTAGTGGTAGAGAGACCTAGGTGTTAGATTGCATCATGCATTATTATATTTATGTGATTGATGATGTCAATGATGACATGGCTAGGTTTTCAATTCACCCAATAGCTCATATTTACTTTATAATATTAAAAATTTAAATATTTGAAGTAAGCCATCTACATATATCCATTGAAGCATGGACTTATAATAAAAATATGGACACCATCAATAAAAAAGATGTTTATTAGCCAAATATCCATATAGGCTTACAAGAATGACATATATGCATACAATGTCATGTATATGCAATAAAAAATATATGTCCAAAAATGCCATTTAGGCATACAACAAAGGACCACAATAAAAAGTCATTCCCCTCTAGGTGAAGAAAATAGATCACTAGTGGCCTTTGATCGTCAAGGGATGGAGATGCATATGAAAATGGTCTAATTCTAACTCCAAGGCTGCTCCTCCTATTTAATTCTTTATGGAGCATTACCTATTACAATAAAAAGTATAAACATTAATATATATAAATTACATTATAAAAATGAAATATTTAACAAAAAAATCACTTATTGCCACCAAATTATCTCTCATTCACAACAATGGCATGCTAAGGCAATGGAATTCCAAAGTCCTATAGAAACCATCCAGATAGAAATTAAACTACAAACCAATAATCATTTTATTTTTCAATAATAAACAACTATAACAACGAATTCAATTTGAAATTTACTAATCCACCTCATACCCCATCAAATGCATCAGTTTGTCTATTGCAGTAGAGACACCATGCTCCATTTCCCTATCAACATTGGGAGGAGTCTCTATTTGCGCCATCTGAAAATAAAACAACATTATTCAATTACAAAAATTAGAAGAGTGATGCAGGTTATGGATTATAATGTATGAGATATTCATCAAAATTTTGAGTACTTATTGAACTTTATATTGCTTCAATGGTTTGCATGTTTCATTGGGAAAATTTCAAAGTAAATGATAGTCACAAGATGATAGTCCTAGGGTAGATCATATCATTCAAGCAAGGGATAATATTGTTATTACATAAAGAAGTCATGCAAACCTTTGTTGATGTGAAGTGTGAAGAATTTTTGAAGTGGGGATAAGATTTATGGAAATACATTTGTAAACCATGATAGTAAGATGAATGAAAAGAAGTAATAATGAGAACTCACAACTAAGAATAAAATTATGTAGTGCTATTGAGCAATGAGGGGACTACATGGTCCTAAGATCTTGATAACAATTCACACTTATAAAGACACTTCATGATTTTCATAAAACATGAACATTCTATTCATATTCATTGGTGAAACACAAAGAAGATATAGCTAAGAATTAGAGTGAGATATCTTCATTATAGTGGATAGTTTAATATTCACATAGGAAAATAAATGACTACGTGACTAAAAATTTTAGTCACAACTAAAAATGACTAAATTCTACTCATTCTTTACAAATTAGCTATAAATGAGTAAGTAAATGACTAATTTGGTTGTTGACTAAAAATTATTTAGTCACTAAAATAAAAATGACTTAATAGTTACTCATCAAATCCAAAGTAGACAATTTTTAAAAAATAATTCAACCCAAATATTGGCGTGATGTATTCATGTGTGCAATGTATTCATGCGTGCAATATATTCATGTGCATGATGTATTCATGCACACAATGTATTCATGTGTGTGATGTATTCATGTATGTGATCTATTCATGTGCATGATGTATTGGTGTGATTATTCACATTCATTGTAGATTCATTCATCTCGCTTAACCTCGCTTCATTTGTTCATTGCATACCTCACTTCATTCGTTAGCCTAGCATGAGGAATTTTGATTAATTATAGTAGATATTTGCATTGGCGATGAGGATTCAGAGAGAACCTGGAGACCTCTGAAAATGTGTGAAATGGAAAGCAATTCAAAGTTTTCTGCAATGAATTTAAATTTACTAAGGCCCTCTATAGGAAAATCGGATTTTGGGATGCCCTTTGTAGCGAATTCAAAGGTAATTTGAAACCCTCATTACATTAAACACAAATTCAAAACACTCATTACAATCTACTACTCTTAATAGTGTTTTATTGCTCTTAATAATATTCTTTTAAAATCTTTCCACTATTTTGCTTCATAATGTGCTCAAGCTAAATATAATAAAATTTGGGTGTCAGGGCCAAATTATAATTTACTCAAATAATTTTGATACATTTTCACTGCAAGTGCAAACTATCCTTGTGCAAAGTAAACATGTGCTAGATTTACCCACACACTAGGCATTTGAACAAAGATGTTTCCTACTACAACTTCTTGTACCTATGTAAAAATTTCCTTTGCAATATCAAATTGACCACTTTCAACTAGGACAATTACTACCTCATTTGGAACATAAACATTTCTTGGTCTATGTGCCTACTATTTACAATAGAGTTGTCTAGCCTTTTAAAGATGTTTTTCCTCCATCTTTGGATCCCTCCTCTCATTGTGAAAAGCTACAAAATAATTACAATTTCTAAGTGAAATGTCAACATAAGAATTCATTGCATCTGATTCACTTTGTGCAACTTTAATTGTTTCTTTGCTCTAAGCCAAACATCTATTTTCAGTTCCACTTTTCCAATCATAGATAAATCATTTTATGAGTTTTTATCCACCTTAAGTGTATCCCCAATCAATTCTAGGCTTAGTTGGATCTCATTCTGAGCCTAAGCCATGGCTACAAGACATAGATATGCATCCAAATAATCAAGAAACTTGAACAATATTATTCTATATAAAATATGGATTGCTAATGCAGTCAAGGATGCAAAAGAAGAAGGTCAAGATATAACAATGGAAGAAAGTGAGCTTTCACAATCTCAACATTTATGGGCTACACATTTCAATGGAGTGTGGGCCTATGGTAGTCATTTAAGAGTGGAAGAAAAAGAAAAAGGAAAGATAAATTGTGATTGTGTTGTTAGTGTTGAATTTCTTCATGAAACTAAGAAGAAATTTTATTTTGGATTCATCCAAGAAATTATTCTAGTGTACTATGGTGAAAATAATCCTATATTATTAAGATGTAAGTGGATCTGGGACCATCTACAGTACAATTTGATAAGTATGGATTTGTATGTGCAAATAAAAGACAATTTTTATCAAAGATGGATGATCATATATTTCCCCACTTAAAATTAACCAATCATTTCTAATTGACAATGTAATAATATTGAGATGGTTATATGTCATTCAAAAAGAGTTAGTGTTCAAAATGAAAACACATTGAAGTTGTTCATATAATGCCTGATGGGAAATATGTTAATTTACAAGAAAAATTCAAAGAAGTGGATGAAGATGATGATGGAGTGTTTGAAGAAGAATTTTTTATTACCAATGAATAGATTGGGAGAGAGAATGCATTGCATGTCATAGGTGAAGATGAGGAATAAAATCAAGCAGATGTAGACATGAATGATTAGGATTCTAATCTTGTTGGTAATGCAGATGATTATGATGACTTTTTGTCACCTTGATAGGTTGGCTTGTCACCTAAAATTTAATTATATGTATGGGTGTAATTTATTATTGAATGTAATAAAGATCTAAGTATAGGTATGCTTATTCACAGTTGTTTTCCTAGTACATTTTTTAATGTAATAATCATTATTCTGTTGGTACATTGTATACAAAACAAAAGATGTTCACTACTAATTTGAAGTGCATTTAGAGTTATGTTCAATCATTCTTCTTAGTTTTCTTACTTTGGTAGAAAATCTGAAATTAATTTTGTTTAGTTAGAATATAATTTCGTGTATGTCCTATATGTTCTCTAGATGGAAACATATAATGAGTATATGTGATTTAATAATACATATAGATATCTTAACAATAGGTGAACTATGCCTCCCCATTAAAAACACAGAAATGATCTCTTAGGTCTAACTAAAACTAAAAATTAAAACTAAGAGACTACAAAATTAGAAAATTGTTCAATCTTTTCAATAAAATGATATCTAAAATTTTGCATTCATAATAAAATTCATTACTACATTACCATAATAGTCAATAGAGGTATGCACAGGATGGCAGAACATGTATTTCAATGTACAAATGCAAGTACCACAATATAGTGGAAACCAAATATGAATACTGCAAGGTGGCAGTGAGAATATGTTAAGAACTAAAGTAAACTGCAGCCCTGCAAGGGGTAAATAGTGACACTATGGTATGGCAGTGAACAATCAGTCAACAACTATAATTAACCTACTATCCCACGGGAGTCTAAAGGGGTGTGCATGGGGTGGAAGTACTACTATCGCTACCCTACAATGGTCTTGATATAATAGAGCAATATGACGGTGAATAGTCAATCAATCACTAGAATTAACCCGTCATCCCACAAGAGTCCAAAGCTCGAGTGTGTGTGGGGTGGTAGTATTGCTAGTGCTAACCTTTAGTGGCCTTGAACTGATAGAGAGGTATTGTGGTACAAGTTTTCAAAGCATTAAATGATTACACTGTTCGATTTCCCAAGATCAACATGTATTCAAATTCGAAATAAGGGCAGATTCTGTAATATTTTGCATGAATTCACATTAATAGTGAGGTGACCAAGCTCAATAGAAAATATTACTTGGGAATCAACAACATTTTGGCAATCATTCACAAAGCTCAGTGTACTAGAGGTGATGGAGTTCAAGCAAGAAAACTCTGTAGCTATTATTTAGCCGAGTAAGTTCATAAAAACCCTTTGTAGCAAGTGTATAAGAACCAATTTTTCTTCTAAAAGTAGACACTTAAAAAATCAAGTAAGAGTAAATTCTTCATCATGACACCTGAAAGAAGTCAACTTGTGAGTAAAAAGGAAGAGTCCACTATTTCTAAATCAAAGAAGAGGTCCTTGCAATAATCCATTTTAAATGTGTTACCTAATTTTGTAGAAAAAAGATCCAAAAAGGTGTTTAAAGATACAATCCATGGATGTAGAGACCCAATTATCCCTATCTCAAGTTGGAATCTGTTTTGGTACTTCTATGAAAAAAAGGGTTGAGAAGATTCCAATTTTGAATCCTTGGACCTTAGATTTGGCCAAATTTATAGTCCCAAATGTTTTCGTAGATGTTGGGTTTATTGAATTATTGGCACAATATTATCAGTCGGCTTCTAGGACTATAAGAATGGTAGATGGTTCACCATTAGTGGTGCTGACTAAAGAAATAATTATAGTGTTTTATGTTAAACAACCAAGATATCACTAAGGTTGACTTAGACAAAAGTGAGGAGGATTATAAGAGATTGAGAAAAACCTACAGGAGTGATGAACTTCCTTTACACATGAAAAAGGGTGTAAACAATAGGAGGATACCTATTTCCCCCTCCGAAAATGAGCCATTTTCCATAGAAGACTTCCAAGTATATTGAACAAAAGAACTTATTTTTCTTTGTTCCAAGTGTTTGGAATAGATGTTTAAGAGAGGATTCCAACCTATCTCATGATGATGGCAATGAGGATACAAAATCCTAAAGTCAACATTGAGTATGACTTTGTTATTGAAATTCAGAAAGGGCTACATGAGGGATTTTTGCAAGTAAGAGAGAACTTAGCTCCCATCACTTCTAGGAAATACTCTCTACTATGTCATTTAATATTACACCAAAATAGAAATAGATGGATTAAAAGAATGTGTTTGGGAATGATTGAACATGAAGGGAATACGTTTCATGTACAAAACTGGTGCTACATCTAGTCCATAGTAGATGTAAAAATAGTGATTATGTAATATTTCATGATGATTTTGTAGTAAAGTTCATGGCCGCTCTTTGTCATATTTCACCAATATTTCCTAATAAAATCATGCAAGTATTAAGACCTTTAGCATTGAAACTAGAGTAGGGACACACTCACAATTTCAGTGGTTGGTTTTTCTTAGTAGACCAAACAATAAAAGGGTCTATGGGTGTCCTCAAGCCCCACATGTTTTACCTAAATTTTTTTCTATTCGAAATTAATTTTTAGAATTTATGTGTTAAATATTATAGATGGAGTAGGATTTTATGAAAAGACAAAAAAAAGGGGACATTCCTCCTTGACCTAACTAAATGTGAGGAGCTATCCATAGGGTCTAGCACTCTTGAAGAACTACGAAACTATTTGAAGATGTAGTATTCATTGATGCCACAAGGAGAGAGGTTCTTTGATCCTAAAGGGAATATTAATTTTATGAAGCACACTTCTCACTAAAGTTGGGATTACCCATGTAATGGATTACAAATATGTAATAAGAAATTTCTTTACACTTGATGAAGTTTTTTAGAGGAAGAGGAAGTGGGAAATCATAAAGAGGCTTGAGGAAGAGAAGAAGAAAAGGGATGCTAGATTCCAAGGATTCTATGTTGAAGAAAAGGATCCTATCAAAAGGATGAACGTAATAATTGATAAATTTAAAAGATTATATGTTGAAATAGAAAAGAAACCTAAGGGTCAGTCTTTGAAACCTTCCAAGCTTCCCATCAAACCAAGTGGTATTATAATCACAAAGCCCCTACAATACATTGCCACAATACAATCAGAAGCATCCCCTAAGCAACCAAGTCCTAAAAGGAAAAAGACAGATGGAGTGGCACCATTAGTGGCATATGAAATAAGTGAAGGAGTAGGGGATACTAAAGAGGTAGCCAATGTACTTTTTAATTTTAAAGATGATGAATTTGATCAACCATTGAGCCTAAGCTTACAAATGATGCTTACAAAATAGAAGAAAAAGTGGGTGTACATGGGAATAATGATCAAGAAGTTCATGATGATGAAAGGGTGATTATTGCCCCTAAATTTATTGAATATGGTGAATTTATTCAAAATCCTAAGTTTAAGGATTTTTGGTTTAAGATGAAAATAAAATAATTTGACGAGAGACTCCAAATTAATAAGTTGGGCAGTGAGGAGTCACAACATGACTAGATTGTTTTCCAAACTCTTGAAGAACTCAAGATTAATGAAATTGTTGTTAGCCCCTAAGAAGCAACAAAATTGGTCTTAGAAAGCATTATACTAGTTATTACTAGGATGGAGTTAAAAAAGATATTCTTACTAGATCAATTAAGTAGCCAAGAAGATCCATGTTGGTTTCTGAATTCAATTTAGATGATGGAATGAGTGGCACGGGTTACAATCCAAGACTTGAAACCCCAGCCTTTTGAACAAAGCATAAAAGAATAGAAAAACCAAGATTGCTTGATGTTGTAAAAGAAATAAGAGGGATTGTCATGGGAAAGACAATCGAAGACACATCAACATTGGAGGAAACTACAATGACAATGCACTCAACAATGTTTACTAGGGATGCAGTTAAAGCTATGTAGCTTAGATTGGTAGAATATGAGAAAGTACAAATTGATATGAATGATGAAGTGAATAGGTTATTCATATAAAATTTGAAATTGAAATAGTAGTTGAAGGGAGAAAGTTCATCCCAAAGCACAAAATTAATAGTATACCAACCCCTTTCCATCTAGACTAATATAGGTACAATCATTGTTGAACAAGTTAATGTGCTAAAACAAGAAATTGAGAAGTTGAAAAAGAGTAATGAAGAAACAAAGGAAAGAGAAAAGAGAGAAACCCTCAAGGCATTGGAATAGATATTAGAGCATAGGGTTAAAATAACTGTGGATAAATTGGAAAATGTGTATGAATGTTATGTCTCCTTGTCACAAGCAATTGATTAGATAAAGTCCCATGTACCTATATTGGACCCCTTATTTAGGAAATGACAACCTATACATCACACCTTAACGACATTGTGTAGAATTTTACAAAGGAGTGTTGAGGCCTCTGCAACTTTAAAGCCTACTAAGAAAATGGTCTGAATGTTCACAAGTGAATTTCAATACATTTCTATAGAAGAGAAAAAAATCAAGGCAATAATGGATTCATTTCACCCGCTAAAGTAGTGGCTCATTCCTAAGATACTAAGGGATGATGATAAACTAGAAAGCTCCAAGGATTGGATAGATGAGTTTAGCAAAATTGTTCTCAACTACCTCACTAATATACAAAAGGATGGTGACATAAATATTCACCACCTCAATTTAACCTTGGATGGAATAATTGTACTGGACGTTGGGTACTCAAAATTCATCACGAATACCAAAGGGTTATTATACAATAGATGGAAGAGTCACTTGGACAACACACAAATCTAGAAGTATAAATGGCCTCATGATTTCACGGTGTACCAATGGGAGCAAGCGTTTCTAGCTCCCCCAAAAGAATAGGCATTGCAGTGAAGTACCAAGCCTTGTAGATACTACCATGGAGAGAGGACCTTGCCAGATTTGAATGATCACAGGTACCTTACGAGGAGTAACAAACTTATATATCTTGTGAGTGTTGTGGACTTCAACATCTGATAAGTTCTCTTCACTTCTCACCTTTTATTTCTTTTAAAGTTTTATGTAATCCTATGTAAACAATGATAATTATTACTTTTTGATTTATGTTAAAAGTAGGTAGCTAACAAGAGACTTTTTGACATGTCAGTTAGGACAAAATTTTGAAATGTATTGTAAAATATTTTTGAAGATCAATGGAATAAAGTTATAATTGGTGGTTGAATTCTAGTTTCAATTATTTGTTGAAGTGAATTAATGAATGTTATTTTGTTTTCTCCAGTTCGATCTTTCCTTGTTATTTAAATCAATATATCAAGGGTGTATTTGGTTTATCAAAACACATTTTCTATCAAACAATTCATTTTGTACTACATTTTGGTGTCAAATCTTTGGTAATTATGGTTAGTTTCATCACATTCAAATTTCGAATTCTAGGAAATTATATACAGTAGATAGATTGATGGTTGTTTGGATAATGAAATTAACTCTTTTAGTAAGTAGCTGAAATATCTTGTCTTGAAAGGGTAATTTAAGTACAAATTTGTGTCAAATGGCCAACATTGATCCAACTTTTAAACTTGAATCACTAAAAAGTAGCATATATGTTTTGAGTTTTGAAATGATGTAAACTAGTAAAATATGTATTTTTTAGTATATATTTTTAAAAAAAATAAATAAAATTAAACAACTATTTTAAACTAGTTTTTAATAAATTAACACTATAATTTAGTTGCTGATAAAATGCTAAAAAATGAAATTGCATGAGACGTCAAACTTTTTATAGTAATTTTTTTTTTTCAATTTTTTTGTGTATTTATAACTTGAAACTTTAGTGTATGGATATATTTTTTTCTAATTTTGATAAATATATATTTTTAAATAAATATTAAAATGTGTGTGAATCAAAAAATGGTTGTTTCCACTAGACTTCAACTTTCATATTAAATATTTATCCAAGATGAAAAAAATTATACCATCTTGAAATAGCTTATTTTATCTAGTGTATTGTATTTTTAAAAAAAAAATTAATAAGTTTTGGTATTTTTCCTTGGCATGGTAATTGACCTAGTATTTTTTGTTGATAACCTACTTTTATTAAAAATAAAAATATAAATATAAATAATTAAAATATGAAAATAAATATATTTTTGAAAACTACACTTATGGATCTACAAAAGGGTATTTTTATATATTTTTTTTAAATGTTGTTTACATTAGTAGGAGTTATTGAAACTTCAAGTTTTTTAAATAATTTTAATTTTTTCATGAATTGGACTCAAAGTGATGCTCCATATATATTTTTAGCCAACAATTTTAGTTGAAAAAATTGTGGAAGTATCTAGCTTAGCTAGAATGAATCTTACTAGATCATATGTTTAACCAAAATTGATTTTCAGTTAGAAATACTTAAATTCAGTTGTGTTGATAAGTTGGATGAAAGTGTGACACAACTTTGTGCTTTTACCTGAAATATCTAGAAGGATTATTTTAATTAAAGAGGATTTTGTGGTGACATCCAATTAGGTAGTGGATCAATATCTGATTTATTTTTTTCTAATACTAAACAAGTTTAGGGTGTTGTAGCAACCAAGACATTATACTTTAGATCATCAAAGTTTATAGTTGTGGTGGTTGAAACAAATCCTCCTTCCATTCTTGATCCTTTGATTTCATTGGCCAAAGATAAGGTATTTATTTTTTCTCTTTCCTTGTACCATTTTGAATTTCAACATTATTGCAACCTTTTAAGATGTCAAATGGGAATTGCAACATTTTTAGGTTAACTCCATGTGCCATGCAATACCTAAATCATTCCTTAATTTGTGAGAGGCTTTCCTTTAATCATCTATGATATGTTTCAACCGTTCATTGGTAATCTTTACATCATGTAGATGTTGCAAAGGTGGATTGAAGGGATCAAAACCAATAAAATGAACATAGTTTGTTTCTTATTATATAGGGTAGTAATCACATGGGTAAAATGGTGGGATTGAAACTAAAGAAATGATGTTTGACATAGTACAATTTACCCTTTTAACTACAATGTTTTTCCATGATCAAATCTCTGACTTGTTGCCCTTTTTCTAATTTTAATGAATTGTAAGAGAATAAGCCTAAATAGCTTGCACAAGGACATAAAAATTTTGGACTTATACTAGCAATGAGTTTTGAACCATTTAGTGATGCTTCTATGGATTTGTTCAAGTAATTGTTTTCTTTCAAGTTTAATGGATTCCTTAAGTTTTTTATTAATCATTAGTTTGAAAATTACCGTTGTAGAAAGTACCTTATGTGTTTGTGCCTTGAAAAGTTGAATTGTGTGGTGCTTGTAAAGTGAATGGGGAAGATGATGTCATAGTTATGAAACTTGTTGTGAAACATTAGGTTAGTAATTTTTGGATGTTAAGGCTTCCTAGTTGGATATCAAAAATCTTCTCTAATCAACTTAATTTGGAATTGATGTATAAATGGATTTTTTAATGGTGTAGGTCTTTACTAAGACAACACATGAACCAGGGTTGATATTTTTGTTGTCCAAGTCTAATGGAATTCTTGGGCTTGGTTTCTAGGAAATTCTCATTGATAATCTTGTTCCAGGTTGGTTAGTGTTGATAGATCTATTTCATTCTACAATATGTCAACTTCATTCTATAATCTGAGTGTATCACCTTTCTTAAATTTTGAACAAAGTTCTAAAATCAAGGGTTCAATATGCATATTTCAGGCCTATGTTGAACACTCTATTTAAGGAATTTGTTGACAAGGCTATAGTTTTTTAATTGATTTATCTTTCTACTGTGTTTGGACTTTCTTTTGTAAACCTGCAATATACAATTGATGCACTTTTATTCTTTCTGAATTGAGAATAATATTAATTTTCTTGGTTTTATTGAGGTACAACTTCATTCATGGCCAAAAAGGTAGCGCCTTGTTTCTCATATCAGATGGAACATTGCATATAAAGGAGCAAATATTCTAGGTAGGTTATTATTGACTATGTTGAAGGAGAGAGCTTCATATATGGGACACAATCAACACTCTCCTTGGATTCTACACATTATAGCTTGCTTCAGGAAGATTTCCCATGTTGTAGAATTTTTAAGAGATGAAAGGGGCATGTGTTTTCATCATTACATAAGTCTTTTGGAGAAGTTTCTTTTTTGCAATCATTTCTCTACAATATCGTAACTCGGATTTTTAGTCTTGTAATTGAAAATAACAATTTCAATACTCTATTTGTAAGTTGTAATGAGAACACCTTTCTTTTATTAATAAAGTTCACTAATTTTTCCTTCTCAATGGTTGTCTTAGTGTGTGCAATTGACGATTGATGTGTATTTCTATGTTTTATAATTAGATCCTCAAATATCAGTCAATTAAAATGACTAAATATACTACCAATTGACATCAATTAATAACTGAATTGACTAAATATACTACCAATTAACATAAACCAATGAAAAATGAATAAATATGACTAGATATATGAATAGTGAAATTAGTGAATAAAAATGACTAAATATACTACCAAATTGATCAAAATGATGATTAAAATTAATGAATAAATACACTACAAATGCACAGAAATAAGTGAATAAAAATGACTAAATAAATGGTGAATTAACAACAATCAATGACTAGATATATCAGTGAATAAAAAAATGACTAAATAAGTGACCACATTGCAACAATCAATGACTAAATCAATAACTAAATAAGTGATGAGTTAAATATATCAATGAATAAAAAATGACTAAATAAGTGGCCAGATTACAACAATAAATGACTAAATCAACAAATAAATACATATGTGGAAAAAAGTTACTAAATAAGTGACCAGATCACAACAATGAATGACTAAATCAACAACTAAATATACTACCAAATTGATCAATCAAAACAATAAATAAATGACTAAAAATGGTTTAGTTATGAATCTAGTCACGTTATATATTATTGGAAATAAACTACTAATGGTCATGTGACCAACTATAGTAATTTATAAGCAATTTTTAGTAGTTTATTGTAATTTCTGTACTATTGAGGACAACAAATGAGCAATAAAGGATATAGCATAAATGATGAATAAAGGTCAACAACATGAACAAATGAAATTCATAGATTATGAAGTGCATAACAACTTGAAATAAAATTAATTAAAAGGTACAAAGCATACTTACAAACTATCTAGAAACTTCAATTCATTGAACATTATTCAATTACAAAATGTTATTTTTTAGTTGAAAATTATAAATAGTCTATATTACCTAAGTGAAACTTTGATGACCACCTCCACAAGTAGGTGTTGTCGAAACTACAAGATTAACCTATTCAACATCCAAAGTGAGATATAAGAATACCATTCATATAATTTTTATCTATTCACATGTAATATTTATAATTTTTTACAAGTTACATACCTCTGCAGTACATGTGGTTGTGTAATAGGGAGGTGTAGGACCACTGAAAAATAGAGTGAACACTATGACCCTAAAAATTCATAATAATCATTCATCTAATTTAGTTAATCTTGCATTTCAAAAATGAAATTTAATAAATTAAATTCAATGAACTTGCTAACATTTACCTAACTATCAAGGTCGAATGCCTCATTAAGGAGGTCATCTATCATCACCATTTGATTCGATCAAAATGTACCCTAGGCACCTACATCTTGACTATCTATGGGATTATAACCATATGGCAACTCACAAGCCTAACAAATATGAGGTCAAACTCTACTCCCTGAAGACTCACCTGGCTAACCATGTGCTAGAGGACTTGTATGATGGATGAGGCTCTAGGTCAGGGAACTAGTTGACTTCAATGTATCAACCTCAACACTCTCCTTCACAACATAAGGGTTAGACACATGCTCATATGCTAGTTTAGTGAGTTCTCGTATCATTTGACGATATGCATCGATACATGCCCCCATTCTATCCTATGTGAAGCCTCCACCTCTACCCTGGAAATCCCACATATCAAAATAGTTTGGTATTTTATTAAGGACAAACTCATAGTAGAGTTTCCTCAAAAAATATTGCAACACCTCATTGTTGTTGCATGGAGGATGGTCAAAAACCATCCACCACCTCATCCAAAAAAAATTATTTATCCCTTGGTGGTTTCACCAGTTGATAGGGAACCTCTTTCTTAAAGGATGCAAAGGTTGATTTGTTCTAGGGTTTGTTAATAAGGAACACAAGTAAAATTTTGAAATTTTTTCATCTTTCACTTGTTTATAGGATAATTTATCTACATAAAATTATCTAAACTCTCATCTCTTTTCTGGCCAACCACTTATTTGCTTGCTATTTCAATCTACATGTGATACTATCAATTCAAGTGATTGAGAAAGCATGGTTCTATGCGAGGTTGAGATTGAACAAGATCTTTCAACCTTGCAATTGTATCCTCAATTTTCTTTTTGTTATTTTCAATTTTCCCCATTAAATTTTCTTGAGTTCTTGGAACATGTTGAGGAATTATTGAAGGTGTTTTTTGGAGTTTTTCTTCACTAGGGATTTGGGCATTAGGTGAATCAATATTTTGAAGAGAAATTTCAAGAGGGTTTGGAGGTGTATTATCATTTCCTAAAAAAAAAAAAATTACATCAAAAAACATGTTAAATCTACCTTTTTAATAACAAATTCACACAAAAAATAGTAAAAACTTACTCCTTTGACCTCCCCAATGTCATGGTGGTATTTTGATGAAGATTCAATGAAGAAATGGAGTGGTTTGAGCCTTCCTATAATGCTCAAGCATGCTTCTAATGGTTTGCAAGCCACAAAGGAAATAGGAAATAATAAAGAATAAAATGAAATGAAGTTTTTTTTTTATATCAACTAAAACACACTCACATTATAACACAAGCGCATTTTGGCTAAGGTTCAGTCACACCAATCTATAATCCAGACACATTATAATGCAAGCGTGTAATGATATTTTTGAAATTTGAAAGTTAGGATAGCACTTTTTGGCCCCCCATCTTTCTACACCGGCCCTTTGGAAAATTTTGAAACTAATTTAAAATCAAATTTTGCTAAACTCAAATGAAAATCAAACTTCACCAAACTCAATTGAAAATCAAATCTCTCCAAACTCAAATTTCAAAATTTTGCAAACTTAATTGATTTTAAAATTTCATAAAACTAAAACTTCATAAAACTCAAATTGATTTTCAATTGAGTTTGGAAAAAATTGATTTTCAATCAAGTTTGAAAAACTTTGATTTTCAATCAAGTTTAGAAACCTTGATTTTCAATTGATTGTTGACTAACTTTGATTTTAAATTGAGCTTTGGAAAACAATGAGTTTCAATTGAGTTTGGAAAACTTTGATTTCAATTAAGTTTGGCTAATATTTTATTTGCAATTGATTTTAGAAAAAAAAGAAATTTTTAATTGAGTTTGGCACACTTTGAAACTTTCATTTTCAATTGAGTTTGGTGAAAGTTAAATTTAAATTTATTGTCAAAGAAAACAAGAGATTTGTTAAAGGTTGAATGACAAAAAATGGTATTATATTATCTTATAAAATCTATACATTCCTAGTAATAAAAAAGGTATGTTCCTAAAAATAACATTATGAAAGATTTTGATCATCAACAATTAGGGATTCATTGATATAATTTTGTAAAAAAATGGTTTCCATAAGCATTGGAAGGTGGGTCTTTGGATGTTATTCTTCTACCTCCTTTTGTGTCCTTGTTAGTAGATCTACAAGATGTTTTTTCCTTCATTTTAGCGTCTTCATCATGGGTATCATTTGTCTTTCTACTTTTCTATCATCATCTTTAGGAAGATATATAAGATCTCTTAAAAACAAAGCTTCTTTACATGGTCTCAAAAATTATAGTGAATGCCACCACTCATCAAGAATTTGTAGATGATCCTATGATTTTTTCTTCCCATTCTTTATTAAAATTAAGGAGAATAAGAGAAATTTTATTAGATTATGAACAACATTTTGGTCACCTTGTTGATAGGAAAAATCTAAAATTTTCATTTCTAATGTTTAGGATATGGAACAAAAATTTTTGTATGAATATATTTCATTTAAATAAGGTTGAAGTTTCCTAATTCATACCTTTCATTCAAAAATCCAAAATAACATACAAAGAAATTGTAGAGAAGGGGGATTCACTACTCATGAGTCTCTTTATTCTCAAGAGAATCCCAAGGGGTGAACTATTGTAAACTACCTCAAGGAAAAATGTGAGTTTCAGAACTAGAAAGACTAGGTCACAATTTTTTTATAGAAAAACTAGCAAGTTCTTGGTCAAAGGACAACAGTGTAAAAAAAGAATAATAGTGCAATGTGCTAGAGTCCTAGAGGCACGCTGGTGTCTCCTATAGATCAAAAACTAAGAATGTAAAAAAAAAAACAAGGTGACTACTACTATTCTAACTGCTAGGAAAATCTTGGAATGTGAGAAAGTAATAGAATATATAACATAATAGAAATAAAGTGGCATAGATGATTTAAGACTAAAGAGGATAAGAGATAGAAACTTCTCATAGTTACCCAAGTAATGAAGCCTCCAACACATGAATATCTTCAATACCTGCATGCATAAGATTGAGAGAAAATGTTAGGGTTGTATAGGGGTTTGCCTTAGTCAAACCCCCATTTTATTGTTCCCACCTCCACGGATGTAGCCAAATAGATAAAGAAACTGAAAAAAGTAAGAAAATATGGAGTGATAAAAACAATCCCTAATCAAGGAGGAGAACCTATATCACAAAGTAAATTTGTAGCAAATAGGGGATGTGTGAAATCCCAAGATTCTCACAAGCACAAGGTAAAAGAGATATCAATTGCAATGATTAAGGAAGCCAAAGAGAGAGAGATAGAGTTGCAAGAGCCACAGGTGTTGTTTCCCTCTGGTTTCGACTCTCTGATTAGTTTGATTTTTCTTGATAGATGCTTTAGTTCATTATGATACTATGTTGTTTCTTTTCAGTGATAATTTTGGATATTATGTTGTTTCGTATTTGGTGGATGGTACATTGGCATCCTGATTATCTAGTTGTGTTAGTTTGATGATACTAAGGTAGACTCATACGTGATATGGTTTATCTATTTATGATTATTGCTTATGGTTATCATGTTGCAATGATTGCTTATGATTGATCTTGCTTGTCTATGTCGGTGAAGAAGAGAGTGTAGCATTACTCATTCGTGAGTACCCTGCTATGCTGCAATTCTTATTCACGGTGTGTTTTCTAACATAAGTATATATATGTGTTTGTGTGTGTGTGTGTATTTTAACATTGATGTTTCCTGTAGACACAGGTATCGGGTAAAAGCTCTACCTGCTTGTCAACTCTAAGTGTACCCTAATGCAATAAAATTATGCTGTTGGAGGTATTGACAAGTCCTTTTGAACCATCGTTCTTTTTTGAATGAGTATCTACGTGTTACCCCATGTTGTTGTCCAGTTTATTCTGTCGTGTTCATTTGTATTTTTTTTTTTTGAGAATTTAATATTTAAGTTTAACAAATGTTTTTCAATGTATTTATAAATGTTTGTGATTTAATTATTAAATTAAATTAAATAAGTCATCGAATTTAAAAGTGAAAGTTATTTCTTTGCAATGTTTTTAATTAAAATATAAATATTGCTGATTTATTTGTGCAACTTGAATTATGAGAAAATAGATATTTTAATGAAAAGATATTTTCAGCATGTTAAGAATCTTTGATTGGCAGTTAAAAAAATCTGATTGATATTTTTAAGAATGAGTTGAACTGATTGGTCTATTTACTATGCCTAATGAACAATCAGTTAAGTTTTATGATTGAAAGTTATTTGCATGAGTTAATATCTTTGGGGATTGGCAATTTTGTATTCACGGGAAGAATCTAAAGAATTTTTGGACGACAACAGTTTTTTTTTTTGAAAATTCGCATGGCAATTGTTACAGAAAAAACTTTTATCTGAAAATTTTGGTTACAAACATAATTTGAGTTGGATTGATTTATTTTTCTTCATTGAAGTTTGGTGAACTGATAGTGGAATTGACAAAGTTTCAAGGAATCATATCCATCCAGTAATCAATCTTTAAACAAGTTTTCTTCTGTAATTTTCAATTCTTGTGCTGAATTCTTTCTTTGAAAATTGAAGTTGAATTTAATCATTCAGTTAAGAAATTGGTCTGGTAAAAACCTGCACAAGCAAAAGAAACAAATTAGATGAAGTATAAAATGTGTTTTCTAAATTCAAAATTTTAGATTTGTCTTCTTTGGCTGTAGAGATTTTGTGAATAAAAAAAAGAAAAAATCTTGTTTGTTTATTGAATGTCCAAGTTTGAGAAAGGGTTATTCTAAACCAATCTTCTATCCAACCAACAAAATTATCCAGTATCTGTTATATTTAATTTTTCATCTCTAATTTCTCCTGTTCAAGATAATATATAGATAAATTTTAAAAAAAGAAAGATTCTTTATTCAGAAGATAATTCATTTTGTGTCATCATTGTATTCCTATAAGTTGTTGATAGCCTAAATAATAGTTTTGTTAGCATAGTCATGGCTGTTCATAGATATCAATTAGGCGAATTAGTGTTCTCTTAAATGTAAATTTCCTGAATCATGGTTCTTTACTGAGATTATACATTTCTTATAAGGATAGTTTTACTTTATGGTAATCACTACTTTGATTGCTACTATATTCATTTATCCTTGCTGAATATCCTATCTCTCATACGTCCTTATCTGTATCCTATCTTTCATACTCCCTTGCATTGTACCATTATAAATGATGCTATATAAATCTACGTTAACGATCTTCATTCATTATGGAAAAGCTATACACTTTCATTTTATTGTAATTCTTAGAAAATTAATAAGGAAACCTTAGCATGCACACTGTATACAGGCAGAATAACAAATGAATTACCGAACTGTTGATATCTGGAATTTTCTTTTATAAAATTATTAAAGATAAAATCTTTTACTGTATTAAGTATTCTTGTGAATTGCTACTTAATTATATGTACACCTTATGTCGAATCCTTGATGTGCTTAATTTGTAGCTGTTAACATTTAAGAATATTATCATATAGACTTGCAGATATAAGTGTTGACCCTTACTCTTTCCTCTTGATATTATGCATGATTTCAATGGTAAACTTTCCTAATATCCATTCCCTATGGCATGCTTGGTGCTTAATAAATTTCTTTACTGTTATTCATTCCATCATGCATCCAGATTCGTATTATCCATATTTGTGTATTCTTCATAACCCGCATGCGCTTTTCCATTTTCACTTTCATTTCTTGATCTGAGACTTAACCTCTTCATTTTCCTTTCCCTATGTCCACTTTAGTTTCAGATCTGAGGTTTTGACTGCAAGTTAAGCTGTGTAGTAACATTTAAAAAAATATGTAGATATTCATTCCTTGCATGATGTTACTTTCACTTCTTATAGATACGATACATGATTGAAAACTATCTCGTTTTACTTCAGTACGAATTCATTTCTTTTGCATGAAGTATTAGTGGAATAATTTTGTTATTATATTTATGTTAATACAATTATCAATTGAAATATATGTATAGCGTATAAATGGGTTACATGTAAATTTGTGATTGACAAAGGTATAATTTTAAATTTTAAATTTGTGATGTGAATTTATCTAGTATAAAATAGAGTTTAGTAAAAGTCTTTCCCTCACTTTATATATATATATAATTAGTGAAATGTATTGCCTTCATGTGTTTGATTTATAAATGTGTAGGATTTGTATTATCCTAGCTCTATTAAAATAGATGTAATTTCTTTGAAATTGTCAACAATTATTAATACCAATAAATTGTTTATTATGAACATATAATCCATGATGATTGGAGTATTGTAATCATTGAGTAATTATATATATAAATTTATTGAGTTTTATTTTCATTTCATTAAAAGTTAGGGAAGAGAAAATGGTGTAATTAAGTGCATTCCACTTTAATAAGATTATTACATTTCTATTAAGATGCTCATATTACAATTACTTTTACTCAGGGAAATAGCTTTGTACCATTTTGTGGACATCTAAAGAGACATCTTAGAGGTTATGATTTGTCTTAAGTGAAAGATGTAAACCTTTGTGGTTTTGAACTTTACGCTTGATAGCTACCCCTAAACTGATTTTATGTTGAGTCATGTTATAGAAAGAGTGGCTTGCAGTAGGGGCCGAAATCCTTAAGAGATTGTCTGGGTAACCTATTATAGGTGTAATTTAGTGAAAACCTAACTAATGTATTAGGGGTTGGGTAGTTGTAAACACTAATTCAGATAAATGTTTGCCTCACTTACTTTCTTAATGCTCGTTTAGATTGAAAAAAGGCTGAGAAGGCCTGGAATGGCTAGTCATCATCTTGTCTTCTTGAGAGATGAAACGACTCCACATTAGTCTGCATAGGGGCCAAGAATTGGTAGAGGCTACTAGGGTAACTCTTGGAGAGGGCTGGTAGTCTAGGAAGATTCACTAGGGTAACCTATCCCAACATTGTGATGACACTCTTAGTCTATACCATGAAGGTGATCCTTGTGTTCAAATTTTTATTAGTTGTGATTTGTTACTGGGATTGTATCTGTTATGATTTGTTATCGTTATGTCATGATGTGAATTTGTAAACCACTTAAACATAATGTTATGTCTTCATTGTTTTTGGACCTGCCATTATCTCCTAGCATGAAGGGAGTGGACCTTTGGGATCCACGTGGTTGGGAGGAAACCGTGCTATACCTTCCTTGGATTTTCTTGCAGTTTATCCTATGCTTGCAGTTGGTTCTAGTTACTTTATTGTTCGTGACTATGGGTGCAGAGCATGTTCATGGATATGGATGTCAGTTGTGATATGATCACTATCTGCTTTGTATATTTACCTCTTGTATAAGAGAATTCTCTTTGTACCATCATTTTGATGTATAGAGATTTATTGAAATCTCACATGTTGTAATCTAGAAATATGGATATTCGATTGTAATAAGTTTTGTAAATTGGATCATTCATGGCATTAAATATGTACTTATGTTTATGATAATATGTTGAGTATATTTATTATGTTAAAGTAACATCACCTTGGAAACCTTATGGCAGTTGTGTAATTAATTATCTTTTAAAAAAAATTGTTTGGTTAATTTTAATTCTTTACACTTTGTTTTAACGGTAACCAAGGCGGGGCATTACAACAAGAGCTGCAAAGAGCATATAAGAGCTTGGGAGTGATATCATAGCAAGTTGTAAAGAGCTGTGAAAGCAAGATAGCAAGACAAAGAGAAGAGGAAAAGGCTAGGAGCCAAAGCTAGAAATAATTGGAAGACCAAATAGATGGAAAAGATAGCACTCAAAGAGAGAATAGGAGGATAAATAAGCTTCTCAAGTTGTTACAAGGCATCTTAGGTCATTACCATCGACAAAAGGGGTTGAAAAGTGGCAAGGAACTTAGAAACAGTCATTTAAACATTGAAATGTCTTAGGATGCTAGCGTACTGCATGGATGTCTACATGGTGCACTAGTTTCTAGACACATCATGCTATTAAATGATAAGAATGAGAAAAGAAAATGGTTTGACGCAAAGCTGACATGTGAAGGTAGTTGCTAAAAAGGGATCCTAGGCATCTTGAGAGGAAAAAGATTGATGCAAGGGATAAAATGAGCCTACACAAGATGCTAAGGGAGTGGATGCTAAAGTGGATATAAGAATGTATGTGAAATTGCAAGGGGGTACAATTTTACAACATTACATTTTTCCCCCACTTTAGCAAGAATATGAATGTACACTAATATGCATGCTAAAGAAAATATAGTAAACATAAATAACATCATGGTGCCAAAAGGATATTGTAGATGAAGCAGATAACTCTTCAAACCAACTAAGCATGTCCCTAGGCCAAATACCTACAAAACAAAAACATTAGATAAGAAATACCTACACAAGAAAACAATGTTAGAACAGAAAAAGCCATTATATCGATGGGTTAGGAAATAAACTAGAATAATGCACACATAGAAAGGCACATAACAAACTAAAGGATTTGAGTCAACAAAGTGAAAGAGACATCAATGTAGAAGGTTGTCTCAATACTATGTGTCATCCCCAAATTAAGAAATAAAACATAGAAGAATTATTAAATGAAGAGAAGAAGGTAAGGATCAATTGCTTCAAGAGAAGAATGCACCCAAAAGTCAAGGAAGCAACCAATGTCAAAGAGAGAAATAAGTATATACTTAGGATGAAGAAGATGTAGATCTTTGATCCAGTATATACAATTTGAGAAGAGAAATAATTTAATCTAAGACAGATAGAGAAGCTCAAAAGGAATGAAAATTCCAAGAGAGGGGCATGTGCAGGATCATCATGGAAAGAGCGGGCCCTTACATGGCAAAAACTTCAGAACAATTAGAGTTAGACAACTTGACGTAAAAATTTGAATAAGTTATCTATATTATTTGAAAAATGTGTAAGAATAGAATCTATAGCAAATTGAATGTAGTTTCTAAACTACTAGGTTTATTTACAAAAATGAAAAATCTATTAGGTGATAATTTGAAATTTCAATGCAGTAGTACTTAAATTTTAGGGAAAAAATAAGAAGTAGGTTTCTGTCTAACCACCCTAACCATAATAAAATGATAATTATTTTGTATAAAATTTTAGATATAGGTAGAGGACTCATGTCCTGATGTGATGCATATTATTTTGTAATTTTTTTCTAAGTAAATAATTAATTATGAATTTTTTATTACAAATTTTTAAAAATATAAAAAATTGTATTTCTGACCACCTTAACTTGGTCAAAACTTCATGAAATTATTTTTTTATTTTTTAAATCCTATAGTATGCAAATCATAGAATGTGAAACATGTTTCAGATTCAAAAAAAATGATACCGTTTGAAAGTTATAGATGTTTTTCAATCAACCTATCAATCAGGAATTTAGTCGTAATTCAAATAGAAAATAAATAATAATTATTTATTAAATTCAAAATAAAGAATAATTTATATTTGTGGAAAGCTAATAATTTTTTTTAAAAACCCTTTTCGTTTCATCAATTTTGGGTAAAAAAATTCATCAACCACATACCCTATATAAATCCATTATATTGCCACTTTTTGGCCCATCATGATCCTGCACATACCCAGAGATGGATCCATAGGTCCTCTCACCCAATGAGAGTTGACCAAATGCACCATAGATCTGTAGACCTACAAAAGGTGAATGAAATACTTTGGAGGTACTCTCTTCTTTAGAGTTGAACAAACTACAATAGAGGCCCGCAGACCAATTATGGACAAATCCTATAGGATGAAAACACTTTACAGGTCCTTAGACTTGCAAAGAAGGTTCCCCAGGTACTCTCTCCTTAGGGAAGCCTAATGTAGGAGACTTTTTAGAGTTATATTGGTTCCTCATAGGTGCTTGGTCCTACAAGGTAAGCTTGAACAAATCTAGTTGGGCTACCCCAAGCTAGATGTCAAGATATGAAATAGGTGTAGTTGAGCTGCCCCCAAGCTAGATGCCATAGAATTTATTTGAGATAAAAAAATTCAAAGGGGTTTGCTTGGGAACACTTCAAGAAAGCATGGGTCCCACTCAAGGGGATGCTCCAATTGAAAGATAGAGGGAAGAGAGGGGGGCCTTAAAATGACGCACATCTCTAGAACAAGTTATCACTGCCCCCAACATACAGGGCAGGAGAACCATGCAAGACACTTAGACCATACATGATAGAGGTAGACCTCAATATCACTTGTCATTTGAAGAAGAGGAAGGTACATCAAAAAATAAATGAGTGATGACACCAGAATCAAGAATTTATTTTAGTTTATCCTTCAAGGTGGGTGCTGCCACAATAATGGTTTACAATTTTTGGGACATCCTAATTTTTGCTTGAAATCACATATTTTTAGAAAATACAATGATTTAAGACTTTAAAGGTTCCATTTAAATGATTTTAATTAAAGAGGGATTGATAAAGCCCGCTTAGATCAAACCCCCTTGGATAGAACCTTGTTAGATTTAAACCATACCTATAATTGAGTCTCCTCTACACCTATCAAAATGTTGATATTTAAAAACCACTTTTGATTTACCTTTTGGGTGATCAAATGAATTCATTTAAAATTTATGTTTTGTAAACATGTAGCCCTTATTATAAGCTTCCCCAAAAGTATAGATTTAAATATGTTTATTTTTATTATTATATTTATTTTTATTTCTTGTGAATGTAGGATTTTCAATGAACATCAAGTTATTTGTTTGACACATACAAAAAAATAGAAAAATAGCGAAAAAATTTCTAAAAAATACATGTGCACTAGGTATTGATGTCCTTATTCCAACAAAAACATAAGTTAATACAAATGAATACAAAAAAAATTATGTAGGCCGAAGTACACCTCTGTCTAAATTATAATTACTCTGACTTGGAAAATTAATTAAAAAAAAATTATGCAACAAAAATTTATGAAAAAATATCCATGCCCTAGATATTGGTGTGAAAGTTTTGTATTTTAAAAATTAGAATTGCATCCTATCTATAAAAAAATTATGTAGTTCGAAATAAACATCACTTTTTAAAAATGTTGATTACTAGAAAAAATAAGTTATTAAAAATTACATAAAGTGATTCACAATTTATTTTTTATTTTCTTGTAAAAAAATGTAATTAGAATCTACACAAAAGATCTAACAAATAACTAGTTTGATTCATCTTCAAATTCTTAATGGTTTAGCTGCTATAGGCGTAAGAAAGTGAATATCTGGTGAAAAATCTTGATTTTAATGTCAAGTTTGGCAAAAAACTGTTACCCATTATTATGGGATCACCCAGGCCTTACATTCACTATTGGAATGGCCAGGCACTCGATGGTATGCACATCTTTATCATGCTTATGAAATTTCTTATGTGTAGGAGAAGAAAGAGTAATCATGTGGGATTTTAGAAGCCTCAAAAACATACACTCTTTCTTAGATAAAGAATAAGGATCAGGAAGCAACCCTTTTTCTTGTGGAGAAAAGTATGACTACTCACAAGAAGGCACAAAGACAATGGATAATGGAAAATGAATCAATCCAAGAGAATGAGGTTGAGTAGAATTCACGTTATTCAACCATGGTTTCCATTTAAATTGTTCGTTCGAGCAACCAAGCCCCAAATTACGCTTACGAGGTACACATTCTATAGGGACCTAAATGTCTTGTTCATTATTCCCACAACCTTTATGCCCATAGCTATATTTAGAGATGATTTTAAAGCTAGGGCCATAACGTATTTGGAAATCTTGAGGAGGGTCTACATAGAGAGTATTATTCCAACAATGGGGATTGCATTCTTCTATGGGATCACCATTAGCCTTTGTGATAGGACTACCAATGCTAGCCTCTTTAATAGAGGTGTGATCATCTTCCTTAGAAGGATGATCAACATTAAGAACATTGCAATTGTTGTTCACATTATCCTGCAATACCGAAGAATAACCATCTTTGATGGCGGGTTCAGATGATGTTATAGGAAGGACTAAATGGATTGGGATGACTTTATATTCTCCAATGAAGGATTCTCTAAATTTTAAATAACCCCAATCATCACCAAGACATGCATTCTTTTGAGAAGAGGTAGGAGTAGAATTAAGATTTCTTGCTTCAAGAGGATCTTCTTCAAGGACATCTATCTCAAGAGTATCCTTTGTAGTAGGAATTGTTGCAGTAAACATAAACACATTAGAAGACATTGAAGGAATAAGAGTAGGCACAACTGAAGCCTGACTACCAGTTTTTATCTCACACAGGTGTAGAGCATTAGGGTTAGCCTTGACTATTACTTCTCGATTATTACAAATGAACTTAATAGATTTATGCAAGGTAGATGGGACTAAACTGATAGCATGAATCCATGGTCTACCAAGAAGAAGATTATATAGTAATTTTTCTAACATAACATATAGTAGGGTGGGTACGGTAATGGGTCCCAAGCTCAAAGGCAAGACTATCATGCATAGGGCTTGTTGAACGAAATTATCAAACCCATAAATAACAATAGAAGAAGCATTAAGATAAGATGAATAAATATTAATATTATGCAATACATCAATGCTACATACATTGAGTGTTGAACCTATTATCACTAAATCTAGCAATGCTCGATTCACGAATAACCCTCCTACGAAACTTGTTTGTTTCCTAGGTTCATAATATTCAAGCATGCAAAAAGAGGAAATTTTCAATCCACCTCAAAGTGAATTTCAAAGTCTCAAATAGTCTGTTTGAGTGTCCCCCATCCATCTTTTGAAGAGCTTTGAAATGAGCATCTTCGTCAGCTTACAGCCTTTGGGAGTTGTAAAAATTGGAAAAAGTGTAGGAGCACTAATTTTCAGTGCTCCCCATGTTGAGTTTGAAACTTTTCTAAGTCCTTAAGGTCTACAAGTGCTAAAAATCAACACTTGTGCATTGTTGTCAAATTCAGTCTTTTGTGCACAAATACTAGAAATCAGCACTTGTGCATTTTTGTCAAATTTAGTCTTTTCTGCACAAGCGCTAAAAATTAGTGCTTGTACATTTTTGTCAAATTCGGTCTTTTGTGCACAAGTGCTAAAAATCAGCACTTGTGCATTTATGTCAAATTCAGTCGTTTATGCACAAGTGCTAAAAATCAGCACTTGTGCATTTTTTTGAAATTTGGTCTTTTGTGCACAAGTGCTAAAAATCAGCACTTATGTATTTTTGTGAAAGTTAGTCTTTTGTGCACAAGCGCTGATTTTTAGTGCTATTTACATATTTCATGCCTTAGTCATTTTATGGCACATGTAGGAATGGGGGTTTTTAGCGCTTCTACATCTCAAAACTCAAGTCACATGTAAAAGCTCTGATTTTTAGCGCTCTTACATATTTCATGCCTTAGTCATTTTTTGGCACATGTAGGAGTGGGGTTTCTTAGCATTTCTACATCTCAAAACTCAAATCATGTGTAAAAGCTTTGATTTTTAGCGCTCTTACATATTTCATGCCTTAGTCATTTTTTGGCACATGCAGGAGCAGGGTTTTTCTGTTTAGCGCTTCTACATCTCAAATCTCAAGTGTCCTTCCCACATGTAGAAGTGTTGATTTTCACTTCTCTTACATATTTCATGTAGAAGCATTGTTTTTTTATCGCTTAACATGTGATATATTGAAGCGTTAATTTTAGCACTTTTACACAATAAAATTTCCTTCCAAAACATACCATATCATTTTTTTTCATCACTTGGGCATGAAATGCAGATCTTCCAACATGTAAGGGCACTGATTTTCAGTGCCCTTATGGGTATGTGTAGGATCATGATGAGCCAAAAAGTGACGATATGATGGGTATGTGTAGGGTATGTGATTGAAAAATTTTGTTTTTACCCAAAATTGATGAAATGAAAAGGGTTTTTAAAGGAGATTCTCAGCTTTCCACCAATATAAATTATGCTTTACTTTGAATTTAATAAATAATTATTATTCATTTTCTATTTGAATTGTGAGTAAAGTCTTGATTGATAGGCTGATTGAAAAACATCTATAGCTTCCAAATGGTATCACATTTTTTGAATTTGAAACATGTCACATTCTATGCTTTGTATACTATAGGATTAAAAATAAATAAAATTGAATTTCATGAAGTTTTGACCAAGTTAAGGTGGTCGACATACAAGTTTTTATATTTTTAAAAATTTGTAATAAAAAATCATAATTAATTATTTACTTGGAAAAAAATTACAAAAGAATAGGCATCACATCTAGACATGATTCCTCTACTTATATCTAAAATATTAAAAAAAATATTATCATTTTATTGTAGTTAGGGTGGTCAAACAAACACCTACTTATTTTTTCCCTAAAATTTAAGTACTACTACATTGAAATTTCAAATTTTCACCAAATATATATATATATATATCTATATATATATATTTTTAAAATAAACCTAGTAGTTTAGAAACTACATTCAATTTTCTACAAATTCTATTCTTACATATTTTTGAAATAATATAGATAACTTATTCAAATTTTTACATCAAGTTTCCTAACTTTGATTTTTCTTAATTTTTTGCCACTTAAGGAACTATTTTTTCCATGATGATCCTGCACATACCCTTACATATGAAATCATCTAAGTGTAGGAGCATTGATTTTCAGCACTCCTACACATTTGGTAGTTTTTTCCTTAAACACTTCCAAATCACTCCATTTTTTCTCTGAACACCATTCTTTTGCTCCCACTCCATTTTACATGCCTAATTGCTCATTTCACGCTTGCTCAATATTGTTTGTTTTCTTCACACTTCCCAATGCCACGTTTTTTACTAAACCCTGTTGATTCACCATCCTTGCAATATATTTCCAAATTTTGTCAAGTTATACAAGTGAAGGTGACATCTTTTGATCCAGTGAACTATCCCATATCTACAAAGAAGTCATCATGCAACAAGTGGAGAATGCTAGCTTTTCCAAAGCCTCAATGCATGTCATTTTTGATACACGACTGACCATTGATAATATCAACAAGCATCTTCGTAGGTGCAATAAAATTCATTCATCTACTAGAAAGTTGATCACAACAGTTCACACCTTTGTAGATTACTCAGTCAGTCCAGATGATGTGTTCATACAGGAGACCAAGAAGAAGTATGAAGACTTCCACACCCAAAGCAAGTAACCATGAAGACTCTTGATCTCTAGTGTTGAATTATTTGATGCTTCCCTTTATGCATATTGTAAATAGTTTTTGATATCTTAAATGTCTTTTTAGCAAATGTAATTACATTAAAAATCTGAGATGTAGTTCTATGAAGATGGATTACATTTTTGACTTAGTCAAAGTTAGGTGAGATTTTCCTAAATTATCTCACCTAACTTTCCTAATTTTACTCAATTGATTTCCTAGATTTTCTCTTCCCTCTCTTTTATAAATAAGAGGGATTTCTATTGTAATATTTACCTTTAGTATTTTGGAATGAAGTGTTTCCTTTTTTGAAGAAAATTTGTGAAACTTTGTGTTCATGTTTGCAAATGGAAATCTGATTAATAAAGAAGAGAATTGAATACCATACTTTGTGTTGCAATCAATAATCTTGTGGATTGATCATATTGGTAGTAATTAGTGGATGGGATCTGAAGGGCTTTGAATAAATTTATGTAAACTTTGTGTTACATTCTTTATTTGAATTTACATTTATGTTTGAGTAACTATTGTTGAATTATCTACAAGACTTTTTGCTTCTAATCGTTCATGTTGTTCGAGGAATTTTTGTATCTAATAAGACTTTGTGCTTCTAATACAAAAAAACTTTATGATTCTCACATATCCATTGTTGAAAAGCTATGGAACGACTTTGTGCCTTCGTGAGCTTTTCTCTCTTTCTTTTATTTTTTTATTACTATCATGTAACTAGTATCTCTATGCTCTTCTTTGACAAGATAGAGGTATTGGCATTACTGCTTTGTTTTTAGTTTAAAGTTATTTTGAATTAGAACTATCAACTTTTAAGCATTGTAAAACATCTTCTCTAAAAAAAGAGAGAAGCACGAATGTGACACACCCCCCGCATTTCGTAAGTGTAGTGTACATTTGTAAATACTTGATTAGTTTTACTTAGCTTATGTTAGTAGTAAGAAGGGCACCTCACCTTTCTAAGAGGAGAGATTATATCTCACACAACTATGGCTGAAATCTAGGT
This sequence comes from Sequoia sempervirens, assembly GCA_007258455.2. NCBI lineage: Eukaryota > Viridiplantae > Streptophyta > Pinopsida > Cupressales > Cupressaceae > Sequoia > Sequoia sempervirens. The sequence continues at coordinate 232,683,619 of VDFB02086081.1, read as the reverse complement.
TGTGTAATCTATTGAAAAGGTTATTACATAATTTTCACCCAACAGAACCAGTGTTAATAAAAGTACATCTAATTTCAATAGTATTAAACTTAACTATAATAATTAAAGGATTTGCTTGTTTCTGCACATCTAGGGGCATAATTTATTTTGGATAGAACGTGATATTTGGTGAATCCACATGAATATGAGTCATCAACACAATAACATTTCTCGGCCTAGCAGAGGTAGACAAGAGGATCTTCTGCAAGACTTCCTAGAGAATTCCTTGATAAATCATATTAGACTGAAGCAAGTCCCATAATAAGATCTTGGTCAGAGTAATGCGGAGTTGCTCAACAAGATCGTAATCACCAGGTGCTTTAGTTGTAGGTTTAGGATCGAAAGGAAGACTTGGTTGAGAAGGTAGTAAAGAAGTAGGTTGATTAACATTTTGTTTATTCTTTTTAGTATTATAAGTATGGGCTACCACTCTATAAGAGGGATCCTTACAAATATCATGAAAATCATTGTCAAATGGAGCACCATTAATAGAACAAATCCTTTTAGGAGGACTAGCTGGAGTCAGATGAATAACTGGTCTCTTAGGCCTTTGAGGGGCAATAGATACAGATTAAATTTATAGAATAATCTCAACTAGTGGAATCATTATTCGAAGAAATATTCTCAACATCGATCTAGGGAGGATCAAATGTTTAAGGAGATTCATCATCTACTAATGCATCATCTCTAGAGGACAGTGAATTGGAATAGATAAGAGATTCATCATTCACTAATGCATCATCTCTAGAAGAGAGTGCAATGGAAAGAAGAGAAGGTAGAGTAATGTTAAGAAAGCTATCAATGATTTCATCTTCCTGCAAAAAGATATCCTTTAAAGCAAGAGGAATCTCATGAGAAGCTTGATCAAATATACAAAGTGACATGGGCAAAGTCAAGTCACTATCACCTACATGAAATGGACCTTCATTAGCATTTTGAATATAATTAGATACTGAACTCATAAAAGAAGATATTAAATTCATTTTGGATATAGGAAATTAAATATGATAAATAATGAAAAAACAATTCAAGTGATCTAGAGCGTTCTAGGAGTGATAGAATTGAGAAAATTTGAAAATATAGATTTTCATTTTTTTTTATATTTTCTAGGTTATAGTAATTTTCATTTTTGGAGGTCTTCGTACCAGAATTTGGGGTCAAACCTTGAATCTATCCCTAAAATTTGACTTTTGAAGGCATTGTATTTTAGGGAATGAATTAGTCCTCTAGCAGACCTTTCCAATGGCGTAAATGGTTCTAAATTATGAGCACCGAGTCAAAAGTTATGACCCCACCAAGTTGGGGTAAATAATTTTTTAGTTTTTTGAAAAATGTTGTGATTCACATCAGGTTCACCAAAATATAGAGAAGGGGGATTTGATCCTTATGAGTCTCTTTGGGTATGTGCAAGATCATCATGGAAAAAACAGGCCCTTAAGTGGCGAAAAATTCAGAAAAATCATAGTTAGGCAACTTAACATAAAAATTTGAATAAGTTATCTATATTATTTAAAATATATGTAAGAATAGAATATGTAGCAAATTGAATGTAGTTTCTAAACTACTAGGTTTATTTTTTATTTTTTAAATCTATTTGGTGAAAATTTGAAATTCCAATGCAATAGTACTTAAATTTTAAAGAAAAAATAAGTAGGTGTCTGTCTAACCACCCTAACCACAATAAAATGATAATATTTTTTTATAATATTTTAGACATAGGTAGAGGACTCATGTCTGGATGTGATGCATATTTTTTTAAAAAATCCAAGTAAATAATTAATTTTGATTTTTTTATTACATCTTTAAAAAATATTAAAACTCATATGTCTGACCACCTTAACTTGGTCAAAACTTCATGAAATTCTTTTTTTTTAATCCTATAGTATGTGAAGCATAGAATGTGACACATATTTTGGATTCAAAAAATGTGATACTATTTGAAAGCTATAGATATTTTTCAATTATCCTATCAATCAAAACTTTAGTCATAATTCAAATAGAAAATAAATAATAATTATTTATTAAATTCAAAGTAAAGCATAATTGTCGGTATTGGCATGGTGTGATGGTTTATAGGTTGCATTGTTGTTCTTGCCACCAAGGTTCAAACCCTGTTGGGATGGTATTGTTGAATGGTTGTATCCTGTTCATAGCTCCAGTCAAAAGTGTTTACCCCTTGAATAAAAAAAAAAAAGTAAAACATAATTTATATTGGTGGAAAGATGAGAATCTCCTTTGAAAACCATTTTTGTTTCATCAATTTTGGGTAAAAAAAAGTCGCCAGCCACATACCCTACACATACCCATCATATTGCCACTTTTTGGCCCATCATGATCCTACACATACCCCTTTATTCTCAAGAGAATCCCAAGGGGTGAATTTCCCAAAACTACCTCAAGGAACATTGTGAGAGTTTCAAACCAGAAAGAGTAGGTCACATAGATTTTCTGGACATACTAGCATGCTCTCGATCAAAAGGTTGCAATGCAGAACAAGGACGACAACATGGTCTGTTGGAGTCTTAGAGGCACTCAGTGTTTCATATGGACTAGAAATTGAGAATGTTATAGAAAATAGAAAGGTGACTACTACTGTTCTAACTCCTAGGAAAATCTCAAGTGGAACGTGAGAAAGTAATAGAATATAACAAACTTGAAGTAAAGTGAAATAGATGATAAGACTAAAGAGGAAAAGAGATAGAATATTTTCATAGTAACCCAAGTAATAAAGCCTCCAACACATTAATATCTTTAATACATGCATATGTAAGATGGAGAGAAAATTTTGGGGTTGTATAGGGGTTTTCCTTAGTCAAACCCTTGTTTTAGTGTTCCCACCTCCACAGATAGTCAGATAGATAGAGAAAGTGAACAAAGTAAGAAAATATGGAGTGATAAAAGAAATCCCCACTCAAGGAGGAGAACCTATATCACAAAGTAAAGATGTAGTAGATAGGGGATGTGTGAAATCCCAAGATACCCACAAGCACAAGGTAAGAAAGATATCAGTTACAAGGGTTAGGGAAGCCAAAGAGAGAGATAGAGCTGCAAGAGCCATGAGAGTGGAAAAGATCATTGTGAGAGCTTGACAGTGCTATTGTAGCAAGTTGTAAAGAGTTGTGCAAGTAGGATAGCAAGACAAAGAGAAGAGGAGAAAGCTAGGAGCCAAAGATAGAAATATTTGGAAAACCAAATAGATGGAAAAGATACCATTTAAAGAGAGAATAGGAGGGAAAAGAAGCTTCCTAAGTTGTTACAAGGCATCCCAGTCCATTACCACTGAAAAAAGGGGTTGACAAGGGGCAAGGGACTCAACAATAATCGTTTGAATACTGAAATGTCATAGGACACTAGTGTGGTGCACAGATGATAATGTGACATGCTAGTGTGTAGACACATCACACTACAAAATGATGAAAATGAGAAAAGCACAAGGTTTGACGTAAAGATGACACACAAAGGTAGCTACTAAAAAGGGGGCTTGAGCATCTTGAGAGGAAAATGGCTAATGTAGGGGCTAAAATGAGCCTACACAATATTTTAAATGAGTGGACACTAAAGTGGATACAAGAATGTATGTGAAATTGCAAGGGGGTCCAATTTTATGACATGACATTTTTCCCCCACTTTAGTAGGCATATGAATCTACACTAATATGAATGCTAAAGGAAATATACTAAACATAAATAACATCATGGTGCCAAAAGGATATTGTAGAGGAATCAAACAACTCTTCAAACCAAGGAAGCATGCCCCCAGGTCAAAGACCTACAAAACAAACACATTAGACAAGAAAGACCTACACAAGACAACAATGTTGGAACAAAAAAATAACTATATAAATGGGTTAGAGCATAAATAGGAATAACACACACACAAAAGCACATAACAAACTAAAGGATTTGAGTCAACAAAGTGGAAGAGACCTTGATGTAGAAGGTTGTCTTAATTCTATGCATCATCCCTAGATTAAGAAATAACACTTAGAAGAATTCTTAAATGAAGAGAAGAAGGTACAAATCGATTGCTACAAGAGAAGAATGCACCCAAAAGTTAGTGAAGCAACCAATGTCGACGAGAGAAATAAGTATATACTTAGGATGAAGAAGATGCAAATCTTCGATCCATTATATACAATTTAAAAAGAAACACAATTTAAGAGAGAGATGGAGAAGCTAGAAAGGAATGAAAATTCCAAGATAGATGGCTCCATAGGTCCTTTGACCCAAGGAGAGGTGAAAAAATGCATGATAGATTTTCAAACCTACAAAAGGTGAACACAAGGCTCTGCAGGTACTCTCTCTTGTAGAGTTGAACAAACTGCATCAGAGGTGCACAAACCAATGGTGGACAAATCCTGTAAGATGAAAGTGTTGTACGGGTCTTTAGACTTGCAAAGAAGGTGCCCCAAGTACTCTCTCCTTAGGGAAGCCCAATGTAGGAAACTCTAAAGAGTCAGATTGGGTCTGCATAGGTGTTTGGTCCTGCAAGGTAAGCTTGAATGGATCTAGTCGAGCTGCCCCCAAGCTAGATGTTAGGATATGAAATAGGTCTAGTCGAGTTTCCCCCAAGTTAAAGATGCCATAGAATTCATTTTGAGATAAAAAATTTCAAAGGGGTTCCCTCAGGAACCCCTCAAGATAGCAAGGGGCGCACTCAAGGGGATGCTCTGATTAAAAGATAGAGAGAAGAGAGGGGATCCTTATAAGGAAGCACATCTCTAGAACAAGTTATCACTACCCCCAACATATAGGGAAGAACCATGTCAGATACTTAGAACATACATAATAGAAGTAGACCTGGATACCACTTGTCATTTGAAGAAGAGGCAATTTCATCAACAAATAAATGAGTGATGACACCTACATCAAGAAGTTGTATTTTATCCTTCAAGGCCTTACATTCACTAGTGGAATGGCTAGGCACTCGATGGTATGCATAGAAAGAATGTTTTTCTTTGTCATGCTTATGAAATTTCTTATGTGTAGAAGGAAGAGTCATCAAGTGGGATTTTAGAAGCCTAAAAAAAATATTCTCTTGCACTCATATAAAGAATGAGGAGTGGGAAGAAACCCTTTTCTTATGGAGAAAATTTTGACTACTCACAAGAAGAAGACACAAAGAGAATGGATAATGGTGTATGAATCAATCTGAGAGAACAAGGTTGAGCAAAATTCATGGTATTCAACCATGATTTCCTTTTAAATTGTTCATTCGAGCAACCAAGCCCCAAATTATGCTTATGAGGTACACATTCTATAATGACCTAAATGCCTTGCTCATTATACCCACAACCTTTATTCCCATAGCAATATTTAGAGACGAGTTTAAAGCTACAGACATAACGTGTTTGCAAATATTGAGAAGAGTGAGGATCTACCTAGAGGGTATTATTCCAACAATGGGGATTACACTCTTCTACGATATCACCATCAGCTTTCTTGATAGGACTACCAACATTAGCCTCTTTAATAGAGGTGTGATCATCTTCCTTAGAAGGAGGATGATCAACATTAAGAACATTACAATTTTTGTTCACATTATCTTTCAATACAAAAGAATAACCATATTTGATGGAACGTTCAGATGATATTATTAGAAGGACTAAGTGGATTGGATCAATGTTATATTCTCCAATGAAGGATTATGTAAAGTATAAAGAACCCCAATCATCACAAAGATGTGCATTCTTTTGAGAAGAGGTAGAAGGAGTAGACTTAAGGTTTCTTGCTTCAGGAGGATCTTCTTCAGGGATATCTATCTCAAGAGTATCCTTTGTAGTAGGAATTGCTAGAGTAAACATCAACACACTAGAAGACATTGAAATTATAAGATTAGGCACAATCGAAGCCTGATCAGTAGAGTTGCTATCTCACATAGGTGCATAGAAATAGGGCCAGCTTTGATTGTGACTACTTGATTATTACAAATGAACTAAATAGATTTATGCAAGGTAGATGGGACTACACCCATAGCATGAATCCACATTCCACCAAGAAGAAGGTTATATGTTAATTTTTCTGACATAACATATACAAGGGTGGGTATTTTAATGGGTCCCAACCTGAAAGGAAAGACTATCGTGCCTAGGGCTTGTCAACCAGCATTATCGAACCCACGAATGACAATAAAAGAAGCATTAAGAGAAGATAAATGAATATTAATCTTAGGAAATAGATCAACACTACATGCATTGAGCATTGAACTAGTGTCAATCAGAGTATGTCTAGTACCAATAGTATTAACATTAACTATAATAATTAAAAGATTTTCTTGGTTTTGCACATTTGAGGGTGAAAGTTCTTCTGGATAGAATGTGATATTCAGTGAATTCCCATCCCCATGAATATGAGCCATAAATGCATTAACATCCATTGGCCTAGTAGAGGTAGGTGAGAGGATCTTCTACAAGGATTCCTAGAGAATTCCTTGATAAACTAGAGTAGATTTAATCAAGTCCCACAGTGAGATATCAGCTGGAGTAACGTGGAGTTGCTCAACAAGATCGTAATCACCAGGTGCTTTAGTTGTAGGTTTAGGAGATGAAGGAAGAACTTTTTGAGAAGGTGGTAAAGAAATAGTTTGGTTAACATTTTTTTTATTCTTTCTAGTATTATGAGTATGGGCTACCACTTTATAAGAGGGAGCCTTACAAAGATCAACAAAATCACTATCAAATGGAACACCATTAATAAAACAAATCCTTTTAGGAGAATGACTAGATGGAGTTAGATTAATAACCATTCTCTTAGGTCTTTGAGGGGAAATAGAGATAGATTACATTTACAAAATCATTAGAAATAGTGGAATAATTATTTGAAGAAATATTCTCAACATCAATCTAGGGAGGATCAAATGTGGAAGGAGATTCATCATTCACTAATGCATCATCTCTACAAGAGAGTGCAATAGAATGAAGAGAAGGTAGAGTAATGTTAAGAAAGGTATCAATGATTTCATCTTCTTGCAACAAGATATCCTTCAAAGCAAGAGGAGTCTCATGAGAATGATCAAAGGTACAAAGTGACATGGGAAAATCCAAGTCACTATCACATGCATGAAATGGAACATCATTAACATTTTGAATATAATTAGATATTGAACTAATAAAATAAGATATTAAATTCATTTTGGATATAGGAAGTTAAATATGATAAATAATGAATAAATAAGATAGCTGATCTAGAGCAATCTAGGGGTGAAGAACTGAGAAAAACCAAAAATCCAATTTTTTGTATATTTTTTGGTATTTTCTAGGTTCTAGTAATTTGCATTTTTGGAGGTCTTCGAAGCAGAATTTGGGGTCCAAACTTGCGTTGGTCCCTAAAATTTGATTGTCAAAGGTATTATGTTTTATAGATTGAATTAGTCCTCTTGGAGACCTTTCCAATGGTGTAAACAGTTATGAATTCTAAGCATCGAGTCAAAATTTATGACCCCACCAAGTTGGGGTAAATAAACTCTTAGTTTTTTGAAAAAAGTTGTGATTTACATTGGGTTCACCAAAATGTAGAGAAGGGGGATTTGGTACTCATGAGTCACTTTATTCTCAAGATAATCCCAAGGGGCAAACTTCCTTAAACTACCTCAAGGAACAACATGAGAGTTTCAAAACTAGAAAGAGTAGGTCATAAAGATTTTCTAGATAGACTAGCAAGTTCTCGGTCAAAGGATGATAGCACAGAATAGGGAAGATAACATGGTGAAATGGAGTCCTAGAGGCACACCAGTGTCTTGTATGGACTAGAAACCAATAATTTCACAAAAAATAGCAAGGTGACTACTACTGTTCTAACTGCTAAGAAAATCTTGGAACGTGAGAAATTAAAAGTGAAATAGATGATAAGATATAGAAACTTCTCATGTCAACACAAGTAATGAAGCCTCTAGCACATGAATGTATTTAATACCTGCATGTGTAAGATTGAGAGAAAATGTTAGGGCTGTATAGGGTTTGCCTCAGTCAAACCCCTATTTTGGTTCTTCCACCTCCATGGACAACTAGCTAGATAAAGAAAGTGAACAAAGTAAGCAAATATGGAGTGATATTTAAGCAATCCCAACTCAAGGAGGAGAAACCGTATCACAAAGTAAAGATGTAGTAGATAGGGGATGTGTAAAATAACAAGATGTGAGCACAGGAACAAGGTAAGAGAGATCAGTTGCAAGGCTTAGGGAAGCCAAAGAGAGAGAGAGAGTTACAAGATCCACATGAGCTACAAAGAGCATTGTCAGAGCTTGAGAGTGTTGTTATAGCAACTTTTAAAGTTCTTTGCAAGCATGATAGCAAGACAAAGAGAAGAGGAAAAGGCCATGAGCCAAAGCTAGAAAGATTCAAAAGATGAAATAAATGGAAAAGATAGCATTTAAAGAGAGAATGGGAAGGAAAAGAAGCTTCCCGAGCTATTACAAGCAATCCCGATTTGTTACCACTGACAAAAGGGGTTGACAAGTGTAAATGCACTAAAAAATGGTCATTTGAACACCAAAATGTCACAAGACACTAGCATGGTGCATGGACTTCTGCACGGTGCACTAGTGTCCAAACACATCACACTACAAAACAACGAGAACAAGAAAAGTACAAGGTTTGACACAAAGTTGGTGTGTGAAGGTAGTTGCTAAAAAGGGGTCCTAAGCATCTTGAGAGGAAAAAGGCTGATGCAGGGGCTAAAATAAGCCTACGCAAGATGCTAAGGGAGTGGACACTCAAGTGGATACAAAAATGTAAAATTGCAAGGGGGTGCAATTTTATGACATTACAAAAACAACACAAATATGTTAAAAAAATTATACTTTTAATGTGTATGTGCAGGATCATCATGGAAAAAATAGGCCCTTAAGTGGCGAAAAATTCAAAAAAATTAAAGTCAAGCAACTTGACATAAAAATTTGAATAAGTTATCTATATTATTTCAAAAATATGTAAGAATAAAATTTGTAGCAAATTGAACGTAGTTTCTAAACTACTAGGTTTATTTTAAAAAATCTATTTGGTGAAAATTTGAAATTTCAATGTAGTAGTACTTAAATCTCAGGGAAAAAATAAGAAGTAGGTGTTTGTCTGACCACCCTAACAACAATAAAATGATAAAAAATAATAATAATATTTTAGACATAAGTAGAGGACTCATGTCCGATTTGATGCATATTTTTTTGTAATTTTTTTCCAAGTAAATAATTAATTATGAATTTCTTATTACAACTTTTAAAAAATATAAAACTTGTATGTCTAACCACCTTAGCTTGGTCAAAACTTCATGAAATTCAATTTTCTTTTTAAATCCTATAGTATACAAAGCATAGAATGTGACGCATGTTTCAAATTCAAAAAATGTGATACCATTTGAAAGCTATAGATTTTTTTCAATCATCCTATCAATCAGGACTTTAGCTATAATTCAAATAGAAAATGAATAATAATTATTTATTAAATTCAAAGTAAAGCATAATTTAAATTGGTGGAAAGCTGAGAATCTCCTTTAAAAACCCTTTTCATTTCATCAATTTTGGGTAAAAAAAAGTCGATAGCCACATACCCTACACATACCCATCATATCGCCACTTTTTGGCCCATTATGATCCTGCACATACCCTAATAATACATGCTAATTAAAATAATTGTAATTAAGAAAAATAATTAATTTATAATATATTTTTGACATATATAAATATCCATCACTTGATTACCATACTATATAAGACAAGAAATATAAATCCCCACAAGAAATAATAAGTCAAAAAAAATTACTTATAAACATGTTATAAAATAGATAAGTTATTATTTGTTGAACTATAACATATCAGGAAAATGAAATATGAAGATGAAGAAATATAGTGAAAATATAAAAAATCTTCATATATTGCAATATGTATAGATTTTATATTCATCTCATAATGAGAAGAATATTTATTTATAACAATCATGTTTTACATAGTTCTAATGACAAGGTAAGGAACAATTTTTATAGTAATTGAATTTCAAGGAAAGAAGGTTCATTCACCCCGAACATTCAAGTTGGAATAGTAGAGAGATGTGCTTTTCTCATAATGGTGATTCCAATAGATTCTTTCATTTCTAACTCTCCTTCACTTCTCCAATTGAGGTAATGAAAGAGGTATCCTAATGTAATTTACATCTTGGCAATGGCCATGGAAGCACCAATGAAAATTCTTCTTCCTACTGCAAATGGAATCATGCTTAATTTTTAATCTCTTATTATATCAAATATTTTACCCATAAATCAACCAAGCCTAAATTCTAAGGGGTCTTCCCATGCTTTTGGATCTCTTCCTATTTCTCAAGCATTAATAATAAGCCTTAATTTTGTTGGTATGAAGTAGTCATGATTAGGTCCTTCCACAACACAAGCCTCTATAGATTCATTGGGGATGACCAAGGGGCCTATTGGATATAATCTTAATATCTCTTTTACCACACAATGCAAGTATTTCATGCATAGAATATGATAATTTTTTATTTTCTTATCTTTTTACTATAAAATCAATTTCTTTATCAAATGTGGATTTCTTAATAAATCAATCATTGCCCATTCCAATGTAGATTTTGTTGAATCTATTGATACAAGAAACACATCCTATACACACATAGATAGATTAAATCATATAGAGAAATATATATAATCAATACAAAGGAAACCACTACATCAACATATCAAATAGATATCACATTTTCAACTTTTAAAAAGAATTAAAATAAAAAATAAAAAATTATGATTTATAAAAATGATATGGCTAATCATGCACAATTTAAAATTCATCACACAACATAATAATTTATTTATTAAAAGGGGTAAACACTTTTGACCTAGAGCTATGAATCAATAAGGTCACAAATAAGGGGCCACATCCCCAACATAAGCACTCAACAATTACATCCCAATAGGGTTTGAACCTTGATGGCAACAACAACGCAACAAATTAACCATCACACCATGCCACTACTAGTAAACAACATAATCCTTTTGATCAAACTAATATATTCAAATTAAATCCTTTTAGGAACAAGGATGAGATCTTTTGATAGTGGCCTCTGTAATTTTAATATACAAAAAATGCAATAATATTTTCAATATTTATTATATTTCTTCCCACAATGTAATAACACAACTTCAAACTTTATGCTTATTTTAAAAGTTGTATTTAATCACAATTTTTAAGAATGAAAATTTAAAAACTATTAAAAATTATATACTCTAATAAATTATACTTAAATTACTCCATAATCCTATAAAATTGAAATTTCAAAGATAACCCAACTTACAAGAAAGTTGAGAGTTGACTTACCATTATGATAGCCTTCTTATATACTAATGTGATTTCCATGTTTACAAGCACATCAACCAAGTCCTTATGTTTCTCCTCCTCCTCCTCCTCCTCCTCCTTTATGTTGAGCCTCTCCTTGTTCTCCAAACTTTTGTCTATTATTTTATCTAAAATGGCATGCAATTTTTGGTGAACATTCTTCATACATCTCTTAAGTCTTTCCAAGTCCAGCCACTCCAAACAAGGAATGAGGTCACCAATATTAACAATTGTACATTCATTTTATTTTATTTTTAAAATGTTTGTGTTAGTATCTTTATATTGTGTTATTATTAATATAATAATATTATATTAATATAATTATTATAAGAAATATTTAAAACAACATGTTTTTATCATAAAATCAGTGTGTACATTAAAAAACTCAAATATAACAAATATATATTTAAAAATTATATATAAAACAACTCTTAAATTAAAAAAAAAAAAAAAATCTAAAATAATTCTAAAACAATATAAAATAACTCTTAGGTAAATAAAATAACTACTAAAAATTTTTAAGTAAAATCAAGTAACTATTAAATAAATACTTAAATACACTATATAACTTAAAACTACTACTTCTAGAATTTTTAATAAACGTATAAAATAAAATATTATTATTATAGACATATTTTAAATACATTTATCTAGAAAATTTCTATAAATAGTCTTGAGTCATTTTATTTATTTTAGGATTATTTTAATAACTAAATATTATTTTATTTTATTTTATCAAAATATAAAGATATTAGTTTTTTGTCACTACCAAACTTTTATTTATAGAATCTAAATTCAATAGAGAAAATAAGTCTAACATGAAGAAAAAAGATGATTTGAGAATGCAAAAAATATCACCAAACAGAGAGAAGATGAAAGAAGGAAAGATGAGCATCAAAGACCTACCAAGCCTTGTTTCTAGAGAGACTTGCAAAGGAATTTTGGGAGAAAATAGAACACAAGGGAGAAAAGAGCATAGTGATCCTAGAAGATTTAGATTCCAAAAGGTTCAACTCTTGCTACAAGTGTGAAAAAAATTCCTCATCATCTCAAGAATATGCAAGTAGAAGAAAACCCTTGAGTTGGATGCCATAATTCATGAGGGTTTGGTGCAAAGACTTAGAGAACATGCCCCATTTATCAAATGGGTCAAATCTTACCTATTCAGTCAACATGGATGTAGAATTTGTTGGAATATTCCATCATTGTCACCCGTGGTTGGTTTGTTATTCTTATTGTTGATTTTTTATTGTTTGATAGTGGATTTAGGAGTCTAGCTAGTAATTTGTTATACTCGTCAATATCAGCATATGCACAGGTTTCTATCATTTCTTTATGTATAAATACATGGGATTTCCATCAATGAAGATATGAATTGGAATTAATAGTTCTGATAGAATTGGTGGAAGGAGACATGAGTCAAATATATTAAAATAAAGGAACTACCAAGAGGTTTATCTAATCTAGTGTAACTAACTAGATAAGAAAGTGGACATCATCAATGGGGAGTCATTCTTAATGGATGAGATTAGGTTTTACCTAATAGATTAGGAACTGAATTTCAATCCTCTTTCCCACCCTCTAAAGGGAAACCCAAGCTGACTAGATTATACAATTTCTTATCAAATTATTAGGATTTGGAATTCTTAACAAAGATAAGAAACTCATTAGTTTCATTACTTAAGGTAAATAAAAATATAGAAGCTAAAGAAGTAGGTATGTATAATAGGATTTTTGTTTACTTTAAATCTAGAGAATCCCCCTCTATCATAAATTATTTTCAAAATGAAGATCTTCCATTGGACCCAAAAACTTGAGATGCAAATAGTCTCATTGAAATGTAAGAAAGGCCACTTATTAGGGAACGATATGGAAAATTGTAGAAAAATAATAAAATTTCTTGAGAGGGACAACACTATTGTGGTTGTTAAGGTACAAAAAGAAAAAGAAAAAGAAACCAAAGGTTTAGAGGGAATGAAAGACTCCTAACCTTCATTTATCCTGGCAAAGATGCCAAGAGAAGGAGATAGAAAACTCCAAAGACTCAAAAGGAGGAAAAATTTAGATTTATATTTGGCTTTATAATTGTATGGAATTTCATAGGAGATTGGGGGTTGTATAGAACCTTTGGAAGAAAGAGATATTTTGGAGTGTAGCCATAATTTTGAAGGTGATTTTGAAGAGGTTTTCATCAAGGATAAATTAGTCATTTAGAAGATAGGTTGGATAATCAAACTACTTTAAGAACCAAGAAACCCAAGTGTAAGGAAAAATCAAAGGAGGAGGAATTCCACAAGACAAGACTAGAAATGGTTGGGATGGAAAAAGGATAAATGAAATTGATATCAAGAAAGGGAACCACCCCTCTTAATGAGCCATGAGAGTTCTCACTTGGAATGACAAGGGTTTAAATGCCCCTAACTAGAGATGTCTACTTAAGATTCAATTCTACTCTTCCATACAATATTTAATTCTTAGCTAGGAGATAAAATTTAACATTGAGGATTCAAATAGGCTCGTTCAAAAATGGAGATAATAGAAAGACTAGTTTGAGGATATTAGGGGTGCATTCATAGGGTTGACGATGTTGTAGAACCCCATCACTATGGATGTAGAGTGCTTGCTTTGAAATCAACAATGATAGGTATGTAAAATTAAGCATTACAGTTATTATTTATAGGTATGTGAAATCTTTGATATTTTTCCTCATTGTAAATGCATTTTTCTTATTTATATTTATTATTTAGTTATATATTTATATTATAATTACATTTATTATTATATATAATATTCTTTATAATATACATCATTTAATTAATATAATATTTATTTTAAATATAGCATTATTTAAGTAAATTATAATATACATCCCACACAACCTTGGATGAGAGGCACATAATTTCTAAATGTTTTTAATACAAAGAGATTGTATAATCTATTAATGTTACTTCCACAACAACCAACACACCTATTTTTCTTGACTCTGAGCATTTTATTCTTGAGTGAACCAATAATTTGCATTTTGATTGAAAACACAACATAAAATTTATTTGGTTAGAAGATTTAAAATTTAATTGATTATTGCATTTAAAAACATTCTCCAAACCCTTTTGGGCTTAAAGATATATTAAAAATTATGCTTAATTCAACATTGTCTTTATTTTATATCTTCTCTTAAGAAAGTTGATTTAGTAGGGTCCCCACATAATTTTATTTAAGAATATTAAATCTTTAAAGTTAAAATTTCTTCTTCATCATAGATTCACAATTCACCCACACCAATTTGATTGTACTTAAAAAGTTAAAAAATAATAGTGAGTTTTGTATTGTTTTTGTTCAATGTGATATAGTTGTAAATTTGAAAGGAGAATAAGGTAATTCCTAAATTACCACTTCAAAGAATAAAAAGTGGGCATTGACACCATTGATTTGGATTAAGATGGGCTCTAGGAATATTGATGTCAAGATGGAAGATAATATCTAGGTATTGACAACAAGTTCTCCGTGTACGAATCGTCACAACAATTTTCTCCACATGAAAATAAGTTGTAAAACGAATAAAGAGGTGATAGGTATCAGCAAAGATAGACTGACAAACATGATTCATCCAATCATTTTATATTGATATTGATATTGCAACAACCATAGATATACCAAATCAGATACTCCTTCTCATAGAGCAAACACCTTCAACATAAATACATCAAAACCTTCCAAATTGAAAGATTAACTCACAATAGATGGTATTATCTTAGCTCATTAAATACTACATTGCTAGTAATAGAAAATGTATGCTCCTAAAACTAACATTATGAAAGTTTGTAATCATTGTCTATTAGGGAATCCTTGATAGAATTTTGTAATAAATGGTTTTAGTAAGGATTGGAGGGTGACTCTTTGGGTGTTATTCTTCTGCCTCCTTTTGTGTCCTCGTTAATGAATCTGCAAAAGGTTTCTGTCGTCTTTTTAGGGTCTCCATCCGGGATCCTTCGTCTTAAACGGCACATGATCGCATTGAACTTTAAAAGGACACCTGTAAAATATTAGCAATATATGGTGGTGTTGCCTATGGCTCAACTCACGCCGGTGACGGGCAATAAAAGGTGGTTGGTACGCAGTAAAAGTTTTGACTTAGACGATCACAGTCTGCAGTTGCAGCACGGCCATGCCCATTACTCCCTCGCTCGCCTTTTCCAACACAGTTTCCTCTTCCTACAAATGCTGACGGTGTGTTTTCCCGGCGACTGAACAAAAACTCGCGTGTTTTCTCGGCGTGAGACAATTTCGCCGGTGGTGAAAGCTGCTACAATCCAATTATTTTACAAGCAGAAGATCTTGGTTATTATTTGACATTGACGTCCAATCGTTTTACAGTCCTGTAAAGCCTGAAATCAAATATTTTCTACTTGCCACGACATGAATGATTTGTACGTCTTTTCAGTACTCGGAAGATATCACGGGAATATTTTTATTGAGATCAGATTATCTTGGCTTTATTCAAAATATGACAAAGGCCAAGAAATGTGAATAGGTAACAGAAATAGAAAGTATAAACAATCACCTTAAAGATTTTCATGTCCGTGAATTAAAAATTTGTTTATCCCTTGTAAGTTTTAATTGCTTGTCATTGTCACTGATTTATCGTCATATGCAGAATAATCAAGTTAATTAATTAATTCATTTAATTAAAAATTTATATTTTTAATGATACATGCTAATTATATTTATAGTAATTAAAGATAATTCATTTACAATATATTTTTCACATATAAGAATATTCATCACTTGATGACTGTATTATATAGCAATAAGAAATACAAATTCACACAAGAAAGAATAAGTCAACAAGTTATATCTATAGATAAATTTTATGTGTTAAATTATAACATATTAGGTAAACAAATATGAAGATGAAGTAGTCTAGTGGAAATAGTGAAACCAACATATTGCAATACATATATATTTTGTACTCATCTCATAACGAAAAGGAATATTTATTTATAATAATCATGTTTTACATAATTCTAGTGAAAAGTTAATGAACAATTTTTATAGTAATTAAAATTTGAGGCAAGAAGGTTCATTCACCCTTAACCTCCATGTTGGAATAGCATAGAGATGCACTTTTCTTGGAATGGTGATTCCAAAAGATTCTTCCATGTCTAATTCACCTTCACTTCTCCAATTGAAGTAATACATGAGGTATCCTAATGCAATCTCAATATTGGCACTGGCCATGGAAGCACTGGGGCAACTTCTTCTTCCTGCACCAAATGGAACCATGCTTAATTCTGGATCTCTTATTATATCAAAATTTTTACCCATAAATCTCTCAGGCCTAAATTCCAAGGGATCTTCCCACGCTTCTGGATCTCTTCCTATTGCCCAAGCATTAATAATAAGCCTTGTTTTTGTTGGTATGAAGTAGTCATGATTAGGTCCTTCCACAACACAAGCCTCTGTAGATTCATGGGGGATGAGCAAGGGGCCTACTGGATATAATCTTAATGTCTCTTTTACCACACAATGCAAGTATTCCATGCTTACAATATGAGATTTTGTTATTTTCTCATCATTTTTTACTATAAAATCAATTTCTTCATCACATGTGGGTTTCTCAATATCTCACTCATTGCCCATTCCAATGTAGTTGCTAATGAATCTATTCCAGCAAGGATCATATCCTATAGACACATATACACACAAATATATTAAATCATATATAAAAATATATATAATCAATACAAAGTAAGACAACCACTACATTAACATATCAAATAGATATCACATTTTCAATTCTCAAAAAGAACTGAAAATAAAAACATAAATTTAAATTTTCAATTGTAAAAAGGATATAGCTAATCATACGCAGTTTAACCTTTGCACACAACATAATCCTTTTGATCAAACTAAAATATTCAAATTAAATCTTTTCAAGAATAAAGATGAGATCTTTTGATTGTGACCTCTCCAATTTTAATCTACCAAACATACTAAAAGATTTTAAATCTTTATTATATTTCTTCCCACGAATATAATAAAACAACTTCAAACTTTATAAGATTTACTCAACTGATTTCCTAGATTTTCTCTTCCCTCTCTTTTATAAATAAGAGGGATTTCTATTGCAATCTTTACCTTTAGTATTTTGAAATGAAGTTCTTCCCTTTTTGAAACAAATTTGTGAAACTTTGTGTTCATGTTTGTGAATGAAAATCCGATCAATAAAGAAGAGAATTACATATCGGACTTTGCGTTGGAATCGATAATCTTATGGATTGATCATATTGGTAGTAATTAGTAGATGAGATCTAAGGGATTCAAATAAATTTATGTAAACTTTGTGTTACATTCTTTATTTGAATTTACATTTATGTTTGAGTAACTATTGTTGAATGATCTACAAGAATTTGTGCTTGTAATCGTTCATGGTGTTTCAGGAATTGTTTTATCTAAGAAGACTTTGTGCTTCTAATATGACAAACTTTACAATTCTCACATATCCATTGTTGAAAAGCAAGGGAACAACTTTGTGCCTTTGTGAGCTTTTCTCTCTTTCTTTTATTTGTTTATTATTATTATACCTGGTATCTCTACGCTCTGCTTTGCCAAGATGAGGTATTAGCATTATTGCTTTATTTTTAGTTTAAAGTTATTTTGAATTAGAACTATCAGCTTTGAAGCATTGTAAAACATCTTCTCTGAAAAAAGAGAGAAGCATGAATGTGACACACCCCCCCATTTCGTAAGTGTAGTGTATATTTTGTAAATATTTGATTAATTTTACTTAGATTTTGTTAGTAGTAAGGGTGCTTCCCCTTTCTGAGAGGAGAGATTATATCTCACACAATTGTGGCTGAAATCTTGGTTGTGTAATCTATTGAAAAGGTGATTATGTAATTTTCACCCAACAGAACCTGCATCAATAAAAGTACATCTAATGTCGATAGTATTAACATTAACTATAATCATTAAAGGATTTTCTTGTTTCTACACATCTGGGGGCGAAATTTCTTTTGGATAGAACATGATATTTGGAAAATCCACACGAATATGAGCCATCAACGCATTAACATTCATCGGCCTAGTAGAGGCAGATAAGAGGATCTTCTGCAAGACTACCTAGAGTATTCCTTGATAAATCAGAGTAGACTGAAGCAAGTTCCACAAGGAGTAATGCAGAGTTGTTCAACAAGATCGTAATCACCAGGTGCTTTAGTTGTAGGTTTAGGATATGAAGGAAGACTTGTTTGAGAAGGTGGTAAAGAAGTAGGTTGATTAACATTTTTTGTATTCTTTCTAGTATTATAAGTATGGGCTATCGTTCTATAAGCGGGAGCCTTACAAAGATAAGGAAAATCATTGTCAAATGGAACACCATTAATAGAACAAATCCTTTTAGGAGGACTAGCTAGAGTCAGATAAATAATTGGTCTCTTAGGCCTTTGAGGGGCAGCAGAGACAAATTACATTTATAGAATCATCTCAACTAGTGGAATCATTATTCAAAGAAATATTCTCAACATAAATCCAGGGAGGGTCAAATGTTTACGGAGATTCATCATCTGCTAATGCATCATCTCTAGAGGAGAGTGCATTGGAATATAGAAGAGATTCATCATTCACTAATGCATCATCTCTAGAAGAGAGTGCAATGGAATGAAGAGAACGTAGAGTAATGTTAAGAAAGGTATCAATGATTTGGTATTCTTGCAACAAAATATCCTTTAAAGCAAGAGGAATCTCATGAGAAGGATCAAAGATACAAAGTGACATTGGCAAAGCCAAGTCACTATCACCTGCATGAAATGGAACATCATTAACATTTTGAATATAATTAGATACTAAACTCATAAAAGCAGATATTAAATTAATTTTGGATATAGGAAATTAAATATGATAAATAATGAATAAACAATTCAGCTTATCTAGAGCATTCTAGGGGTGATAGAATTAAGAAAAATTGAAAATCTAGATTTTCAAATTTTTTTGATATTTTCTAGGTTCTAGTAATTTGCATTTTTGGAGGTCTTCAAACCATATTTTGCGGTAAAACCTTGCATATGTCCCTAAAATTTGAATTTTCAAAGGTATTATGTTGTAGGGATTGAATTAGTCCTCTAGGAGACCTTTCCAACGATGTAAACAGTTCTAAATTCTGATCATTGAGTCAAAAGTTATGACCCCACCAAGTTGGGGTAAATAAATTTTTAGTTTTTTGAAAAAAATTGTGATTCACATTGGGTTCACCAAAATATAGAGAAGGGGGATTCACTACTCATGAGTCTCTTTATTCTCAAGAGAATCGCATGGGGTGAATTTCCCTAAACTACCTCAAGGAACAATGAGAGATTTTCAGAACTAGAAAGAGCAAGTCACATAAACTTTCTAGACATACTAGCGCATTCTCGATCAAAGGGTTGAAACGCAGAACAAGGATGACAACATGGCACGCTAGAGTCCTAGAGGCACGCAGTGTCTCGTACGAACTAGAAAATGAGAATGCTATAGAAAATAGCAAGATGACTACTATTGTTCTAACTCCTAAGAGAATCTTGGAATGTGAGAGAGTAATAGAATATAACAAAATTGAAATAAAGTGAAATAGATGATAAGACTAAAGAGGATAAGAGAGAAACTTTTCATAGTAACCAAGTAATAAAGCCTCCAACACATGAATATCTTTAATACCTTCATATGTAAGATCGAGAGAAAATGTTGGGCCTGTATAGGGGTTTTCCTTAGTCAAACCCTTGTTTTGGTGTTCCCACTTCCACAGACAATCAAATAGATAGAGAAAGTGAACAAAGTAAGCAAATAAAGAGTAATAAAAGCAATCCCCACTCAAGGAGGAGAACCTGTATCACAAACTAAAGATGTAGCAGATAGGGGATGTGTGAAATCCCAAGATGCTCACAAGCACAAGGTAAGAGAGATATCAGTTGCAAGGGTTAGGGAAGCCAAAGATAGAGATAGAGTTGCAAGAGCCACGAGAGTTGCAAAGGGTATGTGCAGGATCATCATGGAAAAAGCAGGCCCTTAAGTGGCAAAAAATTTAGAAAAATTAGAGTTAGGCAACTTAATGTAAAAATTTGAATAAGTTATCTATATTATTTCAAAATATGTAAGAATAGAATTTGTAGAAAAATTGAATGTAGTTTCTCAACTACTCATTTTATTTTATTTTAAATAATCTATTTGTGAAAATTTGAAATTTCAATGTAGTAATACTTAAATTTTAGGAAAAGATAAGAAGTAGGTTTCTGTCTAACCACCCTAAACACAATAAATGGATAATACTTTTTTATAAGATTTTAGATATAAGTAGAGGACCAATGTCCCAATGTGATGCATATTTTTTTGTAATTTTTTTCCAGATAAATAATTAATTATGAATTTTTATTACAAATCTAAAAAAATAAAAAAAATTGTATGTCTAACCACCTTAACTTGGTCAAAACTTCATGAAATTTATTTCTTTTTTTTAATCCTATAGTATGCGAAACATAGAATGTGACACATGTTTTGAATTCAAAAAATGTGATACTATTTGAAAGCTATAGATGTTTTTCAATTAGCCTATTAATTAGGACTTTAGTTGTAATTCAAATAGAAAATAAATAATAATTATTTATCAAATTCAAAGTAGAGCATAATTTATATTTGTGGAGAGATGAGAATCTCCTTTAAAAACCCTTTTCGTTTCATCAATTTTGGGTAAAAAAAGAGTCGTCAACCACATACCCTACAAAAACCCATCATATTGCCACTTTTTGGCCCATCATGATCCTGCACATACCCCAAAGATCATT
>VDFB02086081.1:232643424-232662343 GCA_007258455.2 Sequoia sempervirens | reverse complement strand
AAATTCACTTTAAGAGCTTCCTTATTGTTTACAATTCATAATCTTCCAGCATATGACACATTGTCTAGTCTTAGTGTTCATGGATACTGTGGATTTCTTGCTTGCAACTTTAAGGATTTTGTGAGGCACTCAAAAAGTTTTCATAAGTGTATTTATTGTGTACATTGTGCTTACCTTAAAATGGATCATCTATATCATCAAAAAAAAAATTGGTTCAATGGTCAAGAAAAGAATAATGAAGCACCATTACTAATAACAGGTGATTAATTTGCTAAGAATGGACAAAAAAGAATGGCATTTATTGAAAATGATGGGATTGATGGTAGTATATATGATCCATGTAATGAAAGTGGTGTAAAAAGTTTATGCATATTCTATTTAAGTTTCCATACTTTAAGAATATAACCATTAGGCAAACTGTTGACATTATACATACTGAGAAAAATTTAGCCTATGCTATTATAGAAACTCTTTTTAGTGCTTTCGATACTATTTCATCACGTGAATGCTTTCGACAACTAAATATTTATCAAAATATTTGGGTTGAAAAATATGATGATGAAAAATATAGAAACCCTAGTGCTCCTTTATTTTTGTACAAAGGAACAACATGCACAATTCTTACAATTGATGTCTCAAACTCGCTTTCCCACTAGATATGTAAGTAGTAGTATTAGAAGCCAAACTGACATTGATTGCTTAAGAGGCCTCAAGACCCATGACTATCATGTCATAATGGAGGATATTTTACTTATTGTGATAAATATATTAAGTTTTCCAAAGGAGCCAAGATTGGTAGTTATAAGGTTGGGCATAATATTAAAGAGAATGAGTTTACATGTATTAGATCCTTTGAACTTTGATAGTTTGAGGGAGGAGGTTGTTAAAGTCTTTTGTCTATTGGAACAAGAATTTCCACCAATAATATTTAACATTTCTATGCATTTTTTGATAAATCTATAATATGAACAAAAGTATTGTGGCCTGATAAGAACAAGATGGATGTATCCTATAGAACGATATATGAATGTTTTGAAAAAAAATGTTCGTACTAGGGAAAAACTGGAAGGAAGCATGGTTGAGGGATATTTAGTGCAAGAGGCCATGGGATATTGCACACAATATATGAAGGATTTTAGAAATTTCAATCGACATGTATAGGACAATGATGAAGAAGAAAAAGTTGTAGGTGAAGTATTTGAAGGAAATGGATGTCACTTGAAGCTATCACATCAAGAAAGAAGTGTAATACATGCCTATATTCTTCAAAACACATCTTCATTCGATAAGTGGTGTAGTTTTAAAAAAATTAACATAATAATTTATTTAGATACTCAATTTCATTTACACATTTATATTATCAATAATGCTATTTGTGTATGTTAATATTTTATGTAGAAAATATGAGATAATCAATCTTGGATGTAACATCAGCCTCAAAAGGCATAGACATCATGCTGATTTGATTAGAGGTGATTATTTTTCAAATTTTGAAGAATGGATTGCTAATGCAGTCAAGGATGCAAAAGAAGAAGGTCAAGATATAACAATGGAAGAAAGTGAGCTTTCACAATCTCAACATTTATGGGCTACACATTTCAATGGAGTGTGGGCCTATGGTAGTCATTTAAGAGTGGAAGAAAAAGAAAAAGGAAAGATAAATTGTGATTGTGTTGTTAGTGTTGAATTTCTTCATGAAACTAAGAAGAAATTTTATTTTGGATTCATCCAAGAAATTATTCTAGTGTACTATGGTGAAAATAATCCTATATTATTAAGATGTAAGTGGATCTGGGACCATCTACAGTACAATTTGATAAGTATGGATTTGTATGTGCAAATAAAAGACAATTTTTATCAAAGATGGATGATCATATATTTCCCCACTTAAAATTAACCAATCATTTCTAATTGACAATGTAATAATATTGAGATGGTTATATGTCATTCAAAAAGAGTTAGTGTTCAAAATGAAAACACATTGAAGTTGTTCATATAATGCCTGATGGGAAATATGTTAATTTACAAGAAAAATTCAAAGAAGTGGATGAAGATGATGATGGAGTGTTTGAAGAAGAATTTTTTATTACCAATGAATAGATTGGGAGAGAGAATGCATTGCATGTCATAGGTGAAGATGAGGAATAAAATCAAGCAGATGTAGACATGAATGATTAGGATTCTAATCTTGTTGGTAATGCAGATGATTATGATGACTTTTTGTCACCTTGATAGGTTGGCTTGTCACCTAAAATTTAATTATATGTATGGGTGTAATTTATTATTGAATGTAATAAAGATCTAAGTATAGGTATGCTTATTCACAGTTGTTTTCCTAGTACATTTTTTAATGTAATAATCATTATTCTGTTGGTACATTGTATACAAAACAAAAGATGTTCACTACTAATTTGAAGTGCATTTAGAGTTATGTTCAATCATTCTTCTTAGTTTTCTTACTTTGGTAGAAAATCTGAAATTAATTTTGTTTAGTTAGAATATAATTTCGTGTATGTCCTATATGTTCTCTAGATGGAAACATATAATGAGTATATGTGATTTAATAATACATATAGATATCTTAACAATAGGTGAACTATGCCTCCCCATTAAAAACACAGAAATGATCTCTTAGGTCTAACTAAAACTAAAAATTAAAACTAAGAGACTACAAAATTAGAAAATTGTTCAATCTTTTCAATAAAATGATATCTAAAATTTTGCATTCATAATAAAATTCATTACTACATTACCATAATAGTCAATAGAGGTATGCACAGGATGGCAGAACATGTATTTCAATGTACAAATGCAAGTACCACAATATAGTGGAAACCAAATATGAATACTGCAAGGTGGCAGTGAGAATATGTTAAGAACTAAAGTAAACTGCAGCCCTGCAAGGGGTAAATAGTGACACTATGGTATGGCAGTGAACAATCAGTCAACAACTATAATTAACCTACTATCCCACGGGAGTCTAAAGGGGTGTGCATGGGGTGGAAGTACTACTATCGCTACCCTACAATGGTCTTGATATAATAGAGCAATATGACGGTGAATAGTCAATCAATCACTAGAATTAACCCGTCATCCCACAAGAGTCCAAAGCTCGAGTGTGTGTGGGGTGGTAGTATTGCTAGTGCTAACCTTTAGTGGCCTTGAACTGATAGAGAGGTATTGTGGTACAAGTTTTCAAAGCATTAAATGATTACACTGTTCGATTTCCCAAGATCAACATGTATTCAAATTCGAAATAAGGGCAGATTCTGTAATATTTTGCATGAATTCACATTAATAGTGAGGTGACCAAGCTCAATAGAAAATATTACTTGGGAATCAACAACATTTTGGCAATCATTCACAAAGCTCAGTGTACTAGAGGTGATGGAGTTCAAGCAAGAAAACTCTGTAGCTATTATTTAGCCGAGTAAGTTCATAAAAACCCTTTGTAGCAAGTGTATAAGAACCAATTTTTCTTCTAAAAGTAGACACTTAAAAAATCAAGTAAGAGTAAATTCTTCATCATGACACCTGAAAGAAGTCAACTTGTGAGTAAAAAGGAAGAGTCCACTATTTCTAAATCAAAGAAGAGGTCCTTGCAATAATCCATTTTAAATGTGTTACCTAATTTTGTAGAAAAAAGATCCAAAAAGGTGTTTAAAGATACAATCCATGGATGTAGAGACCCAATTATCCCTATCTCAAGTTGGAATCTGTTTTGGTACTTCTATGAAAAAAAGGGTTGAGAAAAATTCCACTTTTGAATCCTTGGACCCTAAATTGATGAAAAAGAAAAGGGTTTTAAAGGAGATTCTTAGCTTTCCCAATCGAGCATAAATTATGCTTTACTTTGAATTTAATAAGTAATTATTATTCATTTTCTATTCAAATTATGGCTAAAGTCCCAATTGGATAGGTTGATTTCGAAAAATACCTACAGTTTCTCTTTAAATGGTATCACATTTTTGAATTCAAAATATACGATTCCCACGCTTTTGCATATATTATAGATTAAAAATAAAATTGAATTTCATGAAGTTTTGACCAAGTTAAGGTGGTCAAACATACAAGTTTTACATTTTTTAAAAATTTGTAATAAAAAATTCATAATTAATTATTTACATGGAAAAAATTACAAAAATACGATCACATTCCGGCATGAGTCCCCACTATATCTAAAATCTTATAATAAAATATTATCATTTTATTGTGGTTAGGTGGTCAATAAACACCTACTTTTTTTTTCCTTAAAAATTAAGCAATTAATCGCGATTGAAATTTCCAAATTTTCAATTAAATAGATTTTTTGTTTTTAAATGTTCCTAGTAGTTTAGAAACTACATTAAATTTTATATACAAATTTATTCTACATATTTTGAAATAATATAGATAACTTATTCAAATTTTACGCCAAATTGCCTAACTCCTCGATTTTTTTTGAATTTTGCCACTTATGGGCTTGTTTTTCCATGATGATCCTACACATACCCATATAACATAATTGAAATAAAGTGAAGTAGATGATAATACTAAAGAGGATAAGAGATAGAAACTTTTCATAGCTACCCAAGTAATGAAGCCTCCAACACATGAATATCTTCAATACCTGCATGCATAAGATTGAGAGAAAATGTTAGGGTTGTATAGGGGTTTGCCTTAGTCAAACCCCCATTTTATTGTTCCCACCTCCACGGATGTAGCCAAATAGATAAAGAAACTGAAAAAAGTAAGAAAATATGGAGTGATAAAAACAATCCCTAATCAAGGAGGAGAACCTATATCACAAAGTAAATTTGTAGCAAATAGGGGATGTGTGAAATCCCAAGATTCTCACAAGCACAAGGTAAAAGAGATATCAATTGCAATGATTAAGGAAGCCAAAGAGAGAGAGATAGAGTTGCAAGAGCCACAGGTGTTGTTTCCCTCTGGTTTCGACTCTCTGATTAGTTTGATTTTTCTTGATAGATGCTTTAGTTCATTATGATACTATGTTGTTTCTTTTCAGTGATAATTTTGGATATTATGTTGTTTCGTATTTGGTGGATGGTACATTGGCATCCTGATTATCTAGTTGTGTTAGTTTGATGATACTAAGGTAGACTCATACGTGATATGGTTTATCTATTTATGATTATTGCTTATGGTTATCATGTTGCAATGATTGCTTATGATTGATCTTGCTTGTCTATGTCGGTGAAGAAGAGAGTGTAGCATTACTCATTCGTGAGTACCCTGCTATGCTGCAATTCTTATTCACGGTGTGTTTTCTAACATAAGTATATATATGTGTTTGTGTGTGTGTGTGTATTTTAACATTGATGTTTCCTGTAGACACAGGTATCGGGTAAAAGCTCTACCTGCTTGTCAACTCTAAGTGTACCCTAATGCAATAAAATTATGCTGTTGGAGGTATTGACAAGTCCTTTTGAACCATCGTTCTTTTTTGAATGAGTATCTACGTGTTACCCCATGTTGTTGTCCAGTTTATTCTGTCGTGTTCATTTGTATTTTTTTTTTTTGAGAATTTAATATTTAAGTTTAACAAACAATACAATGTATTTATAAATTTTTGTGATTTAATTATTAAATTAAATTAAATGTTATCAAATTTAAAAAGTGAAAAGTTATTTCTTTTGCAATGTTTTTATCCAAAAATATTTGTTTATTGAGTTTGCAACCACTATGAGGAAAAATAGATACGATGTTAAGAATCTTTGATTGGTAGTTAAAAAAATCTGATTGATATTTTTAAGAATGAGTTGAACTGATTGGTCTATTTACTATGCCTAATGAACAATCAGTTAAGTTTTATGATTGAAAGTTATTTGCATGAGTTAATATCTTTGGGGATTGGCAATTTTGTATTCACGGGAAGAATCTAAAGAATTTTTGGACGACAACAGTTTTTTTTTTTGAAAATTCGCATGGCAATTGTTACAGAAAAAACTTTTATCTGAAAATTTTGGTTACAAACATAATTTGAGTTGGATTGATTTATTTTTCTTCATTGAAGTTTGGTGAACTGATAGTGGAATTGACAAAGTTTCAAGGAATCATATCCATCCAGTAATCAATCTTTAAACAAGTTTTCTTCTGTAATTTTCAATTCTTGTGCTGAATTCTTTCTTTGAAAATTGAAGTTGAATTTAATCATTCAGTTAAGAAATTGGTCTGGTAAAAACCTGCACAAGCAAAAGAAACAAATTAGATGAAGTATAAAATGTGTTTTCTAAATTCAAAATTTTAGATTTGTCTTCTTTGGCTGTAGAGATTTTGTGAATAAAAAAAAGAAAAAATCTTGTTTGTTTATTGAATGTCCAAGTTTGAGAAAGGGTTATTCTAAACCAATCTTCTATCCAACCAACAAAATTATC
Organism: Sequoia sempervirens; assembly: GCA_007258455.2. Taxonomy (NCBI): domain Eukaryota; kingdom Viridiplantae; phylum Streptophyta; class Pinopsida; order Cupressales; family Cupressaceae; genus Sequoia; species Sequoia sempervirens. Next base: position 232,655,966 of record VDFB02086081.1, on the reverse strand, counting down.
CAGTATCTGTTATATTTAATTTTTCATCTCTAATTTCTCCTGTTCAAGATAATATATAGATAAATTTTAAAAAAAGAAAGATTCTTTATTCAGAAGATAATTCATTTTGTGTCATCATTGTATTCCTATAAGTTGTTGATAGCCTAAATAATAGTTTTGTTAGCATAGTCATGGCTGTTCATAGATATCAATTAGGCGAATTAGTGTTCTCTTAAATGTAAATTTCCTGAATCATGGTTCTTTACTGAGATTATACATTTCTTATAAGGATAGTTTTACTTTATGGTAATCACTACTTTGATTGCTACTATATTCATTTATCCTTGCTGAATATCCTATCTCTCATACGTCCTTATCTGTATCCTATCTTTCATACTCCCTTGCATTGTACCATTATAAATGATGCTATATAAATCTACGTTAACGATCTTCATTCATTATGGAAAAGCTATACACTTTCATTTTATTGTAATTCTTAGAAAATTAATAAGGAAACCTTAGCATGCACACTGTATACAGGCAGAATAACAAATGAATTACCGAACTGTTGATATCTGGAATTTTCTTTTATAAAATTATTAAAGATAAAATCTTTTACTGTATTAAGTATTCTTGTGAATTGCTACTTAATTATATGTACACCTTATGTCGAATCCTTGATGTGCTTAATTTGTAGCTGTTAACATTTAAGAATATTATCATATAGACTTGCAGATATAAGTGTTGACCCTTACTCTTTCCTCTTGATATTATGCATGATTTCAATGGTAAACTTTCCTAATATCCATTCCCTATGGCATGCTTGGTGCTTAATAAATTTCTTTACTGTTATTCATTCCATCATGCATCCAGATTCGTATTATCCATATTTGTGTATTCTTCATAACCCGCATGCGCTTTTCCATTTTCACTTTCATTTCTTGATCTGAGACTTAACCTCTTCATTTTCCTTTCCCTATGTCCACTTTAGTTTCAGATCTGAGGTTTTGACTGCAAGTTAAGCTGTGTAGTAACATTTAAAAAAATATGTAGATATTCATTCCTTGCATGATGTTACTTTCACTTCTTATAGATACGATACATGATTGAAAACTATCTCGTTTTACTTCAGTACGAATTCATTTCTTTTGCATGAAGTATTAGTGGAATAATTTTGTTATTATATTTATGTTAATACAATTATCAATTGAAATATATGTATAGCGTATAAATGGGTTACATGTAAATTTGTGATTGACAAAGGTATAATTTTAAATTTTAAATTTGTGATGTGAATTTATCTAGTATAAAATAGAGTTTAGTAAAAGTCTTTCCCTCACTTTATATATATATATAATTAGTGAAATGTATTGCCTTCATGTGTTTGATTTATAAATGTGTAGGATTTGTATTATCCTAGCTCTATTAAAATAGATGTAATTTCTTTGAAATTGTCAACAATTATTAATACCAATAAATTGTTTATTATGAACATATAATCCATGATGATTGGAGTATTGTAATCATTGAGTAATTATATATATAAATTTATTGAGTTTTATTTTCATTTCATTAAAAGTTAGGGAAGAGAAAATGGTGTAATTAAGTGCATTCCACTTTAATAAGATTATTACATTTCTATTAAGATGCTCATATTACAATTACTTTTACTCAGGGAAATAGCTTTGTACCATTTTGTGGACATCTAAAGAGACATCTTAGAGGTTATGATTTGTCTTAAGTGAAAGATGTAAACCTTTGTGGTTTTGAACTTTACGCTTGATAGCTACCCCTAAACTGATTTTATGTTGAGTCATGTTATAGAAAGAGTGGCTTGCAGTAGGGGCCGAAATCCTTAAGAGATTGTCTGGGTAACCTATTATAGGTGTAATTTAGTGAAAACCTAACTAATGTATTAGGGGTTGGGTAGTTGTAAACACTAATTCAGATAAATGTTTGCCTCACTTACTTTCTTAATGCTCGTTTAGATTGAAAAAAGGCTGAGAAGGCCTGGAATGGCTAGTCATCATCTTGTCTTCTTGAGAGATGAAACGACTCCACATTAGTCTGCATAGGGGCCAAGAATTGGTAGAGGCTACTAGGGTAACTCTTGGAGAGGGCTGGTAGTCTAGGAAGATTCACTAGGGTAACCTATCCCAACATTGTGATGACACTCTTAGTCTATACCATGAAGGTGATCCTTGTGTTCAAATTTTTATTAGTTGTGATTTGTTACTGGGATTGTATCTGTTATGATTTGTTATCGTTATGTCATGATGTGAATTTGTAAACCACTTAAACATAATGTTATGTCTTCATTGTTTTTGGACCTGCCATTATCTCCTAGCATGAAGGGAGTGGACCTTTGGGATCCACGTGGTTGGGAGGAAACCGTGCTATACCTTCCTTGGATTTTCTTGCAGTTTATCCTATGCTTGCAGTTGGTTCTAGTTACTTTATTGTTCGTGACTATGGGTGCAGAGCATGTTCATGGATATGGATGTCAGTTGTGATATGATCACTATCTGCTTTGTATATTTACCTCTTGTATAAGAGAATTCTCTTTGTACCATCATTTTGATGTATAGAGATTTATTGAAATCTCACATGTTGTAATCTAGAAATATGGATATTCGATTGTAATAAGTTTTGTAAATTGGATCATTCATGGCATTAAATATGTACTTATGTTTATGATAATATGTTGAGTATATTTATTATGTTAAAGTAACATCACCTTGGAAACCTTATGGCAGTTGTGTAATTAATTATCTTTTAAAAAAAATTGTTTGGTTAATTTTAATTCTTTACACTTTGTTTTAACGGTAACCAAGGCGGGGCATTACAACAAGAGCTGCAAAGAGCATATAAGAGCTTGGGAGTGATATCATAGCAAGTTGTAAAGAGCTGTGAAAGCAAGATAGCAAGACAAAGAGAAGAGGAAAAGGCTAGGAGCCAAAGCTAGAAATAATTGGAAGACCAAATAGATGGAAAAGATAGCACTCAAAGAGAGAATAGGAGGATAAATAAGCTTCTCAAGTTGTTACAAGGCATCTTAGGTCATTACCATCGACAAAAGGGGTTGAAAAGTGGCAAGGAACTTAGAAACAGTCATTTAAACATTGAAATGTCTTAGGATGCTAGCGTACTGCATGGATGTCTACATGGTGCACTAGTTTCTAGACACATCATGCTATTAAATGATAAGAATGAGAAAAGAAAATGGTTTGACGCAAAGCTGACATGTGAAGGTAGTTGCTAAAAAGGGATCCTAGGCATCTTGAGAGGAAAAAGATTGATGCAAGGGATAAAATGAGCCTACACAAGATGCTAAGGGAGTGGATGCTAAAGTGGATATAAGAATGTATGTGAAATTGCAAGGGGGTACAATTTTACAACATTACATTTTTCCCCCACTTTAGCAAGAATATGAATGTACACTAATATGCATGCTAAAGAAAATATAGTAAACATAAATAACATCATGGTGCCAAAAGGATATTGTAGATGAAGCAGATAACTCTTCAAACCAACTAAGCATGTCCCTAGGCCAAATACCTACAAAACAAAAACATTAGATAAGAAATACCTACACAAGAAAACAATGTTAGAACAGAAAAAGCCATTATATCGATGGGTTAGGAAATAAACTAGAATAATGCACACATAGAAAGGCACATAACAAACTAAAGGATTTGAGTCAACAAAGTGAAAGAGACATCAATGTAGAAGGTTGTCTCAATACTATGTGTCATCCCCAAATTAAGAAATAAAACATAGAAGAATTATTAAATGAAGAGAAGAAGGTAAGGATCAATTGCTTCAAGAGAAGAATGCACCCAAAAGTCAAGGAAGCAACCAATGTCAAAGAGAGAAATAAGTATATACTTAGGATGAAGAAGATGTAGATCTTTGATCCAGTATATACAATTTGAGAAGAGAAATAATTTAATCTAAGACAGATAGAGAAGCTCAAAAGGAATGAAAATTCCAAGAGAGGGGCATGTGCAGGATCATCATGGAAAGAGCGGGCCCTTACATGGCAAAAACTTCAGAACAATTAGAGTTAGACAACTTGACGTAAAAATTTGAATAAGTTATCTATATTATTTGAAAAATGTGTAAGAATAGAATCTATAGCAAATTGAATGTAGTTTCTAAACTACTAGGTTTATTTACAAAAATGAAAAATCTATTAGGTGATAATTTGAAATTTCAATGCAGTAGTACTTAAATTTTAGGGAAAAAATAAGAAGTAGGTTTCTGTCTAACCACCCTAACCATAATAAAATGATAATTATTTTGTATAAAATTTTAGATATAGGTAGAGGACTCATGTCCTGATGTGATGCATATTATTTTGTAATTTTTTTCTAAGTAAATAATTAATTATGAATTTTTTATTACAAATTTTTAAAAATATAAAAAATTGTATTTCTGACCACCTTAACTTGGTCAAAACTTCATGAAATTATTTTTTTATTTTTTAAATCCTATAGTATGCAAATCATAGAATGTGAAACATGTTTCAGATTCAAAAAAAATGATACCGTTTGAAAGTTATAGATGTTTTTCAATCAACCTATCAATCAGGAATTTAGTCGTAATTCAAATAGAAAATAAATAATAATTATTTATTAAATTCAAAATAAAGAATAATTTATATTTGTGGAAAGCTAATAATTTTTTTTAAAAACCCTTTTCGTTTCATCAATTTTGGGTAAAAAAATTCATCAACCACATACCCTATATAAATCCATTATATTGCCACTTTTTGGCCCATCATGATCCTGCACATACCCAGAGATGGATCCATAGGTCCTCTCACCCAATGAGAGTTGACCAAATGCACCATAGATCTGTAGACCTACAAAAGGTGAATGAAATACTTTGGAGGTACTCTCTTCTTTAGAGTTGAACAAACTACAATAGAGGCCCGCAGACCAATTATGGACAAATCCTATAGGATGAAAACACTTTACAGGTCCTTAGACTTGCAAAGAAGGTTCCCCAGGTACTCTCTCCTTAGGGAAGCCTAATGTAGGAGACTTTTTAGAGTTATATTGGTTCCTCATAGGTGCTTGGTCCTACAAGGTAAGCTTGAACAAATCTAGTTGGGCTACCCCAAGCTAGATGTCAAGATATGAAATAGGTGTAGTTGAGCTGCCCCCAAGCTAGATGCCATAGAATTTATTTGAGATAAAAAAATTCAAAGGGGTTTGCTTGGGAACACTTCAAGAAAGCATGGGTCCCACTCAAGGGGATGCTCCAATTGAAAGATAGAGGGAAGAGAGGGGGGCCTTAAAATGACGCACATCTCTAGAACAAGTTATCACTGCCCCCAACATACAGGGCAGGAGAACCATGCAAGACACTTAGACCATACATGATAGAGGTAGACCTCAATATCACTTGTCATTTGAAGAAGAGGAAGGTACATCAAAAAATAAATGAGTGATGACACCAGAATCAAGAATTTATTTTAGTTTATCCTTCAAGCCTGCCTTACATTCACTATTGGAATGGCCAGGCACTCGATGGTATGCACATCTTTATCATGCTTATGAAATTTCTTATGTGTAGGAGAAGAAAGAGTAATCATGTGGGATTTTAGAAGCCTCAAAAACATACACTCTTTCTTAGATAAAGAATAAGGATCAGGAAGCAACCCTTTTTCTTGTGGAGAAAAGTATGACTACTCACAAGAAGGCACAAAGACAATGGATAATGGAAAATGAATCAATCCAAGAGAATGAGGTTGAGTAGAATTCACGTTATTCAACCATGGTTTCCATTTAAATTGTTCGTTCGAGCAACCAAGCCCCAAATTACGCTTACGAGGTACACATTCTATAGGGACCTAAATGTCTTGTTCATTATTCCCACAACCTTTATGCCCATAGCTATATTTAGAGATGATTTTAAAGCTAGGGCCATAACGTATTTGGAAATCTTGAGGAGGGTCTACATAGAGAGTATTATTCCAACAATGGGGATTGCATTCTTCTATGGGATCACCATTAGCCTTTGTGATAGGACTACCAATGCTAGCCTCTTTAATAGAGGTGTGATCATCTTCCTTAGAAGGATGATCAACATTAAGAACATTGCAATTGTTGTTCACATTATCCTGCAATACCGAAGAATAACCATCTTTGATGGCGGGTTCAGATGATGTTATAGGAAGGACTAAATGGATTGGGATGACTTTATATTCTCCAATGAAGGATTCTCTAAATTTTAAATAACCCCAATCATCACCAAGACATGCATTCTTTTGAGAAGAGGTAGGAGTAGAATTAAGATTTCTTGCTTCAAGAGGATCTTCTTCAAGGACATCTATCTCAAGAGTATCCTTTGTAGTAGGAATTGTTGCAGTAAACATAAACACATTAGAAGACATTGAAGGAATAAGAGTAGGCACAACTGAAGCCTGACTACCAGTTTTTATCTCACACAGGTGTAGAGCATTAGGGTTAGCCTTGACTATTACTTCTCGATTATTACAAATGAACTTAATAGATTTATGCAAGGTAGATGGGACTAAACTGATAGCATGAATCCATGGTCTACCAAGAAGAAGATTATATAGTAATTTTTCTAACATAACATATAGTAGGGTGGGTACGGTAATGGGTCCCAAGCTCAAAGGCAAGACTATCATGCATAGGGCTTGTTGAACGAAATTATCAAACCCATAAATAACAATAGAAGAAGCATTAAGATAAGATGAATAAATATTAATATTATGCAATACATCAATGCTACATACATTGAGTGTTGAACCTATTATCACTAAATCTAGCAATGCTCGATTCACGAATAACCCTCCTACGAAACTTGTTTGTTTCCTAGGTTCATAATATTCAAGCATGCAAAAAGAGGAAATTTTCAATCCACCTCAAAGTGAATTTCAAAGTCTCAAATAGTCTGTTTGAGTGTCCCCCATCCATCTTTTGAAGAGCTTTGAAATGAGCATCTTCGTCAGCTTACAGCCTTTGGGAGTTGTAAAAATTGGAAAAAGTGTAGGAGCACTAATTTTCAGTGCTCCCCATGTTGAGTTTGAAACTTTTCTAAGTCCTTAAGGTCTACAAGTGCTAAAAATCAACACTTGTGCATTGTTGTCAAATTCAGTCTTTTGTGCACAAATACTAGAAATCAGCACTTGTGCATTTTTGTCAAATTTAGTCTTTTCTGCACAAGCGCTAAAAATTAGTGCTTGTACATTTTTGTCAAATTCGGTCTTTTGTGCACAAGTGCTAAAAATCAGCACTTGTGCATTTATGTCAAATTCAGTCGTTTATGCACAAGTGCTAAAAATCAGCACTTGTGCATTTTTTTGAAATTTGGTCTTTTGTGCACAAGTGCTAAAAATCAGCACTTATGTATTTTTGTGAAAGTTAGTCTTTTGTGCACAAGCGCTGATTTTTAGTGCTATTTACATATTTCATGCCTTAGTCATTTTATGGCACATGTAGGAATGGGGGTTTTTAGCGCTTCTACATCTCAAAACTCAAGTCACATGTAAAAGCTCTGATTTTTAGCGCTCTTACATATTTCATGCCTTAGTCATTTTTTGGCACATGTAGGAGTGGGGTTTCTTAGCATTTCTACATCTCAAAACTCAAATCATGTGTAAAAGCTTTGATTTTTAGCGCTCTTACATATTTCATGCCTTAGTCATTTTTTGGCACATGCAGGAGCAGGGTTTTTCTGTTTAGCGCTTCTACATCTCAAATCTCAAGTGTCCTTCCCACATGTAGAAGTGTTGATTTTCACTTCTCTTACATATTTCATGTAGAAGCATTGTTTTTTTATCGCTTAACATGTGATATATTGAAGCGTTAATTTTAGCACTTTTACACAATAAAATTTCCTTCCAAAACATACCATATCATTTTTTTTCATCACTTGGGCATGAAATGCAGATCTTCCAACATGTAAGGGCACTGATTTTCAGTGCCCTTATGGGTATGTGTAGGATCATGATGAGCCAAAAAGTGGTGATATGATGGGTATGTGTAGGGTATGTGATTGAAAATTTTTTTTACCCAAAATTGATGAAATGAAAAGGGTTTTTAAAGGAGACTCTCAGCTTTCCACCAATAAATTATTATGCTTTACATTTGAATTTAATAAATAATTATTATTCATTTTCTATTTGAATTGTGAGTAAAGTCTTGATTGATAGGCTGATTGAAAAACATCTACAAGCTTCAAATGATATCACATTTTTGAATTTGAAACATGCGTCACATTCTATGCTTTGCATACAATAGGATTAAAAATAAATAAAATTGAATTTCATGAAGTTTTGACCAAGTTAAGGTGGTTAGACATACAAGTTTTATATTTTTAAAAATTTGTAATGAAAAATTCATAATTAATTATTTACTTGGAAAAAAATTACAAAAGAATAGGCATCACATCCGACATGAGTCCTCTACTTATATCTAAAATATTATAAGAAAATATTATCATTTTATTGTAGTTAGGGTGGTCAAACAAACACCTACTTATTTTTTCCCAAAATTTAAGTACTACTTGCATTGAAATTTCAAATTTTCACCAAATATATATATATTTAAATATATACCTAGTAGTTTAGAAACTACATTCAATTTGCTACAAATTCTATTCTTACATATTTTTGAAATAATATAGATAACTTATTCAAATTTTTACATCAAGTTGCCTAACTTTGATTTTTCTTAATTTTTTGCCACTTAAGGAACTATTTTTTCCATGATGATCCTGCACATACCCTTACATATGAAATCATCTAAGTGTAGGAGCATTGATTTTCAGCACTCCTACACATTTGGTAGTTTTTTCCTTAAACACTTCCAAATCACTCCATTTTTTCTCTGAACACCATTCTTTTGCTCCCACTCCATTTTACATGCCTAATTGCTCATTTCACGCTTGCTCAATATTGTTTGTTTTCTTCACACTTCCCAATGCCACGTTTTTTACTAAACCCTGTTGATTCACCATCCTTGCAATATATTTCCAAATTTTGTCAAGTTATACAAGTGAAGGTGACATCTTTTGATCCAGTGAACTATCCCATATCTACAAAGAAGTCATCATGCAACAAGTGGAGAATGCTAGCTTTTCCAAAGCCTCAATGCATGTCATTTTTGATACACGACTGACCATTGATAATATCAACAAGCATCTTCGTAGGTGCAATAAAATTCATTCATCTACTAGAAAGTTGATCACAACAGTTCACACCTTTGTAGATTACTCAGTCAGTCCAGATGATGTGTTCATACAGGAGACCAAGAAGAAGTATGAAGACTTCCACACCCAAAGCAAGTAACCATGAAGACTCTTGATCTCTAGTGTTGAATTATTTGATGCTTCCCTTTATGCATATTGTAAATAGTTTTTGATATCTTAAATGTCTTTTTAGCAAATGTAATTACATTAAAAATCTGAGATGTAGTTCTATGAAGATGGATTACATTTTTGACTTAGTCAAAGTTAGGTGAGATTTTCCTAAATTATCTCACCTAACTTTCCTAATTTTACTCAATTGATTTCCTAGATTTTCTCTTCCCTCTCTTTTATAAATAAGAGGGATTTCTATTGTAATATTTACCTTTAGTATTTTGGAATGAAGTGTTTCCTTTTTTGAAGAAAATTTGTGAAACTTTGTGTTCATGTTTGCAAATGGAAATCTGATTAATAAAGAAGAGAATTGAATACCATACTTTGTGTTGCAATCAATAATCTTGTGGATTGATCATATTGGTAGTAATTAGTGGATGGGATCTGAAGGGCTTTGAATAAATTTATGTAAACTTTGTGTTACATTCTTTATTTGAATTTACATTTATGTTTGAGTAACTATTGTTGAATTATCTACAAGACTTTTTGCTTCTAATCGTTCATGTTGTTCGAGGAATTTTTGTATCTAATAAGACTTTGTGCTTCTAATACAAAAAAACTTTATGATTCTCACATATCCATTGTTGAAAAGCTATGGAACGACTTTGTGCCTTCGTGAGCTTTTCTCTCTTTCTTTTATTTTTTTATTACTATCATGTAACTAGTATCTCTATGCTCTTCTTTGACAAGATAGAGGTATTGGCATTACTGCTTTGTTTTTAGTTTAAAGTTATTTTGAATTAGAACTATCAACTTTTAAGCATTGTAAAACATCTTCTCTAAAAAAAGAGAGAAGCACGAATGTGACACACCCCCCGCATTTCGTAAGTGTAGTGTACATTTGTAAATACTTGATTAGTTTTACTTAGCTTATGTTAGTAGTAAGAAGGGCACCTCACCTTTCTAAGAGGAGAGATTATATCTCACACAACTATGGCTGAAATCTAGGTTGTGTAATCTATTGAAAAGGTTATTACATAATTTTCACCCAACAGAACCAGTGTTAATAAAAGTACATCTAATTTCAATAGTATTAAACTTAACTATAATAATTAAAGGATTTGCTTGTTTCTGCACATCTAGGGGCATAATTTATTTTGGATAGAACGTGATATTTGGTGAATCCACATGAATATGAGTCATCAACACAATAACATTTCTCGGCCTAGCAGAGGTAGACAAGAGGATCTTCTGCAAGACTTCCTAGAGAATTCCTTGATAAATCATATTAGACTGAAGCAAGTCCCATAATAAGATCTTGGTCAGAGTAATGCGGAGTTGCTCAACAAGATCGTAATCACCAGGTGCTTTAGTTGTAGGTTTAGGATCGAAAGGAAGACTTGGTTGAGAAGGTAGTAAAGAAGTAGGTTGATTAACATTTTGTTTATTCTTTTTAGTATTATAAGTATGGGCTACCACTCTATAAGAGGGATCCTTACAAATATCATGAAAATCATTGTCAAATGGAGCACCATTAATAGAACAAATCCTTTTAGGAGGACTAGCTGGAGTCAGATGAATAACTGGTCTCTTAGGCCTTTGAGGGGCAATAGATACAGATTAAATTTATAGAATAATCTCAACTAGTGGAATCATTATTCGAAGAAATATTCTCAACATCGATCTAGGGAGGATCAAATGTTTAAGGAGATTCATCATCTACTAATGCATCATCTCTAGAGGACAGTGAATTGGAATAGATAAGAGATTCATCATTCACTAATGCATCATCTCTAGAAGAGAGTGCAATGGAAAGAAGAGAAGGTAGAGTAATCTCATGAGAAGCTTGATCAAATATACAAAGTGACATGGGCAAAGTCAAGTCACTATCACCTACATGAAATGGACCTTCATTAGCATTTTGAATATAATTAGATACTGAACTCATAAAAGAAGATATTAAATTCATTTTGGATATAGGAAATTAAATATGATAAATAATGAAAAAACAATTCAAGTGATCTAGAGCGTTCTAGGAGTGATAGAATTGAGAAAATTTGAAAATATAGATTTTCATTTTTTTTTATATTTTCTAGGTTATAGTAATTTTCATTTTTGGAGGTCTTCGTACCAGAATTTGGGGTCAAACCTTGAATCTATCCCTAAAATTTGACTTTTGAAGGCATTGTATTTTAGGGATTGAATTAGTCCTCTAGCAGACCTTTCCAATGGTGTAAATGGTTCTAAATTATGAGCACCGAGTCAAAAGTTATGACCCCACCAAGTTGGGGTAAATAATTTTTTAGTTTTTTGAAAAATTGTGATTCACATTGGGTTCACCAAAATATAGAGAAGAGGGATTTAATCCCATGAGTCTCTTTCAAGTATGTGCAAGATCATCATGGAAGAAATAGGCCCTTATGTGGCAAAAAATTCAAAAAAATCAGAGTTAGGTAACTTGACATAAAAATTTGAATAAGTTATCTATATTATTTCAAAAATATGTAAGAATAGAATTTGTAGCAAATTGAATGTAGTTTATAAACTACTAGGTTTTTTTTTTTTAAATAAATCTATTTGGTGAAAATTTGAAATTTCAATGCAATAGTACATAAATTTCAAGGAAAAAATAAGTAGGTTTCTATCTAACCACCCTAAGCACAATAAAATGATAATAAATTTTTATAATATTTTAGACATAGGTAGAGGACTCATGTCTGGATGTGATGCATATTTTTTAAATTTTTCCAAGTAAATAATTAATTATTATTTTTTTATTACATTCCTTTAAAAAAAAATAAAACTCATATGTCCTGACCACCTTAACTTGGTCAAACTTCATGAAATTCAATCTTCTTAAATTTTTTAATCCTATAGTATGTGAGGTATAGAATGTGACGCATGCTTCAGATTCAAAAATGTGATAATCGCTTGAAAGCCATATATATTTTTCTAATTATCTTATCAATCAAGACTTTAGTCATAATTCAAATAGAAAAATAAATAATAATTATTTATTAAATTCAAAGTAAAGCATAATTTCCAGTATTGGCATGGTGTGATGGTTTATAGGTGGCATTGATGTTCTTGCCACCAAGGTTCAAACCCTGTTGGGGTGGTATTGTTGAATGGTTGTATCCGGTTCATAGCTCCAGTCAAAAGTGTTTACCCCTTGAATAAAAAAAAAGTAAAGCATAATTTATATTGGTGGAAAGATGAGAATC
>VDFB02086081.1:232631168-232643324 GCA_007258455.2 Sequoia sempervirens | reverse complement strand
GTCCCTCTTGCTTTCCTCTATGAGCCCTAGTGAACCTGTTAAAAACAAGTCGTCCACATAAAGAACAAGAATGAGAACCTCCCCCCCAACCACCAAGTAGTAGAGGTTAGCATCCGCTTCACTCTTCACGAAGCCCATTCCCTGCAAGTATCTATCAATGCGCTCATACCACGCCCTGGGAGCCTGCTTGAGTCCGTACAAAGCTCTCTTCAATCTGCACACGTGGGTTTCACTGCTGTGTGCCACAAAGCCCTCTGGTTGTTGTATGTATACCTCCTCTTTCAATTCACCATTAAGAAACGCCGTCTTGACATCCATCTGATGGATCTGCCATCCCATTTGTGCTGCAAGAGAGATCACGACTCGTATAGAAGTATACCTGGCCACTGGAGCAAATGTCACCTCATAGTCAATTCCCTCCTTCTGAGCAGAACCCTTTGGCCACAAACCTTGCCTTGTATTTCGATGCTACCATTCAGACCAACAGGCTTTTGATCTTTTATAGATCCAGCCATGATCCAAACCACCTTCTTATCTGCTAATCTAGGCACAACTCCCACACGTTTCCGCACTATTGAGGTATACCTCAACCATTGCATCTTTGCCACACCCTTGCTGCCGCGGCAGCCTCCTGATAGCTAGAAGGTTCACTATCTACCAACTGACTAACTAATGCCATATAGTCATCATACCTGGCTGGTTGTCTCCGCTGTCTACTACTCATCCTAGGAGCTCCCACAAACTCCTGAGTATTACTTTGTGACTGCTGGTTCTTGCTACCAACTATAGAGGATGAAGTATCAACCTCCATATCACCCTGATGCATCTCTTGGATCTGCTGCATCTGCTGCTCCATACTCTGTGAATTCTCAGCACCTGAGCTTGTGCATGTACTAGTAACTGTACTCGAGCTTCGCTGTCCTTGATCTGGTTGAATGATCCTTGGAGCTTCCACTAGTTGCTCACTCTGATCATCTGCTGGCAAATCTCTGGACCTCCTGAATGCCTTGTCCTCCATGAACTTGACATCACGCCTAACTATAGTCCTCTTGGTCCCTGGAATAAATATCCGATATGCCTTTGAGGTTTCACTGTACCCCACAAAGTACCCCTTCTCTGCAGTTTGATCTAACTTGGAACGTGTCGCACCTGGAATGTGACAATATGCCAAACTCCCAAATATCCTGAAGTGGCTGACATCTGGCTTCTTCCCTGAGAACGCCTCCTCTGGTGTCATCTTGCCTAATACCTTATGTGGAACCCTGTTTTGTATGTACACTACTGTACTGCATGCCTCTGCCCATAAGTAACGTGGCATATCCTGGTCATACAGCATAGCCCTTGCCGCCTCTGATATAGACCGATTCTTTCCTCTCAAAGAACCCTATCCCGCTAGGGTTGTAAGGAAATCTTCACTCTCTTGATTCCTTCCTTGGTACGTAACTCGAACTCTTTCCCTTTGTACCGCCTCCATTGTCCGGAACACCGAAGAACCTTTTATCTTCCTCCCTCGCCGAATTCTCCACAAGAGCTTTGAACCTTTTGGAAGCCGCATCGTAAAACCCTACATCCTTGGTCTTCAAGAAGTATATCCGTGCTTTCCCCGAGAAATCATCAATAAAAGTAACAAAGTACTCATATCCTCTGAGAGACTTCGTCGACATAGGTCCACATATGTCTGAATGTACTAGATCAAGAACACCCTTGGATCTTGTGTCACTCCTTGGAAAAGTTGCTTTCGCAAACTTCCCTAACACACATCCCTTGCAAACATCATCATGCTCTGTGCTCACCTCTGGAACACCTGTCACAGCCTCACGAAGCATTTTAAGTGCTCCATGATGTATATGGCCCATCCTCCTATGCCATAGCTCTCCTTGATCTCTAGAATTACTGCTGCTCATCAGTGCCTTATGAGTATCAAACTGCAACCTGTAAAGCCGGCCGCTCCTAACTCCAATAGCTATGGGTGATTTCTAATCCTTGTGCTTAATTAACACACTTTCCCCTCTAAAGAGTACATTATAACCTTTATCCTGAAGGACAGATATGGAAATCAAATTCATACCTAAGCCTGGCACATGCAACACATCATGAATGGGAATCCGCTTACCATTCTCCCTCTGAAATAGAACAGTCCCTTTCCCAATTGGATTGAGCTTGGACATGTTCCCCATAGAAATCTGCATTCTGATGTCCTCCTCCTTATAGCTGGAGAAGTACTCTCTAACTCCTGTCATATGAAATGACGCCCCACTATCTATATACCAAACACCCTGTAAGGTTGAGCTAGCCATACAAGCTATGAGAGCGAACTCATCCTCCATTCTACTAGAGAGCTCATATGCACTTGCTGAAGCTGCTGTCTGCTTCTTGCCTTTCTTCCTTTGCGGGCAATCACTGACATAGTGGCCAAACTCGTGACAGCCATAGCACTTGACTTTAGATAGGTCCTTCTTCTTCTTCTCACCTTGTGGATTTGATCCTTTACTAGACCCCTTCTTTGCTTTCCCTTTTCCTGCAAGGGCAACGTTCTCCTGTTCCGCCTCACTTTGCTGACTCTTGCTACTGGTCCTACTGACAAGGCTTAGTCTAAGCTCCTCTTGAGTGAAGTCACTCCAAAGTCGATCCCAACTTGGCAAGGTGTCTCATCCATTAATAACTTGAACAAAGACATCCCACTGCTTAGTAAACCCATTTAGGGCTATCCGCACTAGCTCGTCATCACCTAGATTATCTCCAACAGCAACCAACTCATCCTTGACAAGTCTGAGTCTGGTGAGGTAACTTGTCACGTCCTCTCCCTTGTTCATCCGAGTAGTCCTCAACTTTTCTCTGAGAATCAGCTTCGGGTTAGTGGTAGCATTCTGGTACAGATTCAGAATGGCATCCCACATCTTCTTCGCTGTATCTAACTCTGCGACATGTGGAACAATATGATCCTTGACACCATAAAGAATCATCCTCCTCGCCTTGGCATCTTCCTTCTTATATGCTAAGAGTCATCGATCTCAGAGGTACGTGTA
Source organism: Sequoia sempervirens (assembly GCA_007258455.2). Taxonomy (NCBI): domain Eukaryota; kingdom Viridiplantae; phylum Streptophyta; class Pinopsida; order Cupressales; family Cupressaceae; genus Sequoia; species Sequoia sempervirens. The sequence continues at coordinate 232,640,298 of VDFB02086081.1, read as the reverse complement.
CAACACCGGGTCACATATTCCTGATCCCATTCTCTTCCAACAACAAAGAAATTCTGGCTTTCCAGACACCAAAATTTGAGGCTCCATCCAATCTGTCCTGATCTCTTAAACCTGCTGAGGCCATCTCAAAAGATAAAAGAAAACAAATAATTCTGAAGAGGCAGGATCTTTCCTTCCTTTGTTAAGCCTTATCTGCCCTCAGATCAGCTCTGATACCATGTCTTCATTGCGCTTAATTACTATTAATCTCCTATCTAATACATAGATTATTTCGGATCAAAATTAATTCTCAAAGAACATCGAAAAATAACACAACCGCAACTTCACCAATAAAAAACTCACAGAAATAGAGAAGAAAACATTCACAATAATAAACACAATATTTTTGGACACATTGTCCGTGGAAAAACCCCGAAGGGAAAACCACTACTGCAGATGAGGAATTATATTAAACTTCAGCAAATTAAGGAATACAAAAACTGCTTGCCTCTTACTGGCAGAGCTCCGGCAATAATCTTCTCCGGAAATTCTTCCCTCAATTTCTCCCGCTGAAATTCCACAGCTGCTATCCCCAACGCTATCACTGCGCCCTTGCTAACACTGCAAGACTATTTGCTCTCATCGCACTTACTTTGCTATCATCGGCAGTTCATTTCTTAGTTGCTGTTGTTCCACTGCCCATTGATCCCCTTTTATACTTTTCATTGAAAACCAATGGCCATGATTTAATCCTTCAATCAATGGCTAAGATTAAATAGACTATAAAAACCCTAACTAACTGGATTCTAGAAGTCTCTAGGAGAATCAATTTATTTAATTACATAATTATCTAGACAACTTAGCCCTTTTCTGGAGGTTTCTAGAAAATAATTAAATAATTAAATGACATTTCTAGACAATGGAGACACCTGTCCAAGCTACATAAATTAACAAGAGGAAAACGAACAGCAGGAAAGGGCGCCTCTAGGGAAGCAACATTCGCTATGCCAAGGAAAGCAATGCCAGGAGCAATAAGGGAGTCAATGGTGCGATACTGATAGTAATGAGATTGATGAATACTAGAGAAATTTAAAAGATACCCTGATGCAGTTAGTTTTACGCCATAAATGGTGCATTACCCAAAAGATAGAAAGCCTCAAAGAAGGGACACTTCATGAGGTTAAACGATTGCAGGATATGCACTTAGTGGATTATGCAAGGGATACTTTCAAGAGTCTATGAATTAAGTGTAACACAAGCATCAACTGCTATAAAGAGTGTCCAAAGGCTAAACCTACGCTGAGATAATGAGACGAAGATTTCATTAATATTCACAAAATAAATTCAAGCTAACTACAGTATAATCTTCATGATGCACGTCAGTAAGGAGCTAGCTGGAATAGACGCAGCAAAAAGGAGTGACACACCAAGCCAATCCTGGAGAATATTGTTGATGCTAAATGAAACAATCTATCAATGAAGTGAATAGAGTTTTCCTTTCGAGCCATTCTCACGGCTTTGAAGGTCATGGTAGAGAGGGGGGTGTTACTGGCTTCTACATAAGAGAAAGGATCTAAGTGGTGCGACAAAGATTGGTCCTTAATGATAAATGTTACTACCACAAGAAGATAATAAAACGCCTATCTAAATCTAAGGGTCTGAGATCACATTGCGGAAGGAGAGATGCCAATTATGAGCACTGGTAGGTTTCAGAATATAAGTGAGATAGATATTGCAAGGAAGCCTTCAAATCTTTGAATTCATGAAGTGCCCAGAACCGCCCCAAACATTTTGAGCTTCGTTTGTGTTCAAGGTGCATGCAGCCGCACGGTTATGGAGGATGGAGTTGCGCACCTTCCACACAGTCCTAAGCTTAATTGTGTTGCATCCAAAGTTAAGCAGTAAGGGCGCACGGTTGAGTGAGAGAACTGACCACAGAAACTTCGAGCACAAGAAATTGGAAAGCATGAAGGCGTGATACTCAAGCATCATAGTAACTAAAAACTGTGTTAATTGCCTTATTCTCTACACACAGCAATAGAATCAACGCTATCATTGCGGATTATGCATGCAAATTGGAGTCTCACAAACAACAACGATTACCAAAAAAAATTAGAGGATGCCCATTAACGCCAGACAGAAGGAAAGAAAGGATTGCAGAAATGCACAAAATGGATTGATTCAGAGGCAGATCCTTTTAACTCTAGGGATAAATCGAAGGAGAGGTTTTAAATCAGTGATAATAAGCATATTTCTTTGTCTAAAAGCTATAGAATAGAGACAAGCAATAGCAAAAATCACAATTGAAATGATATAAGAAATTTTTCTTTCAATTCATATTCGCACCTCTCCTTTTATATAAACTTTTGGACCTCTTTAGTGTTAATTCCAAACGCTCACCTCCCGATGCGGTGGTAATTGAGAGTTTTTGAGAAGCACGAGTTGATTATCTTTTCTACAGACATCTTCTTGCCGAGAAAGATCAGTCTTGCGCCCAAAACCCCCCAAAAATCTTCCATCCAATCACCTTCCTTTAACCACATGAACTTGAAAGCAACATTTCTTTCATTTTTTCTTTTTTGAACAAAAAGCCCCCCACCCATAATCCAAAAGCTCCCCCTATAAAACCAGTGATGAGTTATATAAAACAACGAAAAATCCATAAATAAGTTAATTCATTCAAACTTTATTTTTTTTCTTTTTTCTTTTTTCCTTCTTTTTCTATTTCTATTTAAAATAACTTCAGTTTTAAAACTTATCTTCAAAATTTATTCAAAGTTATATTAAAATAATTATCTTTTCTTGCCTTATTCACTTCAACTTGCAAAAATCCCTACTTTCATGATTTGAAATCCTATTGTTTTATCATATTTAACAATTATCTCCATAAGATAATTGATTAAATACTTTTCTAAAATGAATTAATTTAATTATTTAATATTATCTCTACACACAAAATTAACTTATTAATTTATTAATTTTAATTTCAATTTTATTTAAATTATTCCTTTAGCAATTTTAAATTTAATTAATTGATTATACCATTTCATTTAAAATATTACCCTCACCAAGCACCAAACATTAACACATTAAACAATAAGGACACAACAACAGTTACATGATTCCAGAAAGGGCACATCGGAGGGCCGCTACATTTGGGTTCCACGTGGTTGGGAGGAAATCATGTTATTTCCTCCATTGGGACCTCTTACAAATGTTGCTATACTTAGATAACATTGTTTGTGGCACAGGTTCCTGATTCTTCATTGTTCGTAATGTTGGACACTAAGCGTACTCATGAACGAGGCTAACAAACGTGATATGATCTTCATCTCTATTGTATATTCTCTCTATTGTATATTCTCTTGGTATCTATGAGAGAAATTGTGTAATGACATTATGTTGATACGAGATTTATTATAATCTCACTTGATGTAATCTGGTTATGTAACTTGACTTTATAAAAGTTTATGAAATTGGATATGTCTTTATGTTATTATGATGTCATGTACTTATTTGTAAATGTTTAAGTAACGCCATCTTGGAATCCTTAAAACATTTGTGTAAACGAATGACTTTAAAAAAAACAAAAAATTATTCGATTAATTTGATACTTTATACTTTGTTTTATTGGATTCCCTAGCGAGGTGTTACATTAACTATTTCAAGTAAACTAATTCATTTTTTATAACCATTCTACTTAATATGTAATAAATTATCTCTTTTAAATCATCCTTATAAATGAAAATTTTTACTTATTATTTTTGAGTTTACGATTCAACACATAATAACTTCTCTTTTATAATGTGTATAAATTATTTTTTTTTAAGTTATTTTATTTGAAAATTCATATCTATTATTTATTTAGTAAGGTCATTGAGTGATAAGATATTGACATACAATGAAGAATATTGTAAATTGAATATATTTTTGAACCACTTAATTTTTTAATTAACATAAATTTTTAAATATATGATGTTTTTGTTCTGTATGCTAGTTTAGATTATTATCCCATCCTTTCTAATCTAGAATATTTAGTCTTTAATTAATATTAAATTATAGAAAACATATTTATTTAACAAATAATTTAAATCTAATATAAATAAACATTACAATATTTAAGAACTATTCATCCTAGGTAAAAATGTTTATATAAAATTTATTATTAAATAAGAATCCATAAACTTGTTTTATTTTTAATTAATAGATAAAAAATTGTATATTTTTCTTCTTTGATCTTATTTTTAGTATATATTTTTTCAAAATGGTTAAAAATTAAATATAATATAAAAACTCATTATCTTTGTTTTAATTTTTTAGGAATTTAAATTTGATTTTGAATCTATTTGAAAGTATTATATAATCAATATATATTATTTAAAGCATACCTTAAAGAGTGAATTATAAGGGGTAGCTAAAAAAATTTGTAAAAGAAATAGTTAAAATCATTCATACAAAGCTAAGAGAAAGAAAGAAAATTTATTTGTAGATGTGTCATTGTTTGTTGTGGTGAGTAAGGACTTAGTTAAAAAAAAATTAATGTAAGATAGGAATTTGATTACAAAACATATATTCACGGTGAATATTTGGGACATATAAATTTTTCTATTATAAAAAGAATAAATTAGAATTCACAATTTTTCAAAAAAATTCAACTTGAATTATTTCACTACATACAAGAACCAAATCGAGTGCACACGCAAGTATTCTTATATACAAAATTACTTGATTTTCCCAACCATATGCACCCCTATTGATCACCTTCATGTTAATTTATCTTGAAGGATTTAAAGAGAATGAAAATATTGATATAATTTAAATAGTTTATGCAATGTCAGTCTTTATTCAAACCTCATTATAGCGGTAGAGTGTATATATATATATATATATATAACATAATAGTAGAACAAAAAATATATAATTAAACATATGAATGATCAAAATTTCATTTTAATTATTTTCTGATATAAATTTTAAATAATGTTACAAAACAATTTTTAATTTTTTTTAGAGATGTATTTATTGAGCTTTTTATTTTATTTTAAATTTTCATCTAGTTTCATTGATGTAACTTGTTGATGTCATACTTTATTAAGTGGTTTTCATTTTTTGTATCTTGAGAAGGTATCTAAGGATGATGTCAATAGCATTTGACTATATTTTTTATTAGATTTATATCATTTTCAAACATCAATTTTTATAATTATTTTGTGTAGACATCCAAACTTCATCTCATCATAATAATTATTTGTTTGTATCAATCAATCAATTTCATCTATAATTCACTCCATGAAATCTCTAAATCAAATAAAATATCCACTTTCAGCTAATTATAATTTAAATAAACTATACCCGCTTTCCCACACCATTATTAAATAAAATAAAATACACTATTTCCACCTAATTATTAATTTAAACCAACTTTCACTCCATTATTAAATTAAAATAAATTAAAACCATCTCAATTTAAATCTTAAAAGAAATAAAACTAATCCCACCTTCCACTAATGTTATTAAACTAGACCAAATAGGCCCCCTCTCATCCACTTTAAAAAGATAAATAAAATTCACATAAAATTTTACCCCCATAATCATTTAAATTAAGTTAAATTAAGCATAATCCAATGCATTAATTTTTTTAGAAATTTTATTTTTTATTAGAAAACCAAGTGAAATAGGTGTTAGTTTCTTAAAATATTTTTTTCTTCTATGATGATAACTACACTAAGAAGTTGGGAATGTAATCATAATCCATGCAACACTAGAAATTTGATTAGGCCACCAACAATATAGAGGTTACCATCAAATTCATATATACATATATATAAAGTAATTATTATAATGAGATGAAGTTTTGATGTCTACACAAAATAATTATAGAATCTGATGTTTGAAAATGATATAATTCTAACCAAAAACAAAGTCAAATGTTGTTGGCATGTCATTTTTAGATACCTTCACAAGATACATAAAATGAAAACCACTTAATAAAGTTGACATTTAATAAAGTATTATGTCAACAAGTTACATCAATAAAACTAGCTGGAATTTTAAAATAACTCAAAAAAATATAAATACATGTATAAAAGAATATTAAAATTGTTTTATAACATTATTTAAAATTTATATCAGAAAATAATTAATATGAAATTTTGATCATTCATATATTTAGGTATATTTTGCTTGTTCTATAATCATGTTAATCCTATTACTCTAATTGCCACTATTATATTATATATTCTACAATTATAATGAGGTTTGAATAAAGACTGCAATTGCATAAACTATTTAAATTATATCACTATTGGCATGATATTTAAATACTTCAAGATAAATTTAGTAACTATATATATATATTCAAAATTTAAATATATGATACCATGAGGTAAAATCTGAAAGGATCCCCTATATAGATGTCAATTTGTTCGAACAAAATTTATAATGCTTGTCAAAAGTTAAAATATAGTGTGTTCATAGAAAGTTACACTTGTTTAAAATATTGCATCTTAGAAAAATGGACTTTAGGTGAGCTAACATGTGGTTGGGTGGCTAAACCATTGATAGAGGATGGGGGCAATATAGTGGCACCCTAATTGTGGCATGATTTGGTGGAATTGCTTGGTTAAGTGGTGGTATGGTTTGAATAATCTTATGATCTAGTGTTGAAACCTTGGTTATGACCAAGGGCTAGGGCCTTACACATCTAGAGGATTTAAATTTAGGCCACCAAGTAGTAAGTACTAGTTGCTAACATTACCTAGGACTGATGTTAAAAGCTTTAGAGTGTTGCATATGTCAAAATTGACTTCATGGTAACCTACAAGAGTTTATTGCTTTTTTAAAATTCAAAAATCAAACTAATACCTTTCAATAACCCAAGAATGATATAATTGAATGGAATATGGAAGAGTATTCTATAGATAATTAATTTAGCAATTACAATGAGTTAATGATTGGCATGGTTGTAATACACATTGGATGGGTTTCATTCAAATCATATGGAATTTTGACAAGAATACTCTATCAAACCATATAAAAATGGTAGAAAGTTTTGTGATGCTAAACTTATATTGTTATATATATTAATATATATATTTCTTATCCTTTTGGACTCAACCATGGGGAATATGGGATCTAATTTTCTCTATGATTCACCCAATTAAACTTGTCAAATTAGTCTAGAATTGTAAAATGAAAACCCTACAAAATCAAGCTCAAAAGGAATCTACAAAGTTAAGATTTATCAAACACCGAGGGATCCCATCAAGCATGCTAGAATATAGACATGTTAAATTTAAAACTCAAATGCAAGAGATTAAAAACATATTAAACCCTTATTCTAAATCAAGCAACATACCTTTGGATTGAGCATAAAGAAGATCAAATCAAGTTCTTGCCTTGACTTATCAAGCAAGAGATTGAAGTGGATTTGGTCATGGATATTAGTTATGTAGTTACTCTTAGATTCCTCATGATCTTGTTAACATGTATTTGTATGATAAATAGAAGATGATGCACTTATGATCCTAATTATTCCCCTTAATTATCATTCTCCTCTTTGATGCATAGAGATGAATGATTGAAGATTTGATTTATAGGTTCTTGCATAAGCATGTGGATGATTAAGATTAATTGATGGATAAATAGTGGAGATTGGGGGGAATTAGATTATGTGTAAGCAATCCTATAATTTAACTTAATTGTAGTGATTATAGGGGAATACATATTTATTTTAATTGGATGGGTATCAACCTATTTGATTTAATTTATTAAGAAAAATATTTAATTTTTTTTATTTTAATACCTGAATCAAGATAGATTTAATTTACTTTAGTTTAATATTAGAGTGACAAAGTGAATTCGAAGTAATAATTAGGTGGGAGAAGATATCATTTATCTTAATAATAGAGTGCAAAAGTACTTAAATTACTAATTAGGTGCAACTGGAAAATTTATTCACTTACCGAGCAAGAGATTGCTTTAGTCAAGTGGATTTGGTAATGGATATGAGTAATGTAGTTACTCTTAGATTTTTCATGATCTTGTTAGCATGCATTTGTATGATAAATGTGGGATGATGTGCTCATGATCCTAATTATTCCACTTAATTATCATCATCCTTTTCAATGGAGAGATGAATGATTGAAGATTTGAATTATAGGTGTTTGCATAAGCATGTGGAATATTAAGATTAAATGATGGATAAATGGTGAAGATTAAATCAAATGACTTGGTGGCATTAGATTATGTGTAAGTGGTTCTATAATTTAACTTATTTTTAGTGATTAAAAGGAAAAAAAAAAATTGATATTGAGTGTATGGTAATCAATCTATTTAATTTAATTTATTAAGATAAATATTTATTTTATTTTATTTTAATACCTAAATCAGGATAGATTTAATTTATTTTAATTTAATATTGGAGTACCAAAGTGAATTTGATGTAATAATTAGGTGGGAGAAGAATTCATTTATCTTAGTAATAAAGTGCGAAAGTAGATTTAATCTACTTAAATGATTAATTAGGTGCAAGTGGAAAATTTATTTAGATAGATTGGCTGGATAGTGCAGTGCCATTCGCTCGTAAGAGCTTGCCCCACCCACGTGGGACATTGGTGACGCTGCAGGTGGCAAGATTCCATCTAGCACAGAAAACAAAACCGCGGCAACTGCTTTATATACAGACTTCCCTCCCCACTCCCCAAAAAAGTGGAGCAGCAATCTGTGTTTCTGGGTTTGCACAGTAATGGATCTCAATTTGAGTGTTTCTATAATAGGCGTTTCACTTTTGATGTTTACTATGTTGTTGTCTCTTCTATTGGGATGGGTGAGGAAAAACAATGGGAGACATCCTTTGCTAGGACCATTTCCGTTGCCCATTATAGGAAACCTCCATCAATTAGGAGCTCTTCCTCACCGCAGTCTTCAGCGGCTGGCTGAGAAACATGGGCCAATAATGTTGGTGAAGCTGGGTTATGTTCCCATCGTGATTGCATCTTCTTCTCAGGCGGCGAAACAGTTTCTCAAAACCCACGACTTGATTTTTGCCAGCAGGCCATCTACTGCCGCTGGAAAATACTTGTTTTACAATCACCACGACATCGCATTTACTCCCTATGGGACTTACTGGTGAAACATGAGAAAAATATGC
>VDFB02086081.1:232595858-232631148 GCA_007258455.2 Sequoia sempervirens | reverse complement strand
TAATGGAGCTCAATATGAGTGTTTCTGCAATAGGCATTACACTTTTGTCGTTTATTATGTTGCTGTCCCTTCTATTGGGATGGGCGAGGAAAAACAATAGGAGATATCCTTTGCCAGGACCATTTCCGCTGCCCATCATAGGAAACCTCCATCAATTGGGGGCTCTTCCTCACCGCGCTCTGCAGCGGCTGGCTGAGAAACATGGGCCAATAATGTCGGTTAAATTGGGTTCTGTTCCCGTCGTGGTTGCGTCTTCTTCTCAGGTGGCGAAGCAATTTCTCAAAACCCACGACTTGAATTTCGCCAGCAGGCCGGCTACTGCCGCTGGAAAATACTTGTTTTACAATCGCAAGGACATTGTGTTTGCTCCCTACGGGGCTTATTGGCGAAACATGAGAAAAATATGCATGGTGGAGCTGCTGAGTGCCCAGAGAATCGAGTCGTTCAAAGGTGCGCGGGAGGAAGAGGCGCTGGCAATGGTCCGATCTATCTGGGAGAAGAGTGAGCAGGGCAGAGTGGGCGTGGATGTGAGCCACAGCCTCGCCTGCTTCACCTCCGACTTGATGTGGCGAATATTGACGGGCAGGACGAATGCCGACCGCCTCTCCGGCGGCACAGCGTTTGAGGAATTGATTTGGGAGGGCAACGAATTGCTGGGAGCGGTTAATATTGGCGACTTCATTCCTTGTTTGGAGTGGCTGGACTTGCAGCGGCTGAGGCGACGTATGAAGAATGTCCACCAGCGGTTGGACGCGGTTTTAGACAAAATAATAGATCAACATATGGAGCGCAAGGGGAGGCGCAGCGCAGAGGAAGAGGAGGAGCGGCATAAGGACTTGGTTGACGTGCTTTTGAACATGGAAATCACTCTAGAAGATAAGAAGGCTATAATCATGGTAAGTCAAGTCTCATCTCTAATGTAAGTTGGGGTATATTTTGCAATTTTGATTCCTTAGGATTTTGGAGTAATTTAAGTATAATTTATTAGAGTATATGTTTTTTAATATAGTATGTGAATTTTTAATTTTTATTAGTTGTTATAATTAATAAAAGTTTTAAAATGAGTATAAAGTTTGAAGTTGTTTTATTATATTTGTGGGAAGAAATATAATAAACATTTAAAATCTTTTAGTATTTTTGGTAGATTAAAATTGGAGAGGTCACAATCAAAAGATCTCATCTTTATTCTTGAAAATATTTAATTTGAATATTTTAGTTTGATCAAAAGGATTATGTTGTGTGCAAAGGTTAAAGTGTGTGTGATTAGCTATATCCTTTTTACAATTGAAAATTTAAATTTATGTTTTTACTTTTACTTCTTTTTGAGAATTGAAAATGTGATATCTATTTGATATGTTAATGTAGTGGTTGTCTTGCTTTGTTTTGATTATATATATTTTTATATATGATTTAATATATTTGTGTGTGTATAGGACATGTTCCTTGCTGGAATAGATTCATCAGCATCTACATTGGAATGGGCCATGAGTGAGATATTGAGAAACCCACATGTGATGAAGAAATTACATGAAGAAATTGATTTTATAGTAAAAAATGATGAGAAAATAACAAATTCTCATATTGTAAGCATGGAATACTTGCATTGTGTGGTAAAAGAGACATTAAGATTATATCCAGTAGGCCCCTTGCTCATCCCCCATGAATCTACAAAAGCTTGTGTTGTGGAAGGACCTAATCATGACTACTTCATACCAACAAAAACAAGGCTTATTATTAATGCTTGGGCAATAGGAAGAGATCCAGAAGTGTGGGAAGATCCCTTGGAATTTAGGCCTGAGAGATTTATGGGTAAAAATTTTGATATAATAAGAGATCCAGAATTAAGCATGGTCCCATTTGGTGCAGGAAGAAGAAGTTGCCCCGGTGCTTCCATAGCCATTGCCAATATTGAGATTGCATTAGGATACCTCATGTATTACTTCAATTGGAGAAGTGAAGGTGAATTAGACATGAAAGAATCTTTTGGAATCACCATTCCAAGAAAAGTGCATCTCTATGCTATTCCAACGTGGAGGTTAAGGGTGAATGAACCTTCTTGCCTCAAAATTTAATTACTATTAGAATTGTTCATTAACTTTTCACTAGAATTATGTAAAACATGATTATTATAAATAAATATTCCTTCTCATTATGAGATGAGTACAAAATATATATGCATTGCAATATGTTGGTTTCACTATTTCCACTATACTACTTCATCTTCATATTTGTTTACCTAATATGTTATAATTTAACACATAAAATTTATCTATAGATATAACTTGTTGACTTATTCTTTCTTGTGTGAATTTGTATTTCTTATTGCTATATAATACAGTCATCAAGTGATGAATATTCTTATATGTGAAAAATATATTGTAAATGAATTATCTTTAATTACTATAAATATAATTAGCATGTATCATTAAAAATATAAATTTTTAATTAAATGAATTAATTAATTAACTTGATTATTCTGCATATGACGATAAATCAGTGACAATGACAAGCAATTAAAACTTACAAGGGATAAACAAATTTTTAATTCACGGACATGAAAATCTCTAAGGTGATTGATTCTATTTTCTATTTCTGTTACCTATTCACGTTTCATGGCCTTTGTCATATTTTGAATAAAGCCAAGATAATCTGATCTCAATAAAAAATATTCCCGTGCTATCTTCCGAGTACTGAAAAGACGTACAAATCATTCATGTCGTGGCAAGTAGAAAATATTTGATTTCAGGCTTTACAGGACTGTAAAACAATTGGACGTCGATGGGCATGGCCGTGCTGCAACTGCAGACTGTGATCGTCTAAGTCAAAACTTTTACTGCCTACCAACCAACCACCTTGTATTGCCCCTGTCACCGGCGTGAGTTGAGCCATAGGCATGGGCCGTGGTGCATCCCATGCAATTGCAGAGTGCGATCATGTGCCGTTTCCCGGATGGAGACCCTAAAAAGACGACAGAAACCTTTTGCAGATCCATTAACGAGGACACAAAATGAGGCAGAAGAATAACACCCAAAGAGTCACCCTCCAATCCTTACTAAAACCATTTATTACAAAATTCTATCAAGGAATCCCTAACAGACAATGATTACAAACTTTCATAATGTTAGTTTTAGGAGCATACATTTTCTATTACTAGCAGTGTAGTATTTAATAGGCTAAGATAATACCATCTATTGTGAATCAAATTTTCAATTTGGAAGGTTTCAATGTATTTATGTTGAAGGTGCTTTTTCTATGAGAGAGAGTATCTGATTTTGCATATCTATGGTTGTTGCAATATCAATATCAATACAAGATGATTGGATGAATCCTATTTGTCCGTCTATCTTCACTGATACCTATCACCTCTTTATTGGTTTTACAACTTATTTTCATTTGGAGAAAATTGTTGCAAGGATTCGTACAAGGAGGACTTGTCCTCAATACCTAGATATTATCTTCCATCTTGACGTCGATATTCCTAGAGCCCATCTTAATCAAAATCAATGGTGTCATTGTCCACTTTTTATTGTTTGAAGTGGTAATTTAGGAATTACCTTATTCTCCTTTCAAATTTACAACTATATCACATCAAACAAAAATAATACAAAACTCACTATTCTTTTTTAACCTTTTAAGTACAATCAAATTGGTGTGGGTGAATTGTGAATCTTTGATGAAGAAGAAATTTTAACTTTAAGATTTAATATTCTTAAATAAATTTATGTGGGGACCCTACTAAATCAACTTTCTTAAGAGAAGATATAAAATAAAGACAATGTTGAATTAAGCATAATTTTTAATATAGCTTTAAGCCCAAAAGGGTTTGGAGAATGTTTTTAAATGCAATAATCAATCAAATTTTAAATCTTCTAACCAAATAAATTTTATGTTGTGTTTTCAATCAAAATGTAAATTATTTGTTCACTCAAGAATAAAATGCTCAGAGTCAAGAAAAATAGGTGTGTTGGTTGTTGTGGAAGTAACATTGATAGATTATACAATCACTTTGCATTAGTTACAAACATTTAGAAATTATGTGCCTCTCATCCAAGGTTGTGTGGGATGTATATTATAATTTACTTAAATAATACTATATTTAAAATACATATTATATTAATTAAATGATGTATATTATATAGAATATGATATATAATAATAAATATAATTATAATATAAATGTATAACTAAATAATAAATATAAATAAAAAAAATGCATTTACAATGAGGAAAAATATCAAAGATTTCACATACCTATAAATAATAATTGTAATGCTTAATTTTACATACCTATGATTGTTGATTTCAAAGCATGCACTCTACATCCATAGTGATGGGGTTCTACAACATCGCCAACCCTATGAATGCACCCCTAGTATCCTCAAACTAGTCTTTATATTATCTCCATTTTTTAACAAGTCTATTTGAATCCTCAATCTTTAATTTTATCTCCTAGCTAAGAATTAAATATTGTATGCAAGAGTAGAATTGAATCTTAAGTAGACATCTCTAGTTAGGGGCATTTAAACCCTTGTCATTCCAAGTGAGAACTCTTATGGCTCATTAAGAGGGGTGGTTCCCTTTCTTGATATCAATTTCATTTATCCCTTTTCCATCCCAACCGTTTCTAGTCTTGTCTTGTGGAATTCCTCCTCCTTTGACTTTTCCTTACACTTGGGTTTCTTGGTTCTTAAAGTAATTTGATTATCCAACCTATCTTCTAAATGCCTAATTTATCCTTGATGAAAACCTCTTCAAAATCACCTTCAAAATTATGGCTACACTCCAAAATATCTCTTTCTTCCAAAGGTTCTATACGACCCCCAATCTCCTATGAAATTCCATACAATTATAAAGCCAAATCAAAATCTTAAATTTTCCTCCTTTTGAGTCTTTGGATTTTTCTACCTCCTTCTCTTGGCATCTTTGTCAGGATAAATGAAGGTTAGGAGTTTTTCATTCCCTCTAAACCTTTGGTTTCTTTTTATTTTTCTTTTTGTACCTTAACAACCACAATAGTGTTGTCCCTCTCAAGAAATTTTATTATTTTTCTACAATTTTCCATATTGTGCCCTAATAAGTGGCCTTTCTTACATTTCAATGAGACTATTTCCATCTCAAGTTTTTGGGTCCAATGGAAGACTTTCATTTTGAAAATAATTTATGATAGAGGGGGATTCTCTAGATTTAAAGTAAACACAAATCCTAGCATACATACCGACTTCTCTAGCTTCTATATTTTTATTTACCTTAAGTAATGAAACCAATGAGTTTATTATCTTTGTTAAGATTTCCAAGTCCTAATAATTTGATAAGAAATTGTATAATCTAGTCAATTCGTTCACCTCTCCTTGGGTCAAAGGACTTATGGAGCCATCTCTCTTGGAATTTTCATTCATTTCTAGCTTCTTCATCTCTCTCTTAAATTCTCTTTCTTCTTAAATTGTATATAGTGGATTGAAGATCTGCATCTTCATCCTAAGTATATACTTATTTCTCTTGTCGACATTAGTTGCTTCACTAACTTTTGGGTGCATTCTTCTCTTGAAAAAATTGATCTGTACCTTCTTCTCTTCATTCAAGAATTCTTCTAAGTGTTATTTCTTAATTTGGGGATGACACATAGAATTAAGACAACCTTCTACATCAAGGTCTCTTTCACTTTGTTGACTCAAATCCTTTAGTTTTTTATGTTCTTTTGTGTGTGTGTTATTCTTGTTTATGCTCTAACCCATTGATATAGTGGTTTTTTTTGTTCCAACATTGTTGTCTTGTGCATGTCTTTCTTGTCTAATGTGTTTGTTTTGTAGGTCTTTGACCTGGGGGAATGCTTCCTTGGTTCGAAGAGTTGTCTGATTCCTCTACAGTACTTTAGGCACCATGATTTTATTTATGTTTAGTGTATTTCCTTTAGCATGCATATTAGTGTAGATTCATATGCCCGCTAAAGTGGGGGAAAAATGTCATGTCATAAAATTGTACCCCCTTGCAATTTCACATACATTCTTGTATCCACTTTAGTGTCCACTCATTTAGAATCTTGTGTAGGCTCATTTTAGCCCCTACATTAGCCATTTTCCTCTCAAGATCCTCAAGCCCCCTTTTTAGTAGCTACCTTTGTGTGTCATCTTTATGTCAAACCTTGTGCTTTTCTCATTCTCATCATTTTGTAGTGTGATGTGTCTACACATTAGCATGTCGCATGGTTGTCTGTGCACCGCACTAGTGTCCTATGACATTTCGGTATTCAAATGATTATTGTTGAGTCCCTTGCAACTTGTCAACCCCTTTTTTCAATGGTAATGGAATGGGATGCCTTGTAATAGCTCGGGAAGCTTCTTTTCCCTCCTATTCTCTCTTTAAATGCTCTCTTTTCTATCTATTTGGTTTTCCAAATCTTTCTAGCTTTGGCTTCTGGCCTTCTCCTCTTCTCTTTGTCTTGCTATCCTTCTTGCACAACTCTTTACAACTTGTTGCAATAGCACTATCAAGCTCTAACAATTATCTTTGCAACTCTCATGGCTCTTGTAGCTCTATCTCTCTCTCTTTGGCTTCCCTAACCCTTGCAACTGATATCTCTCTTACCTTGTGCTTATGAGCATCCTGAGATTTCACACATCCCCTATCTGCTACATCTTTACTTTGTGATATAGGTTCTCCTCTTTGAGTGGAGATTTCTTTTATCACTCCATATTTTCTTACTTTGTTCACTTTCTCTATCTATCTGACTGTCTGTGGAGGTGGGAACACCAAAACGAGGGTTTGACTAAGGAAAACCACTATACAACCCCAACATTTTCTCTCAATCTTACATATGCAGGTATTGAAGATATTCATGTGTTGGAGGCTTTATTACTTGGGTTACTATGAAAATTTTCTATCTCTTATCCTCTTTAGTCTTATCATCTATTTCACTTTACTTCAATTTCGTTATATTTTATTACTTTCTCACGTTCCACTTGAGATTTTCCTAGGAGTTAGAATAGTAGTAGTCACCTTGCTATTTTCTGTAACATTCTCAGTTTTTGGTCCGTATGAGACATCAAGTGCCTCTAGGACTCTAGCACACGATGTTGTCATCCTTTTTCTACGCTGCAACCCTTTGATCAAGAACATGCTAGTATGTCCAGAAAATCTATGTGACTTGCCCTTTTTGGTTTTGAAACTCTCACGTTGTTCCTTGAGGTATTTTAGGGAAATTCACCCATTGGGATTCTCTTGAGAATAAAGGGGTATGTGTAGGATCATTATGGGCCAAAAAGTGGTGATATAATGGGTATGTGTAGGGTATGTGGCTAACGTTGCTTTTTTACACAAAATTGATGAAACAAAAAGAGGTTTTTTAAAGGAGATTCTCATCTTTCCCGCAGATAAACTATGCTTTACTTTGAATTTAATAAAATGAGTATTATTCATTTTCTATTTGAATTATGACTAAAAGTTGATTGATAGGTTGATTGAAAAAACATCTATAGCTTTCATGATATCACATTTTTGAATCAGAAACATAATGTCACATTATAACTTCACATATAGGATTAAAAAAATTAATTTCATGAATTTTTGCACACCAAGTTAGATTGAACAGAGACATATGAGTTTTATATTTTTTAATAAAAAATCATAATTAATTATTTACTTGGAATTTTTTTTTTAAAATGCATCACATCACAACATGAGTCCTCTACTTATATCTAAAATCTTATAAAAAAATATTATCATTTTATTGTGGTTAGGGTGGTTAGACAGACACCTACTTCTTATTTTTTCCCTGAAATTTAAGTACTCTTGCATTGAAATTTCAAATTTTCACCAAATAGATTTTTTTTTTTTTAAATAAACCTAGTATTTTAGAAACTACATTCAATTTTCTATAGATTCTATTCTTACATATTTTTGAAATAATATAGATAACTTATTCAAATTTTTACTTCAAGTTGCCTAACTCTGATTTTTTTAATTTTTGCCACTTAAGGGCCTATTTCTTCCATGATGATCTTGCATATACCCAAAGAGACTCATAAGGATTGAATCCCCCTTCTCTATATTTTAGTGGACCCAATGTGAATCACAACATTTTTCAAAAAACTAAAAATTTATTTACCCCAACTTGGTGGGGTCATAACTTTTGACTCGGTGCTCAGAATTTAGAACTGTTTACACCGTTGGAAAGGTCTCCTAGAAGACTAATTCAATCCCTAAAGTATAATGCCTTCAAAAGTCAAATTTTAGGGATAGATGCAAGGTTTGACCCCGAATTCTAGTACGAAGACCTCCAAAAATGCAAATTACTAGAACTTAGAAAATATCAAAAAAAATTGAAAATTTATATTTTTGATTTTTCTCAATTATGTCACCCCTAGAACGCTCTAGATCAGGTGACTTGTTTATTCATTATTTATCATATTTAATTTCCTATATCCAAAATGAATTTAATATCTTCTTTTATGAGTTCAGTATCTAATTATATTCAAAATGCTAATGATGTTCCATTTCATGTAGGTGGCAGTGACTTGGCTTTGCCCATGTCACTTTGTATCTTTGATCCTTCTCATGAGATTCCTCTTGCTTTAAAGGATATCTTGTTGCAAGAAGATGAAATCATTGATACCTTTCTTAACATTACTCTACCTTCTCTTCATTCCATTGCACTCTCTTCTAGAGATGATGCATTAGTGAATGATGAATCTCTTCTCTATTCCAATGCACTCTCCTCTAGAGATGATGCATTAGCAGATGATGAATCTCCTTAAACATTTGATCCTCCCTAGATCGATGTCGAGAATATTTCTTCGAATAGTGATTCCACTAGTTGAGATTATTTTGTAAATGTAATATGTATCTGTTGCTCCTCAAAGGCCTAAGAGACCAGTTATTTATCTGACTCCAGCTAGTCCTCCTAAAAGGATTTGTTCTATTAATGGTGTTCCATTTGACAATGATTTTCCTGATATTTGTAAGGCTCCCTCTTATAGAGCGGTAGCCCATACTTATAATACTAGAAAGAATAAAGAAAATTTTAATCAACCTTCTTCTTTACCACCTTCTCAACCAAATCTTCCTTTATGTCCTAAACCTACAACTAAAGCACTTGGTGGTTACGATCTTGTTGAGCAACTCTACATTACTTCAACCAAGATCTCATTATGGGACTTGATTTAGCCTATTATGATTTATCAAGGAATTCTCTAGGAATTCTTGCAGAAGATCCTCTTGTCTACCTTTGATAGGCCAACAAATGTTATTGCGTTGATGGCTCATATTCATGGGGATTCACCAAATATCACGTTCTATCCAAAAGAACTTCCACCCCCAAATGTGCAGAAAAAAGAAAATCCTTTAATGATTATAGTTAATGTTGATACTATCGACATTAGATTTACTTTTATTGACACTGATTCTGTTGGGTGAAAATTATGTAATAACCTTTTCAATAGATTACACAACCTAGATTTTAGCCACAATTGTGTGAGATATAATCTCTCCTCTCAGAAAGGGGAGGCACCCTTCTTACTACTAATAGAAGCTAAGTAAAACTAATCAAGTATTTACAAAATGTACACTACACTTACAAAATCGGGGGGTGTGTCACATTCATGCTTCTCTCTTGTTTTAGAGATGTTTTACAATGCTTCAAAGTTGATAGTTCTAATTTAAAATAACTTTAAACTAAAAACAAAGTAGTAATGCCAATGCTGTATCTTCTCAAAGAGAGCATAGAGATGTCGGTATGATACTAATAAACAAATAAAGAAAGAGAAAAAGCTTCGAGGAAGGCACAAAGTTGTTCATAGCTTTTCAATGGATATGTGAGAATCATAAAGTTTGTTGTACTAGAAGCATAGAGTCTTATTAGATACAAAAATTCCTCAAACAACATAAATGATTAGAAGCAAAAAGTCTTGTAGATAATTCAACAATACTTACTCAAACATAAATGTAAATTCAAATAAAGAATGTAACACAAAGTTTACATAAATTTATTCAAAGCCCTTCAAATCTCATCTACTAATTACTACCAATATGATCAATCCACAAGATTATTGATTCACAAAGTATGGTATGCAATTCTCTTCTCTATTAATCATATTTCCATTCACAAACATGAACACAAGTTTCTTAAATGCTTTAAAAAGGTGGCATACATTTGCAACATACTAAAGGTAAAGATTACAATAGAAATCGCTTAGAGTATTTATAAAAGAGAGGGAAGAGAAAATCTAGGAAATTAGTTGAGTAAAATTAGGAAAGTTAGGTGAGATAATTTAGGAAAATATCACCTAACTTTGACTAAATCAAAAATGTAATCCATCTTCATGGAACTACATCTCAGATTTTTAATGTAATTACATTTGCTAAAAAAACATTCAAGATATCAAAAACTATTTGCAATATGCATAAAGGGAAGCACCAAATAATTCAACACTGGAGATCAAGAGTCTTCATGGTTCCTTGCTTTGGGTGTGGAATTCTTCATACTTCTTCTTGGTCTCTTGTATGAATGCATCATCTAGACTGACTGTGTAATCTACAAGTGTGTGAACTATTTTGATCAACTTTCTAGTAGATGAGTAAATTTTCTTGCACCTACGAAGATGCATGTTGAGATTATCAATGTTCATTCGTGTATCACAAATGACATGCATTGAGGCTTTGGAAAAGCTGGCATTCTCCACTTATTGCATGACTACTTCTTTGTAGATCTGGGATAGTTCACTGGATCAAAAGATGTCACCTTCAGGATCACTTGATGAAATATGGAAATAAATTGCAAGGATGGTGAACCAACAAGCTTTAGTAGAAAAAGTGGCATTGGGAAGTGTGAAGCAAACAAACGATATTGTGCAAGTGTGAAATGAGCAATTAGGCATGCAAAATGGAGTGGGAGCAAAAAAATGGTGTTTAAAGCAAAAATGGAGTGATTTGGAAGTGTTTAAGGTGAAAACTACCAAATGTGTAAGAGTGTTGAAAATAAACGCTCCTAGACTTAGATGATTTCATATGTACAAGGGCACTAAAAATCAGTGCCCTTACATGTTGGAAGATCTACATTTCATGCCCAAGTGATGAAAACAATGATCTGGCATGTTTTGGAAGGAAATTGTATTTTGTGTAAAAGTGCTAAAAAACAACGCTTCAATATATCACATGTTAAGCGATAAAAAAAATGCTTCTACATTAAATATGTAAGGGCAGTGAAAATCAACACTTTTGCATGTGGGAAGGACACTTGAGATTTGAGATGTAGAAGTTGCACTAAAAAGAAAAACCCTGCTCCTACATGTGCTCAAAAATGACTAAGGCATGAAATATGTAAGAGCGCTAAAAATTAGAGCTTTTACACATGACTTAAGTTTTGAGATGTAGAAGTGCTAAGAAACCCTCCTCCTACATGTGCCAGAAAATAACTAAGGCATGAAATATCTAAGAGTGCTAAACATTAGAGCTTTTACATGTGACTTGAGTTTTGACATGTAGAAGCGCTAAAAAACCCCGTTTCTACATGTCCCAGAAAATTACTAAGGCATGAAATATGTAAGAGCACTAAAAATCAACGCTTGTGCACAAAATACTAACTTTGACAAAAATACATAGTGCTGATTTTTAGCACTTGTGCACAAAAGACTAAATTTGAAAAAAATGCACAAGCACTGATTTTTAGCACTTGTGCACAAATGACTGAATTTGAAAAAAATGCACAAGTGCTGATTTTTAGCACTTGTGCAAAAGACTGAATTTGACAAAATGCACAAAGTGTTGGTTTTAACACTTGTGCACTAGAACCTTCAAACTCAACATGGGGAGTAGTGGAAATCAGTGCTCCTACACTTTTTCCAATTTTTACAACTCCCAAAGGTTGTAAGCTAATGAAGATGCTTGTTTTGAAGCTCTTCGAAAGACGGATGGGGGAGGCTCAAATAGATTATTTGAGACTTTGAAATGCACTTTGAGGTGGATTGAAAATTGCCTCATTTTGCGTGCTTGAACATCATGAACCTAGGAAAAAAACAAGTTTCGTAGGAGGGTTATTCATGAATTGAGCATTGCTAGATTTGGTGATAATAGGTTCAACGCTCAATGTATGTAGCATTGATCTATTGCCTAATATTAATATTGATTCATCTTCTCTTAATGCTTCTTCTGTTGTTATTTGTGGGTTTGATAATGTCGATCAACAAGCCCTATGCATGATAGTCTTGCCTTTGAGCTTGGGACCCATTACCATACCCACCCTAGTATATGTTATGTTAGAAAAATTACTATATAATCTTCTTCTTGGTAGACCATGGATTCATGCTATCAGTTTAGTCCCATCTACCTTGCATAAATCTATTAAGTTAGTTTGTAATAATCAAGTAAGAGTCAAGGCTGACCCTGATGCTATGCACCTATGATACAATAACTAGCGGAATTTGGTTGTGCCTATATTCCTTCAGTGTCTTCTAGTGTGTTGATGTTTACTGCAGCAGTGCCTACTACAAAGGATACTCTTGAGATAGATGTCCTTGAAGAAGATCCTCTTGAAGCAAGAAATCTTAAGTCTACTCCTACCTCTTCTCAAAAGAATGCATGTCTTGGTGATGATTGGGGTTATTTAGAATTTAGAGAATCCTTCATTGGAGAATATTAAGTCGACCCAATCCATTTAGTCCTTCCTATAACATCATCTGAACCTACCATCAAAGATGGTTATTCTTCTGTATTGCAGGATAATGTGAACAACAATTGTAATGTTCTTAATGTTGATCCTCCTTCTAAGGAAGATGATCACGCCTCTATTAAAGAGGCTAACATTGGTAGTCCTATCACGAAGGCTGATGGTGATCGCATAGAAGAATGTAATCCCCATTGTTGGAATAATACTCTCTATGTAGACCCTCCTTCTCAAGATTTCCAAACACGTTATGGCCCTATCTTTAAAATCATCTCTAAATATAGCTATGGGCGTAAAGGTTGTGGGCATAATGAACAAGATATTCACGTCCCTATAGAATGTGTACCTCATAAGTGTAATTTGGGGCTTGCTTGCTCAAAAAAACAATTTAAATGGAAACCATGGTTGAATAACGTGAATTCTGCTCAACCTCATTCTCTTGGATTGACTCAGTTTCCATTATCCATTGTCTTTGTGCCTTCTTCTAAGTAGTCATACTTTTCTCCACAAGAAAAAGGGTTGCTTCTTGCTCCTCAGTCTTTATCTAAGAAAGAGTGTATGTTTTTGAGGCTTCTAAAAGCCTACTTGATTACTCTTTCTTCTCCTACACATAAGAAATTTCATAAGCATGATAAAGAAAAACATTCTTTCTATGCATACCATCGAGTGTCTGGCCATTCCACTAGTGAATGTAAGGCCTTGAAGGATAAAATAAAATAACTTATTGATTATGGTGTCATCACTCATTTATTTTTTGATGTACCTTCCTCTTCTTCAAATGACAAGTGATATCGAGGTCTACCTCTATCATGTATGTTCTAAGTATCTTGCACGGTTCTCCTCCCCTGTATGTTGGGGTGGTGATAACTTGTTCTAAAGATGTGCGTCATTTTAAGGACCCCCTCTCTTCCCTCTATCTTCCAATTGGAGCATCCCCTTGAGTGGGAGCCTTACTGTCTTGAAGTGTTCCCAAGGAAACCCCTTTGAATTTTTTTATCTCAAATAAATTCTATGGCATCTAGGTTGGGGGTAGCTTGACTAGACCTATTTCATATCTTGACATCTAGCTTGGAACAGCCCAACTAGATCTGTTCAAGCTTACCTTGCAGGACCAAGCACCTAGGAGGACCCAATCTAACTCTAAAAAGTCTCCTACATTAGGCTTCCTTAAGGAGAGAGTACCTGGGGCACCTTCTTTGCAAGTCTAAGGACTTGTAAAGTGTTTTCATCCTACAGTATTTGTCCACAATTGGTCTGCGGGCCTCTGGTGCAGTTAGTTCAGCTCTAAAGGAGAGAGTACCTACAAAGTCTTACGTTCACCTTTTGTAGGTCTACAAATCTATGGTGCAGTTGGTCAACTCTCCTTGGGTGAGAGGACCTATGGATCCATCTCTAGGTATGTGCAGGATCATGATGGGCCAAAAAGTGGCAATATAATGGATATATATAGGGTATGTGGCTAATGATTTTTTTTAACCCAAAATTGATGAAATGAAAAGGGTTTTTAAAAGAGATTCTTAGCTTTCCACAATATAAATTATGCTTTATTTTGAATTTAATAAATAATTATTATTTATTTTCTATTTGAATTACAACTAAATTACCTCAATCTAATGAATGTTTAGGACAAGAATCAAGAATGAAGAGCACTCTCAAGTGCCTCTATCACTCTACAGATCCAAAAGTCTGAATGAGGCAAGATGAGACAATTTTTTGAGTCCAAATTGCACCTTAGACAACTCTCTATTAGACGATGACAACATAGGTTTGGGACAATAATGTGGCATGTTGGCCTCTCTCTAGCACGCTAGCGTTCATATAACTAGAAAATGTAAAGTACAGTACGAAAAGTAGAAAAACCTACTAACTGTCTACCTAGTTAATTTTAACGAGATAAATAGAATGATGAAGTAAGAAAGGTAGCTATGTAAATGATAAAGGTAGACGAAGAAAAGGGTGACGAATATCAACTCACTAAAGCTCTAGTTCGCTTGCAAGCTCCACACACACGTTCACCTACACATAAGCAAGAGAGGGAAAATGTCAGGCTATATAGGGATTTTCCTTAGTCAAATCCCTGCTTTGGTGTTTCCACCTCCATGGGCAACCAGAAAAGCCATGAAGTAGAAAATGCTATAAAGGAAAGAGAAAGGAAAGTATTGAACACTGCAAAAGATGTAATACTACTTTATCAAACCACAATAGGAAAGGAAAGTGATGCAATACCACCTCCACCCAAAGACTCTTAAGGAAAAGTCAAAACAACCATAGTGATGACGAAGGGAGGTCTCAGAAGACTCCAAACTCACAACTTCTATGATAGAGCAACACGTACAAAGATGAAGTTGATGAAATAACAAGCAACTACAATGCTCAATGGAGTTGTGAAAATTGCTATAAGATCAAGTAGAATGCTAAATAAAATGTTGAAGAATTTGTAGAGGATGGAATGAATGAATAAGATAGCCATTTCAAGATCAAAATGGGAGAGAAGCCATTTTCAGGTCAACTGGTCAACACAGAGATGTTACAATTTATCCCCAATGAGGAGTGCAATGCCCCTATGGATTCTAGAGGTAGGAATCTACCAGGGATGGCAGTGCGCTGCATAGAAGCCTATGTGTCTCACTTGCATCTCTGATAAATATTCTCCCACCGACACAAAAAATAGGTGCTAAGTGGATGCATTTGGGATGGTTGATGTGGAATTTTTCTTTCAGGTTTTATTTTCTAATGTGAGGGGATGCAAAAGGGAAATTTATACAAGGGGTGAAAATTCACTCCTATTCAACACCCCCACCCTCTCAATAGAACTTTTTGTTCCAAAAATTGGGATCAGAGCACTAGTTCCCTGGGAGAAGCTTAATCAGCTCGGGTAGATCTTAGATAAGTGAACAAAAAAAATTATATTCAAGAAGGCTTATTTGGAAATGAAGTACTACTTTTTGATGGCTCAGAATCTACTTTTTGGAGCATTAAAATGGAGACATATTTATCATTAGGGTTTGATGTATGGATGTTAGTTGTGAAGGGATATATAGTTCCTACTACATCTCCAACTACTAAGGCTAGAAAGAAGGAATATGAGGATAATGCTAAGGCAAAGAATGCAATTATTTGTGGGTTGTCATGTTTTGTGTTTTTCAAAGTCACGCACTACCAAACTACACATGATGTATGGAAAAAAATAAAGAACATCTATCAAGGAGTTGATAAAGTGAAGCTAGCCAAGCTACAAATTCTCATAGCCAGGTTTGAAAGTTTGAAAATGAGTGAAAAAGAGAAGACTGCAGAATACCTCTTAAGAGTAGATGAACTTGTTAATGCTATCATAGGTTTAGGAGAAGTGATAGAATCTTTGATTGTTAAAAAGTTTTTAAGATCATTATCCTCAAGATATGACTAATATTTCTAAAATAGAGGAATCTCAAGATTTGGAAAAACTCATAGTTGATGAGTTGCATGGAATCTTCATTCCCTATAAGGTGAGAATGGGAGATGCAAAAAAGTCCAAGAAAGAAGTTTCACTCGAATTAGCCAGGAATGAAGGGATGATAGCATCCACATCTGGTTCAGAGGAGTCTGATGTTGAGGAAGATGTCTTCATTAGAAGATTGGAAAGAGGCTCTAGAAAATATAAAGGTAAGTTACCATTTAAATGCTTTAAATGTGGTAAAATTGCTCTTCTTGCTTCTTGTATGTTTGGAAGGGATTTTGATTCAATCATTGTTTCATCAAGGCTAGGTGGTTCAATTATAGGTTGAGGCATATTTCGAAGGGATAATTCTGCTATGTTCTTTGCCTTGAACTTTTGATATGATTTGAAAAAGAAATCCTTACGAGGCTTAATAGGCTCCATAGGCTTAGGCCAAAAGAAATCTAATGAAAAATTCCCTCAGGACAACGTAGGATTAAACACACTATGATTCACAGTAAAGATATCATTCCCAAATGGAAATTTAAACATTTATGCACAAATGAAGGGACAACATTCATGGAGTGAAGCCATGGGTAGCCTAACTTCATAAAAAATTGGTCCAATTGTGGAATGATGGTGAATGAGACATTCTAAATTTTAAAGGGAGATCTACCGAGCCAATCGTAGGGAAAGCAAAACCATTATGTGTATTGATCCATGCTTTTGGTTTATCATATACATCTTGATATAGTTCATGCACAAATAGAAACTATTTAGTGATCGCATTCTCTCCACAAGCAGGATCAATTAATATCTCGCTAGTGGGCTTGTCATTGATTTGACCAGGTATGTAAAGAGGTCCATTAGGTGCATGTTTAAGTATGTGATTCTGTGAGAAAGTAATATCAAGAGGATTTTTAGTTGATCCCTTACGAGGTATAGCTTCGATAAATGCTACCACAGTATCTGTAGAACGTTGTTCAATAGTATCCATACAACCTTGTTCAATAGTTTCCATGTTGTCATCATTTGTGTCAACATTGATCACATCATTCCTCATTTCACTAGCTTTGGCAAATGAAATAGTGTGCTTAGGCATGGGATTGGTAAGGAATTGTAAATTTTGGTTAGGAGGGGCTATAGACTTATTACCTTGATCATTCACACCTCCAATTTGGAAGTGATTAGAGTCAATAAGATCTTGCACAAGATGTTTAAGATGCTTACAATATTTAGTACCATGTCTATTTTGTTGGTGATAATGGCAATAAGAGTTCTATCGATATCCTCTGGGCAATGTTATATTAGGATCACACTCTTTAACATGAGGTAAGGTAAGCATGTTCTTCTCAATAAACTACAACTTGATATTATGAAAGGTATCAGGTAAAGGAGTGAACTTTTTATCCCTATCCCCAAAATAATTTTTCATCTTTATATTAGCCACTTGATTATTAGTTTGTTGACTTGTTTGAGGGGAATTCAGTTGTAAAAATCCCTTATTCTGCTTCTTGAAAGGTTGGTAACTATTTTGAGTTGTGGATTCATATTTTTCAGGATGACTAGGGGGATTTTTCACATCATGATCACAAGTAGAATTTTGATAATCATGAACGGATGTACATAATTGTGTAAAGGATGAAAATCTCAACATTTCAAGTTTGATATGGAGTTTGTAAATTGTAAGTTGGCAATAAACATTTTTTGAAGGTCAGCATCATGGATCTTAATGTTTACTTGTGAATAAAGTGTTTGGTATCTTGTTATGAAATCGGTCACTTTCTCATCTTCTTTTTGTTTGCATGTCATTAAATCGACAAGGGTCATCTTAGGACCCATGTGAATATGGAAGTGATTGTAAAAGGCATCAAGAAGTTCATTGAATGAACCAATTGAATTGTTCGGTAAAGAAGAGAACCACTCTAAAGCAGTATCCTTCAAATATGAAATCACTACACAAGGCAATAAAAGTTGAAAAATGGCTATCAGGATCTCCTTTCCCACCATATTTCTCAAATCAGGGAACTTCTATACATTGTGGCATTTGTTCTCTTAATATACATTCAAACATAGTAGATTGGATTTGATGTATTGCGAAGGTTAACCATTGTTGTTTTGTTGTAAGGTTGCAACTTGTTGTTCCAGAGGGATGTCATGGTTTGCAAAAGTGAGTTGAGGAGAGGATCATTGTGATTGTAAGATTGAGTGGAATAAGGTGGAGTAGTGTATGTATGCAAAGGGCTTGTGAATTGTAAGTTGGTGAAGGTGGATGGTTTAGGAGATGTGTTTGAATGCACAAATGTAGAAGAAATTCTTGCAAGAATACCTAAGAAAGTATACACCATGCTAGTAGGTATGATTGTTTTGGTAGGTTGAAGGGTTGTGGTAGGTTGAGTATTAGTGTATGTAGGAATGGACATCGATATCGTAGAAGATGGAATTGGAATTCCACCTTGGCTTTGAGTAGACCCCAATGCTTGATTACAAGTGGTGATGGTAGGGATGGTGTTATTAACATTAAGCACATTGGTTGTAGGAGGTGAAGTTATGGGAAATGAAGTGTGCAAACTATGAGCCATAGAGGTTTGATTATCAACACTATCAAAAAGAGAGCTAGAAAAACCAAGATCCATGACGAGTCAGATATCATGGGATGACATGGGCCTTGAACTACGTCTTTCAATAGTATTGCTAATAGGACACCAAGTTGTAAAGCTCATACAAGTTTTACAAACTTAGTGTACAAACCCTAAATGGAAAGAGGTAATGCAATGAACTAGAATGAAATGCAATTTTTAGATTCTAAACAGTGTAATTTACTGATTGCACAATGCAATAAATTGATAATTGAAATGTTGTAAATGCTAGTTACACTAAATAAAGAAAATTAAGCTAGATTCAATGAATTTAATGATTTACAAAAAATAAAAAAACTAGAATAGAAATGCAACAATAGCAAACAGAAGCCTAAAACTGAGAATTCAAATTCCAGAAAATATAGACCAGGTCTTGATTAGGGACTTGTTCACCTTTGGTGGTGAGTGGGTCCTGGATGAGGATTTTTGAATTTTTTTTACTGATTTGTAGATGATTTTAAGTGAGTTTCAGATGCCAGAAAGTAAAAGACTAGCCTGATTAGGGACTCATTCACCCCAAGTGGCGAATGGGTCCTATATTAGGGGTTTTTTTCTATTTTTGAATGTTTTTTAAGCTTTTTCCAATGTCTTTCATATTCAGGTTTGAGACAATAACTTTCAGTTTTATATTTTCTGGAAATGCAATGTGAAAAAGTAATGAAATGGTGAATGTAAAGACCTAATTTGAAATACAATTTTGTTTTGATTTTCAAATACAAATTTATGAGATCTAAATGATAGGAAAAATGACTAATTTGTTCATGTATTTTTTAGATTTGACAAATGCAAAATAATGCAAATCTAAAACCCTAGATGAGATACAAGTTTGATTGCAAAGAAGGACACCCTAAATAAGATCTAATTCAATGCAAATGAATTCCAATGAATGCAATATCTAACCTACGATGCAAGGATAGACTTACAAAATAAATAAAAAATTACAATGTTTAATAGGTTAGGTTCACCATTATGTAACATAGAAAAATAGTGTCCACCAAAATGAATTGATCAAGATGATGGACCACTAATTTTGTGCTATGAAACATACAATTATGAGGGCCAAAATAACTAAATAACAAGAAAAAATAATCCTAACTATTATAGCAATAAAAAGGGAAGTTTTGAGAGCTTAAAACATTGTGTACCTTATTGAAAACTTGCTTTTTTTAGGTTATGGAGGACTCATTCGCCTTTACTAGCGAATGGGTCCCTGTTAGGGTTTTGAAAAATAACTTCTATGTTTTATTCCTTGATGTATGGACTCTTCGCTCCTCAGTTCTTAGCTCCCAAAAAATTGAAACAAATTTTGTAGACTTGTTTTTGTGTTCTTGCAATATGAATGACAACTTTTGTAACTTGACAACTTTGACAATTTTGCTCCAATCTTGTTCTCCACTTGATCTTCAACCTAAATCTTGCAAACACACATTCAAGAGGAGAAAAACTTGTTGATTGTTAGAGAATAGGGGTTTTCCTAAATCAAACCCCTTTTAAGTAATTAAACCAAATGATGAGATAATGAAATAAGGACATGAAATATGAAACTTGAATGATACCTTAGAAGATGTCTTGGAATGTAAATCTACAAACTAACATGAAGTGGCCGTGAAGAATGTAGATCTTGATCTCAAATTAGATGTGAAACAATACTTGTCAATGGATCTTTAATGTTACATCAAAAATCTTAGATTATAGGTAAGTCCACCGAGAGAGTGAAGTTTTATCACGACAGAAGGTTTTTTGACGAGGTGGTCATCATTTTTCTGAAGAAGGACAAGGAGAAATTGAAACTGGTTAAAATCTCTAACAACTATTTTGAAATTGACACTATCAAGGCGCTATGGAGAAAGGTTCTTCATGTGATAATGGAGTATATCACTTTGGACGAGAGATTTACCAAAGTGTATGGGCACCATTTTTCCATTCTTAACCACTTCCGCCATAAGTTACAAATTTCTATGCCTCACTACCTATTATGTTCGTTGACTAATAGCCTAGAAGACCATAGGAAAAATCCCAGGATATACCCTATTCTTCATCCTGGTCTTATTAGGTTAATTTATGAACACTATCAAAGCATGTCAGCTTTATCTAACCATGTTGCCTCTATAGAGTCCGAGGACTATGATACTAATAGTGGGGGTTTGGAGATTCAGCCTAACTATGAGAGAATTGTTGAAACCCGCCTATCCTCTGAGATGTTTGGTAAGAAAACCCAGCCTAAAAAACCCCAGCTTGCTAAAGATAACCCTGAGACCTCCCCTGTCTACTTTGCCCCTTTAAATAATCATGTTCTTAAGGGTTCCCCTACCAACAAGCTAGTCTCCTATTTTGTGGACTCCTTGGAAGAAAAATCCAAGAACCCAGAAGCTAGTCAAAATTTCATGCCCTCCAATCCCGCCTCTTTCAGATTTGAAGGTACTAGATTTACTAACTCCCCCAACCCAGGTGAAGTTAATCTCATTTTAGACTAGGTTCAGTTTGGTTACATTTTGGCCTCTGCTAGAAATGACATCAATGACATATTCAAGGTCTTGAAATGGGCCTACCATGAAATTAATGAGCTCAATCAGAGAAACAAGGTTTTGTATAGCAAATCAGAGGAGCTGGAATTGAAGTTGGCTACTCTCAGTAATGAAGAAGGGAAACAAAATAAGAACAACATTGGTAAGATAGGTGGATACAATGAGGAAAAATACAAGTCTTTGGAAGAGGAAATGGTTAAGATTAAAAATAACCTGAAAACTATAGTAGAAAAAATCCATAAAATGGCTAGGCACAATGCCATTATTATCAATGATATGTCCAAAAAGCTGGAAAAAATGCAATAGGGTTCATTGGTTGTTGACTTGGAAGTGAAAAAGGAAAGCAAGTTTGAAGGTCAAGGTATTTCTAAAAGGACCCGGGCCAACCTCAAAAGGAAAGAGCCTCCCACATAGATGGTTCAGATCCTTAAGAGGGGGCTTCAGGATATGAATGAGTTGGAAGCTGAGACTGTTGATCTTTTAAAGACACAAATTTAGTTGATGTTGGCTTTTTGGCTGGTTTTTGGATATGTTGCCTTTGGCTGCCTTTTTGATGGCTGTAGTCATTTACTGTTGTTTTTTAACAACCTTTCTATCTATGCTGTCTTTATTGAATTTCTCTTTATTTTGTAAACTTTGTGGTTTTGGGTCCTTGTAAAACCTATTTTTTTCCTCTTTCAGAAACAATCTTAGCTCAACAACATGCTTGAATGCACTATGATTTTGACATGATGATATGATCTTGAATTGTTGCAACAAACTCTTGATAATCTTCCCTTGAATGTCTTTGAAATGCTCTTGAAGTTATTTATAATGTTCTTGTGAATGTGCTCTAATGATAACTTGAACTTGCTAGGTGAAACAATGTGGATAAACCTTATAGTTATACTAAATCTAAGAATTAACCCTAAAATTCAAATAATTCAAGTCGACATCAAATCTAGGATTGAATTCAAAATCCTACCACAATTAAATTCAAAAAAGGATTGTCCTATGTGAGGAGGACCCATTCACCACCTAGGGCGAATGGGTCCTAGCATAACTTTCTAGGACTATGCTCCGGGGGGATGAAATAACATCAAAAACCCATTTCAAAATTTCCAAGAAAGGGGTGTCCTATGTGGAGAGGACCCATTCACCAGTAGTGGTGAATGGGTCCTAGTGCCATTTTCTAGGACCTTGATTTTTCAAAATTAAATGTCATGCCATATCATTATTGGGTGTCGGGTAGATCCTTCAGAAAATGTAATTAATAAGGCTTAAATTTGAATTAAAGGGGCCAATTAAGCTCAATTAATCACAATTAATTAATGAAACCCTAGATTAGTGTGAAAGTGTAAAAAAACTTTACAACACCCTAAATAAGGCATCAATTAAGTACATTTTAGTTAAAGGAGTGTTGAGAGATGGCAAATATCTAACAATTAAATGCAGATTTAAATAATAAACAGAGAAACTAAAACATACACAGAATAAATCATAACACAGAGAATTTAACATGGTTCACCCAATCTGGACTACATCCACCAAACCACAGCCATCCAATACTTTTATTATCCAGTACAAAACCTATTACAATCTTGCGAATAATCACGTTTTCTTCATCCTGTAGCCCCCATCCCAACCCTTTTAACAAGATTTTGAAGCTTCGATTAGGGTTTCTGATGTCTAGGTTTTCTTTTCTTTTTGATTTACTCCTTTTAAACGGCCGAAAATGGCAAAATTTCTCGAGCTGGGCAGGACCGGTGTGGGGGCCAGGTGTCTGGTATAGCATGATCAGTCACCACATACCAACAATCTCCCACTTGGAGACTGATCAGGCTCCACACCATCACAACCTCCCACTTGGAGACTGATCCTAGACAACACTGCTGCACTTACAGCTCCCACTGGAAATAAGGACTTTGGACCTTGCTGCTATGTTATACTTGAAATCAACCTTGAAGGCCAACCGAAGCTGAAGAGGAGCTCAGCTTCTCCCTTGGCACCGCCTTCGTAAACATATCCGCTGGATTGACATCTGTATGTATCTTGTCCAGCTTGACCTACCCATCTTCCAACACTAACCGAATAAAATGATATCTCAATTGTATGTGTTTTATTTTAGAATGCAAGGTAGAATTCTTTGCAAGATGTATAGCACTTTGACTGTCTGTAAATAAATAATTTTGATCCTGTTGTTTCCCCAACTCAGCCATGAAAAATTGCAGCCATATCATCTCCTTGGCCACCTCTGTTGCAGCAACATACTCTGCCTTTGTGGTAGATAAAGCAACCACCTTTTGCAATCAAGAAATCCAACTCACTGCTGTCCCACCAACTGTAAATACATAACCTGTAGTACTCCGCCTGGTATCGATATCCCCTGCCAAATCTGAGTCAACATAGCCTTTTAAATCAGTATTAGAGCCCCCAAAACATAAAAATTTATTGGATGTACCTCTCAAATACCTGAGAATCCATTTTACTGCATTCCAATGCTCAACTCCAGGATGACTCAAATACCTGCTAACAACTCCTACGGCATGTGCAATATCTGGTCTAGTACATACCATGGCGTATATTAAACTGCCTACAGCTGAAGCATATGGTACCTTGGACATTTTTTCTTCCTCCTCTTGTGTCTTTGGACACATATCCTTAGTCAATTTAACATGACTAGGCAAAGGTGTGCTGACAGCTTTTGCATTCTCCATATGAAATCTCTACAACACCTTTTCAACATAATTAGCCTGAGATAAAAACAATTTTCTGTTTTTCCCATCTCTACAAATTTAAATACCAAGGATTTACTTTGCTGCACCCAAATCCTTCATGGCAAAAGATTTTACTAGCTTGTTGTTTCAACTCACTATGTGATCCATGTTAGACCCGACTACAAAACATGTCATCAACATATAAACATAAAATAATGTAGGCGTCAACCTCTTAAAATAAACGCAATGAATTGAGGAATTACACACATTTGTAGCCTTGCTCGATATAAAAGCGTCAAATTTAAATACCGTGCAATAGAGATTGCTGTTTCAAACCATATAAACTTTCAATCACACTAGTTTTCTCCTTGCAACTGACCTCAAATCCTTGTGGGTACGTTTCCCGTATATATTTCCTCTTCCAAATACCATGGAGAAAAGTGGTTTTAACATCAAACTGTTCTAAATACAAATCTTCAATAGCCACAACACTTAAAATAGTACAAATAAAAGTCATTTTAACAACTGGAGAAAATATTTCATTAAAATCAATGCCTTTTTTAAATTGCCAATCCTTCCCGCAACTAATCGGCTTTAAATCTTTTCTTACCTCCATCCTTTCAGCCTATAAATCCATTTGTTTGGTAAAGCCTTTTTACCTACGGGCAACTGCATAAATCCCAAGTCTAATTTTCCAGCAAGGAGTCCATTTCTTCTTTCATTCCATGCTCCCACTGAACCTTGGTATCCACCTGCATAGCTTCATCATAATATTCTGGTTCACCAGCATCAGTTAACAGAATAGTATATAAAGAGGGAGAGAATCTTTCTGGAGGTCTACTTAACCTTGAAGATCGTCTAGCAGGAGTTTGTGGTATTTGTTGCTGTTGTTGTTTGTCCGACTGTGAGGAACCTCTGAAACATCATGTTGAGAATATCATCCAACACATAATCTTTTTCTTTCTTCTCATCGAAACCATACTGTACAACACTTTTTCATTGAATATGACATCCCTGCTTCTCACAACTTTCTGATTTTCAAAATCCCAAAGCCTATAACCAAATTCATCAATGCCATACCCAACAAATACACATTTCTTTGATTTTGCATCAAGCTTGGTTCTATTTTCAGAATCTATATGTGCAAATGCTTCACAACCGAAGGTTTTGAGAAAAGAATAACTCACCTTCTTACCCTTCCATGCTTCCCCTGGAATACCACAACCCAAAGTTAGAGGGACCTCTATTGATTAAATAAATATAGCGATGTTCTGACCTGCGCCCACACATTTTAAGGAAGGCAACTTGACATGCAATTTCATAATTAGATGCGCTCTCAAATCCCATTGTTACCGTTCATGCTTCGGCCCTCCATTTCTTGTCCTTGGAACCCGTTTTTCTGCCCTCACGAATACCATGAGAGGAACAATAATCTTCAAACTCTTTGTTACAATACTCACCACCATTATCGGATTTGAGACATTTTATCTTTTTACCCGTCTCATTCTCAACCAAGCTTCTCCATTTTTTAAAAATTTCAAATACATTAGATTTTTGCCTAAGGAAATAAATCCATACCTTCCTAGTTGCATCATCGATGAATGTAACATATCTGAGAAACCATCGAGAGAAGATACGGTGGTCCCCATACATCCGTATGCACAAGCTCCAATTTCTCATCTTTCTTTTGCTTCCCATCCTTGAAAAAACTTACTCTCTTTTGTTTTCCATACACAACTTTCACAGAAATCCATATTAACACA
Source organism: Sequoia sempervirens (assembly GCA_007258455.2). Taxonomy (NCBI): domain Eukaryota; kingdom Viridiplantae; phylum Streptophyta; class Pinopsida; order Cupressales; family Cupressaceae; genus Sequoia; species Sequoia sempervirens. The sequence goes on along the minus strand of VDFB02086081.1, from coordinate 232,605,458 downwards.
TTTTAGACATGGTAAAACATTATTTGAATGAAGTACTTTCATACTTTTTGCACTCATATGCCCAAGTGTATTATCCGGTGTTTGATTCGAGTCCTGACCAACTATATATGATCTTCTACACCTTAGCGCAGCTTAGCGTTCTGAATATTGACAGCACTAGCGAATTAGAGTATAAAGGAGGTATGTCTGTACAAAGATATAAGGTGCCACCACACCTTTTGCTGCTACTAAGGCACCCTTTGTGACCTTCCAATTTTATCACTAAATGTAACAACACAACCTTCATCATCTGTTGCCCTTTGGAAATTAAATTTCTGCTTAACTTTGGAATATGCCTTACCTCACGTAGTAGCCAATGATTCCCATTCTGCAACTTAATCTTGATTCTTCCCTTTCCAACAATCTGACAGGGTTCGTTATCTCCTAAATAAACCAGCCCAAAATCCCCTTGGACATAATCAAGAAAATAACTTCTATGGGGGGTAGCATGAAATGAAGCCCCTGAATCTAACACCCAAGAATCATCGGCATTATCAAGGGAAAGAATCAAAGCATGATCCTCATTAGATTTATTACTTACCACATTTGCCTCTTTGCTTCCTTCCTTGTTGTCTCCATCTTTATTTTTCCGAGACCAGCAATCTTTCTTCAAATGACCCGGCTTACCACAGTACCATCAATCCCTCTTTTCTCTAGATTGGGACCTTTTGTCCTTCGATTTTCCTCGTGACTTCCCATGATTTCCAGAATTGTTTCCTCTCTCCTTTGTTCTACCCCTGCTTTCTGCATTCAAAACACTGCCTGATGTGGATGTTCCACCTGAGCTTTTCCTACGAATTTCCTCGCTCAAAATAACGCAACAACATCATCAAACTTCGATGTATTTGAACCGGCAATTGCTAACGACCGTACCGAGCTATTCGAGGCAAAGAACACAGAATCAAAAGAGCCTAACTTCTTCATCAAAGTTTAATTTTACAGAAGTTAATTGACTGGTGACCATATTAAACTCATTCAAATGATCAGTAACTGACCCACCTTCTACCATTTTCATATTAAATAAGCGCTTCATAAGAAATACCTTATTCGAGGCGGAAGGCTTTTCATATAACTTCACCAGGGTTTCCATCAACTCTTGATTTGTCTTTCTTTATAATATTAAGCGCCAGAATTTGTGCGGGCATAGGCGAATCTTGCTTAAAGAATATCCAAGATCCCCAGGTCCTCATCTTGACATTGTTAGGGTTTCTTGGCACCACCAATGGCGCCATAAATCCTTACGATAGAGATAGTCCTCCATCTGCATCTTCCATATGGCGATAGTTACGCCCATTAAACTTCTCAACCTTCTTACTTTTAGATACGCCATTGCTCCCACTCAGCAGTGGAGACTTCCACTCAATAGTGAATCTCCTCTGAGGCGATAATTGAAGGCACAATTAAGCTCACGATACCACTGTTAGAGTTAGAGATGGCAGATCTAACAATTAAATGCAGATTTATATAATAAAACAGAGAAACTAAAACATGCACAGAATAAATCATAACACAGAATTTAGCGTGGTTCACCCAATCTGGGCTACTGTCCACAATCCTTGTCATCAATACTTTTATTATCCGATTGCAAAACCTATTGCAATCTACATGGTGCGTGTTTTTCTTCATCTGTAACCCCCATCCCAACCCCTTTGCAAGCTTTTAGAAGCTTCGAGGAATTAGGGTTTTGATATGCGATTTTCTTTTTTGGAGATTTTTTCCTTTTTTATTGTGGCCGAAAAATAATAAAAATTCATTTCTTGGCCAGAACCAAGGCCCGGCGAACCAGGACCGGCGGTAGCCAAGGTGTCTGATGTAGCATGATCAATCGTATACCAACAAGGCCTAAATTCATGTGAATGTGGCAAAACACATTCTGACACTAAATCAAGGCATAATTAGTTAATTTTATGTAATTGTTCCCAAATAAAGTGTGAAAAAGAGTTACTTTTAGGCAGCTACAATAATGAAATAAAACACTCAAAAGATGATCTCGTCACATGTACATTCCAAAAAATAAAACTCATGAAAACCATGACAAGTGACTTAGGAAGTGGTCCTGTGTAGGGGGCTTCCTGTAAAATTTTAGTGGCTGTTGTTGATATTTTTTAGGAGTATTTTAAAGTGGGTGGTCCCATGAAAATTTTGTAGTGTAGACTAAGCTTAAAAGTTTAAGCTCCTAAATTTATTGAAGTTGGTGGTCTCATGAATTTAATTATTTCTCATATTCAATTCAATAGAGTAAATAAATATAAAATAAAATAAGAATTGATTGGAAAAAAATTAAAAACTCCATATAATTGGCAAGTGGCAAAAAAACCTTTAAGTTGGTAAGGCAATTTCTAATCCCACCTCATTTGCATGCACTTAAATTTTTGAACTAAAAAGTAGGAGTTGTTATTGTTAAGGATAAGAGTCTAATTAATCATGTAGCATTTTTTTTGTTTTTGTTTCATAAGACCCCCTACTCCTTCAAAATAGATCCTGAAGGCTCCCATGAGATCACACCCTTACCTCAAGCTTTTGCACAAATTTTGTTATATTTACTAAACTTATTTTCAGTTGTAAGACAAGTTAACCAATGAATTATAGACTAACAAGTCCACTTAAAAGAAATCCTATTGACTAAAATGCATATCTTTTGAAATTGAACATTTATATTTGCAAGTAATTTATTACTATAAAATGAAAACAACAAAAAAATGTGTAGTAACAAATACTTATCGTTTATAATAGTAATAATGCATATTTATATTATACTATATTATTTATATTTATATTATTTGAAATATACAATCTAAAACTTCTTATTTTTGACGTCAATTCCCACATGGTTATCATCCGGATCGTAAAGGAGACTGTAGAATATAACTTCGATGGCCGGCCGTTTCACGTGGGAAGGTGCTCGTTTCACGTGGGAAAGCACGGAAGTGTCTAATCATTAAATATTTAATGCCCTAATCAGTAAAGATATGCTCGCTTTTAGAGGGCATGGAAGTAATCGCACTTAATTAAATATGTAAAGTAGAAGCAGTATTGTGCAATATGTGTGTCTCCGCAATAGGACTCGCAACATAATATATATGAAAATATACATAGTATTGTGCAATATGTGTGTCTCCGCAATAGGACTCGCAACATAATATATATGAAAATATACATACTTAAAAATAAATACATTGAAATTATTATTATAAAGAGAGAACAGCTGGAGTAAAATATAACTCCCATGACCGACCGTTTCACGTTGGAAGGTCTACCTATCTTCAAGACCAAAAAACAAAACTTCTCTCTATTGAGAGATATAAAATAGAAGTATTATTTTCATAGGAGTAGAAAATTCAGTGGGAGCTGGTTTATTTCACAGTCACTCCATCTCCTCCACTTGCGGAAATGAAATATCACATGGCAAATATGTAGAGATTTAAATATGACAGCAGCAGCAGCAGCTCTTTTATATAAAGACTTCTCTTCCCAGCAAAGTTAAGCACCAGTCTGCCCCTTTCTGCGTTCTCCATAGTAATGGAGCTCAATATGAGTGTTTCTGCAATAGGCATTACACTTTTGTCGTTTATTATGTTGCTGTCCCTTCTATTGGGATGGGCGAGGAAAAACAATAGGAGATATCCTTTGCCAGGACCATTTCCGCTGCCCATCATAGGAAACCTCCATCAATTGGGGGCTCTTCCTCACCGCGCTCTGCAGCGGCTGGCTGAGAAACATGGGCCAATAATGTCGGTTAAATTGGGTTCTGTTCCCGTCGTGGTTGCGTCTTCTTCTCAGGTGGCGAAGCAATTTCTCAAAACCCACGACTTGAATTTCGCCAGCAGGCCGGCTACTGCCGCTGGAAAATACTTGTTTTACAATCGCAAGGACATTGTGTTTGCTCCCTACGGGGCTTATTGGCGAAACATGAGAAAAATATGCATGGTGGAGCTGCTGAGTGCCCAGAGAATCGAGTCGTTCAAAGGTGTGCGGGAGGAAGAGGCGCTGGCAATGGTCCGATCTATCTGGGAGAAGAGTGAGCAGGGCAGAGTGGGCGTGGATGTGAGCCACAGCGTCGCCTGCTTCACCTCAGACTTGCTATGGCGAATATTGACGGGCAGGACAAACGCCGATCGCCTCTCTAGCGGCACCGCGTTTGAGGAATTGGTTTGGGAGGGCAATGAATTGCTGGGAGCGGTTAATATTGGAGACTTCATTCCTTGTTTGGAGTGGCTGGACTTGCAGGGGCTCAGGTGCCGCATGAAGAATGCCCACCAGCGGTTGGACGCCGTTTTAGACAAAATAATAGATCAACATATGGAAGCCAAAGGGAAGCGCAGCGCAGAGGAGGAGGAACGGCAGAATGACTTGTTTGACGTGCTTGTGAACATGGAAATCACATTAGAAGATAAGAAGGCTATCATCATGGTAAGTCAACTCTTAGCTTTCTTCTAAGTTGGGTTATATTTGCAATTTTCAGTTTGTAATCTAAGTATAATTTATTAGAGTCTGTATTTCTTTAATATAGTATTTGAATTTTTAATCTTTTATTAGTTGTTATAATTGAATAAAAGTTTTAAAATGACAATAAAGTCTGAAGTAGTTTTATTGCATTTGTGGAAAGAAATATAATAAAGATTATACAAATTTTAGTATATTTGATAGATTAAAATTGGAGAGGTCACAAGAAGATCTCATCCTTGTTTTTGAAAGGATTTAATTTGAATATTTTAGTTTGATTAAAAGGATTATGTTGTGGAATAAAGGTTAAACTATGTGTGATTAGTCTCATCATTTTTACAATTGAAAATTAATGTTTTTATTTTTAATTCTTTTAAAAGTAAAAAATGCAATATCTATTTGATATGTTAATGTAGTGGTTGCATTACTTTGCATTGATTATATATATGATTTAATCTATCTATGTGTGTATAGGATATGTTCCTTGCTGCAATAGAATCATCAACATCTACATTGGAATGGGCAATGAGTGAGTTATTGAGAAATCCACGTGTGATGAAGAAATTACAAGAAGAAATTGATTTTATAGTAAAAAAAGATGAGAAAATAACAAATTCTCATATTGTAAGAATGGAATACTTGCATTGTGTGCTCAAAGAGACCTTAAGATTGTATCCAATAGGCCCCTTGCTCGTCCCCCATGAATCTACAAAGGATTGTGTTGTGGAAGGACCTAATCATGAATACTTCATACCAACAAAAACAAGGCTTCTTATTAATGCTTGGGCAATAGGAAGAGATCCAAAAACATGGGAAGATCCCTTGGAATTTAGGCCTGAGAGATTTATGAGTCAAAATTTTGATATGATAAGAGATCCAGAATTAAGAATGGTTCCATTTGGGGCAGGAAGAAGAAGTTGCCCTGGTGCTTCCATGGCCATTGCCAATATTGAGATTGCATTAGGTTACCTCATTCATTACTTCAATTGGAGAACTGAAGGAGAATTAGACATGAATGAATCTTTTGGAATAACCATTCCAAGAAAAGTGCATCTCTTTGCAATTCCAACTTGGAGGTTAAGGGTGAATGAACCTTCTTCCCTCAAAATTTAATTACAATAAGAATTGTTCATTAAATTTTCAAAGGAATTATGTAAAACATGATTGTTATAAATAAATATTCCTTTTCACTATGAGATGAATATAAAATCTATATGTATTACAATATGTTGATTTTGATATTCCCACTATATTACTTCATCTTCATATTTATTTTATCTAGTATGTTATAATTTAACACATATAACATGTTTATAAATATAATTTGTTGACTTATTCTTTCTTGGGGAAATTTATATTTCTTATTATTATATAATAGAGTCAGAAAATATTATAAATGAATTATTAATTTTAATTAGTTTAATTTTAATTAACATGCATCATTAAAAATATAAATTTTTAATTAAATGAATTAATTAATTAACTTGATTATTCTGCATATGACGATAAATCGGTGACAATGACAAGCAATTAAAACTTACAAAGGGACAAACAAATTTTTAATTCACGGACATGAAAATCTCTAAGGTGATTGTTTCTATTTTATATTTCTGTTACCTATTCACATTTCTTGCCCTTTGTCATATTTTAAATAATGCCAAGATAATCTGATCTCAATAAAAATATTCCCGTGATATCTTCGCACTACTGAAAGGACTGTAAAATAATTGTACGTCAATGTCAAATAATAACCAAGATCTCCACCCGCGAAATTGTCTCACGCCGAGAAACTACGCCAGTTTTTTGTTCAGTCGCCGGGAAAACACACCGTCAGCATATTTAGGAAGAGGAAACTGTGTTGGAAAAGGCGAGCGAGGGAGTAATGGGCATGGCCGTACTGCAATTGCAGACTGTGATCGTCTAAGTCAAAACTTTTACTGCGTACCAACTATCTTTTATTGCCCCCGTCACCGGCGTAAGTTGAGCCATAGGCAACGCCACCACACATTAGGGGAGAACATTAGGGGAGAGGGGTCCATAATGGAGAAGGGTTCAATAGTGGGGATAGAAGTAGTCCTCACTGGATCCCATAGTTGAACACTTTAATATTCAATTGTAAAACATTTTTTATCCATAAAGTATGCAAAGTGACAAATCATGTGATGCCACATTAGCGCACCAATAAAACATGACTTAGTGCACCACTATCGGTCTCACTTTTTTTTTGGGCCTTTTTGGATACCTCAACAAAAAGCACGCTGATGTGGCATCATATTTGATGATGTGGCCCTAAAACAAAATATAGAAGCCCATGAGTTGCTCAATGAACTGTTGTTCAAAATTGGGAGTGATATGAAATTTCCACGTAGGATTTTGAGAAACGCAAAGTTATGGTGCTCCACTATGGGCACCTCTCCCCTATATTGCTAATATTTTACAGGTGTCTATTTAAAGGTCAGTGAGGGAGTGATGGGCATGGGCTATGGTGCATCCCATGCAATTCTAGAGTGCGACCATGTGCCGTTTAAGACAAAGGATCCCCCTGATGGAGAACCCTAAAAGGACGACAAAAACCTTTTGTAGATCCATTAACAAGGACGACAAAAGGAGGCAAAAGAATAACACCCAAAGATCCACCCTCCAATCCTTACTAAAACCATTTATTACAAAATTCTATCAAGGACAATGATTACAAACTTTCTTAATGTTAGTTTTAGGAGCATACATTTTCTATTACTAGCAAAGTAGTATTTAATGAGCTAAGATTATACCATCTATTGTGAGTCAATCTTCAATGTATTTATGTCGAAGGTGTTTCCTCTATGAGAGGGAGTATCTAATTTGGTATATCTATGGTTGTCGCAATATCAATATCAATACAAGATGATTGGATGAATCTTGTTTGTTTGTCTATTTGCACTGATACCTATCACCTCTTTATTGGTTTTAGAACTTACTTTCATGTGGAGAAAATTGTTGGACGATTTGTACGCGAAGGACTTGTTGTCAATACCTAGATATCATCTTCCATCTTGACATCGATATTCCTTGAGCCCATCTTAATCAAAATCAATGGTGTCAATGTCCACTTTTTATTCTTTGAAGTGGTAATTTTGGAATTACCTTATTCTCCTTTCAAATTTACAGCTATATCACATCGAACAAAAACAATACAAAACTCGCTATTACTTTTTAAAATTTTCAAGTACCATCAAATTGGTGTGGGTGAATTATGAATCTATGATGAAGAAGAAATTTTAAATTTAAAGGTTTAATATTCTTAAATAAAATTATGTGGGGACCCCACTAAGTCAACTTTCTTAAGAGAAGATATAGATAAAGATAATGTTGAATTGAGCATAATTTTTAATATAGCTTTAAGCCCAAAAGGGATTGGAAAATGTTTTTTGATGCACTAATCAATCAAATTTTAAATCTTAGGGCCAAATAAATTTTATGTTGTGTTTTCAATTAAAACGTAAATTATTTGCTCACTCAAGAATAAAATGCTTGGAGTCAACAAAAACAGGTGTGTTGATTGTTGTGGAAGTAACATTGATAAATTATACAATCACTTTGCATTAGTTACAAACATTTGACAATTATGCACACCTCTCATCCAAGGTTGTGTGTGATGTACATTATCGATTAACTTAAACAATACTATATTTAAAATATATATTATATTAATTAAATGATGTATATTATATAGAATATGGTATATAATAATAAATATAATTATAATATAAATATATAGCTAAATAATAAATATAAATAACAAAAATGCAATTACAATGAGGAAAAATATCAAAGATTTCACATACCTATTTAAATAATAATTGTAATGCTTAATTTTACATACATGTCATTATTGATTTCAGAGGATGCACTTTGCATCCATAGTGATGGGTGACATTTTCAACCCTCTGAATGCACCCCTAGTCTCCTCAAACTAGCCTTTCTATTATCTCCATTTTTTAATGAGTCTATTTGAATGCTCAATGTTTAATTTTATCTCCTAGCTCTAAGAATTAAATCTTGTATGGAAGAGTATAATTGAATCTTAAGTAGATATCTCTACTAGGGGCATTTAATCCCTTGCCATTCCAAGCGAGAACTCTCATGGCTCATTGAGAAGGGTGGTTCCCCTTCCTAGTCTCAATTTCATTTAAATCCTTTTGCCATCCCAACCATTTCTAGTCTTGTCTTGTGGACTTCCTCCTCTGATTTTTCCTTACACTTGGGTTTCTTGGTTCTTGAAGTAGTTTGATTGTACAACCTATCTTCTAAATGCCCAATTAATCGATGAAAACCTCTTCAAAATTATGGATAGACTACAAAATATCTCTTTCTTCCAAAGGTTATATATAACCCCCAATTTCCTATGAAATTCCATACAATTATAAAGCCAAATCAAAATCAAAATTTTTCCTCCTTTTGAGTCTTTGAATTTTTCTACCCCCTTCTCTTGGCATCTTTGCTAAGATAAATGAAGTTTAGGAGTCTTCATTTCCCTCTAAATTAAAGTGTTGGAGTCTTTTAAACCTTTCTTTTCCTTTTCTTTTTCTACCTCAACAACCACAATAGAGTTTTCCTTCTCAAGAAATTTTATTATTTTTCTACAATTTTCCATATCGTGCCCTAATAAGTAGCCTTTCTTACATTTGAATGAGACTATTTCCATCTCAATTTTTTGGGTCCAATGGAAGACCTTCATTTTGAAAATAATTTATGATAGAGGGGGATTCTCTAGATTTAAAGTAAACACAAATCCTAGCATACATAATGATTTCTCTAGCTCCTATATTTTTATTTACCTTAAGTAATGAAACCAATGAGTTTCTTATCTTTGTTTAAGATTTCAAAGTCCTAATAATTTGATAAGAAATTGTACAATCTAGTCAACTTGGGTTTCCCTTTAGAGGGTGGGAAAGAGGATTGAAATTCAGTTCCTAATCTATTAGGTAAAACTTGATCTCATGCATTAAGAATGACCCCCCATTGATGATGTCCTCTTTCTTATCTAGTTAGTTACACTAGATTAGATAAACCTCTTAGTAGTTCTTTTATTTTGATATATTTGACTCATGTCTCCTTCCACCAATTTTACATCCATGT